>OZ038509.1:51907837-51910337 GCA_964036315.1 Acanthosepion esculentum | reverse complement strand
ATACTGTACAAGACTGAAATAGATAGGTAGATAGATAGATACTATACAAGACTGAAATAGATAGATAGATAGATAATGTACAAGACTGAAATAGATAGATAGATAGATAGATAGATAGATACTGTACAAGACTAAAATAGATAGATAGATAGATAGATAATGTACAAGACTGAAATAGATAGATAGATAGACATATACTGTACAGGACTGAAATATATATATATATATATATATATATATATATATATATATATATATATATATATATAAATATATATATATATATATATATATATATATAGATAGATAGATAGATAATGTACAAGACTGAAATAGATAGATAGATAGATAGATACTATACAAGACTGAAATAGATAGATAGATAATGTACAAGACTAAAATAGATAGATAGATAGATAGATAGATAATGTACAAGACTGAAATAGATAGATAGACATATACTGTACAAGACTGAAATATATATATATATATATATATATATATATATATATATATATATATATATATAGATAGATAGATAGATAGATAGATAGATAATGTACAAGACTGAAATAGATAGGTAGATAGATAGATAGATAGATAGATAGATAATGTACAAGACTGAAATAGATGGATAGATAGTTACTGTACAAGACTGATATAGATAGATAGATAATGTACAAGACTGAAATAGATAGATAGATAGATAGATAGATAATGTACAAGACTGAAATACATAGATAGATAGATAATGTACAAGACTGAAATAGATGGATAGATACATACATACTGTACAAGTATATATATATATATATATATATATATATATATATATATATATTTATATATATATATATATATAAATAGATAGATAGATAGAAAGATAGATACTATACAAGACTGAAATAGATAGATATATAGATAGATAGATACTGTACGTGACAGAAATAGATAGAGATGTAGATAGATAATGTAAAAATCTTTCTCTTAATAAATTTTCTCAATAAAATAAGTTTCTCAAGTCCAGTCCCTAATATCACTTTTCCCAATCTTTATTAATGTGGGTCTCTTTATTAACCTTTGACAGACCACGATTCCATTCAACCAAAAAACCGACTGTCGCCAGTTGGTGTTGACCTTAATGTTCTCGCTTATATTTACATAGTCTCTGTCTGTTTTAATTTCTCGTATCCATAAATATAGCATCCCTTAAAAGTATTTTTGTATTTTTATGACACATACGCACACACACACACACACACACACACACATATATATATATATATATATATATATATATATATATATATATATATATATATATATAAACAACTGAAAAGTTGCAAATTAAAAAAAATTGAATGTTTTTTGTGAAAGTATTTATTTATATTGTTATATATATATATATATTTGATATTTCAGATCGACCCCGATCTTTCATCAGAAATAACTGTTTTCAGAAGTTTGTTTACAAGTAGCGTCCGTCGCGAGACGCGAACGTCACGTGATATGGAATGCAACTGTGTTCGAATATTTCTAACGCAAAAAAAATTTTTTAGATAGAGTTACAAAGATATTTTTTAAACAATATCTAAAATATTACTACAGTTAGATATTCAATTTTTTTTAATTTGCAACTTTTCAGTTATTTTTCTATATATATATACATATTAAGAAAGTATACGTGGCTTCTCATTATGCTATATATATATATATATATATATATATATATATATATATATATATATATATTTAGGCACCATATTTTCATTCAAATAAGTCTGGTTAGATAGTTAGACATATTACGTCGATAAGTTATCGTTGTGATAATTTCCAGTTCACGGAATCATTTTCTGGTAGACTCGGAAAATTGATTAAGGATCTATCTATATTTCTGAGAAGCGGTATTGTAATTATTTGCACTATATACATTGTTAAAACTATTGCCCTCATCTTTATTGCCATATTCACAACGTTTCAGCCGTTATACGCTCCGGCCATCTTCAGGATTTGTCTATATTTCTGTATTTCTTAGATGAGATAGTATAACTATTTCCATTATTTACACTGTTAGGACTGTTGTCCTCATCTTTATTGCCATATTCACGAAGTTTCAGCCGTTGTACACTCAGGCTATCTTCAGGATCTGTCTCTATTTCTATATTTCTGAGATGAAGTATTGTAATTATTTGTATTATTTACATTGTTAGGACTGTTTTCCCCATCTTTATTGCCATATTCATTACGTTTTGACCGCTGTACGCTCCGGCCTTCTTCAGGTGATATATTTGGAATTACGAACCGAACCCTTTATCTACTCCACGTGCTATACTTTTTGTGGGGAGGGGGAGGGTATCTCAGTTTTAGTGAATTCCCTTTAGTAACTCAACTCTCCAAATCTCTGTTCCCTCTGCTGTTGCCAGGTATTGAACTCACAACTCTTTGGGTCAAATCAACCAACACCTTTATCCACTAGGACATTTATATTCTCACTATAAGA
>OZ038509.1:51885337-51902837 GCA_964036315.1 Acanthosepion esculentum | reverse complement strand
TTAAACGTTTTTCAAAAGATTATTTGAAGATTTAAAATTATTTTTTTTTAAAGATTTAAAATTTTTTAAGAATTTAAAGATTTTTAACATTTTTAGATTAAACTCTGAAACGTTGTATCTTAGAAATGATTAAAGATATCTTACTGGAATTCTCTTACGTTTTTATAACACTACTGGATTCTACTTTGAGCAATAAGAAAGTATAATTACTGTCCAAGCTTAGAAGAATCGTGATGAAATCGATCATTAACGAAAATGACATGTTCATCAATAATTAATCTTATGTAAAGATTGAAAGTTAATGAAGGATTTAATTCAAGTTCATATATATATATATATATATATATATATATATATATATATATATATATATATATATATATGTATGCATTATATATATATATATATATATATATATATATATATATATATATATATATATATATGTATACATATATATGTATATATTCAAGATGATCTTCGCCATCTCTAACCTTCTAAGCGCAAGAGAAAAGCAACAAGTAACCTACCTAACGAGAAGAAGAGAGATTGGTATGTGTAGTAAAAGGATAAAAGGAAGTTGTGAAGAGCCATGTCCTTATTGGTCTCGACCTTTAGAAGAAGAATTTATTATTCTAAGACTTGTGCGAATATATTCATACAGTATTTTTTTTACGATGTATAAGTACAGGGTGGTCCAAAAGTCAAGCGACAATTGGAAGAAAATATACACTTTTGAAACAGCAACCAAGGACATTTTGAAGACATCAAACATCAAATGTTTTTAGAACACTATTGGTGCAATGAGAATGTATAATTACTCGCCAAGCTTAACAGAAGTATCGGGATGAAATCGATTATAAACGAAAATGACATGTTCATCAATAATTAATCATATGTAAGGAGTAGAACTTAATGAAAGATTGAAATAAAGTTCAAATATCTATATCTATATATATATATTTGTGTAATTTGGCAGCAACTTTTCTTTCAAACATGTAGTATTGAATGTTAAAGACAACATAGTCTTAAATATTTTCTTTTGAATTTTCTCATATTCTCTAATGAGACTTTTTATTTGAAAATAGTTTCGAAATATGTATTGTCCGTACGATGACCTAGCGCTTTCGAACATCATTGTTCATCTTCAGGGTCAATATTTTAGTCAAAATTTTTTTTTTTTTTAAACAAACATTTGCCAATTATCTTGTAGCGTAATCATATTGCTACTTTTTTACAAACTAAATAAACGTTAAATTCCTTTTAAATTCAAAAGACGCGATGATGTTATCACGTGCAGGGCGAAGATTTTTATCATGTGACAGCGTGAAAAAGATTTCCAATACACAAGCCAAAAGATCGAAGAATACGCTACAAAATTTAAATATATTATAAACATTGTAATATGTTACCAGTAATCTATACGATTAATAAGAGGTCTTTTGCTTTTAATATGTAATGCCTCTAAGATTTTAAGGCGTCTAATGTCTGTATGTTTATCTATAATTTTAGTATTTTCTATAAGTATTTTACGTATATCAGATTGCATACGGGAAACGGTATGTGACTTAATATGTGGTTTAATGGAGCTAGAATTATTTAGATACAGAGTTAATCTTCTGGAGAGCCGGGTGGTTGTAAATCCAATATATGTATGTGGATTATAAATATATATGCATGTTTCGTTAAAAACAACAGACAAGGTACTACGATTGAGCTTTTTATTCAATTTTTTCTTGTGTTCGAACAAGAGCTTTCTTTACAGGACAAAGCGATTGTAAGAACTGTCCAAATGTTTTATGTATAGCCGAACATGCATAAACGAAGGATTGCTGCCTAAATATACAACTACACACACACACACACACACACACACACACACACACACACACACACACACATATATATATATATATATATATATATATAATCCTAAGGAGCCAGCCGAACCTACATAGGTTTCACTTAAACGGATCTTCAGGGTAAAACTGACTAAAAAGGCAAATAATGGAAGAATATTTATTGATTAGTGTCATGCGGTGATGGTTTTATTCGGGTTTATCAATAAATATTGTTCCATTATTTGTCTTTTCAGCTAGTTTTACCCTGATGATACGTTTAGGTGAAACTTAGGTAGGTTTGCCTGGCTTCTTAGGATCAAGTTAGGTCTTGCTCAACTTAGTGTATTGAGCGCTTTACGTAGGTGTCTTTTTACTTGTTTTGTTTTTTTTCTTTGGACTTGGAACTCAAGCACTTGACGAGAGGATTCCTACAGTATTATGTTCTTGGTTCTTTCTTTTTTAAGTTTTTCCAATTTTTCCCCGGACATCAATTTCTAATATTAGAAGTAGAGCCAACCGAGGTTTTCAAAACGAGTATTACCATTCATATATATATATATATATATATATATATATATATATGTATATATATATGTGTGTGTGTGTGTGTGTGTGTGTGCGTGCGTGTGTGTATGTATATATATATATATATATATATATATATATATATATATGTATAAATTCTCTCGACTTCACAGCTCGAGAAAACTGCTTAAGAAACTGGACGTTTATACAAACACGTGTACCCAGTAATATATATATATATATATATATATATATATATATATATATATATATATTTAGTTGAATTAAGTAATTCAGCGAGTCTAGAAGAAACCTCAACAGAATGCAGAAAGCACTGGACGGCCGTTTCATCCTATATTTGGGCCTCATCAGCAGTGCGCATCCACTACGGAGAATTGAAACCCGGGCAGTTACGTTATCAGGCAAATGTCATACCAACTGTACCAACGGGCCTATCTCTCTCTCTCTCTCTCTATCTCTCTCTCTCTCTATCTCTCTCTCTATATATATATATCTATCTATATCTCTATATATCTATATATATTTAGTTTACGAAAAACTAGGTAATCCGTATGGGTAGACCCAAGGAGGATAAAATCCAGAGAGCTCAATGTAAATCAGAGCTAATAATTTAAATAAAAACAGACCACTTTAAGGTTCCATATAATAAATTATTTTACCACAGCCCTTTTAAAGGACCGCGGATCATCAGATTTTACTTCCAAAGGTTGAAACGCAAAATGAAAAGAAATTTACACATTTTTGACGGGCAGTACTAAGCATATGTAAATTAACGAAGTGAGGAAGTAAGGGGGAGAAAGATATGATTGAGTTAGATGTAACATTTCTATTCTTTCAAATGTAAATTGTTTGAGGAAATCCAGACATTGTCATATTAAATCGGTTAACTTAACGGAAGTTATATATTGATATGTAAGGGGGGAGAAAAAGGCATAAAGAGAAAAAGAGAGAAAGAAGTTATGAGAGAAAGTGTCATTAACTTTCTTTGGAATGAAAGGCCCGAAATAGGCGCTGTTGTCTTGCTTTACTTTGAGAGTTCATAAATATTATAATGTTTGCTATAAATTTGAATGTTTAAACAGTCTATAAGGAATTTAATTATATGTTTGTTAAAGTTTTTTTTAAAAAACTTTATTACAAAAATTTTGGGGATTTAATATGAAATGGTCGATTAGAAAAATATTCATAGAATTTACATTAAAACACTAAAATTTTATTTTCAAATATAAGTTTACTTCTAGCTGTAATTGATTATTAAGGTGATATCTCTATCAGTTTGAATTTTATTCATGAATTTAATTTGCGACTATTTTTAGATTGGTAATTTCTCTTACTTAAAATTTATTTTTTAAGTTAATATGGAGTGATATTTGAAGGTAATATTAGAGATCTTGCTCTATCATATATTGTGACTGCACATGTAAAAGAACGTATGTATATGTGAAATTTGCATGGATACACATCCATGCAAATTTCACATATACATACGTTCTTTTACATGTGCAGTCACTCATACAGGTACACATGTACCGATATACACGGGTAATTTCATGTATTAATACCTACATATATCTTTTTAAATGTTTCCGCATACTTACACACATATATATAGGTGTGTCCTTAGAATTCCCTAAAAAAATTTCTCTAAAAAATATTAGGTGATGACTTTAGTATTCGATTATCAAAAATGTAAATATTTTATCATCAATAATGATTATTAAAGGTTAATACATTTAAATTCAGTTACCAGTTTAAAAACATTTTCCACCGTATTGTAAAGACATTTTCCACCGTATTGTAAACACACAATTCCAAATGGAGAATATTAAGGGAGAAAATGTGGTAAAACATCAATAACATAAATATATATATATATATATATATATATATATATATATATATATATATATATATATATATTTATATATATATTATTTATTTATTATAATTTTATCATATAGACAAAAACCATTTTCCTCACTATAAATATGCAACTTGGTTTCAGTGCATTTTAACTGCACATATACGGGTGAGGGTCGAAAATAACCATTTTCGACCCTCACCCGTAGATGTGCAGTTGAAATGCACTGAAACCAAGTTGCATCTTTGTAGTGAGTAAAATGTCTTTTGTCTATATGATAAAATTATAATAAATGAATAATTATCGCTCTACTATCTGTATCGAGCTCTTTTTTGAATTAACGCTGCGAACGTTGGAATTTATATATTACTTTCGTTCTCATCGCATCGGATATTTATATATATATATATAGATAGATAGATTCAAGATGATCTTCGCCCTCTCTAACCTATAGAGAGGGCGAAGATATATCTCTGTAGGGACGCAGTGAGTAGAACAACAACTGAGAAATTGCGTTTCAATCATAAGCAATGATATTTAATTTGCATAGAAATTCTTAAAATATATTTTGTATAATTTCATGGACAAGAGAAAAGCAATGAGTAACCTACCTGACGAGGTTGTGCGAATGGTTGGCAGAACATAGATTGGTATGTGTAGTAAAAGGAACTTGTGAAGAGCCATTGGTACCCATGTCCTGAAGGGACTCAACACATAGATTATTATTCTAAATGTTATACGAACATATAAATCTCATCCATTCCCAGTAATATTTTTACGGTCTAGAAGTACCGTGTGGTCCAAAAGTCACGCAACAATTGGCAGAAAACATATACTTGGGAAAGAGCAACCAAGGAAAATTTGCATGACATCATCTTCCATAATTATATATATATATATATATATATATATATATATATATATATTAAGACATTTTTATGTTTATACATTCTTTTTATAGATAAAAATATTTAAGTAAATGCTCTGTTTTATCATAAACAGTATTTATAACATTCACCGGCCTGAATGTCCGAGAAATTTTCATAGAAAATATTCGTCCTCCGACAGGAATCGAACCTGTATCTGATACGGAACCGTCATTTAGTATAGGATAAAGGTTCGATTCCTGTCGGAGGACGAATATTTTCTATGAAAATTTCTCGGACATTCAGGCCAGTAAATGTTGTTTAATACTGTTTACTATAAAACAGAGCATTTACTTAAATATTTGTATATATAAAAAGAATGTATAAGCATAAAAATGTCTTAAAATAATTGTCACACTTTGTCCATTTCATAATATATATATATATATATATATATATATATATATATATATATATATATAGGCAGAAATATATGTGCATATATATATATATATATATATATATATATATATATATATATATATATATTCAAGATGATCTTCGCCCTCTCTAACTTTCTAAGGGCAAGAGAAAAGCAACAAGTAACCTACATAAAGAGGTTGTTCAAGTGGTTGGCAGAACATACATTGGTATGTGTAGTAAAAGGATAAAAGTAAGTTGTGAAGGGCTATGTCCTAAAGTGACTCGAATCTTAGAAGAAGAAATTATGATAAGTCACACAACAATTGGCAGAAAACATAAACTTGTGAAATAAAATCCAGGGAAAAGTTGCAGGACATCATCTTCCATAATTTGTCCAATAACATTTCCTAATAATATATTGTCACATACAGAAACATGATTCCATTTGGTAAATAAATATAAAACTTACAAACTTATCAATGGTAATATGATTTTTGGAATACCCTGTACAATCCAAGACACAATCCAAAAATACTTATTACCATAGTATATCTGTATGTCTCAGCAACGCAAAGTTTGGAGGACACAGTTGTCTAAGACCTTCCCAGGATATGAATAGCCTGTCATTGTAGAAACGAACACTTCTCAGCTAACTACTACACACGTTAAACGTTGTAGGATAGCCACAATTATACATGAATGAAAAATGTAACACAGCGCCATCTACCGTAAACTTTCTTTAAATTTAATAACTCAAAAACGAACGATTTGCGGATATATGTTTACAGCTTCCTGAATTCATCCAGAGGAATTTTCAGCCATTCTTCCATTAACACCTACTCTAGCTCTTTAAGACACGACGGTGGAGGATAGCGGCTCCTAACTTGTTTCTCCAAAATGCACCACAAATGTTTAATAATATTGATATCTGGAGATTGGGGAAGCCACTCCATATGTTCTAGCTCACTTTCATGCTTTTCATACCAATTCTTAACCACTCGAGCGGTATGTATTGGAGCATTATCGTCTTGGAAGATGCAGTCACCATCGGGGGATAAAGTCTGGGCCATTGGATGGACATGATCATCCAAAATGTTCAGGTAATCTTTGCTGTTGATTCTACCACGCAGTGCAACTATTGGACTGAGACATTTCCATGATATGGCGGCCCAAACTATCACTGATCCACCACCATGATTCACTGTTGGAAGAAGGCAGTCAGGGTTGTAATCTTCTTTGGGCTGCCTTCCACATAAACTCGCACTGAATTTGGGAAAAGAGAAAATCTGGACTCGTCTGAGAATATGACTTGCTTCCATTGATCTGCAAACCAGGCATTGTGATCTCTGCACCACTTCAACCACTTCTGAATGTTGCGAGTGGCGAGTGAAGAGAAGAGGTTTCCATACGGCGGCTCTTCCATGATATGCAGCCTTATAGAGCTCACGACGAACAGTTTTAGTAGAAACTGGACTATTCAGATGATTATTCACCTCAGCAGTCACTTAGGCCGCAGTAGTCCGATGATTATTCGCCACATTGCGTTTCAATGCACGTCGGTTCATATCAGTAAGTTTGCAAGTCCGGCCCGAATTGCTATACTTGCTAGAGGTTTTACCCTGTTTCTTGAATTGCGTCATAGTTCTTGATATGGTAGCTCTTGAAAAACCAAACAGTATGGCAACCTTAGTGATAGAGGCTCCTGTCATGCGAGCTCCAACAATTTGCCCATTTTCGAAGTCAGAGATGTCAGGCATTTAGCTTAAATTTTACTAAATTCTAAAAATAAATTAGCCAAAGTCAGTAAATTAGATAAATAAACGTATATAACCTGCAATTAGGAAGTTTTAGTTAAAGTTCTTAATATAATAGGTATTTGAAATATAGGAATGGAATTTGCACCTGTTCCAATTATTTTGTCCAACCTCTGTATATATATATATATATATATATATATATTCTAAAGGCACATTTCATTTTTGTCTAATTTTAAGGGATTATTTAAAATATTGTGGATGGGTATTAATTAATATAAGTTTAATTTAATATATGTTGATCTGAATGTATTCATCCTAAGATATTTATATTTAATTTTTTTTATATATTTCTCTTAATATTTTTCCTGTATATTGGTTAAATTAATACTTTTTTTAAAATTCTGAATTATCTGTCTGGGTTAGGGTGTAAGTTTTGATATGAGTGGTTGTCAGAGGTGGAAAGGAAGAGAAAGGAAAAAGAAGGAAAGGAGAGAAGAGATGACCTATTCAATATACCCAGTAGTATGCAGACTGTAGATAGGCGGAAGGAGCCTTCAGAAACTGATGAAAATCAAATTATATAACGTAATAAGAGATAACTCCATATCAAAACTTACACCCTAACCCAGTTTCCTTTGCTACCTTCCCTTCCTTTCTATTCTTCACCTTCTTTCCCCACCCTTTATTTTTCTTCCGTTTTTTCTTCCCTTGTATCGAATGTATATTTCAATAATTTATCATATATTGACTGCTTGAAAAATACTGTAAATTTACAAGGTGAAAAAGATCATTTACATAATGGTATCTTAATTCTGATTGTATGAAATATATATATATATATATATATATATATATATATATATATATATATATATATAAAAGGCTCAGACACTAGTATTCCATGGTTATAATTTATTACATTGGAATCGTAATCACGATCCAATTCATCAGACCTACATATTAGTGTTTGAGCCTTTTATATTATATTGTTACTCTCTCCTGGACATTGAGTTGTACCTGGATTCTATCCTCTTGGTAATTTATATATATATATATATATATATATATATATATGTTATATATATATATATATATATTATATATATATATATATTATATATATATATATATATATATATTATATATATATATATGTATATTGACCACTAATATTATCACTATATATATATATATATATATATATATATATATATATATATATATATATATATATATATATATATATACAGAATTGACTCACTGTCAGTCACTGTGTGCTTATCCGAATCTAAAAATAAATACGCTAAAATTCACCTTCATCCCGTATCGTACGCTGATGGCTTAGTGGGAGAAGTTCCGACTGACGCAAATTCAGTTGGGTTTCGAGCCCGGCTAGAGGCAACCGGACGTCTAGCCACACTGATGAGCTGCGAAACAGTCTGTCTGTGGATGACAAAAATATATATATTTACTATATCTCAGAAGTATTAATATATTTTCCACTGATCCCAGTAAAAATAAAGCTAATTATACATTATACTAAATTTAACACAACCAACTTATTTATACGCAATAACTCCTCTCCATCAAGTAGTGTTTTCGCCAAAAAAACAAAAACATTTTATATCAGTTTAAATTTCCTTTGGGTGATTGTAAAATGTACATATACATACATATGTTGGCTTGACGACCACAACATTATCAAGACATATTACACTCTATTTGTCGGATACAAGTTCTATTGGACAACATCTAGAACACATTGCTGTTTCCTTCACAATACAGGAAAATACTTTTTGACAATACAAATTTACTACACCATGAAAATAATAAACAAATGCTTCAAATTTCCGAGCCCTCTATATAAAAAACAACCAAACAACATTGAAAAACAATTATTACAAGTATAGTAGCAATGTTATAAAATTTATTTGTCCAACATTTAATTACCTTTGCCTTGTTACCCCAAAATAATGCTTAGCAATTGTCTGTCTATATTTTTGATTTGAGGTATTGTAATTATTTACACTGTTTACATCGTTTGGGCTGTTGATCTTATCTTTATTGTTTCGATCGTTGTACACTCCGGTCTTCTTCAGGATCTGTCGATCTTTCTGGGATGATATATTATAACTATTTACACTATTTACATTGTTCCAACTTTTGTCCTCAACGTTATTGCTATATTCACGACATTTCGGCCGTTGTGCGCTCCGGTCTTCTTCAGGATCTGTCGATCTTTCTCGGATGATATATTGTAACTATTTACACTATTTACATTGTTCCAACTTTTGTCCTCAACGTTATTGCTATATTCACGACATTTCGGCCGTTGTGCGCTCCGGTCTTCTTCAGGATCTGTCGATCTTTCTCGGATGATATATTGTAACTATTTACACTATTTACATTGTTCCAACTTTTGTCCTCAACGTTATTGCTATATTCACGACGTTTCGGCCGTTGTGCGCTCCGGTCTTCTTCAGGATCTGTCGATCTTTCTCGGATGATATATTGTAACTATTTACACTATTTACATTGTTCCAACTTTTGTCCTCAACGTTATTGCTATATTCACGACGTTTCGGCCGTTGTGCGCTCCGGTCTTCTTCAGGATCTGTCAATATTTATGAAATGAGGTACAGTAACTATTTACACTATTAACATCGTTCGGATTGTTGTCCTCATCTTTATTGTCATATTCACGACGTTTCGATCGTTGTACGCTCCGGCCTTCTTTAGGCACTGTCGATATTTCTGGGATGACGTATTGTAACTATTTACACTATTGGCATAGTTCAGATTTTTGTCCTCATCCTTATTTCTATATTCACGACGTTTCGGCTGTTATGCGCTCCGGTCTTCATCAGGATCTGTCGATATTTCTGGGATGATGTATTGTAACTATATACACCACTGACATTGTTTGAACTTTTGTCCTTATCTCTATTGCTATATCCACGACGTTTCGGCCGTTGTGCGCTCCAGCCTTCTTCAGGATTTGTCTATATTTCTGAGAAGAGGTATAGTAACTATTTACACTATTTATATCGTTCGCGCTGTTGTCCTCATCTTTATTGTCATATTCACGACGTTTTGGTCGACGTTTGCAACTGTACATTCAAAATGTAAATAAATGCACATTCCACATCGCCCTTTCATTTGATTCTGAAGAAATTTTCCTGTCTCGATATTTGCTTAGTTTCTGAAAAACATATTGTTCTATGATGTTGGACTGCTGTGTGATATTATCTCTCATTTGTTATGACATTACCCATTTATTTTGGTTATGGCACCTCCAAGTTCATAGTTCATACTTAAGCTGATATGGCTCAACCTGTTTCCACTGAGTCCAAGTGCACACTGCCCAACCCAGGGATTGAACTCACAATTTCTATGTAACCAAATTCATAAACCAACACTTTAATTCGCCCGATAATTGTCCTTCTGGTTCAGTTCAGAAATTTCTGCAGGTTACCTAGATTGATATACACCTTATGAAGTCTGGAGAGCCCATCGACTGAAACTTTGTGATAACAACATCAAAGATGGAGACAATATTCCGAATAAAAATAGTGATGATAGCACCTCTTTTCTTTCTTCATTACCGTCTTTGTTCATCCTGAAACTTCTTTCTTTCTTTCTTTCTTTTCTTCTTTCTTTCATTTCTTTCTTCATTGCCGTGTTTTTCCCCCTGAGATTTATTTTCTTTCTTTCTTTCTTTCTTTCTTTCTTTCTTTCTTTCTTTCTTTCTTTCTTCATTGCCGTCTTTTTCCCTACCATGTCTTTCTTCATTGTCGTCATTTTCTCTCCTTTCTTTCTTTCTTTATCTCGTCATTGTCGTCTTTTTCCCTCGTGAGACTTCTTTCTTTCTTTCTTTCTTTCTTTCCCCTTTTTTCCTGAGACTTCATCTTGTTTTCTCTATTTATTTCTTCATTGCCGTCTTTTTTTCCTTCTTGAGACTTCTTTCTTTTTTAATTTCTTTGTTTTTGTCTTCATTTTCATTTTTTTTATTTCTCCTTAGTCTGTTCATCATCTTACTCCCTTTCCCTTTTCTTTTTGTCTTTTTGAAAATCCTCTTTCTTTCTTTCTTTTTCGTCTCTCCTCCACCTTTTCTCTAATTGGATTTTCTTTGATGTCGATTGTATCATTTTTCTTTTTTCTTTTCACTCTTTTCATTTCTTTTCTACACTCAACTTTTTTCTTCTTCTCGTTCTTCTTTCTTTCTTTCTTTCTTTTCGTTCGCCTTCTCCTTCTTGGGTATATTTCCATTCCTCTTCCTTTACCCGGGCCCGCCTCGAATTCTTCATTCATTTCAAAGCCAGTATTTGTTGACACACGTCGTTTTTTCGCCCAACGTTCCTCCATTCTCTTTGCGCCTGTTCTTTTTCCCTCCAACTCTTTTTTTTTATTTCTCTTCCCCCAGCATCGAATGTACTCTTGGCCATTTTACTTTGTTGTTTCATTTGTTTCCTTTCGTCTTTCCTAATAGACTTGACAGCACTAAATAAATGTTTGACAAGGCAACGTCTCTGTTTTTCGGCGTGATGTGGTTCGCCCGATTGGCGACTGATTAATGTTTTCCGTTTGTTAAAACAGCCTCTTCAGCGCGTCCACTACGTCCGCATGGGTGTGGCTACAATCCACCCGTCCCTCGAGAGAGAAGCCAGGATTTAACTATGAGCTCTTTCTGTAAATGAATGATGTCATTTGTTTCGGGGCGACATTGACTATTTTACTAGAAGAATGATTACGGTTTAAGAATATGATTGTGTACCACAAGAGATAAAGTGATAATCTTAGCACTAATATAGATAGATAGATAGATAGATAGATAGATAGATAGATAGATTTCGATAGATAGATAGATAGATAGATAGATAGATAGATAAAGAACAGACTCAGATAGATAGATAGATAGATAGGTAGATAGATAGATAAATAGATAGATAAGAACATAATGAGATAGATCGCTACATGCATACATGCATACATACATACATACATACATATAAAGAAAGATATTAACAGTGAGATAGATGCCAATAGTCTGAGATAGATAGATACATACACACATACATACATACATACATACATACATACATACATACATACATACATACATGCATATATATTAACAGTGAGATAGAAAGATGTCAATAGACTTAGATAGATAGATACATACATACATACATATACATACATACATACATATACATATAAATATATATACATATATATATATATACATATATATATATATTAACAGTAATATATATATACACACACACAAACGTAAATAGATAGATAGACATTAACAGTGAGATAGATAGATAGATAGATAGATAGATAGATAGTTAGATGATAATAGACTGAGATATATAGATACACACATACATATATACATACATAAATAGATATATATTAACATAGTAAGATAGATAGATAGAAATAAAAAAACTGAGGTTGGTAGGTAAATAGATGGGCAGATAGATAGATTTGAATGACTGAAATAGATATAACCCAACTGATATATATATATATATATATATATATATATATATATATATATATATATATATATATATATATATATGTAATAATTAGGAGGATTTGATAAATGTAATGAAGCAATTCATCGAGTCTGAAACCTCAACAGAACGCAGAAAGCACTGGACGGCCGTTTCGTCCTATATTTGGGACTCATCAGCAGTGCGCACCCACTACCGAGAGCGAACGCCCTACCAACTGTTCTACGGGACTCGGTGCCGAAGAGGTAGCAAATCAGATGCATACATACATACATACATACATAAATATATGAATAGATATTAACAGTGAGATAGATGCCAATAGTCTGAGATAGATAGATACATACACACATACACACATACATACATACATATATATTAACAGTGAGATAGCGAGATACATACATACATACATAGATATTAACAGTGAGATAGAAAGATGTCAATAGACTTAGATAGATAGATAGATACATACATACATACATATACATACATACATACATATACATATATATATATATTAACAGTAATATATATATACACACACACAAACGTAAATAGATAGATAGACATTAACAGTGAGATAGATAGATAGATAGTTAGATGATAATAGACAGAGATTTATAGATACACACATACATACATACATACATACATACATACATACATAAATAGATATATATTAACATAGATAGATAGATAGATAGATGTAAAAAAAACTGAGGTTGGTAGGTAAATAGATGGGCAGATAGATAGATCTGAATGACTGAAATAGATATAACCCAACTGATATATATATATATATATATATATATATATATATACGTTAAATTCAACTGAAATGGTATGTCTGTATATTGTTTTATTGCATTTTTACAGATTTTTTTCTAAAATATATCGGGTTATAAATTCTGAATAAAATTCTTATATTTTTCTGTTTTCTTCACATACATTGGCCTGTCTCAGTCATTTTCAATAACTAAGCTATTGTCAGTATGGTAGACAAGATTTTCTTGGCCATATACTGGCGTTTTTACAGTGCTGAAATTGAAATCAATTCAAATTATTCCAATATTATCTTTTAGTATTTTTTCTCTCGCTCTTCTTTTCCGTGGAGCTCACTCCTGTTTTTGTTTGTTTGTTCACTGTGATATTTTAAAATTTAAATGCTCTTCTGTCACCAGAAATCATATTCTTTTATTTCCTTCTCCCCTCACCAAAAGTTTTTTCTTGGTTTCTTTCTCTTCTCCATGCGTCTCAGGGGCTTTATCCCCTAGCTATGTGTGAAATGATAAAACATGTATGCATCGAAAAATTTTACGTCTTATTGATTTGTATGTGCGTTAAATATTTTGTACATATATTAAATATTTCATACACATTTGAAGGAATATTTATACCGGGTCTTACTGCAAAATTGTCCAAATTGTGTAAAAGCAAAATTGTCCAATGTTTAGATTAAAAATGTTTAAAGATTTTTTAAAGACTTTTAAGAATTTTAAAAACTTTTTAAAGATTTAAAAAAATTTTTGAAAGATTTAAATTTTTTTTTGAGAATTTAAAGATTTTTAACCTTTTTTTCTTAGAAATGATTAAAGATATCTTACTGGAATTCTTTGATTTTTTTATAACACTAGTGGACTCTACTTTGAGCAATAAGAATGTATAATTACTCTCCAAGCTTAACAAAATAATCGTGATGAACTTGATTATAAACGAAAATGACATGTTCATCATTAATTAATCATAGCTAAGAATCAGAAGCTCATAAAGGATTGAAATAAATTTCCACAAAGATATATATATATATATATATATATATATATATATATATATATATATTATTACAGGATCATTTTCCAACTTATTCAAGATGATCTTAGCCCTCTCTAACCTTCTTCTCCTGCACTCACGTACGATTTCATTTTCAAGTCTTTTTGCACTGCTCTTTGGACTGTCATAGCTGAAACTCCACTCTCACGTGCCAAACGTCTTATGGATTAAGTTGGATCATTTCTAATCGATCTGTATAGCACTGAATTGAAATGACGATCCCTCTTCTTGTTGGGACATCCGGATCCAGTTTTCTTCTCTACTGTCCCCCCTTTTTGAAACCTATTCACCGTTCTCTTGATGGTTCTTGAATGAAC
Organism: Acanthosepion esculentum; assembly: GCA_964036315.1. Classification (NCBI taxonomy): domain Eukaryota; kingdom Metazoa; phylum Mollusca; class Cephalopoda; order Sepiida; family Sepiidae; genus Acanthosepion; species Acanthosepion esculentum. The sequence continues at coordinate 51,887,865 of OZ038509.1, read as the reverse complement.
TGTGAAGATGGAAGCCAGAGTATGAATGTCGGTACCATTACTGAAGTCCCGAATGATCTTTTTCCTCTCACCAATGCTCAGTTCTGAAGTCAGTGGGGCTGACACAACGATTTTAATCTGTTCTCATTCCAGCTGAATTAAGATTTTCAATGATTCTTACGACAAATGGTGTCAAGATGGCTAAAAACCTTTTCTGAAATCCTGGAAAAAAGAAATTCAATTAATTTCGCGTTTTTTAGATATTAAACATTTTGTCGAATGGACAATTATGCAGTGACAATTTTGTTACGCTCAGTAATCAGGGTGTGATGCATAAATTGTTGTCTAAATTACTGGGGTCCTTCCTCTTTACCAAGTCACTGTCTCCGACGCTTAACATTTCGATAAAAGATCCATTTTCCGTCGCCAGTCACAAGTCTATCCAAAAAAGGTGAAACAAGTTGGCGAGAATGGGGAGAAGAGCAGATGTCAACTCGGGATTTGAGGTTGTTTTCAGACAATTCATGAGGCAACCATTTTCCAAGTTTAGGAACTTTTCCAAGTTGTTGATGATGACGATGAACAGTTATATAGTTTGAACTGAGAACCACTGCCAATTCCTCAACTGATAAAGCAGGATTTTCTTCAAGGGCTACTTCAAGAAGCTTTTCATCAAACTCAACTGGACGTCCGGTTCGATCTTCATCTTCAAGGGTGAAATCTCCACCTCTGAATTTTGCAAACCATCTTCTGGAAGTTCTTTCATTCACACATTCCTCTTCATAAACTGAGTGAATGTTTCTAGCCGCTTCGGCTGCTGAGTTTCCTTTCTTGAACTCATAAAGCATTATGTGCCTCAAATGATTCTTGGGTACTTCCATGTTAGCAGGGTTATAATCAAACAAAATTGAATTTTATTGTTTTCTGAAATAAGATTTGATCAGTTTAAATGCATGTAAACATAAAAATAATGTCCAGCTCAATTAGACATTATAAAATACTCTTTAAATTTCGTTCATTTTAACAAAAACTTAAAATTCGGACAGAATTTATGGGATAACCTAATATATATATATATATATATATATATATATATATATATATATATATATATATATATATATATATATATGAGATAAACCTATGGAGCCAGGCAAACCTATCTAGCTTTCACCTAAACGGATCGTCAGGGAAATGCTGGCCAAGGTTTTTCCAAGCAAGTACCACCATATATATATATATATATATATATATATATATATATATATATATATATATATATATATATATATATGCATATATATATATATATATATATATATATATATATATATATATATATATGCATATATATATATGTATATATATATATATATATATATATATATACAGAGAGAGAGAGAGAGAGAGAGATAGAGAGAGAGGGGGGAGAGACGAGAGTCCGTGCGACATATGAATATAGGTGTGCATATATTCATAATGTCGCACGGATATATTATATATATATATATATATTACAATGAATCATTCATACAAAAAGTAGATTACTAAAGTTAATAATATAAAAAGGCGAAAACTAATGAATTTACTAAAAACAAAATAATTTCCATGCCTGAGGATGACTGAATGTACAGTTGAAAGTACTAGCAGAATAAAAAAAGACCTTATACATCTTGTAGTTATTAAAAACAAGGATCATAACATTCATCGAGTGGTTCGTAGGTTAATGCAACTTTAAAATTTTGATTCGCGATGAGTTTTCGCAATTTTATATCATTAGATTTACTAATCTACTTTTTGTATGAATAATTCATTGTAATATAAATTGAACTGCACCACATATAAGATATATATATATATATATAAATTGTGTGTATTTAGGCAGCATTTTTTAATTCATACATGTTTCATTATATAATATAGACAAGTGTTGTCTATTTAATAAAATATGTATTAATGAAAAAATGTTGCCTAAATACACACAATTTAAATTACATGATCCAGCAACCCACAATACAATCAATATATGGAATTATAAATATAGCCTTATGAAAAGGCAAATTGAAATAGCCAAGGAAAAATTGAACACCCTTAACAGCAACAGGACATCTGCAATGTAATTGTCATCTTTGATAATCTGTTTTTTGTAAGCCGAAAGCATAGATTGGATTAAAAAATAAGTATGAATATTGTGATTTTCTTTCTTCGTTTAATGATAATGTTATTAAGCTTATCAGAAGATATGAAAAGAAATTACATATAACAAATAGACAACACTTGTCTATATTGTTTAATGAAACATGTATGAATATATATATATATATATATATATATATATATATATATATATATATATATATATATATATATTATATATATATATATATATATTTATATATATATATATATATATATGTATATATATGTATGTATGTATGTATGTATATGCATATGCACAAATAAAGACAAAATGGGCAACTATTTTTAGCCAAAGATTTTCGCTTTCTAATGGACTTTTGCAAGGTGAATGTAAGGATTATATTTTGCAA
>OZ038509.1:51875337-51880337 GCA_964036315.1 Acanthosepion esculentum | reverse complement strand
TATATATATATATATATATATATATATATATATATATATATATATATATATATATATATCAAACCCTCTTGGAAGATAAGTGCCAATTTTAAACAATGAGTATTACTACTAATATTACAAGGCTCTTCCCCTTCCCTTCTTTCTTTGGCGTCTTTATTCACAGAATAAGACGTAAAAATTCGCCTTTCTTTCAACAGCTTAGTTGGAAAATAGCCGACTGTTGTCGAATCTGTGTGGTTTCGATCTTGAAGCAAACGGATATCTCTTCACACTGATGAGCTGCGATACAGCGAAACATTTTATGTGCGGATGACAATATATATATACTAATTGTTATTTTACCCACGTCAACAGACAAGAGAAAAAAAAAACAGCTGAAATGTTTTAAATTCACAGAAAGACATATACATACTCACAGACAACATATCCCCCCTCAAATGAGAGTGGAAGTACTTAGGAAAATCAAATTTGAAAGAAAAGTTTTGTATTTTTCTTACTCAATTTTTAAGTCTACCAGAAAATGAATCCACAAACTTGAAAGGATTACAACGAAAACTTATTGGCATGATATTTCTAAAATATTTAACCCAACTTATTTGAATATATATATATATATATATATATATATATATATATATATATATATATATATATATATATATATATATATATATATATATATATGTATGTATGTGCAAATATATATATTATAAGATTTATATGTCTGAAATTTTATGCATATAAAATTCATACACACGCGCCCGCACAGACACATATACACACACACAATATATATATATATATATATATATATATATATATATATATATATATATATATATATTTATATTTATATATATATATATATATATATATATATAGTTATATAATTAAAAACATTTTTTTAAATGTATTCGTCAACCAAAAATCTCTTTCGATTTTTTAAGTCAAATAAATGTGTTTGTTTTTTCGATACTTCTTTTATTGAGCAAAACATTTCCTTTCCATTGTTTCCCGCCATATTTCAGTTTTGGAACTTTTTTATTGTTGAGGAAAAAATCTCTCTTCGTTTCGTTTCGTCTGTGACGATTTTTTAAGTTTAAATTGCCGGACAACGATTATATATATATATATATATATATATATATATATATTCTTTATTTTTTCTATTAAAAAAAGATGTAAGAAACAACATTGAACTTCAGGATTGAAAAACATTAATCCGTTATATTAAATAAATCTCTCTCTATAAAAGGTAGGATGTGTGTGTTTGTGTGTGTGTGTGTGTGTGTGTGTGTGTGTGTGTAACGAATGCACGGCCGCAATTTTCGACGCATTTGCACCAAAATTTACATGCACATGCTCCAAGTTAGGGGTAAGGCCAAAACCGACTTTGCATTTCCCAACTCCCATTGATAGTGGAAATAATTGATTTTTTCATGCTTCTACGGCAGTTTTCATGTAGTTTCCGGCCATTTTCTACTGGCCAGAGTGAGAGCCTATAGCTGGCTGCCACGAATAGGCAGGAAGATTCTATTGGCCAGCGTGAGAGCAGCTGACTGACACGAATGTTAACTAGCATGATAGCATGCAAAATAATCGATAGCTGCATTCGTCACAAGTGGGAATAATTTAAATCTGCATGGCACTTTACTCCAATTCACTCATTCACTTGCTTAAACTCAACGTTGATTCTGATTCCGCAGAACTGTGTTGGGCGTGAAAAAGTATTTGTTTTAAACATTCTTTTTTTCATTCGGTTTTTCCAGTTACGAGTCCTTTTTTAAAGCTGATCGTTTTGTGTTCATTTTGTTTAGTTCTTTTTTCGTAACAGATTTAATGTTTAGTATAGAGCTTAGAAAAAATTCGCAGTGTGAGAAGTAAGGCATGTAGCAACATCAGCACGGCAAAGGGCACTCCTTTAAAGGCAAGGAAGGGCAAAAATATTTTAAGTCAAGTAATAGCGATTGCTGTATGAGTCGTACGATTTTTTAATCAAGCACGGGCAAATCCGGGCAACGCCGGGCCATGCTGTTAATATATAAACAAATAAATGACCGTTCTAGAGTATTCTTTCCTGTTGAGATTGGAGAAAGAGAATATTTCTGGGGAATCTTTTAGCATTTCCGTGCATAGCATCGTAATAATAAGGGAGGTCGAACATTTCCATTTTGGCAATAAAATGGGATATTGTGAAGAAGGAAGAAAATGGAGGATAGTTATATGGAAAGAAGAAGTGTTGATAGAGATGATGATAGACAGAAAGAAAGAAGGAAAAGGAAGAAAGAAAGAAATGAAGACAAGAACAGATGAAGAAAGAGAGAAAGAAACATGCACGGATTAATGAAACTTAAGAAAAGGAAAAAGAAAGAATGAAACACTGTATACAAAAAGAAAAAAATGAAAACAAAAGACAAGAAAGAAGGATTGGATAAAAGAAAGAAAGAAAGAAAGAAAGAAAGAAAGAAAGAAAGAAAGAAAGAAATTGACAGGAGAAGAGACAAAAAGAAAGAAAAAGCCGGGGAGCAGAAAAGGGAAATAAGAAATAAATGGAAATAATGAAAAGAAAGAAAGAAAGAAAGAAGGAAAGAAAGAAAGAAAGAAGAGCTAACTCGAAAAGAGAAAAACATTGTTGAAAGAAAGAAAGAAAGAAAGAAAGAAAGAAAGAAAGAAAGAATGAAATTGACAGAAGAAAAGAGAATAATAAAGAAAAGTACGAAAGAAATGGGAAGAAGAACGAAATGGCGTGTCTGAAAAGAAAGAAAGAAAGAAAAGAAAAGAAATGAAAAGAAAAGAAAACGCATTTTAGTGTCGTACAAAAAGAAAGAGAAAAACGGAACTTATAATTAAAATAAATAAAGCAAAAGAAAACGAAGTATTTAAATAGAGCAAATAATCCAGAAAAACAAAATGACATCGCGAAATGAACTGGAAACATACTACAACTCCCTAAGTGATCGAAAGCTCGCTTATTTTCAAAGAAAACAAATGAACGAACGTAACGAAATTAGACAAACAACAAAAAGGGAGACAATCTGAAGAAATACTTTTACAGAAAAACAACCAGAAAACAAAAAAAAACATTTTGAAGATAAAATATTTGAAAGAAAATATAAATCTATGGACAGAAACCACATTTTACCGTAAAGTGCCGTAGAGGTAAATGTTAAATATTTTGGTCTTTGGCACTCAGTGCTTCGGGTCTTGCGTCTCTCAGTATATCGATCGCCTTGACATGCGAAGACTCTTTAGAAAGCATTGGATCTGATGCTATAAGAAGAAAACTACAATATATATCAATTCTACATTTTATCTCCTTCAGATTATGTATGTATGTATGCAAAGCTGGCCACTCGTATTCGAACCCGGGTCTCATGGTTAGAATGCGAACGTTCTAACCACTCGAAGTAGCCCCCTTCTGAAGTCACACACTTTATCCAGCATCGTTTCCATTGATGGGGATAGAGAGCAGCTGTCTCGTCGTACTCTCTTGGATTTTGTCTACGTCCTGAAACCTTATTTTTTTTTGCAGTGAGTTTCAACCTGTACAAGGCCCATGAGCCACTCGTGGTACAGGTTTTCAGAGTTTATGAAGTCGGGTGGGGGAGATAATGGTTAACCCTAGACTAGGTTAGGATTGTAGTTCTCGGATCGGTAAAATATTCTCTTGAGAATCGGTTCGGAGAGCAGTGGTTTGAGGGAAGAAGCTGCTCGGGTGAAACTTACTTCTCACCAATGGAATAGGGTGAGACTGCAGGTGGGGCTTGCTACAATGTAAGTGCCATGGCGGGTCCTTGCCGGAAAGAAAATAAATGGAGAAAGAAAGAAAGAAAGAAAGAAAGAAAGAATTGACAGGAGAAAAGGCAAAAAGAAAGAAACTGCCGGAGAGGCGATAAGGGAAAAAAAGAAATAAATGGAGAAAGAAAGAAAGAAAGAAAGAAAGAAAGAAGGAAAGAAAAGAAATTGACAGGAGAAAAGAGAATAAGAAAGAAAGGTACGGGAGAACTGGGAAAAAGTAAAGAAAGAAAAAAAGAAAGACAGGAAATTTAACAGGAGAAAAGATAATAAGAAAGAAAGGTACGGGAGAACTGGGAAAAAGTAAAGAAAGAAAGAAAGAATTGACAGGAGAAAAGGCAAAAAGAAAGAAACTGCCGGAGAGGCGATGAGGGAAAAAAGAAATAAATGGAGAAAGAAAGAAAGAAAGAAAGAAAGAAAGAAAGAAAGAAATTGGCAGGAGAAAAGAGAATAAGAAAAAAAGTACGTGAGAACTGGGAAAAAAGTAAAGAAAGAAAGAAAGAAAGAAAGAAAGAAAGAAAAAAGAAAGAAAGAAAGAAAGAAAGAAAGAAAGAAATGAAATTGAGAGGAGAAAATAGAATAAGAAAGAAAAGTACGGGAGAACTGCGAAAAAGTAAAGAAAGAAAGAAAGAAAGAAAGAAAGAAAAAAAGAATTGACAGGAGAAAAGGCAAAAAGAAAGAAACAGCCGGAGAGGCGATAAGGGAAAAAAAGAAATAAATGGAAAAAGAAATAAAGAAAGAAAGAAAGAAAGAAGAAAGAAATTGAGAGGAGAAAAGATTAATAAATACCATACCGAAATACATATTTTATTGCACAAATAGAACCTCATCCACTTCTGGTTGTTGCTAATTCTATCTTGTTTAATATTTTTCTTTTATCTTTTTAAACATATATATGGGAAATTAAAAGCATAAACCAAATCAGACCAAACATATGAAAAATGAGGAAAACAGCACCAGCCTACAACAATAAATCAAAAAAATGTCAAGTGTGCCTGGAGGAGAAAATAGCTATAATTATCTTCCCAGATCAACAAAAATTACTAAATAAACGACCAGAACACATTTCAAAATGCAGGCACAAATTTTATTACGTTATTTAAAAATCTAAATCTAAAAACGAATACCCAAAAATAAATAAATAAGTCAAATAAAATAAACATTGATTTGCATACATATATTCACAGGGTGGCAATAAAGCCACG
>OZ038509.1:51860337-51870337 GCA_964036315.1 Acanthosepion esculentum | reverse complement strand
AAAGTAACTATCAAAATAATATGATCTGTCCCTTAAATATCCAATGTTTGATGAAGAATATTGTATATCAAGCTAACATAAAATCTAACAAAGAAACTAAATTTTACATAAGTCCTACTGAAACCGTTTGAAACTATCTTTTTAGCAATCAAAGTAAAAACAAATACAAAACAACACTGCTCTCTCTCAATATTACTGGAAAATAAAGAATGGTAGCAATTGATAAATAATTGCGTGAAAAATTCTAACTAAATCTTACAATGTTTAAGGCGAAAGGTGTAAGCTTTGTCTTGTAGAAAAACTATCTTTAAAAAATTTTTCTTGTAGAAAAACTATCTACAAAAATTAAATAACTCTAATTTATTAAACAAGAGAAATAAATTAATGGTCACATACAGACATAAAACAATTTGTTGAAATATATTGAAACAGATTGATTTCATTTCAGGCTTATATTTTCATATTTTTTATTTATGATTGTATAGTCACTGGCTTGAATTAGTAATATTCTATTTAACTGTAAGTATTTTTAGGCTTGTTTTTTCTTAATAACATCTTATATGAAAAAAGAAAAGAAAAAAGAAGTACATTAAATAACTTGGACCGATTTTAAATGTCAACTGAGTTTAAGCGTCTAATGTTTTTTTCTTTTTCTTTCAGATTTGGCGGACATTTGGCTGATATTATTTTTCACACATAATTGCCATGTCTTAAATAACATGATTTAATAGAGAAATAAATTTTCACCAATAACACTGATTTATTTACTGCTGACTTTGATCCGTCTTAATGAAACATCCTTATGTATAATCCGTCTTAATGAAACACCCATATATTAGTTATAATATGTATTTTATATATTTTGCCATTTCTTTTATATAGAAAGGATGTGTAGATTAGGGTTATGACTTTTTTGTAACCCTAAGTTCTTGTGTCATAAATCAATGGACCTTTGTTAAAAAATTATGAGAAATGCATTAATTTGTTTTAGTTCTTGAAAAAGTTGACCACCAAATCGGAAATTCGATTTTATTATATAGACAATAAGCGTAAAATATCAAAATGTTTCACAAGCTTTATTTTTCAATTTGATAATAACATAATTGGATTGTACTTATGTATGATAACGCAGTTCACAGTTTAACATACAAACTTACAAATAAACAAAAATGGCAAACTTGCAGATACATTATACATACAACATACAAAAAATAACAAAAACAAAACAAAACAGCTCTAGATGTATGCAGAAAGTTGTAGGAGGCATCAGGAAGTTCTAGAAGGGTCCAGAAAATCCCAGTACTACTATACTCATATACGATTTTAGAAATTTTACGTTGGGGTGACATTTTAAAAAAATAAATTGAATTACTCCTTACTTGAGTAACTTTTAACGAAAGTTCATCGAATTATGTTTCAGAAAATTAATTACTTTACAAAAATTGAACATTCATAACCATAATATATATATATTTTTTGTTATCCACAGACAGACTGTTTCGCTGTTTCACAGCTCATCAGTGTGGCTAGACGTCCGGTTGCTTCTAGCTAGGATCGAAACCCGACTGAATCTGCGTCAGTCGGAACTTCTACCAGTAAGCCGTCGGTGCACGACAGGGATGAAGGTGAATTTTAGCGTGTTTATTTTTAGATTTAGATAAACACACAGTGACTGACAGTGACTCAATTCTGCCGGAGAGTCGTGCAATATTAGCTTAAATAGTCAGTGTTTACAAACTTACACCTCAAACCAAAGAGCTCAACCGAAATTAATTTTTCAGGAGCCAATATATATATATATATATATATATATATATATATATATATATATATATATATATATATATATATATATATATATATATATAAAGGTAAACATTGAAGTCAACAGTCAGAGGCGACAGGCTGATTCATGCAGGACGCATTCGTCAGGCCGCCGACGATTGCGTCTTGCATGAAACAGCCTCTTTATACTTACATACGCACTGTCTGTGATATTGAGCACTTTATAACACCTTAAAACTATATTTCTTTATACATATAAGCTCAACACACGCATACACGTGTGTCTATGGGTATTTGGATGTCTGTGTTTATTTGCGTAAGTATGAGTTGGCAAAGCTCGGGTAGTCAGTTATGTGCCATACGTGATACACGCTTAGCCGATCATGTATCTTTCGATACATGATTGACGAGGGAGACTTTTTTCCCCGTAGTAGTCTTTCTGTGGTAAACCAGTTGCCATCCAAGGCTACGGAACCACGTCTGTTTCTCCTACTTACATAGCTTAAGAAAGGTATTCAAGAGTATTAGCATGTAAGTGAATGCAATGGATTCAACTGGAATTCGAACTCGGCTCTCCGATTCCTCAATCCGAGTTGCTATACATTACTCCACCGTCATTGGCGTTCAGCAGATGCGCGTGTCTCGTGTTTTGCTGTAAGGCGAAGATACAAAGAAGCCAATTGATTTTTAAAACGTAGATAATGTTTCTCTTTACATATTGGTAATTACGGCGCTGGGCTTAAAGATAACAGCGGATAAATCCTAAGTAAATAAAGCAGTGTTTTTCCTAAGGTTAAATACAGGGGGAGAATGAAGTAGAAACGGTTGGGGGACAAGAAGAACAAAGGAGGGGGAGTGAAAGGAGACATAGAAGGAGAGAAATGAGGGATGTATAGGTGTAGCGGTAATAGATGAATAGAGAGGAGAGGAGAAATAACAACTGGAAGAAGAAGAAGAAGAAGAAGAAGAAGAAGAAGAAGAAGAAGAAGAAGAAGAAGAAGAAGAAGAAGAAGAAAGGGGAGAGTAGAGAGAAAAGAACTAGATAAATACAGGGAACTAAAGAAGAAGCAGGAGGGAGAGAAAAGTTAGGAGAAAAACAAAAGACATCATAGAAATAAGATGATGAAGAAGAACACCAACAACAATGAGAAGAAGAGGAGGAGGAGGAGGAGGAGGAGAGGAGAAGAGGAGGAGGAGGAGGTGGAAGAAGAAGAAGAAGAAGAAGAAGAAGAAGAAGAAGAAGAAGAAGAAGAAGAAAGGGGAGAGTAGAGAGAAAAGAAGTACATAAATAGAGGGGACTAAAGAAGAAGCAGGAGGGAGAGAAAAATTAGGAGAATAACAACAGACATCATAAAAATAAGATGAAGAAGAAGAACACCAACAACAATGAGAAGAAGAAGAGGAGGAGGAGGAGGAGAAGAAGAAGAAGAGGATGAGAAGAAGAGGAGGAGGAGGAGAATGAGGAGGAGAAGTAGAAGGACGAGAAGAAGAAGAAGAAGAAGAAGAAGAAGAAGAGGAGGAGAAGAGGAGGAGGAGAATGAGGAGGAGGAGGAGAAGAAGAAGAAGAAGAAGAAGAAGAAGAAGAAGAAGAAGAAGAAGAAGAAGAAGAAGAAGAAAATCAATAAGAACCAAAAGAAAAGAAAAAAAGAAGAAATAGTTTAAGTGGAAGAATAATGAGAAAATGAAAGAGGGAATAAATTGAAGAAGAAGAAGAAGAAGAAGAAGAAGAAGAAGAAGAAGAAGAAGAAGAAGAAGAAGAAGAAAATCAATAAGAACCAAAAGAAGAAATAGTTTAAGTGGAAGAATAATGAGAAAATGAAAGAGGGAATAAATTGAAGAAGAAGAAGAAGAAAAATAGAAGAGTAGATAGGGAAAGCAGAAGAACAAGGAGAATGGCTAAGAAAGAAAAGGCCTAGAAGAAGAAGAGGAAGATGAAGAAGAAGAACAACAACAACAAGAAAAAGAAAAAGAAAAAGAAAAAAGAAGAAAAGCATAAGAACCAAAAGAAAAGAAAAAACAAGAAGAAATAGCACAAGTAGAAGTACAATGAGAAAAGGAAAGAAGAAAGAAGAAGAAGAAGAAGAAAAGAGAAAAGTGGGGGGGGGGGTAGAAGAACCAAAAGAAAAGGATAAAAAAACAAGAAGAAATAGGATAAGTAGAGGAACAACGAGAAAATCAAAGAAGAAGGAATAAATGAAGAAGAAGAAGAAGAAGAAGAAGAAGAAGAAGAAGAAGAAGAAGAAGAAGAAGAAGAAGAAGAAGAAGAAGACGACGACGAAGAAGAAGACGACGACGTTTGGTCGGCCATTGCTCATTAAATATAATTATCTATCATAGTAAACGAAACAAAAGAGTTTTGTCGACTATTAGCAAGAGAAAAGGTTTTGGTTCTAACTGAGCACCTCGCAGATGTAACCCTATTTAGTACCGTTTTATTATTATTATTATCATTATCATCATCATCATTATTATAATTTTGGTTTCTTTTGATTTGTGTTGTAAACACATATCCTCCCAGGTCCCAACCAGAGACTAAAATCAGAAATGGTTTCATGATATTTTCCTATGGGCATTTAAAAAAAAAATCAAACATCACACACACACGTTACATAGATAAAACTTTTCGTAATATGTGAGTTGTACTTGCGAGTACAGTAGTTTTGCATTTCTTTAAGGCATTGGCTACCAGGACCCCTTTCAATGGGTCCATCGGAACCTTTTCCAATAAACCCGAAGGCTCCAGCTATTTTTTTACATTTACACTTAATGGTATTTTGATAGGTTTTTGAAGATCTTCAAAGATACATTACAATCTTCAGTGACCGCCATGTCAATAAGGAAACAGATTCTGTTTTTGTGGTCTTTGATCACATTGATGTCTGGGCGATTAGCTTTGATTGCTCTATGTGTGTGTGTGTATTGTAAAGTCTCATAAAATTGTTACAGGTCCTATCTCTGTAACCGGGTCTGGTTGATGTTCATAGTAGTTTCTTGCAGTTTCATTGCTGTAAAAGTGGCATCTTTTCCGGTGCAGATATTATCCCACTCTAACATGTCGAGTTTTAAATTCAAGGGCCGCTAACACCGTGAAACCTGATACAAGATCAATTTTTTCTGGATATTTATCACAGAATCTGCATTAGGGGTTTACACAATATTTCGGGTTTTCAGTATGTGTGCTTGGTAATTTCTATTTACTAAGCATTGGTCCTCTGCAGAAAGAATAAAACCTTCAGTTTCAGCTTTTAGCCCTGCACTATGTAACCCCACTGATGGCTACGGGGTTTGTCTACTTCAGTTTGTTTCGTACGGGCAGATTATTGACCATGAAGAAGCTTATTTTGTCATCGTTTCTGAATTTGGTTGAAGAGGCCATTATTATTATTATTATTATTATTATTATTATTATTATTATTATTATTATTATTATTATTATTTTCTTTGATATCTGCCGTTTATACATTTCTTTCCGGGTCCCGCCCAGGGACCTAAGGTTAGAAATGGCATCATGACACTATCCACTGCAAAAAAAAAAAAAAAAAATAATAATTACATAGATAAAGCCGTTCGTAAAGTGTGGGCTGTACTTGTCAGAACAATATTTTGTATTTCTTTGAGGCATGGACTTCCAGGGATCCCTTCAATTAGTCTACTGGAATCTTTTCCAACCAGTCCAAGGACTCCAACTACAACAGGGATTGTTGATGTTCCAATGTGTCACATTTTTGAGATTTCTATTTCAAGGTCCTTGTATTTTGACAGCTTTTCGAATATCTTCAAAGATACATTGCAGTCTGCAGGGACTGCCATATCAATAAGGAGGCTCTTATTTTGTTTGTGGTCTTTAATAACAATGTCTGGGCGGTTGGATTTTGATTGTTCTGTCAGTGTGTATTGTGTAGTCCCATAGAATTGTAACAGGTTCTATCTCCGTAACCGGGTCAGGGTGGTGTTCGTACCAGTTTCTTTCAGTTTCCTTCCTATAGGAGTTGCAAATTTTCCAGTGCAGATATTGTCCCACTCTGTCATTATTATTATTATTATTATTATTATAATTATTATTATTATTATTATCATTATTATTATTATTATTATTATCATTATTATTATTATTATCATTATTATTATTATTATTATTATCATTATCATTATTATTATTATTATCATTATTATTATTATTATTATTATCATTATTATTATTATTATTATTATCATTATTATTATTATTATTATTATTATCATTATTATTATTATTATCATTATTATTATTATTATTATTATTATCATTATTATTATTATCATTATTATTATTATTATTAAAGACATGTTCTCTCAGTGCATAAGCTCTCATGACTCTTCAGAGACGCCTTTTACTGTATTGTCTTTGAACTGCCATGGCATCTTGGGTAAGATAGTGGGGTGATATCACGTTGCGTTCTCCGCAGTTTTGAATTCTTTTTTTCCTTTTAGACTGGGAAGGACAGGGGGCTCAGTCTATTCTGCTATTTAATTCTTTTTAAAACATATATCCTACCCTATCATGACGAAGGAAATTATGGTTCTCTGTTGTAACCGAGGGAAGGTTACTGAATAGAATAATCACACGAAGATTGGTAATGAACGATAATACTTAGCACAAGAACAACACATCTAAGATTAGCCGTGTAGAAGAAATAGTCAACTGCTAGAAGTGAGTCAAGTGAATTCCACAACTGCAGGATATCTATCAACCGCCCACGTGGTCAGATGTGGCAAAAGCCTGAATTTAATGTTGGGTATTTAATGTTAGCCGTAAGCTCAGCCCAAAATTCCCCGTAGACTCCGTATAAAACGGGGTCGGGTAGCTGTTTCCCGAGACGAGACTCTGCCCTTCGACAGAGCCTCGTCTGGGGATACTCTCTTCCCGGGGGCAGGGAGTTTAACCAGCACATCTGGAGACGAATCTCCAACTGCAGAATATCTACCAACCGCCCCACGCGGTCAGATGTAGCACAAGGCCGAATTTAATGTGGGGTATCCGAGCCAGTAGGCCCGGCCAAAAATTCCCCGTAGACCCAGTATAAAACGGAGTTGGATAGCTATTTCCCGAGACGAGACTCTGCCCTTCGACATAGCCTCGTCTTGGGATCCTTTCTGCCCGGAGGCAGAGAGTTTGACCAGCACACCTGGAGACAAATCTCCATCTGCAGACCAACAAACAGTATTTGCTACTGTATTTATGTTAATGAGGGACATACCCATTATCTTCTGTAGGTATCCCACACCATAGACATCTTTTCTTTGTTATCTGTAAAATTGCTAATAATTCTTAGGAAAGATAAAGGAGTAGTTATTACGTTGCCTTCTCTCTTGTTTTGAATTCAGTGTTTCCCTTGTTTTAGAATGGTTGCCAATCAAGACAAGAGATCCCAGTTTACCTTGCTATTTAACCCATACTAGGAGGAGAAAAAAGATAGACTTATGACCTTTCCCAAGATCATAGTGTGAAATTGAACGGAACTAAGACGGAATTTGAACTCAGACAGCGGGTTTCAATGTTCGCATCAGTACTTGTTTCACTGCTTATACAGTAGTCTTCTGGAACACTTTGCAGCGTTTTTCCTCTTTTGCCAAGCTTTCCTCTCCCTGTTTCGCCATCCGTGACTCGACGCTTTCTCCTTTCACTTTTGCATTCGATATATCCTGTGAATGTCAGTTTCTCCAATGCCTCTTTCCTCATGTCCAAGAAATTTCAGCCGTCGTTTCCCAATTCTAAGTAAAAGTATACTTTTTATTTCCACTTTTCCTTAAGTCTTTCTTGTTTCTTACGCTACCCGTCCATGATATTCTCAGCATCCTTCTGTAGAACCAAATTTCTGTTCCTTCCAGTTTTCGCTTCATTTGTCCAACATTAAGTTCAAGGCAAGAGGATTGATAATAGATAACTGTTCATTACTATTTTCTTTGTTTTTAACGATTTTTTCCCGTTTCTTTGCTTGTGAAATGATTTATTTGCTATTTTAATGAGACTTCGGATTTCGGTGCCACATTCTCATTATTCTATTATTCTGCAATTCTCAGCATCCTTCTGTAGAATCTTACAATCTAAAAATGTCTTATTGCTTTAAATAACCTGTAAAGGGTTGATAAGCCATAGAAAACGAATTAATCTGTTAATCAATCTATCTTATGAGGTTTTGTCTTTTCCAATACGTCTTCGGATTTCGGTGTCATATTACAGTATATATTTATTTGGGCTTTATATGCATGCTTATATTATACACGTTAGATCATAACTACTGGTATTTAATATCTTGATTTTATAACTCAAAAAATAATCCTTCCCCATCTACGGCAGATCAGTTTTAACGGACCCCCTCCTCCATTAGTCCGTTGATGAAAGGTTTGTCTGTACTTTGCTATTTTGGGATAAAGTCGACTTTTTGTTATTCCCATGTGTGTTCGGATTTCGGTGCCACATTTTCCGTGCACTGTGTTAAAACACTTCAATCCAGCATTCACGGGATAGATATTAAATAAAGTTCAAAATAATTTTAACAGTCTCTCTGGGATTCTAAATATAAACGCCTCTTTCTTCCAATTTTGCTCATGGCTTCTTCGCTGTTTACTTGCTCCGTATATGCTATTTTCCGCATCTTTCTGTAGAACCATAATTCTGGTGCTTTAGGTCACTTAATCTCTGGGGAAATTCTCCGGCATTCACATCTTCCCTCGGATTTCGGTGCCACATTTTTCGTCCACTGTGTTAAAACGCTTTCCGGATATTTAAACTTTTGTACACATTTGCTTTTCTGTCGACATGTTATAATTATCGTGTTCTCTCAGGCAATACGATCTCATGACTCTTCACAGACACAGTGGATAAAGGCGTTGGTTAGATCCAGTGACAGGACCCAACGAGATGAGTTCAATACCCGGTTAAGGCAGTGGAGAACTTGGAGAGAGGAATTAACAGGAGATAACAGATAACTGACATCCATTAAACATGGCACGTCGAACTAGAACAGTCTATCCCAGTGAGCGAAATAAATGGTTCAGTTCGACATTCCAAGCATCTGAAGAAGGCCGGAGCGTACAAAGGCCGAAACGTTGTAATAAATATGGCGACAAAGATTAGGACAATAGTCCGAATAATGTAAATAGTGTACTTAATACCTCATCTCAGAAATATAGACAGATATTGAAGGGCGGAAACGTTGTAATAAATATGACAGCAAAGATGAGGACAATACACCGAATAATGTAAATAGGGTACGTAATACCTCATCTCAGAAATATAGACAAATATTTAAGGGCCGAAACGATGTAATAAATATGACGACAAAGATGAGGACAATAGTCCGAATAATGTAAATAGTGTACGTTTTCTTTTCATATGTCTTATTCGTAGTTCGCCTCTTCGACTTTTGATACTGACGACACAACAAAATATCTTTGAAAATGACAAGTACTAGCCGAAAGTGTTTGGATATATTTACAAATACGAATTCTTGCAGTTGATGTATAATCCTTATGTAGAACGACATTTTTGTTCACATTTTCATCCATGCTATTCTCAGCATGTTTCTGTAAAATCTGATTTCTATTGCAACAAATATCTTGATCATCTATGCGGGGAAAACGCGGAATTCACTGCCATAGAGGAACATTTACATAACACATCTTTTCTGTACTTGAAAATTATTTTCTTGCTTACATGTTCCATTCATAGCCTTCTCGGCATTCATCTGCACCACAATTCTGTTGCTTCAAGTCTCTTCTTCATCTGTGAAGAGATTGTCCGGCATTCACTGCTATATAGGAGGACTGATATTACACAACAGTTCAGCTCTCTTTTCTTTGTTTCTGTTTCTTCAAGTCTCTTCTTCATCTGTGAGGAGATTGTCCAGCATTCACTGCCATATAGGAGGACTGATATTACATAACATTTCAGCTCTCTTTTCTTTGTTTCTGTTGCTTCAAGTCTCTTCTTCATCGGTGAGGAGACTGTCCAGCATTCACTGCCATATAGGAGGACTGATATTACATAACAGTTCAGCTCTCTTTTCTTTGTTTCTGTTGCTTCAAGTCTCTTCTTCATCTGTGAGGAGATTGTCCAGCATTCACTGCCATATAGGAGGACTGATATTACATAACATTTCAGCTCTCTTTTCTTTGTTTCTGTTGCTTCAAGTCTCTTCTTCATCTGTGAGGAGACTGTCCAGCATTCACTGCC
>OZ038509.1:51842837-51857837 GCA_964036315.1 Acanthosepion esculentum | reverse complement strand
TAATAATAATAAATAACAATAAAAACAATGTTAAACAATAAAAAAATAAATAAAATGTTAAACAATAAAAAAATAAATTAAAATTAAATAAAATAAAAATAACTAAAATAACTAAAATAAATTAATCCAAAGCAGTAAATAAAGAAATTGACAAAACAAGTAAGCATAGTAATAAAAAACAATAATAAAATAATGAATAGTAAATAGAAAAATTGAACAAACAACAGTATAAATAGCCCCAAAATACATCCGGCTCCACAATTATTTCCACTTAATAGCCCCTAGAATAATTTAAAACATAACCGTTACCGATCACCAAAATAACTTTTATAACAATACATCATTGACCGGTATATATAAATAGACGAATAAAAGACAAGGCATATGACATGACGAATGCGTGTAAGCATGAAACAGGATGTCGCCGATGTGATTTGATTAAATACATATATATATATATATATATATATATATATATATATATATATATATATATATATATATATAGATATAGAGAGAGAGAGAGATAGGGAGAGAGAGTGAGAGAGAGTGAGAGAGAGAGAGGGAATATATATATATATATATATATATATATATAAACACTAAATTCTGTTTATCCGTCCGTGTGTCTGAAGCCTCTCTAACTTGCTCTACATCGACATAGTATACCTTTTTGGAATCAGGATGATCCTGAGATTTAAAATTTAAAATTTGAACAATTAAATATTCAAATTTTAAAATAACGGAAAAAATTAGTGATTTAAATTTTTTTCAATTTATATTGAGTTTAAAGTAACTCAAAAACTTTGTTTTAATTCAGTTTAAAATATCTCCAAAATTTTGTGATTTGAAGAACCCAGTTTTCGGCCTGAATTGGAATTTGGACTTATAGAATCCAAATAGAGTCAAAATCCAAATATAAAGTTAAAGTCAGGCTTTGAAAATCCATGGAGTGAACTGAGGAATTTAGTTAAATCTTCGAAATTCTCATTGCTGTTTTTTTCAAGTTGGACCAGAGGTCCCTTTTAATTTTGGACATTTAAGCTAGTATATAATTGATATATCCCGGAGAGGGATATATTTGTTCAAAGTAGCTACGTGGTTTTAGCTACTGTAACCGAGTAGTACAATCTAGCAGGTAGTCATAATCGTCTGGTACTCGTCGTAATCGTAGGCAATAGGGCTTAAGGCAATAGGCATAGGCCAATAGGCGCCGTGAATGGCTCAGTCCAATGACGTACTACAATGGCGTCCTCCTGCACCTCTTCATCAGCCTGTATTTATGGCTGACACTAACCAATCATATTCCTATGTGAGGGAACACAGGTGTATGCATATTCATTACATCAATAATAAATATCACTCTAATCAGGATGGAAAAGTATTCATTAAGATGAAAATACATTGAGAGTGCGCTGATCTCCCAATACTCGACAATAAAACTCAGACCAGGACCTTACGTAATATCACCAATCATCTTAAAAGCAATATTAGCAAAATGCAGTATACGTGCTCATACAAAAAAAAAAAAACGCAGATATATACTCGGAGTGGACAGTTTTCAAATGCAATAGACTGTAACGGTTTTAATCTCGTGCAAACAGGGAATCGTACCACTTTTCTTACATGTAATTCCCTTGATAGTACCCTGGGGATTCAATTATGATATATGTAACAGAAGTTTAAATGTTTCAGAATATTTCTTTCAATTTCAAGAACTTTGCATTTTCTTATGTAACCATATTGTGCAACTTATACCAAGCAAATATTCTAATACCCAACAAAAGTGCTAAATATATAAAAATTTCCAAACACGAAATAACAGATGATCAGAAGTAATTAAAAAATCTACGAAAACATTGCCATCTCCAACATAAATTTGATCTCCTCACAAAGAAGACCGAATTGGAATTCTACACAAGTCATTGTCCAAACTATAAACTGCTAAAACAATATATATATATATATATATATATATATATATATATATATATATATATATATATATATATATAGTTTAGTTTACGAAAAACTAGGTAATCCGTATGGGTAGACCCAAGGAGGATAAAATCCAGAGAGCTCAATGTAAATCATAGCAAATAATTTAAATAAAAACAGACCACTTTAAGGTTCCATATAATAAATTGTTTCACCACAGCCCTTTTAAAGGACAGCGGATCATCAGATTTTATTTCCAAAAGCTTTTGGAAATAAAATCTGATGATCCGCGGTCCTTTAAAAGGGCTGTGGTGAAACAATTTATTATATGGAACCTTAAAGTGGTCTGTTTTTATTTAAAATATATATATATATATATATGGGTTAATTAATTATAATATTTTATGCAACAGTAATAAAATAAACAAGTCTTAACAAACAATTTTAAACCATCACCACGAGAAAGCAAATTTCATAACGTTTTAACGGTCAGAATGTATCCAGCACCTGAAGATTGCAAGACCGCATGAAACTCCGAGCAGTGCTATCGACGTTGGATTTAATGTGAATTCACTATAATATATATATATATATATATATATATATATATATATATATATATATATTAACTGATTTAAAATATCGTTTCGATACACAGTAATAACCATGTTTCAAAAACTGAAGCTAAAATCTTCAAATTTAATTATATTATTAAATTATAGGCATTAGTTCTGTTTCATCTTCAAGCGAATTTTTGGAATAATATATATATATATATATATATATATATATATATATATATATTAACTGATTTAAAATATGGTTTTCGCTACAAAGTAATAACCATGTTTCAAAAACTGAAGCTAAAATCTTCAAATTTAATTATATTATTAAATTATAGGCATTAGTTCTGTTTCATCTTCAAGCGAATTTTTGGAATAACTTATTTTTAAATTTATTTTAAAAATAAGTTATTTCAATATTCGCTTGAAGATGAAACAGAACTAATGCATTTAATTTAATTATATAATTAATTGCGCAAAGGACACTACAGAAAAGAAACACGTTTACTATCAACAAAAGCAAATAATAAAAGTATTAAAAACAAAGCCATGTAATAAATGACTGAAATTTGATAATACAAATTGCCATCGATAATCACGTTTCCTATGATTGATGTTCATGAGAGCAAATTTCAGTTTACCTGGAACAAATTTCCATGAGTGGGATTTCAGATTTCTTGGAACTAAATTCCATGAGAGCAATTTCAGATTAACAGGCACTAACATCGATAAGGGTAATTTCAGATTTTCTGGAATTAATCTCCATCGGAGCAATGTCAGAATTCCTTGAACTAATTTGAATGAGGGTAAATTCAGATTTCCTGAAACTAATTTCCATGAGGGCAGTTTTGGATTATTGGAATTAATTTCTATGGGGGTAATTTCAGAATTCCTGGAACTAATTTCCATTAAGGCAGTTTCAGAATTCCTTGAATTAATTTCCATTAAGGCAGTTTCAGAATTCCTTGAACTAATTTCCATTAAGGCAGTTTCAGAATTCCTGGAATTAATTTCCATTAGGGCAGTTTCAGAATTCCTGGAACTAATTTCCATTAAGGCAGTTTCAGAATTCCTTGAATTAATTTCCATTAGGGCAGTTTCAGAATTCTTTGAACTAATTTTCATGCGGGTAATTTCAGATTTCCTGAAACTAATTTCCAAGAGAGAAATTTCAGAATTCCTAGAACTAATTTTTATGAATGCAATTTCAGATTAACAGTCACGAATTTCGATGACAGCAAATTTCAGAATTACTGGCACTAATTACGATGAGGGCAATTTAAAATTAACAGACACTAATTTTCATTAGAGTAATTTCTCGTTTCCTGGCACTAATTTCTCATGGGCCCATTCCAGAATTCCTGAGACCATTTTCCATGGCATCCATTTCAGAATTCCGCGTACTAATTTCAATGAGAGCAATTTTAAATTTCCTTGTTGCGACTGTTTCGAGGATTACCCTTTCTACATTAACTGTTTTTCAACATTTTTATCCACTTGCCACGTATTTTACTTGTCTTCTCGGAATTTCTAACATCAACCTTTTGAAGTTTACTTCCAGTCTTGGCTTCAATC
Organism: Acanthosepion esculentum; assembly: GCA_964036315.1. Classification (NCBI taxonomy): domain Eukaryota; kingdom Metazoa; phylum Mollusca; class Cephalopoda; order Sepiida; family Sepiidae; genus Acanthosepion; species Acanthosepion esculentum. Next base: position 51,853,761 of record OZ038509.1, on the reverse strand, counting down.
AAGACAGGAATTTCTACTCGGAGTGTGAAGGCCAAATTATGCGCAGTCCATAAAATATAAGGTAGAAGTTTATTAAAATTTCAATTGATTTTTATTTGATTTTATCTTTAACTTTTATTATACATTAAGTACCCGTTGTTTAACTAGTGAAGCAGTTTAAGACATGTTTTTTTTATCAGACAGACATCGTTTTGGTGATTTTATTGTTATTGCTAATATACATGGAAAATACTAAAAATACTTATCGTGTTAAAATATAATTTATGACATAGAAATTATTACTGATTTTGGTCAAATTTTGCAGCCTTGCCCAGTCCTTAAAGGTTAACAAAGGTGTTCTGTTATGCTACGTTATGTGTTATGTGTTTAGTTTTGTTATATTTTATGTTATGTTATATTATATGTTATGTTGTGTCATGTGTTATGTTATATGTTATGTGTGTCTTACATGTGATGCTATGTGTTGCGTTATATGTTGTGTTATATGTTATGCCATGTTATGTGTTGTGTTATATGTTATGTATTATGTGTTATATTATGTAAAATGTTATGTTATGTGTTATGTTATATGTTATGTTATGTCATGTGTTATATTATCTTATATGTTATGTGTTATGTTATATGTTATATCCTGTGTGTTATATGTTGTGCTATGCGTTGCGTTATATGTTATATGCTATGTCTTATATGTTATGTCATGTTATGTGTTGTGTTATATGTTATGTATTATATGTTATATTATGTAAAATGTTATGTTATGTGTTATGTGTTATGTTATATTATTTTATGTGTTGCGTTATATGTTATGTGTTATATCATGTTATAATGTTATGTTATGTGTTGTGTTATATGTTATATGTTATGTGTTATACTATGGTATATGTTATGTTGTGTCGTGTTATATATTATGTTATGTGCTATATCATGTTATAATGTTATGTTATGTGCTGTGTTATATGTTATATGGTATGTGTTATGTATTATATTATGTTATATGTTATGTTATGTGTTGTGTTATATGTTATATGTTGTGTTATGTGTTATATTATGTTCTATGTTATGTGTTATGTTATATGTTATGTTATGTGTTATATGTTATATTATGTTATATGTTATTTTATGTATTGTGTTATATGTTATGTGTTATGTTATATGTTATGTTATGCGTTATGTTATGTGCTATGGTATGTTATGTTTTATGTTATTGTTGTGGCCTTGTTAGGGCCAGAAATAAAAACACAAAGAGAGGAACTGAGTTACATTACTATAACAGATAGATAGATAGATAGATAGATAGATAGATAGATAGATAGATAGATAGATAGAGAAGAGATTCTGATAGTGCTGTGGCCTTGTTAGTACCAGAAATAAAGACACAAGAACGGAATTGAGTTAAACAAATATATTAACAGAAACAGTAATACAAACATATACAAACGAGAGTGTTACAGCAAGAATGTTCGGTTCGACTGTCAGGGCTGACTGCTGAATACTTCACTCTCCAAATAGGCTGTACTTACTTCTATTTATAGCTGGGAGTGTCCCTGCGTGCGTGGGTAAATTACCATAACAGTTATATATTATGTTACATTATGCATTATGTTATGTGTTATGTTATATGTTGACAAGCTTCTTCCAGAAGAAACTTAAAGCAACAGAAATGTAATTCCCACAGAAGGAAGTCGACAATACCATGAACCGCATATGTGAGCAACGACGAAGTTCCAGAGACAATGTAAACAAAATGGACACTTCAGGAATAGAAAGTTGCAATTTCTGGAATCTCTTCTTTCAACTGCCGTAAAGAAGAACAGATATCACGTAACAGCTCAGTATTCTTTTCTTCATAACGAAAGAAATCCTCCTGTCTCTCAATACTCTGCTCAGCTTTTGGAATGTGCCCATGACCATCTCAATACGTCTACGGATCTCAGTGTGGAACTTACCGTCCTCTGACTAAACGCTAACCAGATATTTAAACTTTCGTACCTGCTTGATTCGAGTGTCCGCGACCTGTAAATCGCATTTCAGTTTTTACTGATGACCATTGCATTTTGTCTTCTTGTAGTTTATGCTTAGTCCTTTCTTCTCACTCTCCGTCTCCACCTTCTGTAGGAGATTTTGTGATTTATTTCCCGTGTCTGCTATCAGTACTGTGTCATCTGCGTATCTTATGTTGTTAAGATTGTGGCCGTCGATGCCAAATATGGGTAGGATTTCCAATTCTCTCAGAATTACCTCGCTGTATAGTTTGAACAGGTCTGGTGAGAAGATGCATCGTTGCCTTACGCCCCTTTCTATTTGTTACCAAAGAAATCCTCCTGTCTCACAATACTCTTCTCATCTTTTGGAATGTGCCCTTGACCATCCCAATACGCCTACGGATCTCAGTGTTGCACTTACCGTCCGCTGACTAAACGCTAACTAGATATTTAAACTTCCGTACCTGCTTGATTCGTGTGTCCGCGACCTGTAAATCGCATTTCGGTTTTTACTGATGACCATGCATTCTGTCTTCTTGTACTTTATGCTTAGTCCTTTCTTCTCAGTCTCCGTCGCTACCTTCTGTAGGAGATTTTGTAATTTCTTTTCGAACTCACTACTCAGTCGTAATTTAGCGAGACAAGCTTTATAACAATTACATCACGTCGAAGTGCCCGGTGTGCTCAATATATGTAGATATTTTATTATTATTTCATCAACAGTAAGACGATACGTCCGCCAGGCATGTCACGCGTTGTTCTTCCTTGTCTCTCTTTCCTTCTATTCGACCCGTGAGTATCAGATTCTCCAGGCCCTCCTTCCTCATTATGTGTCCCAGAAGCTTCAGGTGCCTCTTCCTGGTATTAAGTATAAGCCTCGTCCTTGTTCGCAACCTCCCTAAGATCTCATCGTTGCTCACACGCTCGGTCCACGATGTCCTTAGCATCCTTCTGTAGAACCACATCTCCATTGCCTCGATTCTCTTCTTCATCTTTGAGGAAATCGTCCAACATTCGCCGCCGTAAAGAAGGACAGATGTCACGTAACAGCTCAGTATTCTTTTCGTTGTTACCAAAGAAATCCTCCTCTCTCGCAGTACTCTGCCCAGCTTTTGGAATGCGTCCTTGGGTATCCCAATATGTCTCTGGATCTCAGTGTCAAACTTACAGTCATCTGTCAAGAGTATTCTCAAATATTTAAGCTTCTGCGTCAATTTGATTCTAGTGTCCGCGACCTGTTAATCGCATATCCGGTTCATCCTCTTCCTGATGCATTCTGTCTTCTTGTAGTTTATGCTTAGTTCTTTCTTCTCGCTCTCCTTCGCTATCTCCTGTGGGAGGTTATGCAATTCTTTCCCGTGTCTGTTATCATCACTGTGTCATCTGCGTATCTTAGGTTGTTAAGATTGTGGCCGCCTATGATGAATCCTGGTAGGATTTCCAATTCTCTCAGAACTGTCTCGCTGTATAGGTTGAATAAGTCCGGTGAGAAGACACATCCTTGCCTTACGCCCTTTCTGTCTTTGTATATCTGCTGAACTCAACTTACTGTCTTCGTCATTTCTTACATTTGTAGCTAGAGAGAAGCTAGCGTAGCACATTCTCCTAAGGTATTTTTCCTGTTTTATGTCGTACCGTCTTCCCGACAGATACCTATCCTTCGTAGCTCTTCTTGTACTTTATGCTTAGCCCCTTCTTCACACTCTCCTTCGCTACCTTCTGTAGGAGATTTTGTAATGTCTTTTCCGTGTTTGCTATCAGTACTGTGTCATCTGCGTATCTTCCGTACCTGCTTGATTCTAGTGTCCGCGACCTGTAAATTGCATTTCCGGTTCATCCTTATACTGATGACCATTGTATTCTGTCTTCTTGTAGTTTATGCTTAGTCCCTTCTTCACACTCTCCTTCGCAACCTTCTTTAGGAGATTTTGTAATGTCTTTTCCGTGTCTGCTATCAGTACTGTGTCAACTGTGTATCTTATGTTGCTAAGACTGTGGCCGCAAATCTCAGTAGGGTTTCCAATTCTCTCAGAATTGCCTTTAAGGAAATCGTCCAACATTCCCTGCCGTAAAGAAGAACTTTTGGAATGTGTCCTTGGCCATGCCAATACATTCACGAATCTCAGTGTCGCACTTACGTCCTTTGTCAAGACGCTTCCCAGTTATTTAAAACGATTAGTAATCCGTAAAAAAAAAGATAGCCAAGTGTATAAACGTCTCTATCAGGCCGGATTAGTAATGGTTAATATGGAGTTTGTTTCCTATTTTTAACAAACATTTCTGATGAATGTGAACTGCATTTTTGATTTGTTTCGTAGTTTCCAAACTTGCACTACCGCATATAGCAAACTTCTTTTCGGGAGATTGTTCAGGTCAGAGTTGAACATCTAGGCGGGAAGTGATGTATCGTTTCTATTTTCGACTGCAATATGAAGCATTTATCACAGAAAGGCAAAACCAATTTTTCGTCGAGCGAAGAAACGAGATAGATTGCTTATAGGCAGAATATATTAAACCTTTTGTATTTGCTTTGCCGTGAGTACTTTTAGTCAGAATATGGAGAGGGTCTTGTAGATGACCAGGGAATATGGAGGAGGAAAAGATGTAAGACGTGAAAGAGAAGGAAGGAGGAAAAGAAGAGGGATGAGGAGATGAGTGAGAACTTTTAATCAAGGTAGGGAGAGAGTCTTGTAGATGACCGGGAAATATGGACGAGCAAAAGATGTAAGAAGATAAAGAGAAAGAAGGAGGAAAGAAGAGAGAAGAGGAGAAGGATGAGAAACTTTAGTCAGGATAGAGAGAGGGTCTGGTTGCAGGTGACCGGGAAATATGGATAAGTAAAAGATATAAGAAGATAAAGAAGAGGGAAGGAGGAAAAGAAGAGGGAAGAGGAGAAGAGTGAGAAACTTTAATCAGGATAGAGAGAGGGTATTGTAGGTGACCGGGAAATATGGATAAGTAAAAGATATAAGAAGATAAAGAAGAGGGAAGGAGGAAAAGAAGAGGGAAGCGGAGAAGAGTGAGAAACTTTAATCAGGGTAGAGGGAGGGTCTTGTAGGTGACCGGGAAATATGGATAAGTAAAAGATATAAGAAGATAAAGAAGAGGGAAGGAGGAAAAGAAGAGGGAAGAGGAGAAGAGTGAGAAACTTAAATCAGGATAGAGAGAGGGTCTTGTAGGTGACCGGGAAATATGGATAAGTAAAAGATATAAGAAGATAAAGAAGAGGGGAGGAGGAAAAGAAGAGGGAAGAGGAGAAGAGTGAGAAACTTTAATCAGGATAGAGAGAGGGTCTTGTAGGTGACCAGGAAATATGGATAAGTAAAAGATATAAGAAGATAAAGAAGAGGGGAGGAGGAAAAGAAGAGGGAAGAGGAGAAGAGTGAGAAACTTTAATCAGGATAGAGAGAGGGTCTTGTAGGTGACCGGGAAATATGGATAAGTAAAAGATATAAGAAGATAAAGAAGAGGGGAGGAGGAAAAGAAGAGGGAAGAGGAGAAGAGTGAGAAACTATAATCAGGATAGAGAGAGGGTCTTGTAGGTGACCGGGAAATATGGATAAGTAAAAGATATAAGAAGATAAAGAAGAGGGGAGGAGGAAAAGAAGAGGGAAGAGGAGAAGAGTGAGAAACTTTAATCAAGGTAGGGAGAGAGTCTTGTAGATGACCGGGAAATATGGACGAGCAAAAGATGTAAGAAGATAAAGAGAAAGAAGGAGGAAAGAAGAGAGAAGAGGAGAAGGATGAGAAACTTTAGTCAGGATAGAGAGAGGGTCTGGTTGCAGGTGACCGGGAAATATGGATAAGTAAAAGATATAAGAAGATAAAGAAGAGGGAAGGAGGAAAAGAAGAGGGAAGAGGAGAAGAGTGAGAAACTTTAATCAGGATAGAGAGAGGGTATTGTAGGTGACCGGGAAATATGGATAAGTAAAAGATATAAGAAGATAAAGAAGAGGGAAGGAGGAAAAGAAGAGGGAAGCGGAGAAGAGTGAGAAACTTTAATCAGGGTAGAGGGAGGGTCTTGTAGGTGACCGGGAAATATGGATAAGTAAAAGATATAAGAAGATAAAGAAGAGGGAAGGAGGAAAAGAAGAGGGAAGAGGAGAAGAGTGAGAAACTTAAATCAGGATAGAGAGAGGGTCTTGTAGGTGACCGGGAAATATGGATAAGTAAAAGATATAAGAAGATAAAGAAGAGGGGAGGAGGAAAAGAAGAGGGAAGAGGAGAAGAGTGAGAAACTTTAATCAGGATAGAGAGAGGGTCTTGTAGGTGACCGGGAAATATGGATAAGTAAAAGATATAAGAAGATAAAGAAGAGGGGAGGAGGAAAAGAAGAGGGAAGAGGAGAAGAGTGAGAAACTTTAATCAGGATAGAGAGAGGGTCTTGTAGGTGACCGGGAAATATGGATAAGTAAAAGATATAAGAAGATAAAGAGAGGGAAGGAGGAAAAGAAGAGGGAAGAGGAGAAGAGTGAGAAACTTTAATCAGGGTAGAGGGAGGGTCTTGTAGGTGACCGGGAAATATGGATAAGTAAAAGATATAAGAAGATAAAGAAGAGGGGAGGAGGAAAAGAAGAGGGAAGAGGAGAAGAGTGAGAAACTTTAATCAGGATAGAGAGAGGGTCTTGTAGGTGACCGGGAAATATGGATAAGTAAAAGATATAAGAAGATAAAGAGAGGGAAGGAGGAAAAGAAGAGGGAAGAGGAGAAGAGTGAGAAACTTAAATCAGGATAGAGAGAGGGTCTTGTAGGTGACCGGGAAATATGGATAAATAAAAGATATAAGAAGATAAAGAGAAAGAAGGAGGAAAGAAGAGAGAAGAGGAGAAGGATGAGAAACTTTAGTCAGGATAGAGAGAGGGTCTGGTTGCAGGTGACCGGGAAATATGGATAAGTAAAAGATATAAGAAGATAAAGAAGAGGGAAGGAGGAAAAGAAGAGGGAAGAGGAGAAGAGTGAGAAACTTTAATCAGGATAGAGAGAGGGTATTGTAGGTGACCGGGAAATATGGATAAGTAAAAGATATAAGAAGATAAAGAAGAGGGAAGGAGGAAAAGAAGAGGGAAGCGGAGAAGAGTGAGAAACTTTAATCAGGGTAGAGGGAGGGTCTTGTAGGTGACCGGGAAATATGGATAAGTAAAAGATATAAGAAGATAAAGAAGAGGGAAGGAGAAAAGAAGAGGGAAGAGGAGAAGAGTGAGAAACTATAATCAGGATAGAGAGAGGGTCTTGTAGGTGACCGGGAAATATGGATAAGTAAAAGATATAAGAAGATAAAGAAGAGGGGAGGAGGAAAAGAAGAGGGAAGAGGAGAAGAGTGAGAAACTTTAATCAGGATAGAGAGAGGGTCTTGTAGGTGACCGGGAAATATGGATAAGTAAAAGATATAAGAAGATAAAGAGAGGGAAGGAGGAAAAGAAGAGGGAAGAGGAGAAGAGTGAGAAACTTTAATCAGGGTAGAGGGAGGGTCTTGTAGGTGACCGGGAAATATGGATAAGTAAAAGATATAAGAAGATAAAGAAGAGGGGAGGAGGAAAAGAAGAGGGAAGAGGAGAAGAGTGAGAAACTTTAATCAGGATAGAGAGAGGGTCTTGTAGGTGACCGGGAAATATGGATAAGTAAAAGATATAAGAAGATAAAGAGAGGGAAGGAGGAAAAGAAGAGGGAAGAGGAGAAGAGTGAGAAACTTAAATCAGGATAGAGAGAGGGTCTTGTAGGTGACCGGGAAATATGGATAAATAAAAGATATAAGAAGATAAAGAGAAAGAAGGAGGAAAGAAGAGAGAAGAGGAGAAGGATGAGAAACTTTAGTCAGGATAGAGAGAGGGTCTGGTTGCAGGTGACCGGGAAGTATGGATAAATAAAAGATATAAGAAGATAAAGAGAGGGAAGGAGGAAAAGAAGAGGGAAGAGGAGAAGAGTGAGAAACTTAAATCAGGATAGAGAGAGGGTCTTGTAGGTGACCGGGAAATATGGATAAATAAAAGATATAAGAAGATAAAGAGAGGGAAGGAGGAAAAGAAGATGGAAGAGAAGAAGAGTGAGAAACTTTAATCAAGGTAGGGAGAGAGTCTTGTAGATGACCGGGAAATATGGATAAGTAAAAGATATAAGAAGATAAAGAGAGGGAAGGAGGAAAAGAAGAGGGAAGAGGAGAAGAGTGAGAAACTTAAATCAGGATAGAGAGAGGGTCTTGTAGGTGACCGGGAAATATGGATAAATAAAAGATATAAGAAGATAAAGAGAAAGAAGGAGGAAAGAAGAGAGAAGAGGAGAAGGATGAGAAACTTTAGTCAGGATAGAGAGAGGGTCTGGTTGCAGGTGACCGGGAAATATGGATAAATAAAAGATATAAGAAGATAAAGAGAGGGAAGGAGGAAAAGAAGAGGGAAGAGGAGAAGAGTGAGAAACTTAAATCAGGATAGAGAGATGGTCTTGTAGGTGAAAGGAAATATGGATAAGTAAAAGATATAAGAAGATAAAGAGAGGGAAGGAGGAAAAGAAGAGGGAAGAGGAGAAGAGTGAGAAACTTTAATCAGGGTAGAGGGAGGGTCGTGTAGGTGACCGGGAAATATGGATAAGTAAAAGATATAAGAAGATAAAGAGAGGGAAAGAGGAAAAGAAGAGGGAAGAGGAGAAGAGTGAGAAACTTTAATCAGGATAGAGAGAGGGTCTTGTAGGTGACCGGGAAATATGGATAAATAAAAGATATAAGAAGATAAAGAGAGGGAAGGAGGAAAAGAAGAGGGAAGAGGAGAAGAGTGAGAAACTTTAATCAGGGTAGAGGGACGGTCTTGTAGGTGACCGGGAAATATGGATAAGTAAAAGATATACGAAGATAAAGAGAGGAAAGGAGGAAAAGAAGAGGGAAGAGGAGAAGAGTGAGAAACTTTTAGTCAGGATAGGGAGAGATCTTTGTTAGTGATGACCGGGAAATATGGACGAGGAAATATGTATTGTGATAAAGAGAGGAATGGAGGAAAAGGAGAAGGAAGAGAAGAAGAGTGAGTACGTTTAGAAATGACAGAGTGAGCACTAATAATAATTATCAAGGCTTCATCTAAAGACAAATTAAGTCTATTACTACTTGGTGGGAAAGCAAGAGAAATAAGATGAAAAAATACTAGTTAAAAATGAATAATAATTGACAAGACTTCATCTAAGAAATTCAGACAACTTAAGACTATTACTACTTGGTGGAAAAGCAAGAGAAATAAGATGAAAAAATACTAGTTAAAAATGAATAATAATTGACAAGGCTTCATCTAAGAAATTCAGACAACTTAAGACTATTACTACTTGGTGGAAAAGCAAGAGAAATAAGATGAAAGAAATACTAGTCAAAAATGAATAATAATAGACAAGGCTTCATCTAAGAAATTCAGACAATTTAAGAATATTACTACTTGGTGGGAAAGCAAGAGAAATAAGATGAAAAAATACTAGTTAAAAATGAATAATAATTGACAAGACTTCATCTAAGAAATTCAGACAACTTAAGACTATTACTACTTGGTGGAAAAGCAAGAGAAATAAGATGAAAGAAATACTAGTCAAAAATGAATAATAATTGACAAGGCTTCATCTAAGAAATTCAGACAACTTAAGACTATTACTACTTGGTGGGAAAGCAAGAGAAATAAGATGAAAGAAATACTAGTGAAAAATGAATAATAATTGACAAGGCTTCATCTAAGAAATTCAGACAACTTAAGACTATTACTACTTGGTGGAAAAGCAAGAGAAATAATATGAAAGAAATACTAGTCAAAAATGAATAATAATAGACAAGGCTTCATCTAAGAAATTCAGACAATTTAAGAATATTACTACTTGGTGGGAAAGCAAGAGAAATAAGATGAAAGAAATACTAGTGAAAAATGAATAATAATTGCCGAGGCTTCATCTAAGAAATTTGAAATTCTTCGAATATTACATCAATTATTCCTAAAGAGAATAAAACTAAAACAATAAATAGATAAAATATATCTGAAGATAAACTGGCCAGAAATTAATTTACTTTGTACTTTGTTCATATTTTCGTATTGTTCTCTCAAAATGGTAGTATGCGTGCATTTATTTTCATCTATCCTTTTATCCCACATGAGAGATAATCCGACTGCTGTCAATATGATTACTTGAGCTAAGTGCCTATTCCCATTGGTGCCAAGGATCTACTTTCCTCTTCTAACCTAAGTAATGCTAATCGAATTTCAACGACAGCTTTTCTAAGCTTTTTCTAAAACATATATATATATATATGTACCTGTGTGTGTGTGTGTGTGTGTGTATCAAAGGAAAAAATTAACACATCTCGAAAGATCCAATAATAAATTTATTTCGACAGTTAAGTTTTTAATACCTGCCTCATCAGACCGAATTTACAAAATGATTTGAATTTATCCAGACAATATGTTAAAATTTAACATTGTCTGGATAAATTCAAATCATTATCTAATTCCGGTCTAATAAAGCAGGTATTAAAAGCTTACCTGTCGGAATAAATTTATTATCGGATCTTTCGAGTTGTGTTAAGTTTTTTTTCCTTTGCTGGATATCATATTCCTCTGTATACAATACACTGGGTTCTCTTCTATGTATGTTCTTAATATTTTATCTTAAAAAGACCTATTTGGATTATCCTTTTATATTGTTGTTGTTGTTATTATTATTATTATTACATATATATATATATATATATATATATATATATATATATATATATATATATAATTTTTTAAAAAAATATGATTCCTTCGCTACATAAGAGTTTTACCATACTTATAAACACGCGCTAACCACAAGATAGCTTATTCCCAAATTCTCGCTTGACGAGGAAGCGTGACCAGACACCTTAACTCAACATAATTTCAAAAATTATATTAGGGGTCTCGGCTCGCGCTTTTGAAACATGAGAACTCTTATGTAGCGAAGGAATCATA
>OZ038509.1:51825337-51840337 GCA_964036315.1 Acanthosepion esculentum | reverse complement strand
GATTTTTTTTTATTAGAGATTTTATAATGTCACAAATTTTATGATTAAATTTTGCTCTCGTCAAAATATTTTCCTTTAGGCTTGATTACCTTGAGTAAATCAATTTTCAAGTTTTTGTTCACATAACTCAGTGGATAAAAGCGTTGATTGAATTAATCAAGTGACTTCACCCAAAGAGTTACGAGTTCAATACCTGGCCACAGCAGAGGCGAACAAAAACTTAATGAGTTGAGTTCCTAAAGGGAGATACCTGAAACGGACATATCCAGAAAAGGCATGGCATGTGGAACTAGAACAGCGGTGCACGAAATAAAGGATTCGGTTCTAAATTCCAATATATAGAAGAAGACGGGAGCGTCGTGAATATGACACTCACTGTTTACAAAAGTAAATAGTTAAAATGCTTCGTCTCAGAAATGTAAACAAACGTAATTATAGTCGATACCCGTGTCTGAAATAGACGCCGCATTTTTCATTTCTGCTTTAAACAGTGTTTGTTTACGTCTATCAAAGTGTGAAATCGATTTCTTTATTGAGATTTCTCGAATGCGCAGGCCGATAGATGTAATATACCTTGTTTAAAATAGTAAACAATGGGTCGTCTATTTCAAACACGAGTATATAATTATTATCTGAAGTTATCCTCTCTCTCTCTCTCTCCCCATACAGATACATAATGAAATGGAGTAAGTCCGACAATTATTTGAATATATTTTCCGTTTATACGTTATTTTTATATGGTATACCATTTAGCTACAGAGGAAGCGTCTGTTTAGCAAAGAGTAATTTAACCTTGCTAACAAGACGCTTCCTCTGTAGCTAGATGGTATAGCACGTCAGCCTATATGACGGTTCCGTGTAGGATACAGGTTCGTGGGGGGACACATATTTTCTATGAGATATCAAAAACATTCAGGCCGGTAAATGTTGATAATATTGTTTATTATAAACAGAGCATTTACTTAAATATTTGTAGCTATAAAAAGAACGTATAAACAAAACGTTTGGTATATATATATATATATATATATATATATATATATATATATATATATATATACACTGTGTGTAACAGCAAAATTGTCCAATTGTTAGATTAAGGTCTGAACCGTTTGATCTTAGAAATGATTAAAGATATCTTACTGGAATTCTCCAAGGTTTTTATAACACTATTACAATTTACTATAAGATATATAAGAATTACTGTCTAAGCATAACAGAAGTATCGTGATTAATTCGATCATAAACGAAAATGCCATATTCATCATTAATTAAGCATAGCTAAGGATCGGAAGCTCATGAAGCATTGATATAAAGTTTATATAATGCACACACTCAATTAAGCTGAAAAATCAAATCATCCTTGATAGTGGCTAACGGTATAGCCGAAAGCGCTCGGAAAAATAAAACATTTGGACAGTTCTTACACACCTTTTGTCCAGCAAAGAAAGCTCTTGTTCGTACACAAGAAAAATTAAATAAAAAACTTAACCGTAGTACCTTGTCTGTCGTTTTTAATGAAATATATATATATATATATATATATATATATATATATATATATATCAAGTATGTGGTGTAGTTAAAAAAAAAACAGATATTGAAGTTAATGATATAAACGCCATTTATATCATTAACATATCAGTTTTTTGTATGAATGATTCATGTCATATATATATATATATATATATATATATATATATATATATATATATATATATATTCCAGGATAATTTTCCAACTTATTCAAGATGATCTTCGTCCTCTCTAAACTTCTAACTTTCTTACATCAGCTATTATCAAAGATGACAATTACATTACAATATATTAACCAATGCACCGTCAAAACAGCGTCTTATATGCACAAGTTTGCCGTTGCTTGGACATCTTCCATGTAAACAGAAACAGAATCATCACTGTTTTGTCCGTGTATTGCTTAATATATTGTAATGTAATTGTCATCTTTGATAATGGCTTAGATAGGATTAAAAAATATGTATCAATATTGTGATTTTCTTTCTTCTTTTAATGATAATGTTATTAAGCTTATAAGACGATATGAAAAGAATTTCCATAAAATAAATACACAACACTTATATTATTTAATGAAACATGCATCAATATATATATATATATATATATACAAATATATACTAAGATTTTATTATGCAAACCAATGTTTAGACATTAAACTGGTATTAACCAATTTATATTGGCAATAATTTTAGGATATATTTACTTAAGCAATATATTTTGTGAGTTTTGACTGATAACATCTATCGATATCACCTTGATTGGCGGAGACGTACGTTTTTATGCTTACCAAATGCATCGTATAGTTTTATTGTTAAATATATACAAAATATATCGGCCATTGAACCATATATATTTGATTAACACAATATCCCGCATACATGAAGATATTATTATTTTATCATTCTTCTTGCTTATTGGAAATCCTCCTCTGTTATTCCATTCTCAGGTGAGCCGTCTGATCCTTCTAACGATCGGCCTTCTACCTCGTCTTAACCAAGTACTTGAGTCTCTAATCAACTCTGAATTCAGTGAGCATCTTACACCACAGTAGCTTATTTCAGCCGCAAATTTATAAAATAAATAAAAAAATAAAATAAATTAAAATAAAATAAAATATTGCTGACACATTTGGTTTGGTGCTTCTGCTATGTATTTAGAAATGCTCGATAAAAAAAAAGAAGAATATGCAATGATATTCGTCCTGACCTGGCATCACGGCCGTAACCTAGATATCCTGGACCTTTTGTATAAATATTATCATGGTAATTGTTCCTTTATGGTACCTTGATGAATTTAAGTGCAGTACTTGATTGGCAGCAAGGTCTCATTTTGCAGTTGAAATGGCTAGATGTAACCGTAAGTTCTATGCTGACAGTTTCTTCTCTCGCACTTCACGTTTGCGGAAGTCTCTTCCGGACTCTTGCTTTCCAGTTAACTTTGATCTTCAAAATTCTAAATGCAACCTCAATCGTTCATGTTCGGTTTCCTTAATTTCTGTACTTTTAATGATTTTTCTCCTTAATAATGTTATTATCTTTTTATCATATTCTCTCACATCTAGTCACCCCCTCCTTGCGTCTTAGTGGTTTTATCGCCTTGCTTGGGGTGAAAAAAAGGAATTTTCCTCTTTGGTACTTACACTTTATGAATTTAAGATTACTAAAAAATTGGCTGCAAGGTCACATCATTTTACACTTGAAATGGCTAGATGCAACCGTAAGTTCTATGCTAACAGTTTCTTCTCTCGCATTTCTCCCATGTAGAACTCTTTTCCGGCTTCTCTCTTCCGAGTTAACTTCAAAAAATGAATTTCAATATCAATCGTTATCTTCCATTTCCTTAATTCTTGTTCTTTTATTGTTTTCTCTCCTTAATAATGTTTTTTTTTCTTCATATTCTCTAACACTCAGTAACCTCCTATGTCTTAGTGGCTTTATCGCCTTGCTTCGGGTGATGTGATTAAACAAGGTAAATTAAAATGTATCGTAATAATTTTTAATAAAGGATAGAGCCCTGGTGGACACCTGTGTTAATATAAATCACCTAGAAGAGAGACTATTCAAGACAACTTTCATTTTTCGATTTGATAAGAAAGAAAGAATCCGTTTAAAAATTCCTACGTATATAACATAACCATTTGACGTGTGAAGAAGACCAGTATACCAAACGCTATAAAATGCTTTCCAGATGAGTCCAAAGCAACAGCCCGTGCTTCACCATGCTTATGTAAAGCTTGATAGACTATGCCAGCAATAATCATTTGTACATCAGCAGCTTACCTAGTATTTCTGGCCGAGGAAAGGTTACTGAATAGAATAATCAAACGAAGGTTGGTAATGAACGATAATACTTAGGACAAGAACAACACATATAAGCATACAACGGCGCATAGGAGAAGTAGTCAACTGCTAAAAGTGAGTCAAGTGAATTTCACAACGAATCTTTAACTGCAGGATATCTACCAACTGTTCCACACGGTCAAATGTGGCACAAGGACGAATTTAATGTGAGGTATCTGATGCTCGGCCAAAGATTTCCCGTATACCTCGTATAAAACAGGGTCGTGTGGTCGTGTAGCTGTTTCTCGAGACAATACACCCCCCTTCGACATAGCCTTGTCTGGGATCCTCTCCAACTCTACGATATCTACAAACTGCCCCATGCAGTCAAATGTGGCTCAAGGCCGAATTTAATGCTCGGTAAAAATTTCCCCGTAGACCCCGTATAAAATAGAGTCGGGTAGCTGTTTCTCGAGACGAGACTCTGCCCTTCGACATAGCCTCGTGTAGGGATCCTCTCTGCCCGGAGGCAGAGAATCTCCAACTCTAGACCACGTAAAGTATTCACTACGGTAATTATGGGAATAGGAACATACCCATTATCGCCCGTAGGTATGCTACAACACCTAGAGAAGCGAAAGCCATACTTCGCGTGTAAATTACTATTACGGGTGGATGCCTCAAACCGGTGACCTTGTGTCAGACTTTGTTAATTTTTAGATAAATATATATTGTATTTAAGTTAATGCTATCACGCATTGTAGCACCAAAGTGTTTTTTTTTTCCCCGAAAGGTAATAAAAAATTTCATCCACTGTTTTGAAAATTCACCAAACATCAGCCGACCTGTTTAAGACTACACCAGCGTCCTGGGTAAGACGATAAACTGCATCCACGTCCTGGGTAAGACGATAGACTTCATCCAACAACAAGGCCTCTGATCAGGAGGTTTGAGGAGCGGGGAACTACGTCTTAATTGCTGGTGTTCACAGGTCCACCATGACCCTGGGTGGAAGCAACTGTTAGGGGTCACACTACGAGCAAATATTTAACACGTGTAAATGAAAGTGTAAAATTACGATTTAATACCAGCAATACATTTTTTAAAAGGTTATTATCAGCAAAGAATTGTTCAAGAAGAAAATTATTAGCAGCAATACATTTAAGGAAAAAATATTAGCAGAACACATTTTTGAAAAGACAATAATACCAGAAATAAAAATTTTGTTGGCATTAAATAACCAATTGAGGTTGATATGACGTAAAAGAAAATGAATCAAAGCAAAGAATACATATTCTATTCATACGAACCTATTCTAAAAATCTTGTCGGCATTAAATAACCCATTGAGGTTGATATGCCGTAAAAGAAAATGAATCAAAGCAAAGAATACATATTCTATTCATACGAACCTATTCTAAAAATATTATCGGCATTAAATAACCCATTGAGGTTGATATGCCGTAAAAGAAAATGAATCAAAGCAAAGAATACATATTCTATTCATACGAACCTATTCTAAAAATCTTGTCTGCATTAAATAACCCATTGAGGTTGATATGCCGTAAAAGAAAATGAATCAAAGCAAAGAATACATATTCTATTCATACGAACCTATTCTAAAAATCTTGTCGGCATTAAATAACCCATTGAGGTTGATATGCCGTAACAGAAAATGAATCAAACCAAAGAATACATATTCTATTCATACGAACCTATTCTAAAAATCTTGTCGGCATTAAATAACCCATTGAGGTTGATATGCCGTAAAAGAAAATGAATCAAAGCAAAGAATACATATTCTATTCATACGAACCTATTCTAAAAATCTTGTCGGCATTAAATAACCCATTGAGGTTGATATGCCGTAAAAGAAAATGAATCAAACCAAAGAATACATATTCTATTCATACGAACCTATTCTAAAAATCTTGTCAGCATTAAATAACCTATTGAGGTTGATATGCCGTAAAAGAACATGAATCAAACCAAAGAATACATATTCTATTCTTACGAACCTATTCTAAAAATCTTGTCGGCATTAAATAACTCATTGAGGTTGATATGCCGTAAAAGAAAATGAATCAAAGCAAAGAATACATATTCTATTCATACGAACCTATTCTAAAAATCTTGTCGGCATTAAATAACCCATTGAGGTTGATATGCCGTAAAAGAAAATGAATCAAAGCAAAGAATACATATTCTATTCATACGAACCTATTCTAAAAATCTTGTCGGCATTAAATAACCCATTGAGGTTGATATGCCGTAAAAGAACATGAATCAAACCAAAGAATACATATTCTATTCTTACGAACCTATTCTAAAAATCTTGTCGGCATTAAATAACTCATTGAGGTTGATATGCCGTAAAAGAAAATGAATCAAAGCAAAAAATACATATTCTATTCATACGGACCTATTCTAAAATTCTTGTCGGCATTAAATAACCCATTGTGGTGTTGATATGCCGTAAAAGAAACCAAAACAAAACAAAACAAAAATAAGTGATTTATCCGATGTAAACGAAATTTACAGCAATTTATAAAGTAACTGTTTATACTGAATATGTTATTTCATTAGAAAACTTTATGGAAATATTTTTCATCGGCTTCACCCACACGTTTCAATATACAGAGTTTACATTTAAATTTGAGCTGTCCGCAAATCTCTGAAGGTCTTATTTCATTAAAAATAAAATAAAATTATGCAATAACAAGGGTGAATATGTGAAAATTTGTCCCGAACCGTACCAAAAATAATTCAATAAAACAAAAGAAAATCTTTATGAGAGTTGGTGTTAGCATTATGTAATAAAACAATATTTTCTTTCAGATTTGACATGGAAAGAAATCTATACTGAATATTTATTTTTTTTAAAATACTTACAATTTTTTAGTGCTATTTTGAAATGTCGCCCCTTGTTCTTTGTAACAAGATTATTTTTGTTTAAAGAAAGCAATGTTCACTGAATCGAAAAATATAAAGGTTAATGCCATTTTCGTGTGTTAACATTTTTTGAAGGTTCTTTCTTATTCTCATTTCATACAACAGTTAGATTATTTTTGTACGGAAGTTCAAAAGGAAAATAATAATATTAATATGCTGTGTTTGTTATGAGGAAGTCAGCTAAGGAGTAACAATACAAGAGGGGAAAATCGACAAAAAAGAAAGAAACGTGCCTTTTGAAGACCAACAATATGTCTTAAATATTATACCTCTAATTCAGTGATTATCAACCGACGTGCCGCGGCATACTAGTGAGCCGCGCGAACCTTTTAAGTGTGCCGCCAAATATTGTCACGGCATGCGTATATATTTGTGTGTGGAAGTTGTAATGTTACAGCGTTGGTCTTTCAAGAAATGGATAAGTATTGAATAAGTATTCAACTTATTTTCAAATAATTCTTTACACTATTCTTCGATTATGTTATTTTAAATACTTTGTTTTAATATTCATTTTTTTAAAGTATTTTTATTTTTTAAGAACTCAGAATAAATCATTGAACAGCATTGGATTACAATACAAAAGGAATATTCCACATTAGCTAAAAAGGCCTTACCAGTTTTATTGCAATTTTCTATTTCTTATTTATGTAAATTAGGCTTCTCAACCCTAAATAACAATAAAAATAAGAAGCGAGGAAGACAACGCTCAACTGAAGAAGAAATGAGGGTCTGCTTATCGCACATTCGACCAAACATGGAAGAAATGGCGAAAAAACACCAGGCTCACACTAAATAAGCTGCACAAATAATTAAATGGAAATATTGAAATAAAGTAGGTTCATATTTGTGTGTGTTTTAGTTTTAAATCTATGGTTTTATTTCATGACATTTAAATGTATACCCTTTAAATATTTTGCTGAAGGTGCCGTGATATTTTTATTTGCTCGAAGGTGTGCCGTTGCTTAAAAATGTTGAGAAACATTGCTCTAAACATTGAAATTTAATTAACTATTTCTTTCCCCAATAGGAGTAGCGATGGAACGTTCGTACGAATTTCACTTAAGGTCTGGATAGAGTTTAAGTTCGAGTAGGCACTCGAGGCAAGGGTATTACTGAGGGAACATCGGTTCATTGAGTTTTCTAGTCATTGCATATGATCAGCCAGTTTTCCCCTACCCGGATATGTCAGAGGATAGATCAGCTGCCAATCTCTGGTCATCTACAGTTTTATACATGGAGAAAGAAAACTATTGATAGGTTCGCCTATCGTCCAGTTCAGACTCCTCTCTGATCTTTTGAACAAGAATATAGGTTTATCCTTTGATTCCTGTTTAGGATTCGGTTTCTGGTTCCTTCTGAAGTCTACTTCAACTCTTCACTTTTTACCTCTTTGCCTAAACTCTGAAATTTAATTAACTATTTCTTCCCCAACGGGAGTATATAGGTTCGCCTATCGCCCGGTTCACACTCCTCCACGGTCTTTTGAATAGTTGTTTTAACACTTGTTTCCTGTTTAAGATTGGGTTTCTGGTTCCTTTTCATTTACTTTCACCCCCAGTAATCCCTTGCATCTTAGTGGCATTATCGCCTTGCTTGGGGTGAATTGATTTTTAAAAAAGTAAACAATACATACACATATATATATATATATATATATATATATATATATATATATATATATATATATTAGGCACTTCGTCTTGGTGTAATGTTTCGAAAGCTTGTGTCGCTAAATCAATTAGTGAATTTAATCCTCACTATGTGCTTCATACTTCTGGCCTTATGCTAGAACAAGACTTTGCTTTGTAAATAAATTCCAGTCGAATTCATTACATTCACTTACGTGCTAATACTCTTGGGAAAGGTGTGAATCCTCTTCTCCTGCGTCCAGCTATGGGTAAATAGCAGGACAGACTGGGTTCTATAGCCTTGGATGGCAACTGGTCTAGGAGAAGGACAACTCTGAATTCAAAACCTGTGAAGGGTCGTTGGTGACCCTGTAGCACGCAGTGCACCAAGTCTCTGTATTCGGCCCTTCAAAAAGTGTGGTTGGTTCTGCACAAAATCTTCACCACTATAATCAAATCTCATGTGCTGGTGTCGGGCTGTCAGTTTCCTAGGAACCGATCTGCTTGACCCTCATACGTTGAATTTGACTGGGGAGTCGAGATACATATATACATACATATATATATATATATATATATATATATATATATATATATATATATATATAATGGAGACTTAATCTTAATTGTCAGCGAGCTTCACTTTTCGGATCACGGATCACGGATCATGGTGTTCCTTTGAGTACATATTAGGACTTAAACTCAATCCAGACCTCAAGTCGAACTCCTACATATTCTGAGATACCGGGGAAATCGGCCCCCAGTACCACCCCAGTAAGCACCTGACTCCTCCTGTTATCCTCAACTTGTACATATTGTGGGTGACGAATTATTTTTCAACCCTGCAATTTCTTTTTCACAGACGAAATGTCGCAAGCCTAGGCTGCTCTATCGTTATTTTCATGCAAAGTGTTCAGAGGAGCTACATCCCTTTAAGACCCGCCATGCCACGCACATTGCAGCGAACCACTTTCATTCCCTTCGTACTCCATTGATGATAAGTAAGTTCTACTCGAGCAGCTTTTTCCAACGAACTGCTGCTTTGTTGAACCCGCACCAGGTTAAAAAAGGTTAAGAAACACTCTGCCCTAACTCATTATGCGTTTCTTTTCTATATTTTAAATTTCTTTATTCGGATTATAATGTTAGGGACAAAATAAAAATAAAGAAAACACTTGGATGCCATTGAATAAATAAAGGGCCTTTAAAAAAGACCGTATTATTCTGATTTTTGTCTGAATTTTGAATATAACGGCCGAAATGAAAGATGAGGATAGAAGTCCGTGTTTAAATACTGCAAATAACTTAAAATTTTCTTTCGGCAAATGTTTTCTAATAAAATAACCTTTAATTGAAAACTTACTTCATCAATTAATAAATGCCGAAAATATTATTGATATATTAATATTTTATTCTTTTTCGAGATTGATTTGTTTGTTTAACAGCCTATTAATTGTTTCCGGGTCATTTAATGCTGAAATATAATTTTCTTGGGAGTTTTGAAGTAATAAAATATGATATTTGTTATTCTGCTTTCACAATTGAATACATGGTAGATGATACTTAGCTTTTTTTCCATACACATGTTTGTGTGGATATGATTACTAGAGGCAGTGACAGGTGTGTTTTATGTTGTAGTTTTGTTGAAGTTATATTTTGGAATACAGTTTGAGTTCTTTAAGAAATTGTCGGATATTATATCGATTAATATCGTGAAAGAGTTCTTTCATGTTGATAGATGTATTGTTGATAAATTTTTTATATGAAAATGTATTGCTGGTATTTTTTTTTAATATAAAAATGTATTTTTATGCATTCATAGTGTTTTGTTTGGAAGTCCACTATTGGGCTATAGCTGGAACTCTAACAGGTACTATCACATCGGGTCAGGGCGTACCTGGAAACAACAGAAATTAAGAGGTGGTTCCACTTGCCTCAAAACCAACCCGATCGGAGGCCTTGCTGCCGGATGTAGTTTATCATGATACACAGCACTAATATGATATGGAATTGGAATAAGATGAGTGACAGTAGTAACAAAAAGATTATATATGTTATTCTGCTTTCACAATAGAATACTTGGTAGATGGTACTCAGCTTTTTTACATATACATGTTTGTGTGGATATGATTACTAGAGGCAGTGATATGTGTGATTTATGTTGTAGTTTTGTTGAATTTATTTTTTGGAATACAGTTTGATTCCTTTAAGAAAGTGTAGGATATTCTATGGATTAATGTCATGAAAGACTTCATTCAGGTTCGTTTATCATTAGTATTTTAAATAGATTTGACTGAAATCGCTACAGTTTGTTAGTTTGGTTTGGTTTACGGCATATCAACCTCAATGGGTTATTTAATGCCGACAAGATTTTTAGAATAGGTTCGTATGAATAGAATATGTATTCTTTGTTTTGATTCATTTTCCTTTACGGCATATCAACCTCAATGGGTTATTTAATGCCGACAAGATTTTTAGGATAGGTTCGTATGAATAGAATATGTGTTCTTTGGTTTGACTCATTTTCTTTTACGGCATATCAACCTCAATGGGTTATTTAATGCCGACAAGATTTTTAGAATAGGTTCGTATGAATAGAATATGTATTTTTTGCTTTGAGTCATTTTCTTTTACGGCATATCAACCTCAATGGGTTATTTAATGCCGACAAAATTTTTAGAATAGGTTCGTATGAATAGAATATGTATTCTTTGGTTTGATTCATTTTTTTTACGGCATATCAACCTCAATGGGTTATTTAAAGCCGACAAGATTTTTAGGATAGATTCGTATGAATAGAATATGTATTCTTTGCTTTGATTCATTTTGCTATACGGCATATCAACCTCAATGGGTTATTTAATGCCGACAAGGTTTTTAGACAAGGTTCGTATGAATAGAATATGTATTCTTTGCTTTGATTCATTTTCTTTTACGCTATATCAACCTCAACGGTTTATTTAATGCCGACACGATTTATTTTTTATTGCTGGTAATATTTTTTTTCCAAAAATGTAGTGTTGGTAATATTTTTTCAAAAATTTATTGAATGTAATAATTATTTTTTTCCAAAAATCTATTACTGGTAATATTTCTTTTACAAAAATGTACTGCTTGTAATAATTTTTCCCAAAAAGTATTGCTGGTATTAAAACCTATTTTTACACTTTCATAGTGTTTTGACTCCTTTTGTGGGGTTAACCATTTGCCCATAGCTTGGACCCAGACAGGTTCTACCACCACGTGTCAGGCTGGACCTGGGAACACGATGGAATTAAGAGGTGGTCCCATACTCCTCAAAACCTCCTGATCAATGGCCTTGCTGTCGGATGTGGTTTATCGTCTTACCCAGGACGCAAATGTAGTTTATCGGCATACCCAAGATAGGTTGAGTAGTAATTTTGTCAGTTTAAGAAATTTTCTTAAAATCGGAATAATAAAAAAAAAAAAAACAACCGCTCGGGTTCAATTAAATATTTTATTATATCAAACAGGTAAGATTGATTGATTAATTTATTGACATGTTTCTTTGTTTTCTCCGCTTTATTAAGCTTTTACAAGTTTTTAAAACCGGAAAATATTTTTAGATTGGAAGAATTTTTTTTTCTTTGAAGATAATAATGATTTACTGACACAAGTCTTACTAATTAACCCCATTGACTTAAGTGACTTAAGTGTGCCGTGAAATATTATCACGGCATATATATATATATATATATATATATATATATATATATATATATATATATATAAAATATAAATAAATACTTTCTCAAAAAAAAATACAATTCAATTTTTTTAATTTGCAACTTTTCAGTTGTTTTTTCTATATTATATATATATATATATATATAATATAGAAAAAACAACTGAAAAGTTGCAAATTAAAAAAAATTGAATGTTTTTTTTGTGAAAGTATTTATTTATATTCTTATATATATATATATTTGATATTTCAGATCGGCCCCGATCTTTCATCAGAAATGGCTATTTTCAGAAGTTTTTTTACATTAAGTAGCGTATTTTGAATTGGACAGAGTCCGACAATTTATTTAAAGACATTTATATGTTTAACGTTCTTTTTAAATATACAAGTATTGGAGCAAATGCTCTGTTTATAATAAATGTTATTTAATACTGTTTATTATAAACAGAGCATTTCCTTAAATACTTGTATCTATAAAAAGAACGTTAAACATATCATAAATGTCTTTAAATATATATATATATATATGTATATATATATATATATATATATATATATATATAGTAGCGTATATATATATATATATATATATATATATATATTTGTGTGTTTGTGTGTGTGTGTTTGTGTGTGTGTGTCAGTGTGTGTGTGTGCGCGGGCGTGCGTGGAAGCACTAATAGTAGTGTCAGTATTTGAATTAATGAATAGCTATTAAACTTCTTTTTTCAAATAATTCTTTTCACTATTCTACGATTATGTTATTTAAAATACTTTCTTTTAATATTCATTTTTTTAAAAGGTTTTTGCAGTCGCCCAGGTCGCCATCACCATCGAGGACGCCTAGTTTGCGATCTTCCGAACACAAGGAAAAAAATGTGAAAATAATAAATAAAAAAGAAATTAAAAAAAAAAATTACAAAATATTTAATTTTTTTTTGAGTGGCGTCAAATTTTGGAGAATTTGATTTTTAATTCTTTCTGTCATCGTGTCGTCATCAAACACCACAACAGAAAAATGAATGAACAGGCGTTATTTTATATTTTAAGTTTTTCTCTTCGTGAAAACTTAAAAAAATATATATATATACTTGTAAGGGCGCCGATGTTCAGCTTGAGCAGGGTTCCAGCAACTCTAGGTCAGTGTAGACATGGGAACAGCAGCAATAAAGAAGTAGTTCCACGCTCCTCAAAAGCTCCAATCTCCCGATCAGATGCCTTGCTGACGGATGTAGTTTATCGTCAGACCCAGGACTCTCTGTTATGGTAGAATATTGTTAAAAGTTGTCTCCAAAGTAGATATTTATATAAACTTTTGTAAAGGTCATTTAGGTTCTTGATATAATTTCATCTTGAAATCAGAAATGTTTTACAATATTTTATTCATTAATATTTATTTGTCTTTATTTTTATACATCTATTTTATAATTTTATTGAAGTATTATTTTATTTATTATTTTTTATTATTATTAGTTTTGTCTATATCTCTGAGATGCGGTATTACTTGCATTATTTACCTTATTCAAACTGTTATCCACATCTTCATTGCCATATTCACAACTTTTCGGTCGTTGCACGCTCCAGCCTTGTTCAGGAGATTGGATTTCTGAAATGAGGTATTATGATTACTTACATCATTTACATTATTCAAACTGTTATCCTCATCTTCATTGCCATATTCACAACGTTTCGGCCGTTGTATGCTCCGGTCTTCTTCAGGTTATTGGCTCTCTGAAATGAGGTATTATGGTTACTTGCATTATTTACATTATTCAGACTGTTATCCTCATCTTCATTGTCATATTCACAACGTTTCAGTCTTTGTACGCTCCCGCTGCTTCTTCAGGTGATTGGATCTCTGAGATGAGGTATTATGATTACTTGAATTATTTACATTATTCGGACTGTTATCCTCATCTTCATTGCCATATTCACAACGTTTCGGCCATTGTACGCTCCGTCCTTCTCCAGGTGATTGGATCTCTGAAATGAGGTATTATGATTACTTGCATTATTTACATTATTCGAACTGTTATCCTCATCTTCATTGTCATATTCACAACGTTTCGGCCGTTGTACGTTCCAGTCTTCTTCAGGTGATTGAAATTTCGTTTTTTGAGATCAATGCCAGCCACAGCAGTGGTGAACCAAAAAACTTGGAGAGTTGAGTTAAAGGGAAATAACTCCCGGAACTGGCATGGCACGTGGTCCTAGAACAATCTACCCCGGTGGACAAAATAAAGGGTTCGAATGAAATTCCATTCACCTGAAGAAGGCCGGAGCCTTTACCAGCCGAAACGTTGTAAATAATGTAAGTAATTATATTATTTGTTTTATTTATTTATAATTTTTCGTATTTTATTTATGTTATTAATTTAAATATTTTTTTATTATTTCATTTTCTTATTTTTGATTTTTTTTTTTTGTATTTTTGTGAGGGTCCCTATAACTTCCCATGCAGCCGTGATGATCATTTTATTATTGGCCTTATGCCCGACTTAGTTAATTTTAGATAAATACGTACTCTTTCAAATTAAGTAATATACATACACACTACGAGATGTTGAAAATTATTTGGGTCTGGTTGAGAAATTTTCAACAACCGCTCCTTCATGTGTGTGTGTGTTTGCGTGCGTGCGTGCGTGCGTGCGTGCGTGCGAGTGACTTATCTACGGCCGTACGTTCAACTATAAACAGTCAAACAACGCCTTATTTTGTGACTGCTATGAGTTTTACCAATGCTACTACTGCTACATACAAAGTCTCCTATTACTCCTCCCCTTGGCATCGGCTCTCAAGGTTTTTTCTTTCTTTTTCTTCCTTCCAAGTCTTTGCCCGCCGCCTCTCAGCCTATTGCGCTTCAGCCAATGAACTTTTCTCATGCTGGCAACGCCCATATTTGC
>OZ038509.1:51765337-51820337 GCA_964036315.1 Acanthosepion esculentum | reverse complement strand
AAAAAGAAAAGACGAATAATAAAAAAGAAAAGAAAAGAAAAAGAAAAAGAAAAGACGAATAATAAAAAAGAACAGAAAAGAAAAAGAAAAAGAAAAGACGAATAATAAAAAAGAAAAGAAAAGAAAAAGAAAAAGGAAAGACGAATAATAAAAAAGAAAAGAAAAGAAAAAGAAAAAGAAAAAGAAAAGACGAATAATAAAAAAGAAAAAGAAAAAGAAAAGACGAATAATAAAAAAGAACAGAAAAGAAAAAGAAAAAGAAAAAGAAAAGACGAATAATAAAAAAGAACAGAAAAGAAAAAGAAAAAGAAAAGACGAATAATAAAAAAGAAAAGAAAAGAAAAAGAAAAAGGAAAGACGAATAATAAAAAAGAAAAGGAAAGAAAAAGAAAAAGGAAAGACGAATAATAAAAAAGAAAAGAAAAGAAAAAGAAAAAGAAAAAGAAAAGACGAATAATAAAAAAGAAAAGAAAAGAAAAAGAAAAAGGAAAGACGAATAATAAAAAAGAAAAGGAAAGAAAAAGAAAAAGGAAAGACGAATAATAAAAAAGAAAAGAAAAGAAAAAGAAAAAGAAAAAGAAAAGACGAATAATAAAAAAGAAAAAGAAAAAGAAAAGACGAATAATAAAAAAGAAAAGAAAAGAAAAAGAAAAAGAAAAAGAAAAGACGAATAATAAAAAAGAACAGAAAAGAAAAAGAAAAAGAAAAAGAAAAGACGAATAATAAAAAAGAAAAGAAAAGAAAAAGAAAAAGAAAAGACGAATAATAAAAAAGAAAAGAAAAGAAAAAGAAAAAGGAAAGACGAATAATAAAAAAGAAAAGGAAAGAAAAAGAAAAAGAAAAAGAAAAGACGAATAATAAAAAAGAAAAGAAAAGAAAAAGAAAAAGAAAAAGAAAAGACGAATAATAAAAAAGAAAAGAAAAGAAAAAGAAAAAGGAAAGACGAATAATAAAAAAGAAAAGGAAAGAAAAAGAAAAAGAAAAAGAAAAGACGAATAATAAAAAAGAAAAGAAAAGAAAAAGAAAAAGAAAAAGGAAAGACGAATAATAAAAAAGAAAAGGAAAGAAAAAGAAAAAGAAAAAGAAAAGACGAATAATAAAAAAGAAAAGAAAAGAAAAAGAAAAAGAAAAAGAAAAGACGAATAATAAAAAAGAAAAAGAAAAGAAAAAGAAAAAGAAAAGACGAATAATAAAAAAGAAAAGAAAAGAAAAAGAAAAAGAAAAAGAAAAGACGAATAATAAAAAAGAAAAGAAAAGAAAAAGAAAAAGAAAAGACGAATAATAAAAAAGAACAGAAAAGAAAAAGAAAAAGAAAAAGAAAAGACGAATAATAAAAAAGAAAAGAAAAGAAAAAGAAAAAGAAAAGACGAATAATAAAAAAGAACAGAAAAGAAAAAGAAAAAGAAAAGACGAATAATAAAAAAGAAAAAGAAAAGAAAAAGAAAAAGAAAAGACGAATAATAAAAAAGAACAGAAAAGAAAAAGAAAAAGAAAAGACGAATAATAAAAAAGAAAAGAAAAGAAAAAGAAAAAGAAAAGACGAATAATAAAAAAGAAAAGAAAAGAAAAAGAAAAAGAAAAAGAAAAGACGAATAATAAAAAAGAAAAAGAAAAGAAAAAGAAAAAGAAAAGACGAATAATAAAAAAGAAAAGAAAAGAAAAAGAAAAAGAAAAGACGAATAATAAAAAAGAAAAGAAAAGAAAAAGAAAAAGAAAAAGAAAAGACGAATAATAAAAAAGAAAAGAAAAGAAAAAGAAAAAGAAAAGACGAATAATAAAAAAGAACAGAAAAGAAAAAGAAAAAGAAAAGACGAATAATAAAAAAGAAAAAGAAAAGAAAAAGAAAAAGAAAAGACGAATAATAAAAAAGAACAGAAAAGAAAAAGAAAAAGAAAAGACGAATAATAAAAAAGAAAAAGAAAAGAAAAAGAAAAAGAAAAGACGAATAATAAAAAAGAAAAAGAAAAGAAAAAGAAAAAGAAAAAGAAAAGACGAATAATAAAAAAGAAAAAGAAAAGAAAAAGAAAAAGAAAAGACGAATAATAAAAAAGAAAAGAAAAGAAAAAGAAAAAGAAAAAGAAAAGACGAATAATAAAAAAGAAAAGAAAAGAAAAAGAAAAAGAAAAGACGAATAATAAAAAAGAAAAGAAAAGAAAAAGAAAAAGAAAAAGAAAAGACGAATAATAAAAAAGAAAAGAAAAGAAAAAGAAAAAGAAAAAGAAAAGACGAATAATAAAAAAGAAAAAGAAAAGAAAAAGAAAAAGAAAAGACGAATAATAAAAAAGAAAAGAAAAGAAAAAGAAAAAGAAAAAGAAAAGACGAATAATAAAAAAGAAAAGAAAAGAAAAAGAAAAAGAAAAGACGAATAATAAAAAAGAACAGAAAAGAAAAAGAAAAAGAAAAGACGAATAATAAAAAAGAAAAAGAAAAGAAAAAGAAAAAGAAAAGACGAATAATAAAAAAGAACAGAAAAGAAAAAGAAAAAGAAAAGACGAATAATAAAAAAGAAAAAGAAAAGAAAAAGAAAAAGAAAAGACGAATAATAAAAAAGAAAAGAAAAGAAAAAGAAAAAGAAAAAGAAAAGACGAATAATAAAAAAGAAAAAGAAAAGAAAAAGAAAAAGAAAAGACGAATAATAAAAAAGAAAAGAAAAGAAAAAGAAAAAGAAAAGACGAATAATAAAAAAGAACAGAAAAGAAAAAGAAAAAGAAAAAGAAAAGACGAATAATAAAAAAGAAAAGAAAAGAAAAAGAAAAAGAAAAGACGAATAATAAAAAAGAACAGAAAAGAAAAAGAAAAAGAAAAGACGAATAATAAAAAAGAAAAAGAAAAGAAAAAGAAAAAGAAAAGACGAATAATAAAAAAGAAAAGAAAAGAAAAAGAAAAAGAAAAAGAAAAGACGAATAATAAAAAAGAAAAAGAAAAGAAAAAGAAAAAGAAAAGACGAATAATAAAAAAGAAAAGAAAAGAAAAAGAAAAAGAAAAGACGAATAATAAAAAAGAAAAGAAAAGAAAAAGAAAAAGAAAAAGAAAAGACGAATAATAAAAAAGAAAAGAAAAGAAAAAGAAAAAGAAAAGACGAATAATAAAAAAGAACAGAAAAGAAAAAGAAAAAGAAAAAGAAAAGACGAATAATAAAAAAGAAAAGAAAAGAAAAAGAAAAAGAAAAGACGAATAATAAAAAAGAAAAGAAAAGAAAAAGAAAAAGAAAAGACGAATAATAAAAAAGAAAAAGAAAAGAAAAAGAAAAAGAAAAGACGAATAATAAAAAAGAAAAGAAAAGAAAAAGAAAAAGAAAAAGAAAAGACGAATAATAAAAAAGAAAAGAAAAGAAAAAGAAAAAGAAAAGACGAATAATAAAAAAGAACAGAAAAGAAAAAGAAAAAGAAAAAGAAAAGACGAATAATAAAAAAGAAAAGAAAAGAAAAAGAAAAAGGAAAGACGAATAATAAAAAAGAAAAGGAAAGAAAAAGAAAAAGAAAAAGAAAAGACGAATAATAAAAAAGAAAAGAAAAGAAAAAGAAAAAGAAAAAGGAAAGACGAATAATAAAAAAGAAAAGGAAAGAAAAAGAAAAAGAAAAAGAAAAGACGAATAATAAAAAAGAAAAGAAAAGAAAAAGAAAAAGAAAAAGAAAAGACGAATAATAAAAAAGAAAAAGAAAAGAAAAAGAAAAAGAAAAGACGAATAATAAAAAAGAAAAGAAAAGAAAAAGAAAAAGAAAAAGAAAAGACGAATAATAAAAAAGAAAAGAAAAGAAAAAGAAAAAGAAAAGACGAATAATAAAAAAGAAAAGAAAAGAAAAAGAAAAAGAAAAAGGAAAGACGAATAATAAAAAAGAAAAGAAAAGAAAAAGAAAAAGAAAAAGAAAAGACGAATAATAAAAAAGAAAAAGAAAAAGAAAAGACGAATAATAAAAAAGAACAGAAAAGAAAAAGAAAAAGAAAAAGAAAAGACGAATAATAAAAAAGAACAGAAAAGAAAAAGAAAAAGAAAAGACGAATAATAAAAAAGAAAAGAAAAGAAAAAGAAAAAGGAAAGACGAATAATAAAAAAGAAAAGAAAAGAAAAAGAAAAAGAAAAAGAAAAGACGAATAATAAAAAAGAAAAAGAAAAAGAAAAGACGAATAATAAAAAAGAACAGAAAAGAAAAAGAAAAAGAAAAAGAAAAGACGAATAATAAAAAAGAACAGAAAAGAAAAAGAAAAAGAAAAGACGAATAATAAAAAAGAAAAGAAAAGAAAAAGAAAAAGAAAAGACGAATAATAAAAAAGAAAAGGAAAGAAAAAGAAAAAGAAAAAGAAAAGACGAATAATAAAAAAGAAAAGAAAAGAAAAAGAAAAAGAAAAGACGAATAATAAAAAAGAAAAGAAAAGAAAAAGAAAAAGAAAAAGAAAAGACGAATAATAAAAAAGAAAAGAAAAGAAAAAGAAAAAGAAAAGACGAATAATAAAAAAGAAAAGAAAAGAAAAAGAAAAAGAAAAAGAAAAGACGAATAATAAAAAAGAAAAAGAAAAAGAAAAGACGAATAATAAAAAAGAACAGAAAAGAAAAAGAAAAAGAAAAAGAAAAGACGAATAATAAAAAAGAAAAGAAAAGAAAAAGAAAAAGAAAAGACGAATAATAAAAAAGAAAAGAAAAGAAAAAGAAAAAGAAAAAGAAAAGACGAATAATAAAAAAGAAAAAGAAAAAGAAAAGACGAATAATAAAAAAGAACAGAAAAGAAAAAGAAAAAGAAAAAGAAAAGACGAATAATAAAAAAGAAAAGAAAAGAAAAAGAAAAAGAAAAGACGAATAATAAAAAAGAAAAGAAAAGAAAAGAAAAAGAAAAAGAAAAGACGAATAATAAAAAAGAAAAGAAAAGAAAAAGAAAAAGAAAAAGAAAAGACGAATAATAAAAAAGAAAAGAAAAGAAAAAGAAAAAGAAAAGACGAATAATAAAAAAGAAAAAGAAAAAGAAAAGACGAATAATAAAAAAGAACAGAAAAGAAAAAGAAAAGACGAATAATAAAAAAGAAAAAGAAAAAGAAAAGACGAATAATAAAAAAGAAAAGAAAAGAAAAAGAAAAAGAAAAGACGAATAATAAAAAAGAAAAAGAAAAAGAAAAGACGAATAATAAAAAAGAAAAGAAAAGAAAAAGAAAAAGAAAAGACGAATAATAAAAAAGAAAAAGAAAAAGAAAAGACGAATAATAAAAAAGAAAAGAAAAGAAAAAGAAAAAGAAAAGACGAATAATAAAAAAGAAAAGAAAAGAAAAAGAAAAAGAAAAGACGAATAATAAAAAAGAAAAAGAAAAAGAAAAGACGAATAATAAAAAAGAAAAGAAAAGAAAAAGAAAAAGGAAAGACGAATAATAAAAAAGAAAAGAAAAGAAAAAGAAAAAGAAAAAGAAAAGACGAATAATAAAAAAGAAAAAGAAAAAGAAAAGACGAATAATAAAAAAGAACAGAAAAGAAAAAGAAAAAGAAAAAGAAAAGACGAATAATAAAAAAGAAAAAGAAAAAGAAAAGACGAATAATAAAAAAGAAAAGAAAAGAAAAAGAAAAAGAAAAGACGAATAATAAAAAAGAAAAGAAAAGAAAAAGAAAAAGAAAAAGAAAAGACGAATAATAAAAAAGAAAAAGAAAAAGAAAAGACGAATAATAAAAAATAACAGAAAAGAATAAGAAAAAGAAAAAGAAAAGACGAATAATAAAAAAGAAAAGAAAAGAAAAAGAAAAAGAAAAGACGAATAATAAAAAAGAAAAGAAAAGAAAAAGAAAAAGAAAAAGAAAAGACGAATAATAAAAAAGAAAAAGAAAAAGAAAAGACGAATAATAAAAAAGAAAAGAAAAGAAAAGAAAAAGAAAAAGAAAAGACGAATAATAAAAAAGAAAAGAAAAGAAAAAGAAAAAGAAAAAGAAAAGACGAATAATAAAAAAGAAAAGAAAAGAAAAAGAAAAAGAAAAGACGAATAATAAAAAAGAAAAAGAAAAAGAAAAGACGAATAATAAAAAAGAAAAAGAAAAAGAAAAGACGAATAATAAAAAAGAACAGAAAAGAAAAAGAAAAAGAAAAAGAAAAGACGAATAATAAAAAAGAAAAGAAAAGAAAAAGAAAAAGAAAAGACGAATAATAAAAAAGAAAAGAAAAGAAAAGAAAAAGAAAAAGAAAAGACGAATAATAAAAAAGAAAAGAAAAGAAAAGAAAAAGAAAAAGAAAAGACGAATAATAAAAAAGAAAAGAAAAGAAAAAGAAAAAGAAAAAGAAAAGACGAATAATAAAAAAGAAAAGAAAAGAAAAAGAAAAAGAAAAGACGAATAATAAAAAAGAAAAGAAAAGAAAAAGAAAAAGAAAAAGAAAAGACGAATAATAAAAAAGAAAAGAAAAGAAAAAGAAAAAGAAAAGACGAATAATAAAAAAGAAAAGAAAAGAAAAAGAAAAAGAAAAAGAAAAGACGAATAATAAAAAAGAAAAGAAAAGAAAAAGAAAAAGAAAAGACGAATAATAAAAAAGAAAAGAAAAGAAAAGAAAAAGAAAAAGAAAAGACGAATAATAAAAAAGAAAAGAAAAGAAAAAGAAAAAGAAAAAGAAAAGACGAATAATAAAAAAGAAAAGAAAAGAAAAAGAAAAAGAAAAGACGAATAATAAAAAAGAACAGAAAAGAAAAAGAAAAAGAAAAAGAAAAGACGAATAATAAAAAAGAAAAGAAAAGAAAAAGAAAAAGGAAAGACGAATAATAAAAAAGAAAAGAAAAGAAAAAGAAAAAGAAAAAGAAAAGACGAATAATAAAAAAGAAAAAGAAAAAGAAAAGACGAATAATAAAAAAGAACAGAAAAGAAAAAGAAAAAGAAAAGACGAATAATAAAAAAGAAAAGAAAAGAAAAGAAAAAGAAAAAGAAAAGACGAATAATAAAAAAGAAAAGAAAAGAAAAAGAAAAAGAAAAGACGAATAATAAAAAAGAAAAGAAAAGAAAAAGAAAAAGAAAAAGAAAAGACGAATAATAAAAAAGAAAAAGAAAAAGAAAAGACGAATAATAAAAAAGAAAAGAAAAGAAAAAGAAAAAGAAAAGACGAATAATAAAAAAGAAAAGAAAAGAAAAGAAAAAGAAAAAGAAAAGACGAATAATAAAAAAGAAAAGAAAAGAAAAAGAAAAAGAAAAAGAAAAGACGAATAATAAAAAAGAAAAGAAAAGAAAAAGAAAAAGAAAAGACGAATAATAAAAAAGAAAAGAAAAGAAAAAGAAAAAGAAAAAGAAAAGACGAATAATAAAAAAGAAAAGAAAAGAAAAAGAAATAGAAAAAGAAAAGACGAATAATAAAAAAGAAAAGAAAAGAAAAAGAAAAAGAAAAAGAAAAGACGAATAATAAAAAAGAAAAGAAAAGAAAAAGAAAAAGAAAAAGAAAAGACGAATAATAAAAAAGAAAAGAAAAGAAAAAGAAAAAGAAAAAGAAAAGACGAATAATAAAAAAGAAAAAGAAAAGAAAAAGAAAAAGAAAAGGAAATTGAAAAACAGATTAAGAAAAAAGAACATAAAAAAGAAAGAAACAACGAATAAGAAAAAAGAAAAGAAAGATGAAATGGCGAAAAAATGAAAAGGGCAGACGATTAAAAAAAAGGAAGGAAAAATGAAAAGAAAAAGAAGAATAAAAAAAGAAAATAACAATAAAAATTGAAAGATGAATATAATTATAACAATAACGCGTCATTTAAAAAAAAATTCAACCGGTGATAAAATAAACAATAAGAAACGAAAGTTAAAAAATAATTCTTTTCGGATAGATAAAATTAAAGGATCCCGAGAACACTAATAATACTGATAAAAAGACGAATAATCACATGGTTGTGCAAAGGATACATAATAAGAGAAACGTTATTACTCAATACTTCTACTTTTTTAATCAGTTCACCCCAAACAAGGCGATAATGTCACTAAGACTCAATACTATCCACTCTTATGAGTGACTTCATAACAAATATATTAGAACTAGACTATAACTAAGCTACACAAGACACGGTAATTTTGTTGCATGTCATGAGTTGGAAAAATTGGCACTCACAAGACAACGGAGGTTAAAAGGTCAGGGAATGGTTGCAGGCCTTCTACCTGACTAGCTTGTGTGAATCGATGCCAGAACAAGGATGAGAGTCTTCTTAAAAAGCGAAACAATGCTAATAGCAATAAGAACATAGGAGATTGTGGAGAGCCATGATAACCCATGTCATGAAGGAACATGGAACAGAGAAAAAAAGGATGGTAATGGGAATTAGAACATTAGCAGTTTCCTTATAAGGAAACATTCGCCATTCATTGATCGAGCAGCCAGTTTTACTTTCGGTTGAAATTTAGTTTTAGTTTTCAGGAAAATAGGTTTCTCAAGTCCAGTAGCTGTAATGTTCTTTCCAGCATTGATATGACCTTCTTAACCAAGCTTTTTGCTTTTTTTAATCATTACGCCACAAGCAAGGCAATAAAGCCACTAGGACACAAGGGGTTACCGAGTGTTAGAGAATAGGAGAAAAACTACTATTAATGAGAGAGGACAATAAAAGAACTGGAATTAAGAAGACAGAAGATAACGATTGACATTGCATTTAAATTTTTGAAGATCAAAGGCAATAAAGCCACTAGGACACAAGGGGTTACCGAGTGTTAGAGAATAGGAGAAAAACTACTATTAATGAGAGAGGACAATAAAAGAACTGGAATTAAGAAGACAGAAGATAACGATTGACATTGCATTTAAATTTTTGAAGATCAAAGGCAATAAAGCCACTAGGATGCAAGGGGTTACTGAGTGTTAGAGAATATGAGAAAAACTACTATTAATGAGAGAGGACAATAAAAGAACTGGAATTAAGAAGACAGAAGATAACGATTGACATTGCATTTAAATTTTTGAAGATCAAAGGCAATAAAGCCACTAGGATGCAAGGGGTTACTGAGTGTTAGAGAATATGAGAAAAACTACTATTAATGAGAGAGGACAATAAAAGAACTGGAATTAAGAAGACAGAAGATAACGATTGACATTGCATTTAAATTTTTGAAGTTCAAAGACAATAAAGCCACTAGGACGCAATGGGATATGCAATGTGATACGTCCTGATCTGGCATCTTGTTTACAATCACTTTCTCACAGACATTCTGTGGCTTCCCTCTGTCTTTTCTTCAAATATTTTCATGGTAAATGCTCTGACGAGCTACTTTCATTGGTACCCCAACTGCATGAATTTAATCGTGCTACTAGGTTGGCATTACGGTCCCACCCTTACACTATCGAAACAGTTAAATGTAAAACCTCTTGTACTCCAAACGCTTCTTCTCTCGCACTTCCCGACAGTGGAACTCCCTTCCTCTTACTTGCTTCCCTGATAATTATAATCTTCAAATATTCAAATGTAATGTCAATCGACATCTTCTGGTGCCTTGATCTTGTTTCCCATCCTTGTCTTTATCCTTTCCTCAAAGACGCCTCTTTACTCTTGCTTCAACTCTCTGTAACCCCTTCCGTGCTAGTGGCACTCCTGCTTTGCTTGAGGTGAAATGCTTAAAAAAAAGGGGCAAAAAAGTCTCTAATTGCTTGAAACTTTTTCAAAATCCTCATCTTGGCACAATAAAAATGAACTTGAATAAGATTTGAAGGACTTTGAAAATGACGTTGTTGACAGAGATATTTGGTGCATTTGAAACTGTGATATTAGAGAGGGCGTCGATATTTCAAAAAATAAATCTAGACTGTTTAGAACGCTAGATTATGCACGGATAATAAGGAAGGTGCTGGTAATTTGAGGAGACGTGCCGACACTCAGGGAATCTCTGGTTTGAATATACAGATTCATTAGATGATATCAATGAATTGAAACTGTTCAAATCAGGGACGTTAACAAATTATTCCTCATGGCCAAGTCGCCCAAAATCAGAATGGGGGGGGGGTAGTGGAAGAACTGAGAGAATTGTTTTGTGCCAGAGAAAACCGTTAAAACCAGTCAAGACTTCTTGACTTCGAACAGGGGTTCAAACTCATATCTTTGGAACCGATGAATAGCGTCTCACGATATCAAGTTTTCTTTCTTGTTTTATATGGATAAATGAATAGCCGAAAGCACTCGGACATACAGAACATTCGGACAATTTATATATAATTTATGTCCATAAAAGAAAATAATTATAAGAACACAAGAAAAGATAATTAAAAACAATTAATCTGGGCCAATATCTGCATTGGGAAATATTAAACTCTTACAAGAAGCTAACTGCAAAAACTGGTATAAACATCACCCCGACCCGGTTACCGAGATAGGATCTGTAACAATTTTATGCGATTTTAACACAGACAGAAAATTCAAAACACAGACCTCGTGGTCAGTGACATCGTAATCTAGTAATAAATGCACGAGGTTAACTGTTATGGTGGACAAGCCCTTAGTGTTTGGCTATACCTGCATCTTTTCAAAACAGTCTTCAGTCCTCAAGGACACATGGCACAGTGGATAAAGGCGTTGGTTAGATCCAGTGACAGACCCAAAGAGTGTGAGTTCAATACCCGGTTAAGGCAGTGGAGAACTTTCACAGGGAAAATTAGCAGGAGATAACTGATAACTGACATCCATCAAACATGGCACGTGGAACTAGAACAGTCTACCCCAGTGATCGAAATAAAGGGTTCAGTTCGAAATTCCAACCACCTGAAGAAGGCCGGAGCGTAAAACGGCCGAAACGTTGTGACAAATATGGCGACAAAGATGAGGACAATAGTCCGTCTAATGTAAATACTGTAGTCTTCATTTGATTATTTTTTAAACAACGAAACATCTTTCTGCGTATATTTTGAACAAGATCGATCCAGCTAACTATCAAATATGGTGGATATTTTTAGTCAGGGTTTGACAAGAAAATTTGGAGCATCGTTTGCTCAAATATTATATAGTACATTATACTGATTATTAATTCAAAAAAAAGTATAGCCATATTAGAAAGAATTTCTCATAATTGATTTGTTTTTCATTTTTATCAAGGGTGGAATCCACACGAAACGTAAAAGACTTAAAAATGGCATTTTGAAAATTATATTAATTAATCTCATGAGTAAATCAATCTTTTGACATGAAACCTATTAAACATATCTGTGCCATTTTGGATTATTAAAAATGAAAATGCTCACATTTCTTATTGACATAGCAGTCCCTGCAGATTGTAATGTATCTTTGAAGATCTTCAAAAAAGTATCAAAATACAAAAACCTTGAAATCGAAATCTAAAAAATGTGGCACATGAGGACATTAACAATTCCAGTTGTAGCTGGAACTCTCGGATTGTTTGGAAAAGATTCCAATAGATTCATTGAAGGGATTCCTGGAAGCCCTTGTCTTAAAGAAATACAAAAAAAAAAATTGTTATCACGTGTACAGCCCACACCTTACGAAGAGATTTATCTATGTAAAATAGGTAGTTTTTTTTTTGTTTTAGAAGGTCAGTGGAAAATGTCATGATGCCATTTCTAACCTTAGGTCTCTGAGCGCGACCCGGAAAGAAATGTGTAAATGTCACAAAAATGTCGCTCATGGGGACATCAACAATCCCCGTTGTAATCGGAGCGCTCGGATTGGTTGGTAAAGTTTCCAGTAGACTCATTGAAGGGATTCCTGGAAGCCCATGCCTTAAAGAAATACAAAAAATTGTTCTCAGGAGTACAGCCCACACCTTAAGAAGGGCTTTGTCTATGTCATTTTTTTTCCAAGTTGAATATGTCATGATGCCATTTCTAGCCTTAGGTCCCTGGGCGGGACCCTGAAAGATATGAGTACATATCAGAAATCAAACGAAATAAAATAATAATAATAACAACCTTAAAGAAATACAAAGAATTGTTCTCCTGGGTACAGCCCACACCTTACGAAGGGCTATATCTATGTAAAATAAGTATTTTTATTTGTTTTTTAGTAGGTCAGAGGGAAATGTCATGATGCTATTTCTTACCCTAGGTCTCTGAGAGGGACCCGGAAAGAAATGTGTACACACCAGAAATCAAAGAAAAGAAAATAATAATAATAAAATAATAATAATAATAATAATAATAATAATAATAATAATAATAATAATAATAATAATAAAATGATAATGATGAAAAATAATCATAATTATAATGAAAATTTAAAAAAAAAAACAATGTAAAAATATTTATTCTGTCTCAAAAGGATCCCATAAATATGCGTGAATTTGGGTTAAATCTTGAAAGAAGCGCTGAAATAGACACAATTGTCACAAAATCAGCAAGAAAACCGAAACAAGAAGCCAAAAGTTAAAGGAAATGCAGAGAAAAAAATCGTTTATATAGCCATTTCCAAAGATTTTGATCTCCATCATTTTGCAACCCACAAGTTGCTAAGAAGACAGGGCTTACTGCTGAGAGCGAAGGGTGTATTCTTGCTGTACAAGACTAGAGTCTGCTTACAGGCGAATATCTTACATAATAGTAAGGACCCAAAATATAGGTTTATTTAATAATATATCGAAATTACCGATCCCCTATCAAAAGAATGCACAATATTCGCACACAGTGAGTACAAAAACTGCCATGGCAGGGGAGGTCAATATCTGCAATGGAAGATCTGTCATTACTCCTTCATAAAAACGGCCGCTAAACGGTATGGACATCATCTTGAATCTGTAGTTGAGGGAACAGATGTCATAATCGTCTCGGATTTTTTTCTATCTACACAGATGGAAAAATGCAATCAAATCGCCCAGACATTTTTTATCAAAGATAGAAAAATAAAAACTTTGCACACTGATCAACATGAGCGTACCAAGTGACAAAAAAACATCAGTGCGAAGATTTTTGAAAAAGGAAGCAAATACCATGATCTGGAGATGA
Source organism: Acanthosepion esculentum (assembly GCA_964036315.1). NCBI lineage: Eukaryota > Metazoa > Mollusca > Cephalopoda > Sepiida > Sepiidae > Acanthosepion > Acanthosepion esculentum. Next base: position 51,807,480 of record OZ038509.1, on the reverse strand, counting down.
AAATTAAAAAAAATATGGCACTTAAAAACTAAAATTGTTCTTGTTGTGTTTGGAGCTTTGGGACTGATAAAGAAAGGAACTCAAGAACAGTCAGCAAAATCCCTGGTGCACCATCTCCCCATGAAATCTTACATAATAGTACGGACCCAAAATATAGATTTTGTAAACAATATATCGAAATTACCGATCCCCTTATCAAGAGAATTCTCTATATTCACACACATTGCGTACAAAAATTGCCATGGCAGGGTAGGTCAATATCTGCATTGGAAGATCTGTCATTACTCCTTCATAAAAACGGCCGCTAAACGGTATGGACATCATCTTGAATCTGTAGTTGAGGCAACAGATGTCATAATCGTCTCGGATTTTTTTTCTATCTACACAGATCGAACAATGCAATCAAATCGCCCAGACATTTTTTATCAAAGATAGAAAAAGAAAAAGAAGAAAAACTTTGCACACTGATCAACATGAGCGTATCAAGTGTATGTGTGTATGTTATGGGGTCTCCCCGTGAGGTACAGGGCCAGGACTGCCCAGGACTGCTGGCCCGAGGTCATTGGTTATAACCTGTTGTGCTATTATAAAACAAATGCAGATCAAAAATATTTTTTAAAATAAAATAGTAGCGATCCATAAACATTAGTACCTATGTAGAAAGTATCGGGAGTAACAGCAAAATTGTCCAATTGTTGGATTAAGCTTTGAACCGTTGTATCTGAGAAAGGATTAAAGATATCCTACTGGAATTCTCCGAGGTTTTTATGACACTATTGGACGCTACTTTAAACAATAACAATGTACTTAACTCTAATTTGAAATGATGATGCCTCTTCCTATAGTGACCTTCCAATCCAGATTTCCTCTTTACTGTTCCTTGTTTTTTTTTTTTTAAATCTTATTCACCGTTCTCTTCATGGTTCTCGAATAGACTTTGAAGATGGAAGCCAGAATATGATTGTTGGTGTCATTACTGAAGGGCTGAATGATTATTTTCCTCTCACCATTGCTCAGTTGGGAAGACATAGTGGGGCCGACACAAAACGATTTTATCCAGTTCTCTTTCTAGCTGAATAACTCAAAGGTATTTCAGTTTCTCTTACGATAAATGATGTCAAGTTGTCTAAATGTCCTATTTGAAAACCTGGCAAAAACGAAACTCAATTTAGTTTTGTGGGTTTTTGATATCAAAGCTTTTGTAGGATGGAAAACTATCGCATGTTGTTACACGATTTGGACAATTTTGTTGTTACACATGGTAGGCCATGAACTTTTAACAGAAATTGTGCCACCACAAGCCGGAGAAGATCTTTCAGGGGATTCCAGCCTTCCAGGCACATTCGTCTTTGCGAAAAGTAAATACCTCCTCGTCGACGTAACTGTTCTTAGTGGACATGCTAGCAAGGTTAAAGAAATTGACAAGCTCAAAACGTACACTGGACTCAGGCCTGAGGTTGCCAGAATAAGATTACACGCATGGGTGGTTTCATACAGTTTCAATCGTGTAATAGATACGACACTTGGTATTTACTTGTCCTCCAACGAGACCTGTTTACCGTACAGCCTTGTGCAAATTAATTGAAACAACGGCTTTAGTTTACTTTCTTTCGCCATATGGTCAGTGTCTGACCCACTGGAGTGTCTGGGTGTAATCAATTTCTATTTTTTCTATAAAATTAGGTCATTTACAGTGGTGTGCAGTAATATGAATCTATTTTCGAAGTGTATGATGAAGTTTGTTTGGCCTTGAAAAATATTCGGGATTGCATTAGACTTTTATCACGCCCAGACACTATTGCTACGACTGTCGATTAGTTGTCCTACGGCCATTGTCTACGGTGGGCGTTACTCCAAGGCTGCGTACGAAAATTGAAACGCTGCAAGAAAACCCTGGCATGCCGTACCAGTGAACAAATCAAAGTACTAACGACAGGCCCGGAAACTTTCCTGATTTAAATCCAATCGAGAATCTGTGGTCAATCTGCAAGGAACGACTTTGTGGAATGGGTATAGAAAGTACTAATATGTGCATTGGGTCATGTTTCCTTGGAAAAATAAGAAAAAAGTAAATAATAACGGAATTATTCGTTTTGTTTCAATTAATTTGCAGAAGGGTGTGGGTAGCTTAGCCGAGTACACATATGCCAAAGGCGAAAAATAGCCCAGTCCAAACAACCAACACCGCACTGACGTCCGAATTCCACTGACTCCTCTTCATTGGTGCAACGAGGAAGGTGCAGACGCACGGGTGGAACCACATGTAATTGTTTTGTCCTGTCGGAAGGCAGAAACACAATCCAGAGATAAAATGTAGTTTGTCCGACCGAAGACAGGTACTACACTTTGTATTTACTCATCCTTCACACACTGTGACGGGATATGGCATAAGATCGCGTTAAAGTTGGGGGCCTAAGCGCATTCACATGGGCCAATAAGTTGTCTGGTTGTCGCAAGCAACGTCGCGCTGGCATCGAAATCCCCCGCTCCTAACATCCTTGGTGCAATGAGGGAGATGCTACCACAGGGCCGAAACCTTCGGGACCAGGCTTCGCATATTTATTTGCTGTTTTGTCTGTAACACCATTAGCATTGGCTGTCCGGTCAAATCAGTTACGAAGATAAGAACATGTTTAGACAGAGCCATCTCAAACACGTTTAGCAAAAGCCATCTCAAACACAACAATTTAGCAAAAGCCATCTCAAACACAATATTTTAGCAAAAGCCATCTCAAACACAACAATTTAGTAAAAGCCCATCTCAAACACAACAATTTAGCAAAAGCCATCTCAAACACAATAGTTTAGCAAAAGCCATCTCAAACACAATAGTTTAGCCAAAGCCCATCTCAAATACAACAATTTAGCAAAAGCCATCTCAAACACAACAGTTTAGCAAAAGCCATCTCAAACACAATAGTTTAGCAAAAGCCATCGCAAACACAACAGTTTAGCAAAAGCCATCTCAAACAAAATTGTTTAGAAACGGCACTTATTCTGCAGGCTCAACCCGAACGGTTTATGGTATCTATGGGATTAGTTTCTTTAAACGAATGAAATTCTCGAAGATGGTCTGACGGTTTCAGGAGCGGTAACGTCAATTTAAAAGACGTTTTGCAAACAGATCTTTTCGATGATTTAAACGATTTTCTTTGTTGCCTGTTAGCGGGCGTTATGGATGATGAATTAGTTGATATACTGAATCTAATAGGGATTTGAAACACTTAAAACGAAAATGTAGCTTAATAAAGCCGGAATATATTGAATGTGTGCTAATTCCCGAGTCTTCTTCAGAAACATACACAAAACTGGTGCTGGTCCAAAGACCCCATAGAAATCGGAGATGAGAGAGAGATAGAGAGTAAAAAGATGTCATGAACTATTTAGAATCGACCAGCAGGAATCACCAGCGTGTGGATATGATTGCAGAGCATATGTTAAGCTGAAGGTTAAAAGAGGGTAATTTCGTTTTTGGAGGATGACAATCCTTGCTTAACTCTTGTGCATCAAAGACAAAGTTGATCTTAGCAATGCTGACCATTTTTTGGTTCTTCCTATTCATTTTCGTTAAGATTTTCATTTATTTCCTTTTTTTTGTTTTTGTTTTTTTTTGTTTACATATTCTTGGGGCGATCAAAATGTATCGGGACTGGTGCTATAAAAAGAAAACCAAAACTCATATCAATTCAACATTTAATCTCCGTCGATGTAGTTCGCCCACAGAAGCCACAGAAATTAGAAAGTGTCGTTTCCACCGATGAAAAAAAAAAAAAAAAAGCAGAAAACTGATCCCCCACTTTATGTCCAATAGAATCTTTTCTTAATGCTAGATTACACATGGCCTCAACTATTATAATCATTGGGGGATCAGTTTATTACTTGGTATCAATAAAAAACTGATCCCCCATTTTATATCCAATAGAATCTCATCTTAATACTAATTCACCCATGGCATCAATGATATTGTCATTCGTTGGGAGATCAGTTTATCACTTAGTAACAATAGAAAACTGATCCTCCACTTTATATAGATAGATAGATGTGGATGCATATGATAAGCATATAGGTAAAAACTACTAGATTAAGTTATAACCGCAATTGCAAAAATACTAGATCAGTTTAATACCTAATTACATATGACCATGTTTATCAGAGTGTTCACATAAAGAAAATATTTCTATAACCAAGACATGCATAAAAGCAATTTGAATTACACAAAAAGTAAACCTCCACACATACACACAAATTACATCGATTTAAAAATGTAGAAGTTCAATCTAAATATCAAACATACGCACTTAATTATAACAAAATCTACACATACAAATCATTACGGATACACATGCACACACCCACACACGTATATAAATATTATATATATATATATATTCGGTTGAGCTCTTTGGTTTGAGGTGTGAGTTTGTAAACAGTGACTATTTAAGCTAATATAGCATGACTCTTCGGCAGAATTGAGTCACTGTCAGTCACTGTGTGTTTATCTAAAAATCTAAAAATAAACACGCTAAAATTCACCTTCATCCCTGCCGTGAGCCGACGGCTTAGTGGTAGAAGTTCCGATTGACGCCAATTCAGTCGGGTTTCGATCCTAGCTAGAGGCAACCGGACGTCTAGCCACACTGATGAGCTGCGAAACAGTCTGTCTGTAGATGACAAAAATATGTATATATACCTGGTCACCAAAAAAGTTCTGCCGTTTTTTTTATTAGTCATTGAATGAAGTTGAAATATATACGAAATGCGTGTAGCAATTGTTTTCAAATTCGGACAGCCTGAAGTAGGAACATCAGACGTTATAAAAAACACGCGCAGCGTGCCCGGCCATCAGTTATAACCCGGACAGCTGTGAGAAGGATGGCAGTGTCTAGAGATCTCGTTCGGGGCTGTTTGCTTTACGACTTCAAAGTGGGCTTATCAGCAGCTGCATCAAGTCGCCGCATATGTCAAGCGTTTGGGGATAGTGCTGTGTATGAACGTACTGCAAGGCGTTGGTTTCGAAAATTCAAGTCGGGAGATTTGTCTCTCCATGATGAGCCTCGCAGTGGACGACCACAGGTCTTGAATGATGGAGTCCTGAAGGCGGCCATTGAAGAGGACAGTAGTCTAACGTGTGGTGAACTTGCAAGACAGTTCAACGTTTCCGATAAAACAGTTAGACTTCACCTGCACCGCCTAGGTAAGACGTACAAACTGAGCAAGTGGGTTCCGCAAACGCTGTTGGAGGTCCACAAGGGACAACGCATATGTATCGCTGCTTTCTCGCCACCGTATCGCATCCTTATTCAATCGAGTGCTTACCAGTGTTGAAAAGTGGGTTCTGTACGAAACTCCCAAGCGTACAAGACATTGGTTGTCTCCTCAGGATGCTGTCCCTCACATCACAAGACCGCCTATGCACCCACGCAAGATTACGCTTTGTGTCTGGTGGACAGGTCGTCAAGTGGTTCATTATGAACTGCTACCACCGGGCCAAACGGTCACTGGAGACCTATACACGCAGCAATTGAAATGTGTGCAAAGGTGTGCTTTTCCTCCATGACAACGCCAGGCCGCATGTCGCGCGAGTGGTCAAGGATACCATACAGCAACTTGGGTGGGAGACTTTGTGCCATCCACCTTATTCACCTGACCTTGCGCCATCCGATTACCACCTCTTGCACTCCCTGGATAATCATCTTCATGGAAAATCTCTCACCAATGAAGCAGACTTGCGCAAAGCCCTCACGGACTTCTTTGCGTCAAAAAACCCCGAGTTCTACCGCAAGGGCATTGAACAGCTAGAGACAGGTTGGCAGAAGGTGTTGGATGCCGATGGCGATTACTTCGAAGACTAAATATAAGTTACACATACTGTGAAGCGTTTTCTTTTTTACCTTTAAAAACGGACAGAACTTTTGTGGTTTCCTTATATATATATATATATATATATATATATATATATATATATATATATATATATATATATATATATAAAAAACATGAAAGGTTAATGGTCAACGTTGAATCAGAACAGGAAACAGTACTATGAAGGAAAGATATATATATATATATATATATATATATATATATATATATATATAGATAGATAGAGAGATAAAGGAAAAGGAACGAAAGAAAAATACTACCATAAAAAAGAATAATAAAAAAGAGAGAAATATACTAAAATAAAAGAAAGAAAGATATATATATATAGATAGATATATAGATAGATGTATAGATACATAGATAGATAGATATATATATATAGATAGATAGATAAAGAAAGAAAAATATTATCCTAAAAGAGAAAAAAAAGAAAAAATATACTACCATAAAAGAAAGAAAGATAGATAGATACATAGATAGATAGATAGATAGATCGACAGAGAGATAGATAGATAGATAGATAGATAGGAAAGAAAAGTATTATCATAAAAGAGAAATAAAAAAGACAGAAATATGCTGAAAAAAGAAGGAAAAAAAGAAAGAAACATAGATAGATAGATAGATAGATAGATAAATAAATAAAGAAGGAAAGAAAGAAAGAAAATATTACTATTTAAGAGAGAAATAAATAGAATGAAATATACTGCCATAAAAGAAAGAAGAAAGAAAGAACGAACGATAGATAGATAGATAGATAGATAAAGAGAGAAGGAAAGAAGGAAAATATTACCATAAAAGAGAGAAATAAAAACGACAGAAATATATTACCATAAAAGAGAGAAGGTAAGATAGATAGATAGATAGATAGATAGATAGATAGAAGAGATAGATAGATAGATAGAAAAGAAAGAAAAATAGTACCATAAAAGAGAAATAAAAAGAAAGAAATATAGTACCATAAAAGAAATAAAGAAAGATAGATAGATGGATAGATAGATAGATAGATAGATAGATAGATAGATAGATAAATAAATAAATAAAGAAAGAAAGAAAGAACGGAAAATATTACCATTAAAGAGAGAGAAAAATAGAATGAAATATACTACTATAAAAGAAAGAAGAAAGAAAGAAAGAACGAATGATAGATAGATAGTTAGATAGATAAAGAAAGAAGGAAAGAAGGAAAAATATTACCATAAAAGAGAGAAATAAAAACGACAGAAATATATTACCATAAAAGAGTGAAGATAGATTCGATTTTCAAAAATTTGTCATTTCTTTAGTAGACCAGTTGTCACCCAAGGCTATAGAACCCGGTCTAGGTGTATATTTGCCAATAGCTGGGGGGGGGGGAGAAGGTGAGGATGCATACCTTACTCAAGGTTATTAGCACGTAAGTGAATGTAATGGATTCGACGGGAATTCGAACTCGGCTCTCCTATTCCGCAATCCATTACTCCACCGTCTCTTAGAACAGCAAATTATTTGCTGGCTTAATTAACCTACAGAAGATTGATAAGATGTAAAAGAACAATCAATCAATCGGCGGATCCCGTGTTGGTGATGACAAACAAACAGCTTTTATGTTAAACGTGTTTCCATATTACCACTTTGCGGTAATGTTATTATCTATTTGTTACCACTTTGCGGTAATGTTATTATGGATTTGTTATCACTTTTTCTTAATTTTTCTTCTCGTTTTAACATGTCCGTTTTCTTCTTCTTCTTCTTCTTCTTCTTCTTCTTCTTCTTCTTCTTCTTCTTCTTCTTCTTTATATGCCGTGTCCACTAAGAACGTCGGTGTTGATGTCTCTCCACAACTTCCTTTCCCTTGTAGCTCTTAATAAATTTTGTCTTAAAATTTGTGATTTCTCCTAAACCCTGTTCCGCCATCCATTTACACAGGCTGATTACTCTTCTTCTATGTGCCGTGTCTCTTCATGACGTAGGCGATCATGGCTCTCCACAATTTCCGGTCTTTGTTGCTCTTAATAAATTTTGTCTTTCTGTTATTTGTCCTAAACCCTGTTCCGTCATTCATTTACTCAAGCTCACTAAGTATGTTATGCGTTGTCTTCTTCAATCAGCCCTGTGATTATCAGATTTTCCAAGCCCACTTTCCTCACCCGTGCCCTAGACACCTCAACTGTCTCTTCATGATCTTAAGTATAAGTTTCCTTTTTGTTTGCATTTTCTCTAAAACTTCGGGGCTCTCATGTTCGGTCCGTTGTAGCATTCAGTTCTGTTGCATCAAGTCTTTCTTCTTCGTCTTTAAAGAGATTGTCTAGTACTCATTGACATACAGGGGGTTAGATATCGCATAACAGTTTAGTACTCTTTTCCTTGTTTAAAGTTTATACCCTTGCAAAGATATTTTTGTTGTTTCTTAATATTTTTTTTTTAGATTTTTATCTTTTCTTTTTTTTTTCTTTTCTTTTTAGGTTATCAAATAGGCTGTGTTACGAGTCGGCGACAGAGGTTGAACACACTGCAGCTAAGGGCCTCCCAAGACGTAAGTTGACTCAAAAGATTTTAGAAATGGAAACGGCAGAAAGAGATTTTTCTTTTAATTCTTGAGTTTTTTTGGGGGTTTATTTAACAAGTGGCCTCAAACCTTTGTGTAGCTGACAACCTCGCCAAACCTGACACGTTAAGATAACTATTAAAAATATCCCAGACACATTGCTTAATATTAAAGAAATGAGTTTACCTTATTCTCCTAGGGAAGTAGATAAGGTAAGGAAGACTGTCTTGCGACAATTCTTTTGAAGAAAACACTATTAAGTAGAGAGAACAGTAAGAAACAGTAAATTAAGAAGACAGAAGATAACGATTGACATTACATTTAAATTTTTGAAGATCAAAGGCAATAAAGCCACTAGGACGCAAGGGGTTACTGAGTGTTAGAGAATATGAGAAAAACTACTATTAATGAGAGAGGACAATAAAAGAACTGGAATTAAGAAGACAGAAGATAACGATTGACATTGCATTTAACTTTTGGAAGATCAAAGGCAATAAAGCCACTAGGATGCAAGGGGTTACTGAGTGTTAGAGAATATGAGAAAAACTACTATTAATGAGAGAGGACAATAAAAGAACTGGAATTAAGAAAACAGAAGATAACGATTGACATTGCATTTAAATGTTTGAAGATCAAAGGCAATAAAGCCACTAGGTTTAAAGGTTTACCGACTTTTAGAGAATATGAGAAAAACAACTATTAATGAGAGAGGACAATAAAAGAACTGGAATTAAGAAGACAGAAGATAACAATTGACATTGCATTTAAATTTTTGAAGATCAAAGGCAATAAAGCCACTAGGATGCAAGGGGTTACTGAATGTTAGAGAATATGAGAAAAACTACTATTAATGAGAGAGGACAATAAAAGAACTGGAATTAAGAAGACAGAAGATATGTTGAAATCTATAAACATTTTTATTTTTTAAGCGATCATTTTCTCGGTTTTATCTTTCTAGAAATGTAACAAATAGGGACAGGAAATTTTATTTTAATTACTACCCGTGGACTTCTGTTTAGTATTACTATTATTAAAAAAAAAGCAAAGATCCTCCTTAGTGGATGATTTAGGAATAAAAAAATATTTTTCCGAAATATATTACCCTCTTGATTGTTTGAAAAGAACTGTTCAGAAAGAAAATTACAATTTAAAAAAATAAGCTTGACTGACATTAGCACTTCTGCCCTCCTTTCCTCTGTAGGCATCGGTCCTCCACACAGTTGGGAGGTTAATCTCCGCTGAAAACAAGTTTTACAAAGATTCCAACACAACACAAATGGGATTGTCTTGAAATGTTGTTTTAAAAACAGTATTTCAGTTTTCTGGAAAAATTTTCATATGATGAAACCTTTAAGCATTTATATTTTTTAAGTGATTATTTTCTCGGTTTTATCTTTCTAGAAATGTAAAAAATAGGGACTAGAAATTACTCGCTGTAAATTTCTGGTTAACATCGCTATTAGTATAAAAAAAATCAGATGTCTTCCTTAATGGATGATCTAGGAATAAAAAATGATTTGACTGAGATATATTACCCGCTTAATTGATTTAAAAGAACTGTTTAGAAAGAAAATTATAATTTAAACAATAAACCCTACTGAAATTAGCACTTCTGCCTTACCTTCCCAGTAGGTAGAAAAAAAAGTAAAAAGTACAAAAAAAAACAAAACAAAAAAAGCTTCTGAAACTAGCCCTTTTGAAGGTCCAACCTCGTTGATGTTTCCTGCACAGTCTGCACTGCATTGGCCATGCAGATACATGATGTATATTATTAGTTGATGACTGACAATGTAACACAAGTTTAAAAATAATTAGACTTAACATTGAAAAGGGACAGTTGTAATATGCAAAACACATAATGAGGAACGAGGGTTTGGAAAATTTGATACTCATGAGGCAGAATGAAGGGAAAGGAGACAGAGGAAAACATTGCATAACCTACTTAGTGGATGGGGAGTAGCATTTTTAGGGTCCTAGTGATCTTCGTCTTCTTCTTCTCCTTCATTCTTTCGTCTTATTCTTCTTACGCCTTTCGTCATCATCTTATTTTTTTAAAGCATTCAACCCCAAGCAAGGCGGGAAGCCACTAGCACGCCAGGAGTTGGAGCGAGAGCAAATAGGAGTGATAGAGGAAAGGATGAAGAGAAGGATAGGGGATAGATCAAGGCATCTGGAGACGTCGATTGACATTACATTTGAATAGTTGGAGATTATAGCTATCAGGGAAACAGGAAAAGGGGAGGGAGTTCCACAGGCGTGAAGTGCGAGACATGAAGCGATTGAAGTAGAAGAGACAGCTACATTTAACAGTTTCGACAGTGAAAGGGTGAGAGCGAGATGCCAGCCTAGTAGAACGCTTAAATTCAAGAAGTCTGGGAACCAGCGAAAGCAGCTCATCGGAGCAGTTACCATGAAAGTATTTGAAAAAAAAAACAGAGGGAGGCAACGACATTTCTGTGAGAGAACAACTTCAGATCAGGGCCAATCACATTGAATATCCGTCTCTGGATTTTATCAAGGACCTTGAGACAAGCAGAAGGGGCACCTGACCATATATGGCAGCAATACTCCATGCAAGGGCGAATGGATGATTTGTAGATTTGAAGGATCGACTCCGGTGAGAAACATTTCTTGGCGCGGCACAGGGAGCCAACTTTCCTTGCGGTGGACGAAGCAATTGACTCAAGGTATTTGTTCCATCTCAGGTCAGCAGACAATGTGAGACCGAGCAGTCGCAAAGAGGTGCTCTCGTGGAGTTGAGCGTCAGACATTCTAATGGGGGAGGGACAAGGATGGTTCTCTCTGGTGAGTAATAGAGAGCAGTTTTGTTTTTGAGGCGTTAAAGTTAACAAGCCAATTCTTGCCCCAGTCCACAACTGATTGGAGGTCCTTTTCGAGATAAACGGCCAGGTTTCTTTCATCTTCCTCTTTCGTCTCCTTCTTCATCCTACTTCTTACGCCTTCTTACTTCTTTAGTCTTCGTGTTCTTCTTTCGATTCTTTTATTCTTCTTTCATCTTCTTACTTCTTTCGTCTTCTTTTTCTTCTTCCTTCATTCGTCTTCTTCTTACTTCTTTCGTTGTCGTCTTCTTTTTTCGACTTCTTCTTACTTCTTTTGTCGTTGTCTTCTTATTTCATTACTCTTCTTATTCTTTCGTTTTCTACTTACTTCTTCAGTTTTCTTCTTCTTACTTCTTTCGTTTTCTTACTTCTTCCGTTTTCTCTTCTTCTTCCTTCTTCCGTCTTCTTCCTTCTTTTGACTTCCTTTTGTTCCGTCTTCTTCTTACTTCTTTCGACTTCTCCTTCATCTTAGTTCTTTCAACTTCTTACTTCTATCATCTCTTTTTTCTTATTTCTTTCTTATTCTTCTTACTTCTTTCGTCTTCTTACAACTTTTAGTCTTCTTCTTCTGTCTTCTTTCTTCTTCTTCTTTTCTGTTTTCTTCTTCTCTCTTGTTATTTTTACTTTTTTCGTTTTCTTCATTTTCATTTTACTTGTTTCGTTGTCTTCCTTTTTCTTTTTACTTCTTTCGCCTTCTTACACCTTTAGTTTTCTTCTTCTTCTTCTTCTTCTTCTTCTTCTTATTATTATTATTATTATTATTATTATTATTATTATTATTACTTCTTTCGCCTTCTTATATCTTTAGTTTTCTTCTTCTTCTTCTACCGCCTTCTTACATCATTAGTTTTCTTCTTCTTCTTCTTACTTCTTTCGCCTTCTTACACCTTTAGTTTTCTTCTTCTTCTTCTTCTTCTTCTTATTATTATTATTATTACTTCTTTCGCCTTCTTATATCTTTAGTTTTCTTCTTCTTCTTCTTCCGCCTTCTTACATCATTAGTTTTCTTCTTCTTCTTCTTACTTCTTTCGCCTTCTTACACCTTTAGTTTTCTTCTTCTTCCTCTTCTTCTTCTTCTTCTTCTTCTTCTTATTATTATTATTATTATTACTTCTTTCGCCTTCTTATATCTTCAGTTTTCTTCTTCTTCTTCTTCCGCCTTCTTACATCATTAGTTTTCTTCTTCTTCTTCTTACTTCTTTCGCCTTCTTACACCTTTAGTTTTCTTCTTCTTCTTCTTCTTCTTCTTATTATTATTATTACTTCTTTCGCCTTCTTATATCTTTAGTTTTCTTCTTCTTCTTCTTCCGCCTTCTTACATCATTAGTTTTCTTCTTCTTCTTCTTCTTACTTCTTTCGCCTTCTTACACCTTTAGTTTTCTTCTTCTTCTTCTTCTTCTTCTTCTTCTTCTTCTTCTTCTTCTTCTGCTTCTTTCGGCTTCTTACATCTTTAGTTTTCTTCTTCTTCTTCTTCTTACTTCTTTCGCCTCCTTACATATTTAGTTTTCTTCTTCTTCTTACTTCTTTCGCCTTCTTACATCTTTAGTTTTCTACTTCTTCTTCTTACTTCTTTCGCCTTCTTACATCTTTAGTTTTCTTCTTCTTCTTCTTCCGCCTTCTTACATCATTAGTTTTCTTCTTCTTCTTCTTACTTCTTTCGCCTTCTTACACCTTTAGTTTTCTTCTTCTTCTTCTTCTTCTTCTTCTTCTTCTTCTTCTTCTTCTTCTTCTTCTTATTATTATTATTATTATTATTATTACTTCTTTCGCCTTCTTATATCTTTAGTTTTCTTCTTCTTCTTCTTCCGCCTTCTTACATCATTAGTTTTCTTCTTCTTCTTCTTACTTCTTTCGCCTTCTTACACCTTTAGTTTTCTTCTTCTTCTTCTTCTTCTTCTTCTTCTTCTTCTTCTTCTTCTTCTTCTTCTTCTTCTTCTGCTTCTTTCGGCTTCTTACATCTTTAGTTTTCTTCTTCTTCTTCTTCTTACTTCTTTCGCCTCCTTACATATTTAGTTTTCTTCTTCTTCTTACTTCTTTCGCCTTCTTACATCTTTAGTTTTCTACTTCTTCTTCTTACTTCTTTCGCCTTCTTACATTTTTAGTTTTCTTCTTCTTCTTCTTCTTACTTCTTTCGCCTTCTTACATCTTTAGTTTTCTTCTTCTTCTTCTTATTATTATTATTCTTACTTCTTTCGCCTTCTTATATCTCTAGTTTTCTTCTTCTTCTTCTTCTTCTTACTTCTTTCGCCTTCTTACATCTTTAGTTTTCTTCTTCTTCTTCTTACTTCTTTCGCCTTCTTACATCTTTAGTTTTCTTCTTCTTCTTCTTCTTATTATTATTATTCTTACTTCTTTCGCCTTCTTATATCTCTAGTTTTCTTCTTCTTCTTCTTCTTCTTCTTCTTACTTCTTTCGCCTTCTTACATCTTTAGTTTTCTTCTTCTTCTTCTTACTTTTTCGCCTTCTTACATCTTTATTTTTCTTCTTTTTCTTCTTTCCTTCTTACTTCTTTCGCCTTCTTACATCATTAGTTTTCTTCTACTTCTTACTTCTTTCGCCTTCTTTCATGTTTAGTTTTCTTCTTCTTCTTACTTCTTTCGCCTTCTTACATCTTTAGTTTTCTTCTACTTCTTACTTCTTTCGCCTTCTTACAACTTTAGTTTTTCTTCTTCTTCTTCTCCTTCTTCTTACTTCTTTCGCCTTCTTACATCTTTAGTTTTCTACTTCTTCTTCTTACTTCTTTCGCCTTCTTACATCTTTAGTTTTCTTCTTCTTCTTCTTACTTCTTTCGCCTTCTTACATCTTTAGTTTTCTTCTTATTATTATTATTATTCTTCTTCTTACTTCTTTCGCGTTCTTATATCTCTAGTTTTCTTCTTCTTCTTCTTCTTCTTCTTACTTCTTTCGCCTTCTTACATCTTTAGTTTTCTTCTTCTTCTTCTTAATTTTTCGCCTTCTTACATCTTTAGTTTTCTTCTTCTTCTTAATTCTTTCGCCTTCTTACATCTTTAGTTTTCTTCTTCTTCTTCTTACTTCTCTCGCCTTCTTACATCTTTAGTTTTCTTCTTCTTCTTACTTCTTCCGCCTTCTTACATCTTTAGGTTTCTTCTTCTTCTTCTTCTTCTTCTTCTTCTTCTTCTTCTTCTTCTTCTTCTTACTTCTCTCGCCTTCTTACAACTTTAGTTTTCTTCTTCTTACTTCTTCCGCCTTCTTACATCTTTAGGTTTCTTCTTCTTCTTCTTCTTCTTCTTCTTCTTCTTCTTCTTCTTCTTCTTCTTCTTACTTCTTTCGCCTTCGTACATCTTTATTTTTCTTCTTCTTCTTCTTTCCTTCTTACTTCTTTCGCCTTCTTACATCATTAGTTTTCTTCTACTTCTTACTTCTTTCGCCTTCTTTCATGTTTAGTTTTCTTCTTCTTCTTACTTCTTTCGCCTTCTTACATCTTTAGTTTTCTTCTACTTCTTACTTCTTTCGCCTTCTTATATCTTTAGTTTTCTTCTTCTTCTTACTTCTTTCGCCTTCTTACATCTTTAGTTTTCTTCTTCTTCTTCTTCTTACTTCTTTCGCCTACTGACATCTTTTTTCTTCTTCTTCTTACTTCTTTCACCTTCTTACATCTTTAGTTTTCTTCTCCTTCTTCTTCTTAATACTTTCGCCTTCTTACATCTTTAGTTTTCTTCTTCTTCTTACTTCTTTCGCCTTCTTACATCTTTATTTTTCTTCTTCTTCTTTCTTCTTTCGCCTTTTTACATCGTTAGTTTTCTTCTTCTTCTTCTTACTTCTTTCGCCTTCTTACATCTTTAGTTTTCTTCTTCTTCTTCTTCTTCTTACTTCTTTCGCCTTCTTACATCTTTAGTTATCTTCTTCTTCTTCTTCTTACTTCTTTCGCCTTCTTATATCTTTAGTTTTCTTCTTCTTCTTCTTCTCCTTTTTACTTCTTTCGCCTTCTTACATTATTAGATTTCTTCTTATTCTTCGTCTTACGACTTTCGCCTTATTACATCTTTAGTTTTCTTCTTTTCTTCTTCTTCTTACTTCTTTCGCCTTCTTACATCTTTTGTTGTCTTCTTCTTCTTCTTCTTCTTACTTCTTTCGCCTTCTTACATCTTTAGTTTTCTTCTTCTTCTTCTTCTTCTTCTTCTTCTTCTTCTTCTTCTTACTTCTTTCGCATTCTTATATCTTTAGTTTTCTTCTTCTTACTTCTTCCGCCTTCTTACATCTTTAGTTTTCTTCTTCTTCTTACTTCTTTCGCCTTCTTACATCTTTAGTTTTCTTGTTCTTCTTCTTACTTCTTTCGCCTTCTTACATCTTTAGTTTTCTTCTGCTTCTCTTCTTCTTCTTACTTCTTTCGCCTTCTTACATCTTTAGTTTTCTTCTTCTTCTTCTTCTTCTTAATTCTTTCGCCTTCTTACATCTTTAGTTTTCTTTTTCTTCTTCTTCTTACTTCATACATCTTTAGTTTTCTTCTTCTTCTTCTTCTTCTTCTTCTTCTTACTTCTTTCGCCTTCTTACATCTTTAGTTTTCTTCTTCTTCTTCTTACTTCTTTCGCCTTCTTACATCTTTAGTTTTCGTCTTCTTACTTCTTTCGTCTTCTTACATCGTTAGTTTTCTTCTTCTTCTTACTTCTTTCGCCTTCTTACATCTTTAGTTGTCTTCTTCTTTTTCTTCTTCTTACTCCTTTCGCCTTATTACATCTTTAGTTTTCTTCTTTTCTTCTTCTTCTTGTTACTTCTTTCGTCTTCTTACATCTTTAATTTTCTTCTTCTTCTTACTTCTTTCGCCTTCTTTCATGTTTAGTTTTCTTCTTCTTCTTACTTCTTTCGCCTTCGTACATCTTTATTTTTCTTCTTCTTCGTTTCTTTTTACTTCTCTCGCCTTCTTACATCATTAGTTTTCTTCTACTTCTTACTTCTTTCGCCTTCTTACATCTTTTGTTTTCTTCTACTTCTTACTTCTTTCGCCTTCTTACATCTTTATTTTTCTTCTTCTTCTTCTTCTTCTTCTTCTTCTTCTTCTTATTTCTTACGCCTTCTGGCATATTTTTTCTTCTTCTTCTTAGTTCTTTCACCTTCTTACATCTTTAGTTTTCTTCTCCTTCTTCTTCTTCTTCTTAATACTTTCGCATTCTTAAATCTTTAGTTTTCTTCTTCTTCTTCTTCTTCTTCTTCTTCTTACTTCTTTCGCCTTCTTACATCTTTAGTTTTCTTCTTCTTCTTCTTACTTCTTTCGCCTTCTTACATCTTTACTATTCTTCTTCTTCTTCTTACTGCTTTCGCCTTCTTATATCTTTAGTTTTCTTCTTCTTCTTCTCCATACTTCTTTCGCCTTCTTACATTTTTAGTTTTCTTCTTCTTCTTCGTCTTACGACTTTCGCATTCTTATATCTTTCGTTTTCTTCTTCTTAATTCTTTCGCCTTCTTACATCTTTAGTTTTCTTCTTCTTCTTCTTACTTCTTTCGCCTTCTTACATCTTTAGTTTTCTTCTTCTTCTTACTTCATTCGCCTTCATACACCTTTAGTTTTTCTTCTCCTTCTTCTTACTTCTTTCGCCTTCTTACATCTTTAGTTTTCTTCTTCTTCTTACTTCTTTCGCCTTCTTACATCTTTATTTTTCTTCTTCTTCTTCTTCTTCTTCTTCTTATTTCTTACGCCTTCTGACATATTTTTTCTTCTTCTTCTTACTTCTTTCACCTTCTTACATCTTTAGTTTTCTTCTCCTTCTTCTTCTTCTTCTTAATACATTCGCATTCTTACATCTTTAGTTTTCTTCTTCTTCTTCTTCTTACTTCTTTCGCCTTCTTACATCTTTAGTTTTCTTCTTCTTCTTCTTACTTCTTTCGCCTTCTTACATCTTTACTATTCTTCTTCTTCTTCTTACTTCTTTCGCCTTCTTATATCTTTAGTTTTCTTCTTCTTCTTCTCCTTCTTACTTCTTTCGCCTTCTTACATTTTTAGTTTTCTTCTTCTTCTTCGTCTTACGACTTTCGCATTCTTATATCTTTAGTTTTCTTCTTCTTACTTCTTTCTCCTTCTTACATCTTTAGTTTTCTTCTTCTTCTTCTTACTTCTTTCGCCTTCTTACATCTTTAGTTTTCTTCTTCTTCTTACTTCATTCGCCTTCTTACATCGTTAGTTTTCTTCTCCTTCTTCTTACTTCTTTCGCCTTCTTACATCTTTAGTTTTCTTCTTCTTCTTCTTACTTCTTTCGCCTTCTTACATCTTTAGTTTTCTTCTTCTTCTCTTCTACTTTTTACTTCCCTCGCCTTCTTACATCTTTAGTTGTCTTCTTCGTCTTAAATCT
Source organism: Acanthosepion esculentum (assembly GCA_964036315.1). Lineage (NCBI taxonomy): Eukaryota > Metazoa > Mollusca > Cephalopoda > Sepiida > Sepiidae > Acanthosepion > Acanthosepion esculentum. The sequence goes on along the minus strand of OZ038509.1, from coordinate 51,789,931 downwards.
TTCGCCTTCTTACATCTTGAGTGTTCTTCTTCTTCTTCTTCTTCTTCTTCTTCTTCTTCTTCTTCTTCTTCTTCTTCTTCTTCTTACTTCTTTCGCCTTCTTACATCGTTAGTTTTCTTCTTCTTCTTCTTACTTCTTTCGCCTTCTTATATCTTTTGTTTTCTTCTACTTCTTACTTCTTTCGCCTTCTTACACCTTTAGTTTTTCTTCTTCTTCTTCTTCTTCTTCTTCTTCTTCTTACTTCTTTCACCTTCTTACATCGTTAGTTTTCTTCTTCTTCTTCTTCTTACTTCTTTCGCCTTCTTACATCTTTAGTTGTCTTCTTTTTCTTCTTCTTACTCCTTTCGCCTTATTACATCTTTAGTTTTCTTCTTTTCTTCTTCTTCTTGTTACTTCTTTCGCCTTCTTACATCTTTAATTTTCTTCTTCTTCTTACTTCTTTCACCTCCTTTCATGTTTAGTTTTCTTCTTCTTCTTCTTACTTCTTTCGCCTTCGTACAACTTTATTTTTCTTCTTCTTTTCTTCTTACTTCTTTCGCCTTCTTACATCATTAGTTTTCTTCTACTTCATACTTCTTTTGCCTTCTTTCAAGGTTAGTTTTCTTCTTCTTCTTACTTCTTTCGCCTTCTTACATCTTTTTTTTTCTTCTACTTCTTACTTCTTTCGCCTTCTTACACCTTTAGTTTTTCTTCTCCTTCTTCTTCTTCTTACTTCTTTCGCCTTCTTACATCTTTAGTTTTCTTCTTCTTCTTTCTTCTTTCGCCTTCTTACATCTTTAGTTTTCTTCTTCTTCTTCTTCTTACTTCTTTCGCCTTCTGACATCTTTTTTTCTGTTTCTTCTTACATCTTTCACCTTCTTACATCTTTAGTTTTCTTCTTCTTCTTCTTCTTCTTCTTCTTCTTAATACTTTCGCATTCTTACATCTTTAGTTTTCTTCTTCTTACTTCTTTCACCTTTTTACATCGTTAGTTTTCTTCTCCTTCTTCGTACTTCTTTCGCCTTCTTACATCTTTAGTTTTCTTCTTCTTCTTCTTCTTCTTACTTCTTTCGCCTTCTTACATCTTTACTATTCTTCTTCTCCTTCTTACTTCTTTCGCCTTCTTACATTTTTAGTTTTCTTCTTCTTCTTCGTCTTACGACTTTCGCCTTATTACATCTTTAGTTTTCTTCTTTTCTTCTTCTTCTTACTTCTTTCGCCTTCTTACATCTTTAGTTTTCTTCTTCTTCTTCTTCTTCTTACTTCTTTCGCATTCTTATATCTTTAGTTTTCTTCTTCTTACTTCATTCGCCTTCTTACATCCTTAGTTTTCTTCTTCTTCTTACTTCTTTCGCCTTGTTACATCTTTAGTTTTCTTCTTCTTCTCTTCTTCTTTTTACTACTTTCGCCTTCTTACATCTTGAGTTTTCTTCTTCTTCTTCTTCTTCTTCTTCTTCTTCTTCTTCTTCTTCTTACTTCTTACATCTTTAGTTTTCTTTTTCTTCTTCTTCTTCTTACTTCTTTCGCCTTCTTACATCTTTAGTTTTCTTCTTCTTCTTACATCTTTCGCCTTCTTACATCGTTAGTTTTCTTCTTCTAGTTCTTACTTCTTTCGCCTTCTTACATCTTTAGTTGTCTTCTTCTTTTTCATCTTCTTACTCCTTTCGCTTTATTACATCTTTAGTTTTCTTCTTCTTCTTCTCTTCTTCTTACTTCTTTCGCCTTCTTACATCATTAGTTTTCTTCTTTTTCTTCCTTCTTTCGCCTTCTTTCATGTTTAGTTTTATTCTTCTTCTTCTTACTTCTTTCGCCTTCGTACATCTTTATTTTTCTTCTTCTTTTCTTCTTACTTCTTTCGCCTTCTTACATCATTAGTTTTCTTCTACTTCTTACTTCTGTCGCCTTCTATCATGTTTAGTTTTCTTCTTCTTCTTACTTCTTTCGCCTTCTTACATCTTTTGTTGTCTTCTTCTTCTTCTTCTTCTTAATTCTTTCGCCTTCTTACATCTTTAGTTTTCTTCTTCTTCTTCTTCTTACTTCTTACATCTTTAGTTTTCTTCTTCTTCTTACTCCTTTCGCCTTCTTACATCTTTAGTTTTCTTCTTCTTCTTCTTCTTACTTCTTTTGCCTTCTTCCATCTTTAGTTTTCTTCTTCTTCTTACTTATTTCGCCTTCTTACATCGTAAGTTTTCTTCTTCTTCTTCTTACTTCTTTCGCCTTCTTACATCTTTAGTTGTCTTCTTCTTTTTCTTCTTCTTACTCCTTTCCCCTTATTACATCTTTAGTTTTCTTCTTTTCTTCTTCTTCTTCTTACTTCTTTTGCCTTCTTACATCTTTAGTTTTTTTCTTCTTACTTCTTTCACCTTCCTACATCTTTAGTTTTCTTCTTCTTCTTCTTCTTACTTCTTATATCTTTAGTTTTCTTCTTCTTCTTCTTACTACTTTCGCCTTCTTACATCTTTAGTTTTCTTCTTCTTCTTCTTCTTCTTCTTCTTCTTACTTCTTTCCCCTTCTTACATCTCTAGTTTTCTTCTTCTTTTTCTTCTTCTTAATCCTTTCGCCTTATTACATCATTAGTTTTCTTCTCCTCTTCTTATTCTTCTTACTTCTTTCGCGTTCTTACATCTTTATTTGTCTTCTTCTTCTTCTTCTAAATTCTTTCGCCTTCTTACATCTTTAGTTTTCTTCTTCTTCTTCTTCCTTCTTTCGCCTTCTGACATCTTTTTTTCTTCTTCTTACTTCTTTCACCATCTTACATCTTTAGTTTTCTTCTCCTTCTTCTTCTTCTTCTTCTTCTTAATACTTTCGCCTTCTTACATCTTTAGTTTTCTTCTTCTTCTTCTTACTTCTTTCGTCTTCTTACATCTTTATTTTTCTTCTTCTTCTTACTTCTTTCGCCTTTTTACAACGTTAGTTTTTCTTCTATTTCTTACTTCTTTCGCCTTCTTACATCTTTAGTTTCTTCTTCTTCTTCTTCTTCTTCTTACTTCTTTCGCCTTCTTACATCTTTAGTTTTCTTCTTCTTCTTCTTACTTCTTTCGCCTCCTTACATCTTTACTATTCTTCTTCTTCTTCTTACATCTTTCGCCTTCTTATATCTATAGTTTTCTTCTTCTTCTTCTCCTTCTTACTTCTTTCGCCTTCTTACATTTTTAGTTTTCTTCTTCTTCTTCGTCTTACGACTTTCGCCTTATTACATCTTTAGTTTTCTTCTTTTCTTCTTGTTCTTACTTCTTTCGCCTTCTTACATCTTTAGTTTTCTTCTTCTCCTTCTTCTTGTTCTTCTTACTTCTTTCGCATTCTTATATCTTTAGTTTTCTTCTTCTTACTTCTCTCGCCTTCTTACATCTTTAGTTTTCTTCTTCTTCTTCTTACTTCTTTCGCATTCTTACATCTTTAGTTTTCTTCTTCTTCTTACTTCATTCGCCTTCTTACATCGTTAGTTTTCTTCTTCTTCTTCTTACTTCTTTCGCCTTATTACATCTTTAGTTTCCTTCTTCTTCTTACTTCTTTCGCCTTCTTACATCTTTAGTTTTCTTCTTCTTCTCTTCTTCTTTTTACTTCTTTCGCCTTCTTACATCTTTAGTTTTCTTCTTCTTCTTAATTCTTTCGCCTTCTTACATCTTGAGTTTTCTTCTTCTTCTTCTTCTTCTTCTTCTTCTTCTTCTTACTTCTTACATCTTTAGTTTTCTTCTTCTTCTTCTTCTTACTTCTTTCGCCTTCTAACTTCTTTAGTTTTCTTCTTCTTCTTCTTCTTCTTCTTACTTCTTTCGCCTTCTTACATCTTTAGTTTTCTTCTTCTTCTTACTTCTTTCGCCTTCTTATATCGTTAGTTTTCTTCTTCTTCTTCTTACTCCTTTCGCCTTATTACATCTTTAGTTGTCTTCTTCTTCTTAATTCTTTCGCCTTCTTACATCTTGAGATTTCTTCTTCTTCTTCTTCTTCTTCTTCTTCTTCTTCTTCTTCTTCTTCTTCTTCTTTTTCTTACTTCTTATATCTTTAGTTTTCTTCTTCTTCTTCTTACTTCTTTCGCCTTCTAACATCTTTAGTTTTCTTCTTCTTACTTCTTTCGCCTTCCTACATCTTTAGTTTTCTTCTTCTTCTTCTTCTTACTTCTTATATCTTTAGTTTTGTTCTTCTTCTTCTTACTTCTTTCGCCTTCTTACATCTTTAGTTTTCTTCTTCTTCTTCTTCTTCTTCTTCTTCTTCTTCTTCTTCTTCTTCTTCTTACTTCTTTCCCCTTCTTACATCTCTAGTTTTCTTCTTCTTTTTCTTCTTCTTAATCCTTTCGCCTTATTACATCTTTAGTTTTCTTCTCCTCTTCTTATTCTTCTTACTTCTTTCGCCTTCTTACATCTTTAGTTGTCTTCTTCTTCTTCTTCTTCTTCTAAATTCTTTCGCTTTCTTACATCTTTAGTTTTCTTCTTCTTCTTCTTACTTCTTTCGCCTTCTGACATCTTTTTTTCTTCTTCTTACTTCTTTCACCATCTTACATCTTTAGTTTTCTTCTCCTTCTTCTTCTTCTTCTTCTTAATACTTTCGCCTTCTTACATCTTTAGTTTTCTTCTTCTTCTTCTTCTTACTTCTTTCGTCTTCTTACATCTTTATTTTTCTTCTTCTTCTTCTTATTTCTTTCGCCTTTTTACAACGTTAATTTTCTTCTTCTTCTTACTTCTTTCGCCTTCTTACATCTTTAGTTTCTTCTTCTTCTTCTTCTTCTTCTTACTTCTTTCGCCTTCTTACATCTTTAGTTTTCTTCTTCTTCTTCTTACTTCTTTCGCCTCCTTACATCTTTACTATTCTTCTTCTTCTTCTTACATCTTTCGCCTTCTTATATCTATAGTTTTCTTCTTCTTCTTCTCCTTCTTTCTTCTTTCGCCTTCTTACATTTTTAGTTTTCTGCTTCTTCTTCGTCTTACGACTTTTGCCTTATTACATCTTTAGTTTTCTTCTTTTTTTCTTGTTCTTACTTCTTTCGCCTTCTTACATCTTTAGTTTTATTCTTCTCCTTCTTCTTGTTCTTCTTACTTCTTTTGCATTCTTATATCTTTAGTTTTCTTCTTCTTACTTCTCTCGCCTTCTTATATCTTTAGTTTTCTTCTTCTTCTTCTTACTTCTTTCGCATTCTTACATCTTTAGTTTTCTTCTTCTTCTTACTTCATTCGCCTTCTTACATCGTTAGTTTTCTTCTTCTTCTTCTTACTTCTTTCGCCTTATTACATCTTTAGTTTTCTTCTTCTTCTTACTTCTTTCGCCTTCTTACATCTTTAGTTTTCTTCTTCTTCTCTTCTTCTTTTTACTTCTTTCGCCTTCTTACATCTTTAGTTTTCTTCTTCTTCTTACTTCTTTCGCCTTCTAACATCTTTCGTTTTCTTCTTCTTCTTCTTCTTACTTCTTTCGCCTTCTTACATCTTTAATTTTCTTCTTCTTCTTACTTCTTTCGCCTTCTTATATCGTTAGTTTTCTTCTTCTTCTTACTTCTTTCGCCTTATTACATCTTTAGTTGTCTTCTTCTTCTTAATTCTTTCGACTTCTTACATCTTGAGTTTTCTTCTTCTTCTTCTTCTTCTTACTTCTTATATCTTTAGTTTTCTTCTTCTTCTTCTTACTTCTTTCGCCTTCTAACATCTTTAGTTTTCTTCTTCTTCTTACTTCTTTCGCCTTCCTACATCATTAGTTTTCTTCTTCTTCTTACTTCTTATATCTTTAGTTTTCTTCTTCTTCTTCTTCTTACTTCTTTCGCCTTCTTACATCTTTAGTTTTCTTCTTCTTCTTCTTCTTCTTCTTCTTCTTCTTCTTCTTCTTCTTCTTCTTCTTCTTACTTCTTTCCCCTTCTTACATCTCTAGTTTTCTTCTTATTATTCTTCTTCTTAATCCTTTCGCCCTATTACATCTTTAGTTGACTTCTCCTCTTCTTATTCTTCTTACTTCTTTCGCCTTCTTACATCTTTAGTTGTCTTCTTCTTCTTCTTCTAAATTCTTTCGCCTTCTTACATCTTTAGTTTTCTTCTTCTTCTTCTTCTTACTTCTTTCGCCTTCTGACATCTTTTTTTCTTCTTCTTACTTCTTTCACCATCTTACATCTTTAGTTTTCTTCTCCTTCTTCTTCTTCTTCTTAATACTTTCGCCTTCTTACATCTTTAGTTTTCTTCTTCTTCTTCTTACTTCTTTCGTCTTCTTACATCTTTATTTTTCTTCTTCTTCTTACTTCTTTTGCCTTTTTACAACGTTAGTTTTCTTCTTCTTCTTACTTCTTTCGCCTTCTTACATCTTTAGTTTCTTCTTCTTCTTCTTCTTCTTCTTCTTCTTCTTCTTACTTCTTTCGCCTTCTTACATCTTTAGTTTTCTTCTTCTTCTTCTTACTTCTTTCGCCTCCTTACATCTTTACTATTCTTCTTCTTCTTCTTACATCTTTCGCCTTCTTACATTTTTAGTTTTCTTCTTCTTCTTCGTCTTACGATTTCGCCTTATTACATCTTTAGTTTTCTTCTTTTCTTCTTCTTCTTACTTCTTTCGCCTTCTTACATCTTTAGTTTTCTTCTTCTCCTTCTTCTTGTTCTTCTTACTTCTTTCGCATTCTTATATCTTTAGTTTTCTTCTTCTTACTTCTCTCGCCTTCTTACATCTTTAGTTTTCTTCTTCTTCTTCTTACTTCTTTCGCATTCTTACATCTTTAGTTTTCTTCTTCTTCTTACTTCAGTCGCCTTCTTACATCGTTAGTTTTCTTCTTCTTCTTCTTACTTCTTTCGCCTTATTACATCTTTAGTTTTCTTCTTCTTCTTACTTCTTTCGCCTTCTTACATCTTTAGTTTTCTTCTTCTTCTCTTCTTCTTTTTACTTCTTTCGCCTTCTTACATCTTTAGTTGTCTTCTTCTTCTTAATTCTTTCGCCTTCTTACATCTTGAGTTTTCTTCTTCTTCTTCTTCTTCTTCTTACTTCTTACATCTTTAGTTTTCTTCTTCTTCTTCTTCTTACTTCTTTCGCCTTCTAACATCTTTAGTTTTCTTCTTCTTCTTCTTACTTCTTTCGCCTTCTTACATCTTTAGTTTTCTTCTTCTTCTTACTTCTTGGCCCTTCTTATATCGTTAGTTTTCTTCTTCTTCTTCTTACTTCTTTCGCCTTATTACATCTTTAGTTGTCTTCTTCTTCTTAATTCTTTCGCCTTCTTACATCTTGAGTTTTCTTCTTCTTCTTCTTCTTCTTCTTCTTCTTACTTCTTATATCTTTAGTTTTTTTCTTCTTCTTCTTACTTCTTTCGCCTTCTAACATCTTTAGTTTTCTTCTTCTTCTTACTTCTTTCGCCTTCTTACATCTTCAGTTTTCTTCTTCTTCTTACTTCTTTCGCCTTCCTACATCTTTAGTTTTCTTCTTCTTCTTCTTCTTACTTCTTATATCTTTAGTTTTCTTCTTCTTCTTCTTCTTACTTCTTTCGCCTTCTTACATCTTTAGTTTTCTTCTTCTTCTTCTTCTTCTTCGTCTTCTTCTTCTTCTTCTTACTTCTTTCCCCTTCTTACATCTCTAGTTTTCTTCTCCTCTTCTTCTTCTTCTTACTTCTTTCGCCTTCTTACATCTTATTTGTCTTCTTCTTCTTCTTCTAAATTCTTTCGCCTTCTTACATCTTTAGTTTTCTTCTTCTTCTTCTTACTTCTTTCGCCTTCTGACATCTTTTTTCTTCTTCTTCTTACTTCTTTCACCATCTTACATCTTTAGTTTCCTTCTCCTTCTTCTTCTTCTTCTTAATACTTTCGCCTTCTTACATCTTTAGTTTTCTTCTTCTTCTTCTTACTTCTTTCGTCTTCTTACATCTTTATTTTTCTTCTTCTTCTTCTTACTTCTTTCGCCTTTTTACATCGTTAGTTTTCTTCTTCTTCTTCTTACTTCTTTCGCCTTCTTACATCTTTAGTTTCTTCTTCTTCTTCTTCTTACTTCTTTCGCTTTCTTACACCTTTAGTTTTTCTTCTTCTTCTTCTTCTTCTTCTTCTTCTTACTTCTTTCGCCTTCTTACATCGTTAGTTTTCGTCTTCTTCTTCTTACTTCTTTCGCCTTCTTACATCTTTAGTTGTCTTCTTCTTTTTCTTCTTCTTACTCCTTTCGCCTTATTACATCTTTAGTTTTCTTCTTTTCTTCTTCTTCTTTTTACTTCTTTCGCCTTCTTACATCTTTAATTTTCTTCTTCTTCTTACTTCTTTCGCCTTCTTTCATGTTTAGTTTTCTTCTTGTTCTTCTTACTTCTTTCGCCTTCGTACAACTTTATTTTTCTTCTCCTTTTCTTCTTACTTCTTTCGCCTTCTTACATCTTTAATTTTCTTCTACTTCTTACTTCTGTCGCCTTCTTTCATATTTAGTTTTCTTCTTCTTCTTACTTCTTTCGCCTTCTTACATCTTTTGTTGTCTTCTTCTTCTTCTTCTTCTTCTTCTTAATTCTTTCGCCTTCTTACATCTTTAGTTTTCTTCTTCTTCTTACTTCTTACATCTTTAGTATTCTTCTTCTTCTTCTTCTTACTTCTTTCGCCTTCTTACATCTTAAGTTTTCTTCTTCTTCTTCTTCTTACTTCTTTCGCCTTCTTCCATCTTTAGTTTTCTTCTTCTTCTTACTTCTTTCGCCTTATTACATCTTTACTTTCCTTCTTCTTCTTCTTACTTCTTTCGCCTTCTTACATCTTTAGTTTTCTTCTTCTTCTTCTTCTTCTTCTTCTTCTTACTTTTTTCGCCTTCTTACATCTTTAGATTTTTCTTCTTCTTCTTCTTACTTCTTTCGCCTTCTTACATCTTTAGTTTTATTCTTCTTCTTCTTCTTCTTCTTACTTTTTTCGCCTTCTTACATCTTTAGTTTTCTTCTTCTTCTTCTTCTTCTTCTTCTTCTTCTTCTTCTTCTTCTTATTACTTCTTTCGCCTTCTTATATCCTTTGTTTTCTTCTTCTTCCTTCTTTCGCCTTCTTCTTCTTACTTCTTTCGTCTTCTTACCTTTTTAGTCTTCATCTTTTACTTCTTAAGTCTTCTTCGTCGTCTTCTATCTGCTTTCGTTTTCTTCTTCTTTTCTCTTCTGCTTTTCCTCTTCTTACTACTACTACTACTACTTCTACTACTGCTACTTTCGACTTCCTCTTCTTACTTGATTCATCGTCATCTTGTTTGTTTTCTTCTTCTTACTAATTTCGTCTTCTTATTTCTTTACCCGTTTTGGTTATAATTTCTCCTTCTTACTTCGTCTTCTTTTTCTTCCTATTTCTTTCGCCTTCTTACATCCGTAGTTTTCTTCTTCTTGCTTCTGTCGTCTTCTTCGCACTTCTTTCGTCATCATCTTACTTCTTTCGTCTTCTCCTCGTTCTTCTTTCGACTTCTTCTTACATCTTTAGTCTTCATCAGATTCTTACTTCTTTCTTCTTCTTACTTCTTTCAACTTCTTTTTTCTTCGTATTTCTTTCGTTTTCTTTTTTCTTCTTAATTCTTTCGTCCTTATTACATGTTTAGTCTTCTTCTTCTTCTTCTTTCGTCGTCTTCTGACATTTCGTCTCCTTCTTCGTCTGTTTTCGCTTTTTTCTAACCTTTTCTTTCGTCTTCTTCTTCATATTCTTCTTTCTTTTTTCTTCTCATTTCTTTCGAATTCTTCTTCTTCTTACTTCTTTCGTCTTCTTCTTCGTCTGTTTTCGTTTTATTCTAACTTCTTACGTTCTTTTTTCTTTTTCTCATTTTTTTTCGAATTCTTCTTCTTCTTACTTCTATTGTCCTCTCATTCTTCTTACTTTTTCGACTTCTTTCCTTTTTCTTACATCTATGGAATTGTCTCTATATTTCTGAGATGAGATATTATGTATACTATTTACATTATTCGGACAATTATCCTCGTCTTTGTCCCCATATTTATTACAACGTTTTGGCCGTTGTACGCCCCGGTCTACTTCATTTGGTTGGAATGTCGAACTGAACCCTTTATTTCGCTCACTAGGGTAGACTGTTCTAGTTCCACGTGTCAAAGGCTTCAAGAGCACCAGAAAGTAACACGAGAGGAAGTGGAAAAATCAGGCGTGGATGACCACATGTGGAGAGAAAAGGGAGATCAGCGCCCTCTGTGGGATCAGGTTGAAATCATAGACAAAGAACATCAGTGGAAAATTTGTAAACTTAAGGAATCAGCACATATGCTAGGCCACAAAAATCTCCTGAGCCGATCAAACATAGAAATTAATACAATATGGGAACCAGTAATAAGGTGTGTCAGAGGAAAGCGATAATGACAACAAAAATTGCAATATGAGCTCTGGTATAAAAGTTGTTGCTGAAGACATTAGGTTTATAATACCCAGAGATTCATACACAGATGTCCTCAAGGACACATGGCACAGTGGATAAAGGCGTTGGTTAGATCCAGTGACAGGACACAAAGAGTGTGAGTTCAATACCCGGTTAAAGTAGTTGAGAACTTTCAGAGGGGAATTAACAAGAGAAAACTGATAACTGACATCCATTAGACATGGCATGTGGAACTAGAACAGTCTACTCCAGTGAGTGAAATAAAGGGTTCAGTTCGACATTCCAACCACTTGAAGAAGGCCGGAACGTTGTAATAAATATGGTGACAAAGATGAGGACAATAGTCCGAATAATGCAAATAATCTATGGAACTTTTTTCTTTTTTTTTCAAACATTATTAAATTACCTACTTTACATGGATAATGAAAAATGTTTCAGTGACGTCATCGGTATGGATTTCGGTTTAGATAAATGTGCAAAAGTAACATTCAAGAAAGGGAGAATTACAGAAACACATTTAATAGACTTAGATTTTTGCATAAAGATTAGAGAACTGGAGCAAGAAGAAGCATATAAGTACCTAGGAATTATCGTAGGCGATGGAATACAGCACACTAAAGTGAAGGAGAAGGTAAGAAAGAAGTACTATAGGCGCGTGTCTGGTAGGGAATACCGAGCTGAATTCAAAAAACAGAATATCATCTATAAACACCTTGGCTGTCCCTGTGGTGCAATACAGCTTTAACATCTTTAACTGGACCATACCTGGCGTTAAGAGAATGGGAGTAAAAACGAGAAAGCTTCTCGCTTGTCACCGCATGCATCATCCTGAAAGTGATGCTGATCGTCTGTACGTGTCCAGATCCGAAAGAGGCAGAGGATTAGTTCAACTAGAACTGTCTGACAAAACGACAACAATCGGTCTTCGAGGATACCTGGAAACTACAGAAGACTGGATGGTGATCTGTGTCAAAGAACATGAAAGAAATCAGAAACTTTATTCCATAATAAAGGACGAATTCAAAAGACAATTTGAAATGGATGAAGATGTGTAAATAAAACATAATATACCTACTGCAGCGGCAAAGAACCTAAAAAAGAAAACAAATGCAATGTTCCAGTTACAGAAACGATGGCAAGATAAACCTCTTCCTGGTCAATAATCTTCACGTATCAAACAAGGTGATATAGACAAACTCCGTACCTATCACTGGTTACGTAGTGTAGGGTGTAAATGAAGGAGAAAGTAAGAAAGGAGTATTACAGGCGTGTGCCTCTAGTACTGAATACCGAGCTAAATTTAAAAAAAATATAATCACCTTGGCTGTAGCTGTGATGCAATACAGTTTCAACATCCTGAACTGGACCATCGCTGACATTAAGCGAATGGACGCCAAAACGAGAAAGCTTCTCATGTGCATGCGTCATCCGAAGGCTAATGTTGATAGATTGTATATGTCCAGATCCGAAGAAGGCAGAGGATTAGTTCAACTAGAACTGTCTTACAAAACTACAGCAATCAGCCTTCAAAGATACCGGGAAACTACAGAAGACTGGATGATGATCTGTGTCAAAGATCATGAAAGAATTAAGAAACTTTATTCAGTAATAAAGGAAGGCAACAACTTCGAAATGGAGTTTCAAATGGGTGAAGAAATACAATTAAAACATAATACGCCGACTGCAAGTGCAAAATAGAAAGGAAAGGCAAATGCAACCGACTAGATACAGAAACGATGGCAAAATAAACCGCTTCACGGTTAATAATCTGTTCGTACCAAGCAAGCTGATGTAGACAAGCCCCGTACCTATCAGTAGCTATGTAGTGCAGGGTTAAAAGCTGAAACTGAAGGTTTTATTGTTGCTGCAGGGCACCAATGCTGGCTAACTAGAAATTACCAAGCACACATACTGAAAAATTGTGTTAGTCTAAAATGTAGACTCTGTGTAAGTATCCAGAAACAATTGACCATCTTGTATCAGGTTGCGCGGTATTGGCGCCCACTGAATACAAAACTCTGCACAACAGATTGTGCCAATATTTGCACTGGAGTATCTGAAACATTTACGGAAAGGAAACTGAAAGAAAATTGCTACGAACACCACCCAGACCCTGTTACGGGAATAGGACCTGTAACAATTTGATGTGACTTTACAATACACACAAAGAGAACAATCAAAGCTAATCGCCCTGACCTCGTGATTAGAGACCGCAAAGACAAAATGTGCCTCCTTATTAACATGCCAGTCCCTGCAGACTGCAATGTATCATTGAAGATCTTCAAAAATCTATCAAAATACAACCTTGAAATAGAAATCTCAAAAATGTGGCTCATGAGGTCATTAACAATTCTAGTTGTAGTTAGAGCCCTCGGATTGATTAGAAAAGTTTCCAATAGACTCATTAAAGGAATCCTAGGTAGCCCAACGCCTTAATGAAATAGAAACAAATTTACTCACAAGTAGAGCCCACACCTTACGAAGAGCTTTATCTACGTTAAATATATGTGATTTTTTTTTAAAACTGCTCAGTGGAAAATGTCCTGATGCCATTTCTGACCTTAGGTCTCTGGTCGGGACCCGGAAAGAAATGAGTACGCACCAGAAATCAAAGGAAATAAATCAATGAATGAATAAATAAAAACAACTCCCAAATCACAATAAATAATTACGTTTACGATGTTTCAGTTGGAATACGGCTATAAATGTAGAGTACACGGTGAGGACGAAACTAAATTCGCGGTAGTTATTACCTACTCGCTAACATTCGCGTTATAACAACGCGGTCAAAAAGCAATTAATATCATTCTAAATAATAATAATAATAATAATAATAATAATAATGAGAAGAAGAAGAAGAAGAAGAAGAAGAAGAAGAAGAAGAAGAAGAAGAAGAAGAAGAAGAAGAAGAAGTTATAGACAGGAAAGCTTAATAAAGAAAGCATACACAATGGAGAAGGAAAACTACAGTTGGAGAAAAAAACGTCAATGAATGAAATTTATCAGTGATGAACTTCAATTCAAATAATTCCCCTTTTTTTTAATCAATTTACCCAAAGCAAGGCAATAATGCCACTAAGACGCAAGAGACTACTGGAAGTAAAAGAAAATTAAAAGACTTTAGATGGAATCAAAAACCCAATCCTAAACAGGAAATAAGGGATAAACCTGTTCAAAAGATTAGGTTGGAATATGAACCAGACCATAGGTGGAAATACATCAATAAAATTTTTACTGATTGATTGATTCGTTTTCTACGGCTTATCAACCCTTTGCAGGTTATTTAAAGCCAGGAAATATTTTTGGATTGTATGATTCGTTTTTAAATAATTATTTAGTGATGCAAGTCTTACTAATTAACCCATAACTGGGGGGGGGAAGAAGTGGATTCATACCTTTCGCAAGATATTTGCGCGTAAGTGAATAACGAATCCAATTGGAACTCGGCTCTCCGATTAACAATTCCCAGCCATTATTCATTACACCAGCCGCGCATCCAAGCTTATAGATCCTAGTAATAAAATTTAATAGTAATTTAATAATAATAATATTAATAATAATAATAATAACTGTCAAAATACAAGGACCTTGAAATAGAAATCTCAAAAATGTGGCACATGGGAACATCAACAATCCCTGTTGTAGCCTTAGGATTGGTTGGAAAAGATTCCAGTAGACTAATTGAATGGATCTCTGGAAGTCCATGCCTCAAAGAGATACAAAAAATTATTCTGACAAGTACAGCCCACACTTTACGAAGGGCTTTATCTATGTAATATTTTTTTTTTCAGTGGAAAGTGTCATGATACCATTTCTAATCTTAGGTCCCTGGGCGGGACCCGGAAAGAAATGTGTAAACGCCAGATATCAAAAGAAATAAAAATAATAATAATAAAAATGATTTGCGTAATTCTTCCGATATTTTGCAACACTTTGAGCAGAGCTCGATTTAAGAAAAGAAAACACAATGTTTAACAACGTTTCGACATTATGTCTGCCTTCTTCAAGTTATATTTAAAAATTGCATTCAAGTATAGAAAATATATGGAAAAGTAATTTTTCTTCGCGTTTGTTTTTGCTGTGTATGTGTGTGTTTTTTATATGCAGTTTTTTTCTCTTTTTTTCTTTTTTAAAATTCTACCCCGAATTAAATGGTTATTTTTATAAAAAAAACCCCCAAAAACAAGAAAAACCCCCCAAAACTGTGGGGTACACGTATGATTGATAATTGGGATTCCTTTTCGTTGTAGAAACGTTTTTCTCGAGACAAGCAACGGGTGTTTAAAGACTTGTAATTTTTAAAACATTTTTAATACTTGAATGCATTTATTAAAAATAACTTGAAGAAGGCAGACATAAGGTCGAAATATTGTTAAATATTATGTCTTTTCTTTTCCTTTTCTTACATAGGTCTCTTCTCGGATGCTCTAACAATAATAATGATCATAATAATAATCATAATAATGATCATAATAATATATTTTATATATAGTAGCATATAGTAATATAATAGTAAGGTAATAATAATCATAATAATAATAATATATTTTATATATATAGTAATATGTAGTAAATAATAGTAATGTCATATGTAATAATAATAATAATATATTTTATATATAGTAATATGTAGCAATATATTAGTAATGTTAAATGTAATAATAATAAAAATCAAAATAATATATCTTATATAGTAATATATAGTAATATAATAGTAATGTCATATGTAATAATAATAATATTTTTATATATAGTAATATGTAGTAATATAATAGTAATGTCATATGTAATAATAATAATATTTTATATATAGTAATATGTAGTAATATAATAGTAATATCATATGTAATAATAATAATAATAATATTTATATATAGTAATATGTAGTAATATAATAGTAATGTCATATATAATAATAATAATATTTTATATATAGTAATATGTAGTAATATAATAGTAATGTCATATGTAATAATAATAATATTTTATATATAGTAATATGTAGTAATATAATAGTAATGTCATATGTAATAATAATAATAATATTTTATATATAGTAATATGTAGTAATATAATAGTAATATCATATTTAATAATAATAATAATAATATTTTTTATATATAGTAATATGTAGTAATATAATAGTAATGTCATATGTAATAATAATAATAATTTATATATAGTAATATGTAGTAATATAATAGTAATATCATATGTAATAATAATAATATTTTATATATAGTAATATGTAGTAATATAATAGTAATATCATATGTAATAATAATAATAATATTTTATATATAGTAATATGTAGTAATATAATAGTAATATCATATTTAATAATAATAATAATTTTTTTTATATATAGTAATATGTAGTAATATAATAGTAATGTCATATGTAATAATAATAATATTTTATATATAGTAATATGTAGTAATATAATAGTAATGTCATATGTAATAATAATAATATTTTATATATAGTAATATGTAGTAATATAATAGTAATATCATATGTAATAATAATAATAATAATATTTATATATAGTAATATGTAGTAATATAATAGTAATGTCATATGTAATAATAATAATATTTTATATATAGTAATATAATAGTAATGTCCTATGTAATAATAATAGTATATTTTATATATAGTAATACGTAGTAATATAATAGTAATGCTAATAATAATAATAATAATAATAATAATAATAATAAATCTGCAAATTTTACAGGAAGAGAACTGAAATAAATTGGTAGGAACACCACCCTGACCCGGTTACGGAGATAGGACCTGTTACAATATAAAGATAAAATTAATAATAATAATAATAATAATAATAATAATAATAATAATAATAATAATAATAATAATAATGACAACTCTTGGTATATTGCGTTTTTTAAATATCACATTTTATTTCACCAAGAATGCTATAAGAACAAATATTCTATTGCCATAAGACAGGGCTTGATCAGGCATCAATCATAACGTGAAAGAAAGACAAAAAGAAAGAGAGAGAGAAAGGAAGAAAGTGGGAATGAAAGAAGGAAAGAAAGAAAGAAAGAAAGAAGAAAAAAAGAAAGCGAAAGGAAATAAAGAAATGAAAAAATATAAGCGAAAATTTAATGAAAAACGAAAGTAAATGGAAAAGCATGAAAGAAAAATGAAGAAAGAAAAGAAATAGGAGGCAAATAAGAAAGAAAGAAACAAGAAAGGAAAAGAAGAGGGAAAGAAATAAAGAAAAACCGAAAGATGTG
Source organism: Acanthosepion esculentum (assembly GCA_964036315.1). NCBI lineage: Eukaryota > Metazoa > Mollusca > Cephalopoda > Sepiida > Sepiidae > Acanthosepion > Acanthosepion esculentum. The sequence continues at coordinate 51,773,435 of OZ038509.1, read as the reverse complement.
AAAGCAAAAAGACGAAAAATGAAAATACTGAAGAAAAATGAAAGCGAAAGAGAGAAAAAAGTAAGAAAGAAAAAGGTAGAAAGAAAAGAAAAGAAAGGTAAAAAAATAAGCAAAGTGAAAGATATGAAAGTAAAAATAAGAAGAAAAGAAAATACGGAAGAAAAAGCAAAACGCAAGAAAAGGAATGAAAAAATCGAAAGGAAGAGCAAAGTGAAAAATAAAGAATAATGAAAGAAAAGGAAAAAAAATGAAAACAAAAAGAAAAAGAAAGAAAGAAAGAATATATAGAAAGGTGTGAGAAAAGGAAAAGCGTGAAAGGAAAGGGAGGAAAGAAAAAGAAAGAAAGAAAGAAAGAAAAGAAAAATCATGAAAGAAGTTAAAAAAGAGAAGGAGAAAGAAAAAGGAAAACGAAAGAAAGGAAAAAACAAAGAAAGAAAGAAAGAAAGAGAGCAAGAAAAAACAAAACAAAAAATGAAGAATGAGGCAAATGATAAAATGGTATGAAAGGAAAGAAAAACGAAAACGAAATAAAGAAAGAAAGAAAAAAAAGAAAAAAGGAAGAAAAACAAAACAAAAAAGAAAGACGTAAGAAAAGGAAAAAAACATGCAAAGAAAGAGAAGGGAAAACTAAATAAATAAATCAAGAAAAAGAAAGAAAGAAGGAAAAACAAAACAAAAATAAAGGCCGCAAATAAAGGAAGAAAGTAAAAGAAAGGAAGAAAGAAAGTAAAAGAAAAAAGAACAAAGAAAGAAAGAAAGAAAGAAAAAGGAAAGAAAGAAAGGAAGGAAGAAAGAAAAACAAAATGAAAAATAAAGACGTAAGGAAAGGGAAAACATGAAAGGAAAGAAAAAGTGAATAAGAAAAAGACGAAACAAATAATGAAAAAAGAAAGTAAAAGAAAAAAGGAAAGAAAGTAAAAGAAAGAAAGAAAGAAAGAAGGAAAGAAAGAAAGAAAGAAAGAAAGAAAAGAATTGCATTTTATTTGGAGATATCTTGTTTTCAGGTCACTTTAACTTTTATATATGAAAAACGTTTATAACGAAAGAAACCCACTAATTGTCGTAAAATATTTATTACACGGATAATGACAATGTATTATTATTATTATTATTATCATTAATAATAATAATAATAATATTAATAATAATGATGTAAAAGATGCCAGCCATGACAACGTCTCCATAATAATCGTCGTTACGTCCTGCAACAGCCGATTTGTGAAGAGTAAAGAAAGAGGGTTAGTGTGACGTACCATTTATGGGCGGGCGTCAAACGAGAGAGAAACAAATAGGAAGCAATTGATACAAAAGAAAGAAACTTAGAACAAAAAAAAAGGAAGAAAGGAGAAGAAGGAAACTACAGGGTAAAAAAGAAGAAAGAAAAACTAGAGAGAAACAGAAAGAAAGAAAGAAAGAGAAGCCATCATAAAAAGAGTGAGAAAAAAGAAAGGAAGGAGGCAGCTTATTATTGACGATTCTAACGTCTTTGTAAGAAGGCTCGCCCATTCCTAGTTTTATAAAGGGAGTAGGGGGATTGCAACGATAGAAAGGGGAATGAAAGGAAGGAAGGAAGGAAGGAAGGAAGGAAGGGAACGGAAGATTGAGGGACATTACTCATTTTATAGCTTACCTCCTTCCGAAGTAGAACGCTTCTAACAAGACAAACGTTTTACGAAAGACCAAAATCGCTGTGGAATATTCGGAATGATTATGAACAAAATACACGTGTAAAAAAAAAAAAAAAAAAAAAAAGAAAAAGAAAAAGAAAAAAAAAAGAAGAAGAAAAAGAAAGAAAAAGAATCAGATCATCGGTCAGTCCTGTACCCCACAGATTATTATAAATATAACCGTGTTAATTCGGGGTGGAATTATAAAAAAAAGAAAAAAAAAAGAAAATAAGAAAAAAAAAAAAGAAAAAAATATATATATAAAAAAAAACACACACACATACATCGACAGACAAAAACAAACCCGAAGAAAAATTACTTTTTTTTTTCTTGAAAAAAAAAAAAAAAATATATATATATATATATATATATATATAAATGTTGTTATATAAATGTTTTAAATTGTTTTCATTGTGGTTAAGTTAGGATACTGACCATTTTAAAATTTTGTTTGTTTTACGCACTTGTTTTAAGGGAGTGCGGGTTTATTTTTGTCTGTGTGTTCGTGTATGTGAACGTACGTGTGTGTGTGTGAGTGTGTGAGTGTGTGTGTGTATGTGTGTTTTTTTTTTCTTATCATAAATAACATTCACTTTTTAAGTATACATTTCCAAGTCAGTCGGGCTTTCTTATTAAGTTCAACGGCATTTCATATTTCGGACTAACATTTCATGATTTAAAGATATTAATTCAACAGAGAATTTGATATCTTTTCAGGTTTCCTTTGGCTTTTATTTTACTTTGAAGCAACCACATCATTCTATACTGTGTTACCAAATTTATTGAATATTATTTTTTAAACTATTAAATTAAAAAAAAAAACTACCAACACTCAAACAAAAAAAAAACGTGCGCTAAATTTTCTAAACAGAGGGATTTTAATTATTATTATCAACCATATATATATAAATAAAATATATATAAATATATATATATATATTTAGATATAGATATATATATATATGTGTGTGTGTGTAAAGAGAGACAGAGACAGAGGGAGAGAGAGAAATAAAGAGAGATAGGATTTATTTTTTAGAAAACATGCACACACACACACATATATATATGTATATATTAGAGAGAGATACATACATACACACGTAGATATAATATTGTTAACGTATATACATTTCAATATATATATATATATTTGTGTATATATGCAAATTGAAACTATTTCTTTGTAACAATCATATACATATTTCGATAGAGAGATACAGAAATAGATAGGTTTTATTTTTAACAAAGACACACACAAATATATATATATACATATATATATATATATATATATATATATATATATATATATATAGACAGAGAAATTATTTCTTTTTAACAACAATACATATAGTACGATAGATAGGCACTTAGACTTACTATTGTTAACGCATATATATATATATATATATATATATATATATATATATATATATATATATATACACACACATACATATATATTGATATATATATAGATATTTTTAACAACCATATATATATATATATATATATATATTTCGACAGATAAATTTTATATTGTCAACGCTTATCTCTATAAATTTCTCTCTCTATATATATGCATATATATATATATATATATATATATATATACTGATATATAGATAGATATTATTTCATTTTAGCAACCATATATATATATATATATACATATATTTCCATAGATTAATAGATCTATAGATAGATTTAATATTGTTAAGGCATACATATATATATATATATATATATATATATATATATATTGATGTAAATATATAGATATTATTTCTTTTTAACAAACATATATATTTCGAGAAATAGATTTAATATTGTTAACGCATATATATATATATATATATATATATATATATATATATATATATATATAAAATTCTCTCTATATATATACATATATATTGATAGATATATTTTTTTCTTTTACTAACAACTATATATATATATTTCGATAGATAGATACATAGATTTAATATTGTTAACGCATATATATATATAGATATTTGTATATATATATATATATACATATACATATATTTATATATATAGAAAGATATTTTATTTTTAAGAACCATATATATATATATATATATGTATGTATATTATATATATATTTATTACAGTAGATAGATAGATAGATAGATAGATAGATAGATAGATAGATAGATAGATGTAGACTTACGAATCAACATTGAATGTTGAGTGTCATTTTCATGGTTTACTGTAATCTTCTAAACAATATATAAGGACAGAAACTTTAAAAAATTTTCGAATCCCAACTGTTTCAGCCAACAGGTAATTTATACCTTTACAAAAGGTAAACACGCTCCTACTCAAACACAGCACAGGCACACATTCAAATAAATTGTCGTTACTGTATTATTCCTTAATGTCAAAAACTTTTACGAACTCTAGTCGAAAAAAAAATTGTTCGATTAACATTAATAATGTACTAAAAATCAAGTGTTGAAGTTGAGAAAATATACTTGTAAAGACTAATTGTACTAGTATTCTTATTACTACTACTACTACTAGTAGTAGTAGTAGTAGTTATTATTGTTGAGGTGGTGGTAGCAGTAGTAATAGTTGTCGTTGCGGAGGTGTTGGTAGCAGTTTTATGTTTCATAGTAGTCCAACCAGTTGTAAGGAAAATAGTCATTGCGTTAACATCGAGTTTATTTTTAGCCACGAACACCATAAACAAATCCAATTTACACTAACAGGCAACGGATTGCTAATACTATTGATCTGCGCGGGCAATCACTAAAATATCGATACCATCTCCGGACAAATTTCTTATTCGCCTCATTTTGACGATTATCCGTCTCATACCGACACCACGATTGCCAAAAACGTCTCAGAACGCCGTCAGATCGAACCCTATGGTCATCAGACGGCAAAGGTACTCAGTAACGCCATACTGACCACGTCCCGGAGCCAACGACACGAGCCCCGGCGTGGTGGGGGTGTGGTGATTTTCCCACCCTCTGCCCATCTTTCGTTCTCTCCTCCCCCTCAGCCACACCTGGGTCACTCCTCTTCCCCCTCACTTTCTCTGTCACCTTCTCATTCGCCTCCTCTTTCTAATTGCTACTCGCATACGTATTATTCCGCTTCGCGCCTGACCCACTCCTCTTCTCCGCCATCTCCCCTTTCTTCACCCCCTATAAACAGTTCCTGCTTTTTTCGATGTGTACGTAAAGCCCCTTTCTTTTCTTCGCTCTCTTCTCCTCCTCCTCCTTCTCCACCTCCGCCTTCTCCTCCTCCTCCTTCCTCTTGCTCCCTTTCGATAAATCCTTCGTTTCCCCCTTGTTTTTCGTACACCTCTCCAACATTCCCTTCCTGCTACAACCTCCCCAACTCGCGTTTCACGTTTCCAGCATCGTCCCTCGTCGCCACCACTTGCCCGTTATCTCCATCCACGTCCCCTCCCCCTTTTTCCTCGTTAGCGACCACCACTGCAGCTGCTGCTACTGTTGCTGCTGCCGCCGCCGCTACTCGAGGCCCTGCGCCTCCCATCAACTCCAACACCACCACCACCACTACCACCACCACCGCCACCACCCTCGTTCCCTCTTTTTCTTCGTCATCCTCCTCGTCCTCTCCTTCTTTCTCCTCCCCGTCCCCTCGTCTACCCTCGCCACCCCACCACCCTTATCGTCATCACATTTCGCCCGGACTTACAACAATAACAACAACGACGACGAAAAAACCATTCGGGGTAACCACCGCCCCCGGTAGCAACACCCCCAACAGTAATCTCCACCATCACCATTATTTTAACCATCGTATCATTAACAACAACAACAATAATAATAATATTGGTGGCCATTTTTCACGGGCCACATTACTAACCCCGCCAATAAACCAGTCTTCTTCGTGTTCTTCCTCTTCTTCCTCGCCCCTCTACGCTTTACCGCTGGGTGACGGTTCCCTTACGTACGACCCACGGGGCCCTTCAGCGAACGCTTCTAACTCGACCGTGGCCCTGACGACTGCGACAACAACAACAACAACAATTACAACGACAACAACCACCACCACGACCGGTAACGCTGATTTTCAGGGTCTAAACATGTTAGACTACTGTTCAAATGATTCGAACTCTCCCGTCTATCAAAACCCGAGTCCAAACATGGCCTCGTTGTTAAACATGAATATGAATGTAAACATAGAATCCAGCCGACAGACGGCGTTCGTACTAAGCAACCCGCCCCTGGCTGCCTTACACAACATGACAGAAATGAAAATACCCAATTCTTCAGTGCTTACCCAGTCAGGTTACCCACAGACGTCGCTCAAAAACCTTTTTACGGGCCAGTCGACTCCTCACGGAATAAACGATATATTAGGAAGACCAAATACGAACTCAAATTCGCCTTTTGGTGTTAATCGTCTGAACAGTGCTGTTGCTGGAGCTGGAATGTATTTTACTCCACAAACAAGGTTTCCCAAACTGGCCGAACTTCCCGGCCGGCCACCAATATACTGGCCCGGGGTACTACCCGGAACGTGGAGACCTCAAGGTATGTGAATTAAAGATTTATTATTTTTGAAAGGATTTTTTTAATGTTTTTTAACTATATTTTCCATGTTTATTGCTATTAGGACATATAGATATCTTTACTGTATTATTGGGTCAGATACATAGCTTTAGTGTAAATTTTTAAAAAGCGTTTTTTCTTTTAACGATCTGGGTTCTCTGAAGAAATTTTTATTGATAAACTGATTCACCTTTTGTCTTTAACAACAAATATATTTTATATACAAAACGTGTTTTCTTGTCGTTGTAAATCATAGGTTGAATAAAAAGGAAAAAAGTTTTTTAAGTAGGGTTTATTATAGTTTTATCAAAAATATGACGGCCATTAAAAAAATGTTTATAAATAAATTTTCTTTTAGTTCTGTAAGAAAAACTTTATGCGTTAAAAATTCTCGAAGGCAATGTTGCATTTAAAGACTAGGAGATAAACAGTATTTAACAAGCATATATATATATATATATATATATATATATATATATATATATATATATATATATATATATATATAAGTGTGTGTGGGTTTGTGTGCAAGGCATCTGTGTATATGTGTGCGTGACAATGATAGCCAAATTACATGAAAGTGTTTTTACAGACGAGGTTTATCTTGTCCAGTAAGGGTTTATATTAAAAAAAGGGCTTCAAAAATTCCAAATTGTACATCTAGTTAATAATTAAAATATTACAAAAATTAATCTTTTCGGCTACCGGGGTGACTGCCAATGAATATTTCCTCAGGCAGTGAAAAAGTACATGAGGAAAACTTTATTGGTAGAAACCGTAGTAGAAGAAAAAGTTAGTGTTAGTAATATTTTACATATTATATATGAACACACACACATATATATTATTATGATTTACTGTGTATCGAGCACAAACACACAAACATTCACACACGCATATATATATATATATATATATATATATATATATTATGCCCGACTGTGTATCGAGCACTGTTTTTTTAAAAATAAATGCTAAAGAACTCGGGATTATAAATCTGACTCTCCCTTCCTATTATATATATATATATATATATATATATATATATATATATATATATATATATATATATATCTTATGCATTGTTACATTAGAACATGTACATATCTAATGTAACACTGCATAAGATAATCCTACTGTTCGTTCTCCTACCCTATGATATATATATATATATATATATATATATATATATATATATATATATATATATATATATATATATATATGTATATATATATATATATATATATATATATATATATATATATGTATATATATATATATATTTAACGTTAAAAGTTATTTTAGTGGAGAGATATATTTAAGTAAACGCTCCATTTATTTATTAAAATGTACACAGTATTTCTTTTCGTTTACCGGCTTTAATATTCAAATAATTATATTAAAGGAATATTTTGTCGATAAATATATCGTTTAAAAAATAGACGGAGCGTCTACTCAAATATGGGTATCCACTGAAAATAACGTTTAAATTTATACAATAATAAATAAAAAATACGTTACTACTTCACACACATTCACACACACGCATATATATGTAAGTTTTGAAAAAGTTCAAAAAGCAAGGATCGATTGAGATATGGCTTTATGAAAATATACTCAGGTTTAAAGTCATAACATTTTTAATAATTTATGAGTTTGAGTTACGTGTAATAGATGGGTGTTACCATATATATTGCATACATATATACATTCATATATATATATATATATATATATATATATATATATATATATATATATATATATTTATATATATATATAAGATAAATTTTCTGTAAAAGTAAAGTCACCTCTGATTATATTATATAATCTTTATGCAAGCATCGACTTTATATATATATACATATA
>OZ038509.1:51737837-51745337 GCA_964036315.1 Acanthosepion esculentum | reverse complement strand
TCTGTCTGTCTGCCTCTCTGTCTATCTCTCTGTCTTTGTCTCCGTCTCACTGTGGTTCTAAATTTGACTTGATAATAACCATGAGATGTGTTTAATATTCACCACATAATTCCGTGCTTTGACACATTAAATTTTTTTTTGATAATTACTTATGGTATTTAAAATAAAATTTGTCGTTATTCCTGTATATAAATAGCCAGTTGTATCAGTGTTTACATATTTAGAGAGATCAATACATAAACAGATAGATATATTGGGAAAATCTATCTATCTATCTATCTATCTATCTATCTATCTATCTATCTATCTATCTCTATATATCTATATGTAGATATATATATTTGTATATTTAGGCAGCAATCCTTCTTTTATGCAAGTTTCATTAAAAAGGACAGACAACGTACTACAGTTAAGTTTTTTAAGTTAAGAAGAATTAAATAAAAATTGTAGTACCTTGTCTGTCCTTTTTAATGTAACTTGCATATATATATATATATATATATATATATATATATATATACGTATATATATATATATATATATACGTATATATATACATATATATATATATATATGTATATATATACGTATATATACGTATATATATATATATATATATATATATATATATATATATATATATATATATATATGAGATAACGATATGTATTTTTATATACTAAAAACATTATTGGCGAAATTGCATGACAGTGTAACAAAAGTTTACTTGTGACACGTTTCGTCTTTCAGGACTTCATCAGACAAGATTTTTTTATCTTGATAGGACGACACATGTGGACGATAGAGAGATGATCGGAATTTCAGAATTATTTTTTCATCTAACCGAAGATTCTAAATGAATTCGGCTAGATAAGATAATTCTAAAATTCCAAGCAGACCCCCTATAGTATTTTATTAATAATGCTTGCAAAATGGCTAAAAATAATTGAAGAATTATTAGTAAAAAAAAAAAAGGGAAAATCCAACACTCAATAATATCAACGATGAACACGGCCACAATGTGCTGACCGTGTTTGGAAAATAATACATTCCTGTATCTGCTGATACATACATAAAACTATGCATATATTCTGTCAAAGGTAAAATAAAATTCGTTCTTGATAATGGCGAAAAGTATAGCCAAAAACGCTTGGCAACAGTTTTTATATAATTTATAACCTGAAAAGGGAAAAACATACACGAACACATGAGAAATTATATAAAAAAATCAAATACCAACAGAACTTGTATAAAAGAGAGATTAATTCCTAAATACACAATTTATACACACACAAAGACACACACACACATATATATATATATATATATATATATATATATATATATATATATATATATGTGTGTGTCTGTGTGCGATGTGTGTGTGTGTGTGTGTGTGTGTGTATGAAGTAATAACGTATTTTTTGTTTATTATTGTATAACTTCAAACGTTATTTTTAGTGGATAGCCATATTTGAGTAGACGCCCCGTCTATTTTTTAAAGAGCATATTTATTGATAAAATATTTCTTTAATATTTCCTTTAATACATATATATATATATATATATATATATATATATATATATATATATTTATATATATATATATATATATATATATATTATATATGTATATCTATTAATATATATAGCATAATGAGAAGCCACATATCTGAAATATCAAATATATATATATAAAAATATATAAATAAATACTTTCACAAAAAACATTCAATGTTTTCTCCATATTATATTAATATATATATATATATATATATAACATAAATATATATATATATATATATATATATATAGATACACACACTCACATACAAACGCACACACACACACACAAACACACACATATATATATTTTTTTTATCATATAGAAATGAAAAGAAATGCACTGAAACGAAGTTACATCTCTGTAGTGAGTAAAATGTTTTTGTCTATATGATAAAATTATAATAAATAAATTAATCATATATATATATACATGAAATTATCCGTGTATATCGGTACAGGCGTACCTGTATGAGTGACTGCACATGTAAAAGAACGTATGTATATGTGAAATTTGCATCGATGTGTATACAATATATGATAGAGCAAGATCTTTAATATTACCTTCAAATATCACTCCATATTAAATTAAAAACTAAACTTTAAGTAAGAGAAATTACCAATCTAAAAATAGTCGCAAATTAAATTCATGAATAAAATTCAAACTGATAGAGATATCACCTTAATAATCAATTATAACTAGAAGTTAACTTATATTTTAAAATAAAATTTTAGTGTTTTAATGTGAATTATATGAATATTTTTCTAATCGACTATTTCATATTAAATCCCCAAAATTTTTGTAATAAAATTTAAAAAAAAAACTTAAATCGCTAACAAACATCAAATTAAATTCCTTATAGACTGTTTAAACATTCAAATTTATATCAAACATTATAATATTTATGAACTCTCAAAGTAAAACAAAACAACAGCGTCTACTTCGGGCCTTTCATTCCAAAGAAATTTAGTGACACTTTCTCTCATGACTTCTTTCTCTCTTTTTCTCTAGATGTCTTTTTTCTCCTCTCCCCCTTCTATATCAATATATAACTTTCGTTAAGTTAACCGATTTAATGTGTCAATGTCTGGACTTCCTCAAACAATATTAAATTTGAAAGAATAGAAATTTTACATCTAACTCAATCATGTCTCTCTCCCCCCTCACTTCCTCACTTCGTTAATTTACATATGCTTAGTACTGCCCGTCAAAAATGTGTAAATTTCTTTTCATTTTGCGTTTCAACCTTTGGAAATAAAGACTGATGATCCGCGGTCCTTTAAAAGGGCTGTGGTGAAATAATTTATTACATGGAACCTTAAAGTGGTCTGTTTTTATTTTTATTTAAATTATTAGCTCTATTTTACATTGAGCTCTCTGGATTTTATCCTCCTTGGGTCTACTCATACGGATTATCTAATTTTTAGTAAACTAAATATATATATATATATATATATATATATATATATATATATATATATTAATAGATGCACATTTTTTGTCACCGGTAGCAGGACTCGGAGTTTTATGCACAATGCAATCTTCAGGTGCGGAATTGAGTCAGTCATATCTCAGCAACTGAAGATTTTGTTGTGCATGAACCTCTGAGACATGCTACTGGTGAAGAAAAATACATATAATTTATATCTCTTTTATATCGCATCGAGCATTATTTTATTAACTCCAGCGCACAATATGGGATATTTATATATATATATATATATATATATATATATATATATATATATATATATATATATATTATGTCTCTCTCTCCCTCCCTTTTTTTTCTCTCTCTCTCGCTATATATATATATATATATATATATATATATATATATATATATATATATATATGCCAAAAACTATAGGAAACTGTAATATTAGCCGACGCGTTTTGTTCAAAGTGGGCTTTTTCAAGGCAAAAAACGAAATGAATTTATGAAAACAAAGTAACTATGTCCTTAGCTATTAGAAGAATTTAGAAAACGCTATGAAAATTACTTCAGTACTGTCACGTGTGGAAATATTGTTTTTATTGTTGTGTTGACGGATTCAACTATTTTCTTTTGATTTCTTTATAGAGTTGCGTATGTTTGCTTGGGAGAGTAGTAAATATTATAAATATTGTCTTTTTCTACAGATTAACTTTGAGAAAAAGGTTTTCACACACACACACACACACACACTCACACACACACACACAAACACACATATATATCAATGGAGTACAGACATAAAATGTTGAAGCATTGTTTCTCGTATGATCGTTTGGGAATACCGGATGCTGTAAGCTTGGATGTGCAGGTGGTGTAATGGTTAATGCCTCGGATGTGTTAATCTGCGGTCCGAGTTCCAATTCTAGTCGGGTCTGCTGTATTCACTTAATCGTAAATGCACGAATCCACCTCTTTCGTTCCGATTAATTCAAAGAGCTTACAGTAAAAAAAAGCATTATTCCCTTCCCAAAATCCTTATAATCTTAACAGGATTTGGGCTTTAAATAACCTTGAAAAGGTTGATAAGCCGTAAAAAAACAATTCGATCAGCATGCATATCATTAATAATAATAATAATAATAATAAAATACCACCTGAAAGAAATACTGAAGATCGAGATTAACAATGAAGACTGGAACTGGACCAACAGTAATCGGAACTCTAACCCCCGGGAGAAAAGGAATGGACAATTTTACTAACGTTGTCCCAGGTAATAACAACATAAACGTTGCCCAGAAGTTCGCCCTACTCGGAACATCCTATATAGTAAGAAAAGTGCTATCAATTAAATGACAATTCTCCTAGTGGGTCTAAGAACCATAGTTAGGATCCAGCTCTCCAGGATACAAAACAGGAAACATAACATACACAAGTGATAATAATAATAATAATAATAATAATAATAATAATAATAATAATAATAAAAAGACCACAAACAAAATAAGTGCCTCCTTATTGATATGGCAGTCTCCGCAGACTGCAATGTATCTTTGCAGATATTCGAAAAACTGTCAAAATACAAGGACCTTGAAATAGAAATCTCAAAAATGTGGCACATGGGAACATCAACAATCCCTGTTGTAGTTGGAGCCCTTGGACTGGTTCGAAAAGATTCCAGTAGGCTGATTGAAGGGATCCCTGGAAGTCCATGCCTCAAAGAGATACAAAACATTCTTCTGACAAGTACAGCCCACACTTTACGAAGGGCTTTATCTATGTAATTATTTTTTTTAATTTATTTTATTTTATTTTATTTTATTTTTTTTTAATTAATTTATTTTTTTGCAGTGGAAAGTGTCATGATGCCATTTCTAACCTTAAGTCCCTGGGCGGGACCCGGAAAGAAATGTGTAAACGCCAGATATCAAAGGAAATAATAATAATAATAATAATAATAATAATAAGAAGAAGAAGAAGAAGAAGAAGAAGAAGAAGAAGAATAAGAAGAATTTACTAAGTGTCCCAGGTAACAACATACAAGTTACCCAGAAGATCACCCTACTAAAAACATCCCATATAGTAAGAAAAGTGCTATCAATTAAATGACAATTCTCCTATAGGGCTCTACAAGATAAAAAGCAGGAAACATAACATACAAACAATAATAATAATAATATTAATAATAACAATAACAACAACATATCCAGAGTGGTGAGTGAAAACCATTTCTTGATATATTTCGAAATTAACTTTTAACAATATACTGAGACGTTCGCTAAATGTTTGACATGCAGCATGAATAATAAAAATATGGATTTCTTTAAAGTCATTTACATCAATAGAATTGAAATTATTTATCTCATTTTCCCGCCTAAACAAATTTGGAAAGAGCTTGTTTTATTTATTTTATTTATTGATCATTCAAAATTTTGCAATAAATAAACAAACAAATAAATATATGGCAAGTTCTCATGCGTTCAGAGCTACATCGGTATTGAGAAACAAACAGTATATTACTTGAATAATTTAACGAAATAATACCCAAGACATCAATTCTAAATGGTAAGAAAGTGGCGCTCCATTCAAAAATCTATCTTTGCTCTGTTTAAAGCACAAACGCACCCACCCACATACACTCACGTACAACAGCAAAGACACACCTACACACATTATCATTATTAGAATAAAATGGAACTTATAATGAGAGTTCTGGCGCTTTATGATACATTACATTTATTTAGAATCTGCTAGAAATTCATATATATATATATATATATATATATATATATATATATATATATATATATATATATATATAGTAAGGTAAAAAATCCGTTGCTGTATAATCTAAGTCGATCCTAGTAATATGAAAATATTACAACTTAGGTAAAAGGATTTGTTTGATTATATATATATACATACATATATATATATATATATATATATATATATATATATATATATATAATATAATATAATATAATATAATATATATATATATATATATGTATATATATATATATATGTATATATATATATATATATATATATATATAATTATTTCTTTCAAAATTATAACATAAATATGTTATAAAATCACTACAAAAATAGTCATTTTGTTTCAACACCTCTGGTGTCTTATCAAGTGATGATATTGAATATACAATGGCTATTTTTGTAGTGATTTTATAACATATTTATGTTATAATTTTTAAATAATTATATTTGCTCTACTCTGTATTGAGCAGTCTTTTAAGAAAAGTAATTGTTGGTTATTGGAATCAATATATACATATATAGTAAGGTAGGTAATCCGTTGGTACACAATTTAAGTGTATATTTGTAATATGAAAATATTAGAAATGAGGTTATAGGATTTGTTTGATTATTAATATATATATATATATATATATATATATATATATATATATATATATATATATATTTATGAATATTTTATATATAAATGAATATATGTATCTATATGCATATATATGAATATTTTCTATTTTATATATAAATGAATAAATATATATTAATATTTTCTATTTTATATATAAATGATTATATATATATATATATGTATATATATATATATATATATATATATATATATATATATAAATAAAATATATTAGAAGTGAGTTAATCCGATTAGTTTGATTATTAATAGATATACATATATATATATGAATATTTTATATTTTATTTATAAATGAATATATATATATATATATATATATATATATATATATATATATATATATATATAGTTTTTAGGTATGCTATATTTATTTATTACGCAATATCAAGGATAAAGTGTGTGTAAATATGAAAATGGCCACTGCGGTCAACACCGATTGACGACAATCTGTTCACGCATGAACGCAGTATTCAATCCTGGTGTTGACCTCGCTGTCTATACACACACACGCACGCACGCACACACACACACACACACACACACACACACACACACACACACACACATGTATTTGCTTGTGGACAGTGAGGTGAACACACACATGTTTGTGTGTGTGTGTGTGTGTGCGCGTGCGCGTGTTGCAACAATTTCATCTATTTAACTATACGACTTCGGGCCTGAAGATTTCGTTCAAGCATGAAACAGACTGTCACCGCCCGTTCTTGACCTCACTGTTTACGTTAGATCACCCAATAAATATCGAACTCTCCACGCCGTAGTAATGTTCAATGAGATTATCACACATATATATTCTCTTTATACGTCATTTTTATATATACAATTATTTCAGTAAATCCTCTGTTTTATAATAAACAGTATTAATGACATTTACCGGCCTGAATGTCCAATTTGGGCAATTTGTTGTTGAAAAACAGTAATTTGGACTTTGCTCTGATTATAATAAACTGTATGAACTACATTTACTGAACTGAATGTGGAAGAATTTCGTAGAAAATATATGTGTCCTTCGTCAGGAATCGAAACTTTATTCTACACAGAAGCCTCATTTAGCCT
>OZ038509.1:51730337-51732837 GCA_964036315.1 Acanthosepion esculentum | reverse complement strand
ACACTTGGGGGCCGTCGATAGCTGTGCTAGCACGAAGTCGCAAGTCATCGTGATCGAGGGTTTCAGTGTACTGGTGTTGTTCTGATTGTTGATAATTCGAGATAACATGTTCTCTCCAAGAAACTGTAACAGCTCAGCATAGTTGCAGTATAACCCCCACAAGTTGGGCTTCGTAGGTGTCGGAGAAACACAAATGTGCCTGGGAGAGAGAGGTATTAGCTAGCCAGGTATCCTCGAATACGAGTGGCCAGATATTATTTTTATTATTAGTGTGTGTGTGTGTTTGTTTGTTTGTTTGTTTGTTTGTGTGTGTGTGTGTGTGTTTGTAAATGGTTATATATATTTTTCTCAGCTTTTTGTATCGAATTAAATGTAAATCCTTATCTCATTTTCACAATGGCTCGAAAGCAAGAGATTCATATAACTTTTTCTGAAATGAATCCAAGGCAAATCCTCATCCAGTCCTTCAGAATAAGTTGATAGTAAAGGATTTATATGATTTCTGCCCATATTCAATGAAACATATATATGAAACATATATATATATATATATATATATATATATATATATATATATATATATAGTAAAAAAGGGAGAACAGTAAGATATGTAATACGGTCTTCTTATTGATATTTTTCTTTTTACAAAACACTGCAAATAATAGTTAATAAAAATGAACACGTTACCGCCCCTGTCTAAATGATTCGATTTCTTTGTATCCTTTGAAACAAAAATTATGAATGTATGGAAAATTTTAAAATAAGTTATTCCAAAATTCGCTTGAAGATAAAACAGAACTAATGCTTTTAATTTAATGTAATTGAATTTGAAGTTTTTGTTTTCTGTTTTCGAAACTTGGTAATTCCTGTGTAGAGATGAAAGCATATTTTTAAATCAGTTAAATTATATATATATATATATATATATATATATATATATATATTATAAAGTAACTGATTTAAAATATGGTTTCATCTAAATATATATATATATATATATATATATATATATATATATATATATATATATATATATATATATATATATATATATATATATATATAATAGCAATCCCTCATTAATACATGTTTCGTTAAAGACGAATGATAAGGTTAAGATAAGGCTTTTTATTTAATTTTTCTTGAGTGCGAACAAGTGTTTTCTTTTCTGGACACAGATTGTGTAGAAACTGTCCAAATGTTCTGTAATTCCGCGCGCTTTCGGCTATACTTCTAGCCATCATCAAGGATGGTTGTAGTTTTGCTTTTTAATGTATGGGTTGTGTCTAAGTTTTTAGAGTTATAGGGATGAATTATTTTCCGAACACAGCTCTATTAGAACCAATTTAACCACACACACAAACTTACGAGACTCCATCTGAAACATACAAGTAAAAAATACAACAATAATAAACGTATCTACATGCAATAAAAAAAAATTAAAAATAATGGAAGCCTTAATAATAAAAATAGAAAAATCCAACACTTAATAATATTAACTATGAACAGGGCCACAATATGCAAACTGTGTTCGGAAAATAATATACAAAAATGACAGGGTTAAGCATTTTATTTATTTTTTTTTGTGTTTTCTGGACACAAAATGTATAAAACCTCGCCAAAAGTTTTGCATATCCAAGCGCTTTCGGCTGTTAGCTATTTTCAAGGACGCTTTTAATTTTTATTTCTAAATAAATGTATTTATGTATGTGTCTAAAGTTATAGGAATGTTTTATTTTCCGAACACGGTCAGCACATTTTGGCCGTGTTCATTATTGAGTGTTGGCTTTTCCTTTTTTTTATAATTAGTGTTTCCATTATTTTAATCTTTTTTTTACAATTGGATATGGTTATTATAGTAGCGTTTACTACTAGTATGTTTAGGATTGATTTTAGTAGGTTTTCGTGTGTGTTCAAATGAGTCCTGATTGAGCTGTGGTCGGGTAGGTGTAACGTGAGTCATGTAGATATGCATGTTGGCATATATTTTTAAAATTTTGTTATATTTGTGTGGGTAGAGTTATTAATGTTGGAAACAATCTGTTTCTTGTTATTGACTAAGGACACCAACAGCATTTATATACATGATGTGAAGGTCGCCAAAACTGACAGTCAACAAAGTTTGTTAACTACTACGTCCATTTTTGATCTATCTATCTATCTATCTATCTATCTATCTATCTATCTATCTATCTATCTATCTATCAAAGCCAATCTTTATCTCTCTCTCTCTAGCTTTCAGTCTATTCATATCTATCTATCTATCTATCAAAGCCAATCTTTATCTATCTCTCTCTAGCTTTCAGTCTATTCATATCTATCTATCTATCTATCTATCTATCTATCTATCTATCTATCTATCTATCTATATATATATATATATATATATATATATATATATATTGATATCAGCTTATTTATATCTTTCTATCTATCTATCGATATCAGTTTATTCATCTCTCACTCACTCACACACTATCTATCTATCTATCTATCTATC
>OZ038509.1:51712837-51720337 GCA_964036315.1 Acanthosepion esculentum | reverse complement strand
AATTTTTCAGTATGTGTGCTTGATAAAATCTACTTAACAGGCACTGGTCTTGTGCAGCAAGAATAAACCCTTCGATTTCAGCTTTTAACCCTGCACTACGCAGCTACTGATGAGTACGGGGTTTGTCTACATCAGCTTGTTTTGAACGGGCAGAGTATTGACCGTTAAGCGGTTTATCTTGCCATCGTTTCTATATCTGGTCGGTTGCATTTGCCTTTGGCTTCTTTTAAAAATATTTTGCAGCTTCAGTCGGTATATTATTATTATTATTATTATTATTATTATTATTATTATTATTATTATTATTATTATTTTCTTTGATATCTGGCGTTTACACATTTCAGTCCGGGTCCGGCCCAGGGACCTAAGGTTAGAAATGGCATCATGACACTTTCCACTGCAAAAAAAAAATAAATAAATAAATAAAATAAAAAATAAAAATAATTACATAGATAAAGCCCTTCGTAATGTGTGGGCTGTACTTGTCAGAACAATTTTTTGTATCTCTTTGAGGCATGGACTTCCAGGGATCCCTTCAATTATTATTATTATTATTATTATTATTATTATTATTATTATTATTATTTCCTTGGGTTTCTGTTGTATACACATTTACTTCCGGGTCCCAAACAGAGAAATAAGGTCAGAAATGGCTTCATGGCATTTTCACTGATAATCACTCTGGCAAAAAAAAAAAAAAACTTTTACATAGATAAGGCTCTTCGTAATGTGTGAGCTGTATTTGTGAGTATAATGTTGTTTTTTATTTCTTTAAGGCATGGGCTATCAGGAACCCCATCAATGTGTCTATCAGAACGTTTTCCACTCAATCCGAGGGCTCCAACTACAACTAAAATTATTGATGTCCTCATATGCCACAATTTTGAGATTTCTATTTCAAGATCCTTATATCTTGATAGTTTTTTTTTTAAATCTTCAAAGATACATTACAATCTGCATGGATTACCATGTCAATAAAAAAGCACTTTCTATTTTTGTGGTCTTTCATCACAATGTCTGGGCGATTAGCTTTGATAGTTCTGTCTGTGTGTCTTGTAAAGTCCCATAAAATCATTACAGGTCCTATCTCCGTAACCGGGTCTGGGTGGTGTTCATACCAATTTCTTGCAGTTTCCTTTCCGTAAAAGTTGCAGATTTTCCAATGTAAATATTAACCCACTCTGTCCTGCCGTATTGTATATTCAGTGGGTGCCAATACCGCGCAAAATGATACAAGATTCTGGATATTTATCACAGAATCTGCATTTTAGACTATCACAATTTTTCAGTTTGTGTGCTTGGTCATTTCTAGTTAGCCAGCATTGGTACTCTGCAGCAAGAATAAAACCTTAAAACATTCGATTTCAGCTTTTAACCCTGCACGACGTAATACTGATGGGTACGGAGTTTGTTTACATCGGGTTTTTGGTACGGACAGAATATTGGCCATGAAGAGTTTCATCTTGCCTTTATTTCTGTATCTGGTCGGTTGCATTTGCTTTTGCGTCATTTTGTTAATGTGTTTTGCCACTGCAGTATGTGTATCATGTTTTACTTGAACTTCTGCATCCACTTGAAATTCCACTTCAAGATTCTTGTATTTTGATAGTTTTTCGAAGATCTTAAAGGATACATTAGAGTCTGCAGGGACTGCCATGTCAATAAGAAAGCACATTCTGTTTTTGTGGTATCTGATCGCAATGTCTGGGCGATTAGCTTTGATTGTTCTG
The DNA here is from genome assembly GCA_964036315.1 of Acanthosepion esculentum. Taxonomy (NCBI): domain Eukaryota; kingdom Metazoa; phylum Mollusca; class Cephalopoda; order Sepiida; family Sepiidae; genus Acanthosepion; species Acanthosepion esculentum. The sequence continues at coordinate 51,718,607 of OZ038509.1, read as the reverse complement.
TCTGTGTGTATTGTAAAATCCCATAAAATTATTACAGGTCTTATCTCTGTAACCGGGTCTGAGTGATGGTCATACCAATTTCTTGCAGTTTCCTTTTCTGTAAAAGTTGCAGCGCAGATATTGACACACTATCACGCCGAGTTTTACATAAGGTGGTTGCTAAAACCGTGCAACCTGATACGAAATGGTCAATTTATTATTATTATTATTCATTATCTCAAGCAGATATTATATCATAACTGAACGATCAAGACCAGTTCATAACAAATAACTCTAAGTCCTATCGTTGTTTAATCACAACAAAAACTTTCTTGGTATTATGACTTTCCAGAGCGGTCCTCTTTCTGAAGTATGTCAGTGTGAATTACAGTTTCAGTTTAACTCAATCTTTTTTGGATTTAGTCTGTAACTTTTTACACAATTCATAAATCCACTAACTTAAGTTTGATTTACCTCCCTTCCCGCTACAGATGGGACAGGAAATATAAAAATAGATACACATTGATGATCATTATACGGTTTGATTATGATTATACATTATCCTAAACAGATCTTATGTCGTAATTTAACGATAAAAAGAAACGATCATTAAAAAATGACCATGAGTTCTGACATTTCTTCATTTGTTTCAAACAACAAAACCTTTCTCTGAAACCTGGCTGTCAAAGGAACCCTGTTCGAATTTAATGCAGCCATTTTGGGAATTTGTCTGTTACTGGTGCAAGGGTGCCGCCTACAACAACAAAAACTTCTTCTTCTTCTTCTTCTTCTTCTTCTTCTTCTTCTTCTTCTTCTTCTTCTTCTTCTTCTTCTTCTTCTTCTTCTTCTAAGGCTTCTTCTAAGGCTTCTTCTAAGGCTTCTTCTTCTAAGGCTTCTTCTAAGGCTTCTTCTTCTTCTTCTTCTTCTTCTTCTTCTTCTTCTAAGGCTTCTTCTTCTTCTTCTTCTTCTTCTTCTTCTTCTTCTTCTAAGGCTTCTTCTTCTTCTTCTTCTTCTTCTTCTTCTTCTTCTTCTTCTAAGGCTTCTTCTTCTTCTAAGGCTTCTTGTAAGGCTTCTTCTAAGGCTTCTTCTTCTTCTTCTTCTTCTTCTTCTTCTTCTTCTTCTTCTTCTTCTTCTTCTTCTTCTTCTAAAGCTTCTTCTTCTTCTAAGGCTTCTTCTTTTTCTGTCCTTAATTCTTTTTCTTTTAAATCTTCTTCTTTCTCGCAGCTCTTTCTTGACCTTCTTCCTTCTTCTTTCTCTCTTAAATCTTTTCCCACTTCTCTCACCTTTTCTTCTTCATTTAGTTCTTCTTCTTTCTTCCTCTTTTTCTTTTTCTCTTTCTTCTTAAATCTTCCTCTTCTCTTTTCTATTATTCTTCTCCTCCTCCTCCTAACCCTTCTTCTTCTTCTTCTTCTTCTTCTTCTTCTTCTTCTTCTTCTTCTTCTTCTTCTTCTTCATAAATCTTCCTCTTCTCTTTTTTATTTTACTTTTTCTACTCCTCCTCCTAACCCTCCTCCTCCTCCCCCTCTTTCTTCTTCTTCTTCTTCTTCTTCTTCTTCTTCTTCTTCTTCTTCTTCTTCTTCTTCTTGTGAGACGTACGTGAGGCCTGCACAAAATTATACACGAGAAACCTAAACATATTTTTAAGCTAGTTATACCGATTAATTCGTTTTTTTTATGGCTTATCAACCCTTTCCCATGTATTTAGAGCCAAAAAGTATTTTTAGATTGTAAAGAAATTTAAGAGAGAAATTAATAGTTTCGTGATACAAATCTTACTAATTAATCCATACCAGGCGGGGAGAAGAAGGGATATTTGAGTGTAAGTGGATATAACGAACCAAACTGGAATTGGAACTTGGCTCTCAGATTTTAAATTTCGAGCTGTTATCCATTTCACCACCCACATATCTAAGCTTACAGCACCTGGTATTCCCAAGCAGTCACCCATCTAGGTACTAACCAGGCTCGACGTTGCTTAACTCCGGGGATCGTACAAGAACCTGTATTTCACCATCATAGTTTCAATAACTTAGTTCAATGAAGAGTTATTGGACTTCCCGATGTCATCACTTCCCAACTAGGTATTTAAGCTGCTGACATGACTATCTTTTCCTGTCTTTGTCCAGCCATGTAAAACTGGCAGCTGCTCATAAAAATGACCTCTAATCAGTTGTTAACTGGGGCAAGAAATGACTTGTAAATTCTAACACCTCCAAAAGGAAACTGCTATCATCATAGAGAACCATTTTCCCCCTCCACCAGCATGGCTGATGCTAACCTCCAGGAGAACAGTTCATCGCTTCTTCTTCGTCGTACGTTTTCTACTGACATAAAGTGGACTGATTACATTAAATCAATTGCTAGGCCTGCTGATAAGAAAGTGGTTTCACTGTTTCGTGCCTGCCAATTTTTATCGTTAGAGACCATCTTCAAATTAATAAATCTAACATTCGTCCATACATTGCATATTGCTACCATCATCTCGAGATCCTCGACACAATCCAGAGACGGATATGCAATGTGATAGGTCCTGATCTGGCATATCGTCTACAGTCACTTTCTCACAGATGCAATATGGCTTCCCTCTGTCTTTTCTAGAAATATTTTCATGGCAGCTGCTCTGAGTAGCTACTTTCACTGGTACCCCAACTGCATGAATTCAAGCGTGATACTAGGCTGGTATTTCGGACCCACCCTTTAACTGTTGAAACAGTTAAATATAACCGCCTCTTCTACTCCAACAGCTTCTTCTCTCGCGCTTCCCGACAGTGGAATTCCCTTCCTCTTACTTGCTTCCCTGATAGCTATTATCTTCAACTATTCAAATGTAATGTCAATCGACATCTTCTACTGCAGAAAGAAATGGTAACCTACTGCGGGGAAAAAATCTAGCGCATTTGTCATATATCGAAAGATACATGATCGCCTAAGTATAGCACATAACTGACTTGCATTCTCTTACGCGCAAATACTCTTCTTCTCCCCCTACACCAGCTATGAGTAAATAGGAGGACAGACCGGGTTCTATAGCCTTGGATGGCAAGTGGTCTACCGCACAATAGAAATGGCAAACTACTACGGGGAAAAATCTGCCTCGTCAGTCGTGTATCGAAAGATACATGATCGCCTAAGCGTGTATCATACATGGCACATAACTGACTGAATGGACTGAGGAATCGGAGTTCCGAGTTAGAATTTGAGACCGGGTTCTGTAGCCTTTGATAGCAACTGGTCTACTGTAGAAAGAAATGGCAACCTACTGCAGGAAAAAAAAGTCTGCCTCGTCAGTCATGTATCGAAAGATACATGATCGCCTAAGCGTGTATCACGCATGGGACATAACTGAATCATTAGTTTGGATGAATACACACATTAAGATAACCTCAAATGCTTTTTCTTGGGGGGGGTCCGTCAATGCTCAAAAACCTCCTGAAAAAAACCCCCCAAAAAACAACGCCTTAATGTAGCTCCGTAGCGCCTTTTCTATCTGCAATGTTATCGATCATGAACTGGCAACTCGGCTTCAGTCAGTCATTTTCCCACCGACGTAACGTAGCTTCCATGCGAATTATTCTGATGTTCTCTCTTCTTTGGTACATAGACTTTACGAATTGGAGCGTAGTACTAGATTGGCGGAAAGGTCACATTACTTTACGGTTGAAATGCTGTAAAACAAAATCTGTCGCACCTTGTATATCTAATCAAAGAAACAATATATTTCATTAATGTGGTCTGTGTTTTCCTTTTACACCGTTGTATACGGTGTATTTCGTTTTCTTGACAGGTGAAATACATTCATACAGCATGGTTTATTGATTAGTTCACGAAATTATTCATTTACGCAATTTGGACGCTTCGTCATTAAACACTGGCAAAATGCTCACAAATGGTAAATTTGTTACTTAGCTAATTGATTTTTTTATTCAGCAACAGGACTTCCAGGGATCCCTTCAATCAGCCTACTGGAATCTTTTCCAACCAGTCCAAGGGCTCCAACGACAACTGGAATTGTTGATGTTCCCATGTGCCACATTTTTGAGATTTCTATTTCAAGGTCCTTGTATTTTGACAGCTTTTCGAATATCTTCAAAGATACATTGCAGTCTGCAGGGACTGTCATATCAATAAGGGGGCACTTATTTTGTTTGTGGTCTTTAATAACAATGTTTGGGCGGTTGGCTTTGATTGTTCTGTCAGTGTGTATTGTGTAGTCCCATAGAATTGTAACAGGTCCTATCTCCGTAACCGGGTCAGGGTGGTGTTCGTACTAGTTTCTTCTTCTTCTTCTTCTTCTTCTTCTTCTTCTTCTTCTTCTTCTTCTTCTTCTTCTTCTTCTTCTTCTTCTTCTTCTTCTTCTTCTTCTTATTATTATTATTATTATTATTATTATTATTATTATTTCCTTTGATATCTGGCGTTTACACATTTCCTTCCGAGTCCCAACCAGAGACCTAAGGTCAGAAATGGCATCACGACACTTTCCTCTGAGCAGTTTTTAAGAAAAACAAAAGAAAAAAACCCAATTAAGATCACACACGATTTACATAGACAAATCTCTTCGTAATGTGTGAGCTGTACTTGTGAGTACAATTTCGTGTATTTCTTTAATGCATGGGCTTCCAGGAATCCCTTCAATGGTTCTATCGGAATCTTTTCCAATCAATCCGAGGGCTCCAACTACAACAGGAAATATTAAATGTTCTCATGTGCCACATTTCTGAGCATTCGATTTCACGGTTCTTGTATTTGGATAGTTTTTTTTTTTTGAAGACCTTCAAAGATACGTTACAATCTCCAGGGACTGCCATGTCAATATTACGAATAATAATTACTGACTCCATCAGCATCTCAGAGCTACAAAATATTATTTTGGTGGGGAACCGTCTCCATTTAAAGAAAACGCTCCAAATGTGCATAGATAACTCTCCTACAGGGGCCTTTTTACTTATAGACTCAGGAGGGGGACTTAGTAATTAGGCACTTAAAATTATTCTCTGGCCAAATGATACTACATATAATAATAATAATAATAATAATAATAATAATAATAATAATAATAATAATAATAATAATAATAATAATAATAGGCATCCCTTCAATTAGTCTACTGGTTGGAAAAGATTCCAGTAGACTCAAAGAGATACAAAAAATTGTTCTGACAAGTACAGCCCCCACTTTACGAAGGGCTTTATCTATGTAATAATTTTTTTTTTCAGTGGAAAGTGTCCATGATGCCATTTCTAACCTTAGGTCCCTGGGCGGGACCCGGAAAGAAATGTGTAAACGCCAGATATCAAAGAAAATAAAAAAAATAATAATAATGATAATAATAATTACATTTCAATATTCGATAATATACCATATAACATAAAATATTTGTATTTATCGGATACGTTATTGACCTCCATAATGAGATATCGCGTTGTTATGGTAATCGATAACAAATTTGTTGTGACTCTTTGCGCCTTCTCGGGCTAACATTCTCGTTTGACACGTAGTGGAAAGATTATACTAAATGCAGTGCTAGGTCTTCTGCTAAGTTGGTTCACTGTCTAGTACTAGATCAGTTTTCTGTCTTGAGTCCATCTTACATGTGTGTAAGTCTAACATTTGCCCATGAATCGAACATTGGGCAGCATATGGTCCAATGCTCCTGCTGTTTATTTTTCCTCTTCCTCCATATTCACCTGATATCTCTCCCACTGGTTATCACTTATTTAAGTATTTTGAGCTTTTTATACACAGCAAAACATTCTCCGATAATGAAGAGGTAATCGAAGCATTTAAACGG
>OZ038509.1:51697837-51707837 GCA_964036315.1 Acanthosepion esculentum | reverse complement strand
ATACTCATATTTGAGAATTTAGAAATATATGATCGCTCCAGCAGGATACGAAACAGTGTACTCGAGGAGAAACCGTCATTAGATCCCACGTGGCTTGCTATCTCGGCTACGTAGAAACTCCTGACCAAAACTTGAGGGCGCATATTTTTCTAACAGGTTTTCTCGAATATTCAGGCCGGCAGTGGTAAATAAATTATTAAATATACTGTTTAATGATAAAAACAGAACCTCTACTCAGATATGAGTATCCATTAAAAATAACCTTTTGAACAAATAAATTCCAAAATATGTCGGGTTTAATCCATTTCTCAATATATATATATATATATATATATATATATATATATATATATATATATATATGAAAGGAAAAGGTTATAGTGGTTCCAACGAGAGAAAAGTGTGTATATTAAAAAGAAGAGAGGTACCGCAAACCGTTTTGGTTGTAATGTGGATTTTTTTAAAAAAATATTATCCTTTATTTTCCATAATTTTACAACACGTGTTTCTGGTCTCGCGACCGTCTTCAGGTAAAGGGTGGAGATTTCCACATATTATTAAAAATAATTAATTTTTTCCTTTATGTTTTTCAATGTTAAATAATCTCGATATGAGACATTCTCTGTTTTTGTGTTGGTAATTCGAATGTCTTTCTTTAAATGGCAGTGAAGAGTTCTGCGCGAAGGGTCATAAAACAATTAAGGGTGGTTGAGAAATATATATATATATATATATAATCAAACATATATTGTTAAATATAACAGACAAGGAATGTCTATTATGTTTGATCATGAGCCGTTCTCAGCTTCGTATAGTTGCTTTAATTTCATTTATATATATATATATCTATATATATAATATATATTATATTTTTGTCATCCACAGACAGACTGTTTCGCTGTTTCACAGCTCATCAGTGTGGCTAGACGTCCGGTTGCCTCTAGCTAGGATCGAAACCCGACTGAATTTGCGTCAGTCCGAACTTCTCCCAGTAAGCCGTCAGCGTACGTTACGGGATGAAGGTGAATTTTAGCGTGTTTATTTTTAGATTCAGATAAACACACAGTGACTGAGAGTGACTCAATTCTGTCGAAGAGTCGTGCAGTATATATATATATATATATATATATATATATATATATATATATATATATATATATATATATATATATATATATATATATATATATATATATATATATATATATATATATATATATATATATATATGGAGAGAGAGAGATTCCTTAAATTTTCTTTTGGCAGACATGCATAATTTTTTATATACGGTGATATTAATGTCAACCAGTATAGATATCGAATCGAAAATCACTGCTAAAAAGCACACAGCCCAACAGGAAGAGAATCTGCATTGCCCTTTTTTACATCAGAGAAACCATTTTTAAGAGTTCCATTGTAGGGGTTCCTTACCAGACCGTAATTTTAATGCGAATGATAACCGTTGTCCTACATTCATTGACCGTGAAGTCAGTACTGTGTTTTTTTTGTTTTTTGTTTTTTTTAATCAGTGTCATTATACCTCAGGAATTACGGTAATTATGTTTTCGATGTATTGAATGTAACTAGACAGTTTTTCCCCCCACTGAGATGGTGATTTTTTTTTCTTTTCTAATAACTCGAGTGAAATAATGTAGCAAATTTAAAAAAAAAAAGGATTCCCTCCCCTGCTTATTGTTGAATGACCAAAATAACTTTTCAACAGGTTAAGATTCTAGTGACAGGGAAAGCAAACCTCTTAGGAGTCGGGTCTACAAAGTTCCTGGGAAGTTCCATCGAAGGGAATGAATGTGGTTCGCTGCAATGCGAGTTGTTCGTGCGAGATCGGAATAAAGATCAGTTCGGGGTTCCATCGGCGTAGAAGTGTGTAATAACTAAAAAATTTTAAAAAAGGATGAAAAAAATTTAAAAATTTAAAAAAATGGAAAGGAAAAACTTAAAGTTAAATAGAGGTAGATTTAAAATATAATTAAAAAATGGGCTTATATATTGAAATATGAAGTTCAAGATTGGAAAAGAGATCAGTTGCCAATCTATGACCATCGAGAGTTTTAGAGGTGCGCCCGTATATAGTCGTATCATCAGCGGAGATATTGACAAATGATCTGAGTATAGACTTAAGCAGATCATTTATGTGATAAAAGATATTTTATTTAGTGCAGTTTTTTTCTTTTGTGGAATATCTTCAAGTATTTTGCGTCTTTTCTTGCACTAAGTTCTGCATAGTAATTTGGTACGATCTACTAATCTTTGTGTCATGTTGATCATTGTATTTTGGTTGAACTTTACACCGTTTATCCACAATGTATGAGGAACAAAAAATGAAAAAATTGAACAGATGGCCATTAATATCTACCTTCAGGGATCTACCTGTGAGGAAGGATTTGAGGTCGGGTGTTAGTTTAAGGCCTAATAGTCCTTCAAGACACTGTGCTTACCCGAGAGAACCTCCGTTCGTCAAGATTAGTGGCAGTTCGGGGTCAGATCAACGGTGATGGAATATAACTAGTTTCGTCTTCGAGGCACTGAATGTAACCACCCAGTTTTTACTCCTTTGGGTAATTTGTGCAAGATTGGAAGAGAGATCAGTTGCCAATCGAGAGTTTTAGAGATGCGCCCATATATCGTCATATAATTGGCATAGACGTTTACAAATGATCTGGGTGTATACTTAAGTGCAAAAAGTGTATAAGTGCATACTTATATTAATAACAAGGAATTGTTCACCCTGTATAAGGCCCGGGAGCCACTCAATGGTCATCGAGAGTTTTAGAGATGCGCCCGAAACGTTTCGCTCGTGGGGAAGGGGCTTGTAGTGTGGGAAATAATTCATCACCCACAAGGCCACGTAAACGCTTTTGTACTCTTTCAGAACTTAAAATTGAAGTCTGTGCAGCTTCAGCCCAGACGTGGTAGCAGTAGTCCATTCACGAATTTTGTAAAAGTAAACAATAGCACGTGGCGTCAGATTTTTACCGCAAAGGTACAGAGAACTGACCATTTTTCCAGCGTCTTTAGCGATGAATCATATGTCCGAATTCCATTTGAGGTCTGGGCTGAATTTAAGTTCAAATGGGCACTCAAGGCATGGAGCCACCCTGAGGGAGGATCCGTGCATCGTGATTGGTATTAGTTTTTGGTCAGATCGGCGATGATCGGATATAACTAGTTTGACTTTCGACGCATTGAATGTGACCAGCCAGTTTTTCCCGCCACTGGGTAGTTTCTGCGAGATCGGAGGAGAGATCAGTTGCCAATCTCTGATCATCAAGAGTTTTCGATGTTCGCCCGTATATTGTCTTATAATCGGTATATATATTTAGGAAAGATCTTTTATGTAATTCAAAAAGCGGATTGGTCTGAGGAGTGACCCCTAATATTGCTCGCACCCCGGGCAAGCTGAACTTCTACGTCCTGACATGTATATATTTTTAAAAAATCCTCACAATGAGAAAAACTCAAAATATAGAATAACGAGTTAATACAACTTAATACAAGCGAAAGAAAACATTCATTATTCTAGGCTTTAGATCTCCAAATCTTTTTATGCCACTTTCTACAACTATTTCCTTTACGAGATCATGGAATGTAACTAGTTTGGTTTTCGAGGCGTTCAATGTAACCAGTTTTTTCCCGCCCTTGAGACGTTAGAGATAGATCAAAGTAGAGATCAGCTGCAAATCACTGGTTATCAGGTACTTACTGGTGACAGTCCGGTGTGAGGAAAGAAAGAGGGTCGTAGGTAGGCAAGACAAAATAATGAAAAGCCCTCGGTTCTCAAAGATCACCTACAGGTAGTTACATTTTGGGATGGGGACGGGGTGACGACTTCTAAACTTAGATGTGCCCTGCTGGGATTACAATAAAACGCCAGAGGGAACCGACCATGTTTCCTGACCCTTTAGAGATGGATCGTACGTACAAGTTCCACTTGAGAGCAAAGATGACTCTAAAGCCCAATAGCCTCACAAGGCCCAGAGCCTCCCTGACTGGTGTTAGTTTGGGGTTCGATCGGCAATTATAGAATGTAACTAGTTTGGTTTTCGATGTATTCAATGTAACCAACCAGTTTTTCCCACCCCTGAGCCGTTAAAGCTAGATCAGACGAGAGATCAGCTGCCAATCACTGGTTATCAGGTACTTACTGGAGCCGTACAGGAACTGACCATTTTTCCTGACTCTTTGACGATGGATTGTATGTATGAGTTTCAGTTGAGGTCCGGGATGAGTCTAAGTTCAAATAGTTTCACAAGGCACAGAGCCTCTCTGACTAGTGGTAGTTCGGAGGTTCGATCGGCGATGATGGAAGATTGAATGAGAGGTTAGGTGCTTACTGGAGCGGTATAGGGAGCCGACCATTTTTCCTGCATCTTTGGCGATGGATCGTATGTAAAAGTCCCATTTGAAATTTAGGGGTTAAGTTTAAGGACCAATAGCTTCACAAGGCACGGAGCCTCCCAGACTGGTGTTAGTTCGAGGTTCGATCGGCGACGATGGATGATAGAATGAGTGGTGAGGTGCTTACTGAAGCGCTATAGGGAGCCGACCATTTTTTCTGTATTGTTGGCAATGGATCATATGTAAGAGTTCCTCTTAAGGTCAGAGTTGAGTTTAAGGCCCAATAGTCTCACAAGGCACGGAGCTTCCCAGACTGGTGTTAATTCGGGGTTCGATCGGCGATGATGGATGATAAAATGAGAGGTTAGTTACTTACAGGAGTGTATAGGGAGCCGACCATTTTTCCTGCACCTTTTGCGATGGATCGTATGTAAGAGTCCCATCTGAAGTTTAGGGGCTAAGTCTAAGGCTCAATAGTCTCTCAAGGCACGGAGCCTCCCTGACTGGTGTTAGTTCTGGGGTTCGATTGGCGATGATGAATGATAGAATGAGAGGTTAGGTGCATACTGGAGCGATCCAGGGAGCCGACCATTTTTCCTGCATCTTTGACGATGGATCATATGTAAGAGTCCCATTTAAGGTCAGGGCTGAGTCTAAGGTCTAATAGTCTCTCAAGGCACGGAGCCTCCCTGACTAGTGTGACTTCGGGGTCCGATTGGCGATGATAGAATGTAAGTAATTTGGTTTTCGAGTCATTGAATGTGACCAGCCAGTTTTTCCAGCCACTGAGACGTTAGAGATCGATCAAAGGAGAGATCAGCTGTCAATCTCTGCTTATCAGGTACTTACTGGAATGATAGAGAGAACCGACCGTGTTTCCTGACTCTTTAGAGATGGGTCGTATGTATATGTTCGTATAGACTAAAGGCATGTTCAGTCAGATATTGTGGGGGTTACCGACTGCTCTGGCGCCGTTTCAAAAGGAGTCTTCCGTAGTCTTCCGTATTTTCGAGTGAAATACGCAGAACAAAGTCCAGAACAACTACAAAGAGAAAAGGATACTATGATGAATAGTGATACTACGAACACCCACATAGAAAGGGAAGACCTGATTTTATCTCGATCTCAATTTTTTTTTCTGTTTAATAGACCAGCATGTAGATCCTTTTGAAGTTCGGTCTTCTAAGCGATCTCCACTTTAACCGAAGAGGAATGGTGAGTAAAGCATCAAATGAAGGATGAAGGATTTTGGGGGATAAAGTAGCAGCAAAACCGGAAATATGGTTTATCCGGTCTATATCAACAATATACTCTGGATCGGGAAAAGTTCTAATTCCCTCGTGTTGGAAGATGGGCGTGTCCGTTGAGCGGTTTCGAAGCCTCCATTTCGTATTATCAACCAACAGGTCGCGATGGGCAAGAAGTTGGTAGGAGGGAAGTGCTGACATAGCAGAAGTTGTCATAAGTATCACCTACCTACTTACCTACCTACCTACGCGGACGAGCAGGCGAAACCCTGAATAAAACATCTGCATGTAATATGGGAAACAGGATTTGCATTCTAATTCATTGACGTAGCGTTTGTCCTTTCATCTTATTAACTTATGAGCATGCAGCGGATCCTTTCCCAGTTTTCGGTGCACACCGATGGCAGCGAGAATTTTAATGAAGCCTGGTATAATCATTGGCCGGTCGGTGGAAAGCTTCGGCAGTGGGTCACGTTGTATGTTTACACCAAAGCGTGCATCATGCATAGTAGCTTAGTATCTCTAAATAGTTTACAAATTTAGTGTCCTAAATCGGTATTTTTAAGGGGTATGTCCCCTGAAAGACCTTCTTAAAATTTTAATCATTTATATCATCCTCAGATCAATGTAAACAGTCCCGTATCAATATTTAAGCGGGCTTTTATTAAAGACAAGCTTTGATTTTTTTAAAATATATTATCCGACAAGATAACCCCTGTTTGATTCCAGTGTGTGTCAAAATTATCCGTTCAAGCGTTTTTCGCCATCATTAGTCATATTTGAATACATGAATTATGACATCAAATTTCAAGAAAAATCTTTATTTTTTTTGCCATCATAGCATTTAGTGTTCGGGACGTTATAAATTATTTTAATCGTGTTTAGGCCCCTCGACGTAGTGTCATGGTTAGTGAACTTGTCTCGCTAGTACAATTTCAACTGAGTAGTGAGATCGATCCTCACTGGATGCTCCGTACTTTCGGCCTTGTGCCACATCTAAGCTGCGTTTAGAATATTCACCATATTTTAACCGTGTTGATGACGTTGCTTCTTTTATGTGCCCTGTCCTTTCAGGACGTGTGGGGTCATGGCTCTCCACGGTAGCATTTGACTCGTTTCTATCCCTGTTTGTGCTCGCCGATTTTACCCGGGAGTGTTCAATTGTTCAGGACCACATTGGTTTACGGCTTTGAAACACTGGTTCTCGTACGATTATTGAAGTTAAGCAACGTCGAGGATCGTCAATACCTAGTTGTGTGGCCGTTTACAAACACTCAACATTATTATCATTTCCCTTTCTGCTACATTCTTTTTCAAGGCTACTCAATTGCAGTTAATTCTACTTGAAGTTGTTTTCTGCTGCCATAGAAGGATATGACAACACAACTATGACATTCAAACATGCTATTGTTCAGGGATCACTCACCTTTCTGTACAGCAAATGAAATCAAAGTGATAAAGGTTACACAGTAAAGAGGTAGAAATGAAAAGATTAAAAACTGACAGTTTTTTCCATTTCACTGAAACGGACGTTAAACACTTTATTATTCCTGCTTTCTTTCTTTCATTCATTTTGTTTCACTGAAACCAAGTAGCGTCTCAGATACGTATTTTCCGTCTTTCCACGCAATCAAAGTCCATTATTTATAAGGTATTGGCAGGAGACGTTAAATACTTATATCTTCCATTCTTTCTTCGTTTCGTTTTATCACTGAAACTAAGTAGTGGCTTTTCCCCTCTTTCCACGCGATCAAAACGGAATAGATCATTATTTATGAGGTATTGGCAGGACGCAATGGTCGTGTGAATTAATGAAGGGAGAAAAAAATAGATTATTTGGGAGGCATTTTTGTTATTCCAATGAACCTTTATATTTTTTCCGTCATATTACCCAACGTCTGTTATAACAATGTTTCTCAACCTTTTCAACCTTTTTACAGTATTTACAATATTCGGACTGTTGTCCTCATCTTTATTGTCACATTCACAACGTTTCTGTCGCTGTACGCCCCCGGTCATCTTCAGGTGATATTTGTTTGAATTCCGTACCGAACCAAGAATAGTCAATCTGTATGTTGGCGTTTCTGAAGATTCGGTTCGAAATTCAGACATATATCACCTGAAGAAGGCAGAATCGTACGGCGGTCGAAACGTCGTGTATATGACAATAAAGATGAGGACAACAGTCCGAGCAATGTAAATAGTGTAAGTAGTTACAATACCTCATCCCAGAAATATAGACAGATCCTGAAGAAGGCCGGAACGTACAACGACAGAAACATCGTGAATATGACAATAAAGATGAGGACGACATCCGACAAATGTAAATATTGGAAATAATTACAATATCTCATCCCAGAAATATAGACAGATCCTGAAGAAGGCCGAAGCATACAACGATCGAAGCATCGCGACCATGACAATAAAGATGAAGACAGTAGTCCGAACAATGTAAATAGTGTAAATAGTTATAGTACCTCATACCAGAAATATAGTCAGATCCTGAAGAAGGTCGGAGCTACAACGACCGAAACATCGTGAATACGACAATAAAGATGAGGACGACAGTCCGACCAATGTAATTAGTGTAAATAGTTACAATACCTCATCTCAGAAATAGAGACAGATCCTGAAGAAGGCCGGAGCTACAACGACCGAAACATTGGGAATATGACAATAAAGATGAGGACGACAGTCCGACCAATGTAATTCGTGTAAATAGTTGCAATATCTCATCCCAGAAATATAGCCAGATCCTGAAGAAGGCCGGAGCTACAACGACCGAAACATCGTGAATATGACAATAAAGATGAGGACGACAGTCCGAACAATGTAAATAATGTAAATAGTTACAATACCTCATCTCAGAAATATAGACATATGTTGAAGGTGAATATGGCAATAAAGATGAAGACAACATTCGGAACAATGTAAATAATGTAAATAGTTAAAATACGTCATCTGAGAAATAGAGGCTGATCTTTTTATCCTTGTGGAGCATTTTTTGGTCTCACGTGGCGTCTGTCTATCACAGCTTGTCAAGTTGAACTTTCAAGCCTTCGTTCAGCTTCAGGCTTCAGTCTCTACACATTTAAATCTGCACTGAATTACTTTTCTTTGTGAGTACACTTGCTGCAGAAATTCCTGCGTTAACCAACCAGGTGGCGGGTATTCCAAGTCGGAATGGAACAACCATTTTCAAAGAGCAAAGGAATGGGAGGTTTTACATTCAGCTATCCTATCAAATCCGACCTTTTCAATTCTTCCCAAATCTAGGCCCATTTTCTCTGGTCCAAGAAACCACGTTCGGAATCACTGTAATATAACATTTCCCAAAAATGCATATCTCCCTTAAATCTTGATTTGTCGCAGGAATATTCTTCGGAGTTACATTTATGATGTCGCAGGAATATTCTTCGGAGTTACATTTATGATGTGTGATATCTGAAAATCTTTTCATAGATAAAGCTTTATTGCTTCAGTTATTGCTATTTGCTGTTGGATAGTTGATTTATTTGTTCTGTTCATTCCGGGATATAATCTGTGTTAAAGTTCGAGTGTTGAAGTAATTAATAGCACTACCGGTTTTTATGTTCTTCGTGTTTATTTAGTGATTTTGTCGTTGTCATGTCAGTTTCTTGCATCTGGTAATCAAGGTGTAGTATCTGTTCTCCTAATCGCTAATGGTAATATTAGACATTTCCTTGTAAGGAACTGAGTAGTAGCATCCGTTCGGGTCCTAGCTATTGGCAAACTGGGGTAAAAAGAAAAATATTTTTAAAAAATATAGTAAAAATGTCTGCAATATATTTTCGTAGTAAAAAAAAATATATAATAAATTGTCTGTAATGAAAAAATATAATACTAATTATAAGTATATTATAATATTTGTAAATAAAATATTGCAATACATTTTTGTAAAAAAAATAAAAAAATACCTACTATACATTTTTTTGTAAGAGAGGCACGGTGGAGTTATGGATGGCAGCTTGCATTGAGGAATCGGAGAGCCGAGTTCGAATTCCAGGCGAATCCCTTACATTCACTTACGTGCTAATATCCATGGGGAAGGTATGAATCCTCTTCTCCGTCCAGCTACGGGTAAATACCAGGACAGACCCGGTTCTATAGACTTCTAAGAGAAGGACAACTCTGAATTCAGAACCTGCGGAGGGTCGTTTGGGGACATTGTGGCACGTAGTGCACCAGGTCTCTGTATTCGGCCCTTCAAAAAGTGTGGTTGGTTCTACACAAAGCCTTCACCACTGTAATCAAATTATATGCGCTGGTGTCTGGCCTGTCGGTTCCTAGAAACTGAGCTACTTGACCCTGATACGACGGGAGAGTCGAGTACATATATATATCGTGAGATAAAAAGAAAACATCTATTCATATCT
>OZ038509.1:51692837-51695337 GCA_964036315.1 Acanthosepion esculentum | reverse complement strand
CACACGCACACGCACACGCAAACACATACATATCCATGAGAGGAAATAGTACACACCTATATACCAGAACATTGTGAGTAAAATTAATGACGTTTCGACCTTCACGCAAACAAACGCACACAAACACACTGACTCAGACACGCAAACACGCTCGCTCACACACACACACGAACACACACACACACACACACAAACACCCACCCACACATATATATATGATTATTTTAAATGTTATTTTAGTGGATACCTTTGTTTGAATAGAGGCCCCGTTTTTAAGGAGTATGTTTATTTTTTAACAAAAGTAAACAGATAAGTATATATATATATATATATATATATATATATATATATATATATATATATATATGTATATATATATATATATATATATATATATATATATATATATGTATATATATATATATATATATATATATATATATATGTATATATATATATTTGTGTATTTAGGCAGCAATCCTTCTTTCAAGCACATTTCATTAAAAACGACTGACAAGGTGCTTTTATTTAGTTTTTTATATAATTTCTCGTGCGATATATATATATATATATGCATGTATATATATATATATGTATATATACGTACCGTAATTCTCCATGTATAATACGCATTTCTCTCTATAAAATAAAAAGCAAAATCAGGGGTGCGTATTATGCATTTTTTATAATAAGAGTAGCAAACGCTGACCATAGTGAAATTGGTGAGGTACAATATATAGGGATTGCTTACCAAGTAAGGGGTGCGTATTATGCGTGAGTAGAAGCATTTTCCCACACTTTCAGCACAATCTCATTGGTGCGTATTATGGATGAAGGCGTATTATACATGGAGAATTACGGTAAATGTATAAAAAATAATTGGCCATAAGGTGAGGGACCAGTTTATATAATGATCGTAATATATAAATGATCACCCTGTTATATTCACATTATAATTGGAGAGGTACAGTTCATATGGTTTGATTACCAAACAACGGGTGCGTATTATGCGTGAGTAGAAGCATTTACCCGCACTTTTAGCACATTTTTAGACGTGTGTATTATGGATGGAGGCGTATACATAGGGAATTACGGTATATATATTAAGACAGATAGCAACCTAGCTAGCTCGCTAGATAGATAGATAGAAATAAAAGCCGTTATATAGAAATATAAGCCGGTATATAAAAAAAAACATGATCATTTAAACATATCATCAAACCTTACATGTAAGATAGATGTGAAAACGTCTTCATATATATATATATATATATATATATATATATATATATATATATATATATATATATATATATATATCACCACTCATATATATATATAGAGAGAGAGAGAAGCGACATGTGAGGTCCTTTAAATCACTGTATATATATATATATATATATATATATATATATATATATATATATATGATTTTAAGATGAACAGGCTTGGATAGTTAATAAGCATCTAGTTGAGTGCGTTAGCATAAATATATAAATTATATTTGGAGTGTATTACGTTTTAAGTTTTTCTTTCATTTCCTGACGCACAAAGGCGCACGTGTTTGCCTGTCAAGGAAACTGTAAATAAACCCGACATCAAAGTCCGCCAACCCGTGAAACTTTTACGCCAAGATATCGAACCATTTTTTATTTATTTATTTTTTTTTTGACTATTCAGAAATTATCACAGTTAAAATGCTTCTTTACATTTTCGTGCCGGACAAATTTTTACCATACCTTCGAAAACAAATTGTGTACCATTAGCCACAATCCCGTCCTATGGATAGAGAAAATTAAGAAACCCTGGAAAACCTGCATCTCTATTGCTTGTGAATAAACATTTTTAGCAAAGTTCCTATTAACATTATGCGAGATCTGTTTGATTTTCGATTTTAAGACATACAGGGTGTCCATAAAGTTCGTGTACACTCTTAAAAAATTATAACTTTTTTTGTATTTGCGATACAAATAATCTGTAAAAAATGTTATAAAGTTTAATGTATCTAGTTTTAAGTATAGCTAAAATAACTAATGTGATTTCAGGTATTACTGTAAATCAGTTGGCAAATGTTGTCCGTGATCTGCAAAATCGTATTACCCTTTGTATTGCTAATGATGGAGGACATGTGGAAACTTAAATAAAATTTCAATAAAACCTTTAAAAATATAGATTTACTTCTTTCTAATCCTTTTTACACATTATTTCTATCGAAAATACAAATAAAGTTATAATTTTTTTAAAGTGCGCACGAATTTTACGGACACCCTATATATATATATATATATATATGTATGTATATACATACACACACACACACATATATATATATAGAGAGAGAGAGAGAGACAGAGAGAGAGAGAGAGTTGCCTGACGATTGCTCTAGCATGAAACAGACTGTCGCCTCTAAGTGCTGACTTCCATGTCCACTTTTATATTGATATATATATATATATATATATATATATATATATATAGATATATATAAAGGGTGTCCATA
>OZ038509.1:51682837-51687837 GCA_964036315.1 Acanthosepion esculentum | reverse complement strand
TTTAAATTTTTTATAATAAATAATTAATCTAATTTTCTGCTATTGTCAACTGGTGTTATGCATTTTTTAATAATGTTCTTCATCATTCACCTGCAAAAAAAAGGCTAAAAGTGATGGAAGCCTTATTAATAAAAACAAACAAACCAACACTTAATAATATTAACTTTGAACATGGACACAATATCTTGACCGTGTTTTGAAACAAAACAATGAAACATTTAATAAAACATACATATAACAAACTATTTCTCATTCTAACAGTTAAAATATAATCCTTGACAATGGCTAAATGTATAGCCGAAAGCGCTCGGATAAAAAGAACATTCGGACAGTTTTTATATAATTTATCATCCGAAAAGAAAAACATTATTAAATCGCACGAGAAATTATATAACAAAATAAATAAAAGCACCTTGTCAGTCGTTTTTAATGAAATGTGCATTAAAAAAAAGGATTGCTGCCTAAATACAGAAATATATATATATATATATATATATATATATATATATATATATATATATATATATATATATATATATATATATATGCGTGTGTGTATAATGTCAATATATTTGGAGAAAATGTATATTTCAGCGGGGTTTTTTACGTATATTAATGTAAGCATTGAGTGATTACTCAATACAAATCTTTGTGTATATTTTAAAAAAACATCATGACATGTCAATATATTACATAGGGGAAAAGAAAAAAAAAAGGAATCAGTTGCTTTTATTTTGTGCAATTTTAGACAGGCTTGCATTTTACATACGAGTGTGAACTTTGAGAAAAAAAAAAAAGCCGTCTTCGTCTTCACAATTTCTTTCTTTTTTTTTTCAAAGATTTTTCTTATTTTTATCCAGATGTTCTACAGACGTTATCCCGAGTTTTACAAATTTCTAACGTGTAAGACACACACACACACACACACACACACACACACACACAGAAATACATCACACGCCTCCAAGCACATGTACACAAACCAGTAGACCTCTATAAATGGGCATTGTAGATTTATTTCCCAGAGAAAAAAAAAATCAGATGTTTAGACATTTGAACTGTTAACAAAACGCAGTAGAGATTTATTGACCAAACTTGAATTAATCTGACACAAGGCCATGACTATCGAGTCTCAGTATTTACCCAAAACCTCTTCACAAGGCGGGATGTGAAATAATGCCGTCTTTTTTTGTTTTTTTTACGTGGGGCGTTTCCGAGCCCGTAGACCCCCTATACATGGGGTAGGGTAGCTGTCTACGTCCCCAGACGAAACTCTGCCCTTCGGCATAGCCTCGTCTGGGTTCCTCTCTGCCCGGAGGTTTTGCTATCTCCATAAATGCTTTTCTAAGCGCTGCTTAGATGTGGCACACGGCCGAAAGTGTGAGACACCCAGTGAGGCCCGAACTCACTGTTCAGTCCTAACTATTACACCACGTTGGAATGTCTTTTATGACGATTTTCTAAGCCTAGCTTAGATGTGGCACAAGACCGTAAGTATGGGGCACCAAGTGAGGATCGAACTCACTACTCAGTCGTAATTGTTCTAGCGAGACGAGCTTGTTAACCATTACATCATGTCAATGTGGCCATGGCTGTCAAGTATCTCGTGTGGATCAAATTATTTACAGTGACTTTTTGCCAATACTTAACAAAATTCGCTTAGTCAGGCACAGGGCGATCACTGTGGAGTTCTTAGTGTAGATTAAATTATGTACAGTATCTTTTGTTAATATTTAACAAGATTAGTTTAGTCAGGCACAAGGCCATGACTGTGGAGTTTCTAGTGTTTTTCAAATTATCTGCAGTGACTTTTTGTCAATATTTAACAAACTTAACTTAGTAGGGCACAAGGCTATGACTGTCGAGTTCCTAGTGTGGATCAAATTATCTAAAGTGTTTTTTGCCAATTCTTAACAAGATTAGCTTAGTCAGACACAACCCTACACCTGTTGAGATCCTAGTGTAACAAACGACGGAAAATGGTACAAAAATGCGAAAATGTATTGGAATAGCGAAATATACATTAAAAAAGCTGAACAAAGCAGAAAAAACATTATATATATATATATATATATATATATATATATATATATAATATATATATATATATATATATATATTTGATGTACTCGCGTGTTCGACGTAAGAGGTTCCGACGACAACGAACTAATTATCTGCATGTCTATGACGGGTATGACTCTTGAGTCCGGCTCGAGAATTGCATAAAAGACCACAAAGAGGACAGGAGAATGTATTGTATCCAAGTGCAGCAGAAACACTGTTTGATGTTTTATTTTGCTTTCGTGTTTCACGCAGTCGACTGATGCTTACTTCTTGACGGTGCATTATTCTTGTATGGCAGCTAGAGTGATACTCTGATCTCTTCATAGCTACCTCTTCAAAGTTCTTGAATGGAATGTTGACGCAAGAAAGGTTGCTTTTCAGTTCGTCTTTATACCTGAGCCAAGATCTACCATGACCACTCTGGAGTTCACTGTAGAAAAGAACTTTCGGTACGCGATCATCACTCATCCTTACCACATGGCCAACCCAACGTCATTGTGATTGCATCCTGAAGCTCTCGATGGTAGGAATCTTGCATTTCTCAAAAACGTCGGTATTCGATACTCGATCATCAAACGTTACGTCAGATTGTACGGAGACAACCTTTATGGAAGACATTTAATCGTTTTACATATATACTCGCCTGTTTGTTTAGGTATGTTTGTATATGTAATGTGGTTGTTTGTGTGTGTATCTGTATTTCCTATTAAATATATATATATATATATATATATATATATATATATATATATATATATATATATATATATAGTAGAGTAATACATTTCAGATGCAACAAGGAAGGTCTTCAGTGATGCACTGTCTTCATTGCCGATTTCGGGTTTTGCATCATATCGGCTCCAACAGAAACCCCGACCTAATTCCACAAGATTCAGGCCGCCTCCTTGATAGCGTTGTGCTACGCACTTCGACATTGCAAAAAAGATAAATCAAGATATGACTCGGATATGTATATATATATATACTCAAGACGACTGTATATATATATATATATATATATATATATATATATATATATATATATATATATATATATATATATATGCTAAAGACGACTATATATATATATATATATATATATATATATATATATACTAAAGACGATTATATATATATATATACTAAAGACGACTATCTATATATATATATATATATATATATATATATATACTAAAGACGACTGTATATATATATATATATATATATATATATATATATATATATATATATATATATATATATATATTAAAGACGTCTGTATATATATATTTCCCAACGTTAAAATTCCCCATCATCATACAATGGACATGATTAAGGGGACAAGCGACGAGGCAGTCATTGGCGATTCCGAAAGGATCCCGAGCATTCCAGATTGCTTTTGAAAAAAAGCAGAAAGTGCAAGAGACGTCTGCGACATGTCACAAGTGGAGAGTAATTAGAGTGGAGAGTAAGGTGTCACTATGCACGGCTGGGGTACTTTTCGGGTAAACTTTGCACCGCTGGATACTTATCGGACGGACATCTGATTTTTCAGGTCCTTTTATCTACATTTCTCGCACGCAGTCGTATTACTATCTAGTTGCAGCCGAGTTTATTCACAGTTATGCCGTCAAAGTGGCATCTCTAAATTTTCTATTGATCTATCTAAACCGTCTTAACTATTTCGCATTTAAGCCTGATCATATCTGTCGACCCATCTAACCCGGTCAGTGCAGAAGCTATTTCTCTGAGAGATACGACCAAGTGTCACAAGAAAGTCATGATTCCCATGAGCATTAGCAACGTTGTAACTGGTAAGTACCTGTATGGGTAACCAATGTAAAATGTAAACGTTTGTGGCCTTGTGAAATGATTAACAATATTTCTACATATATATATATATATATATATATATATTAAAGAAACTCTCTCTATATAAAAATGTGTGTGTATACTAAAGACGACTGTATATATATATATATATATATATATATATATATATATATATACTAAAGACGTCTGTATATATATATACATATATATATATACTAAAGACGACTGTACATATATATATATATATATATATATATATATATATATATATATATATATATATATATATATACTAAAGACTATATATATATATATATATATATATATATATACTAAAGACGACTGTATATTGATGGTGAATTTTAACATTGGGAATATATATATATATATCTCAAAATAAAAAGAAAGAACAGTCAGAGTTATAATTCATAGTTATTTAGCACTTATTTTTAAAACCAGTGCTCGATACAGAGTAGACCATTAATATTATAATATATATATATATATATATATATATATATATATATATATATATATATGTATATATATATATATAATTATTATTATTATTATATATATTATAATATATATATATATATTATAATATATGTACATGTATTATATTATTATAATAGATGTACATATTCTAGTATCTATCTATCTATCTATCTATCTATCTATATATATATATATATATATATATATATATATATATATATTCCAGTATCTATCTATCTATCTGTCTATATATATATATATATATATATATATATATTCCAGTATCTATTTATCTATCTATCTCTCTCTCTTTATTTCTCTCTCTCTCTCTCTCTCTATATATATATATATATATATATATATATAATTATATTATATATGTCTATATATATTATAATATATGTATATGTATTATATTATTATAATCTATCAATCTATCTATCAATCTATCACTCTTTCTTTCTCTCTCTCTTTCTTTCTCTCTCTCCATATATATATATATATATATATATATATATATATATATATATATATATATATATATATATATGTTTGTATGTATCTAACTATCTGATTTGATGCGGCCGCGTGGCCGAGTGTTTAGA
>OZ038509.1:51667837-51677837 GCA_964036315.1 Acanthosepion esculentum | reverse complement strand
CTTGTTGATCATACGTATTTTTATACAAGTCAAGGTCAATATACCTGTTCTACAATATATTATATATAGTAGATATACTTTAGTATATATTCAAATTGAAACAGTTAAATATCTTCTTTGCCTTGTAGTAGTTTTTGGTTCGGTTTTCGTGATGTCATTTGCAGCTGCGTTCCATTTATTGTATTTTTCCAATCGTCGAATAATGTGTTGAATATTTTGCTCGAAGTTGTAGATAAACTGTCCAAAGTTCATATTTTGATATTTTTCTTCAAGTACTTTCGAATTTCGAAGTCATTATCACGAACCGATCTGGTGTCTGTGTGGTAGTTCAATTCCTTTGTCTGCATCAGGTTTTCTTTAGGAATTTGATCGTTTGAAATTATCTAGCGTGACGTCATGTGTAATGACTACAGCGAACTAGGCCCCAAACAATGATTGCGATTTATTGAAATTTTTATTTTTATTTTATTTTATTTTTATTATAACACAGTACGTGTGGACATTAATATTTCATATTCACTTTAAGATAACTTCTCAAGTGTTAAATGATATTTTATTTAATGTCGGCTGTTTATTTTCTATAATTATAGCTTCTAGAATTTTGAGTGTTTCCTTGCGCTGGATGCTCTATAGCAGGATTCGACAACCTTTTGCTAACCTTGTGCCGACTTAGGGTTTTAAAAACATTCAGTGTGCCAACAGCATACGTATTGTTATACAAGTCAAACTGTGATTTATTTATTTAAATTTTTATTTTATTTTATTTTTATTATTACAATAAAATATATTCTCGCATTAATTATTTCATATTCACTTTAAGATAACTTCTCCAGTGTTAAATGATATTTTATTTAATGTCGGCGGTTTATTTTCTATAATGATAGGTTCTAGAATATTGAGTCTTTCCTTGCATTGGGTGCTGTAGACTATTTTGTTGTTATCTACTAGTATTTGTCTTATGTTTATAATTGTACTTTGATCGTTCATGATGTGCTGGTCAAAGTTTCGACAGGTGACAGGTCAATCGGCGAGAAAGTGTGGTGCATGTGTACTCAATGTAATTATTTAATGTTGTTTTTTGATTATTAGTTTTAGAGATACAATCTCCCAGTGGTCATGAAAATTCATAGACAACATTATTTTTACATACGAAGGTGGATTTATAAGGCCCGGTATTTTTGGTAATAAGCATGGGGGGGTCTAATGCCGGTTTCCCTTAGGCGAACACGGGTTCGAATCCTGCCAGAGAGCGCATATTTTTCTCATAAGTTTTCTCGAATATTCAGGCCAGTAGTCGAAAATAAATACATATACTGTTTAATAAATAAACAGGGAGCACGAGTATCCACTGAAAATTACGTTTAATTCGTTTTGTTTTACGGCATATCAGCCCCAATGGGTTATTAATACCCACAAAATTTTCTTTTCTGATAATATTTTTTCCAAAATATGTATTGCTGGCATTAAAACCTATTTTTACACTTTCATAGTGTTTTGACATCAGTTTGGGGGTTAACTATTTACCTATTGCTTGGACCCTAACAGGTGCTACCACCCCGTTTTAGGATGGACCTGGGAACACCAGTAATTAAGAAGTGGTTCCACGCTCCTCAAAACCTCCTGATTAGAGTCCTCGCTGTCAGACGTACTTTATCATCTTACCCAGGACGCGGATGCAGTTTATCGTCATACCCAGGACGCAAATAACGTTTAAAAAATGTCGAAATGCAACATGGTGTTAAATGTTAGTCAACTCAAATGCATTTTAAAATATTGCTACTACACTCGTAATAAATCTCTGGTTACCCCCTTTGTACTGTGAACGCTTGTTTACAAAACATCGTAACCGCAGCGGTTAATTTTAAAATAATTATAACAGCGCGCGTTCATGCGTGTTTACAAAATATCACCATCACAACGATTACAGTTACATTAAGCTTGTCTTCGTAATTCACACCTGAGGCGAGAAAAAATTGCGTGAATTGCACCTGAGTTCAATAATTTTGATATGGAAGACAAATTGAAATACAAACTCTACCTACTTGACAAAGTTAATGCTTCTATGTTTGGGCAACAAATCCAACAAATAAAAGAAAAGGGCCGCTCGCCCACGACAGTTTCCCTTGGAGGCACACCTTTCTGCTTTCACCGATTCTCTCTCTCTTTCTCTCTCTCTCTCTCTCTCTCTCTCTCTCTCTCTCTCTCTCTCTCTTTCGGACAATATCTGTTTGTGTCAAGCATTCTGCCTGAATTTTAGTAATATCAACTCATAAAATGCCGTTCAATAAGTTTTTAGGTGCAGTTCTTTTGAAGAAACTGTTTAGAAGGATAACGAAACAAACGCCTATTCGTCTTTCTTTCCTCTCTTTCTTTCTTTCTTTCATTCTTTCTTCTCTTTCTTTCTTTCTTCTCTTTCTTCTCTTTCTTTTCTTTCTTTCTTAACAGAATAATATTCTCTTCTTTTTTCATTCTTTCTTTCTTCTTTTTCCTTTTCTTTCTTAACAAGATAATATCCTTTTCTCATTTTCATTCTTTCTTTTTCATTCTTTCTTTTATCATTCATTTTTCTCTTATCTTTCTTTCTTTCTTTCTTTCTTTCTTTCTTTCTTTCTTAACACGATACTGCCTCTTCTTTCCCATTCTTTCTTTTTTCATTCATTCTTTCTCTTTCTTTCTTTCTTTCTTTCTTTGGTTGTTTCTTTCTTTTTTTCTTTTCTTCTTTCTTTTCTCTTTATTTCTCACTTCCTCCATTTTTCTTCCTTCCTTTCTTTCTTTCTTAATATGAATATAACATTGTTCTTTTTTTCTTTCTTTCTTTCTTTCTTATCATGAATATATCCTTGTTCTTTCTTTCTTTCTTCTTTCTTATTTTCTTTCTTTTGTCTTTCTTTCTTTCATTCTTCCTTTCTTCTTTCTTTCTTGTTTTCTTCTTTCTTGCTTTCTTTCATTCTTTTTTCTTTCTTATCATGAATATATCCTTGTTCTTTCTTTCTTTCTTTCTTTTTCTCTCTTTCTTTCTTCCTTTCTTTCTTTCTTAACAAGATAATACCTCTTCTTTCCCATTCTTTCTTTTTTCATTCATTCTTTCTCTTTCTTTCTTTCTTTCTTTCTTCTTTGTTTGGTTGTTTGTTTCTTTCTTTTTTCTTTTCTTCTTTCTTTTCTCTTTATTTCTCACTTCCTCCATTTTTCTTCCTTTCTTTCTTTCTTTCTTTCTTTCTTATTATGAATATAACATTGTTCTTTCTTTCTCTCTTTCTTATCATGAATATGTCCTTGTTCTTTCTTTCTTTCTTCTTTTCTTTCTTTTTATCTTTCTTTCTTTCATTCTTCCTTTCTTCTTTCTTTCTTGTTTTCTTCTTTCTTCCATTTTTCTGAATGTATCCTTGATCTTTCTTTCTTTCTTTTTCTCTTTTACTCTCTTTTTTACTCACTGGATGAATTGAAGACAAGAGGGCCAAACTTAATACAACGTATAACATACTTGACAAGCTTGAGAAAATGAATGACAGAACAAGGTTTAGAAATAACGAAAAGACAGAATTTATTTAGAGCTACAAAGAACAGGAAATTGTGGAGAGCCATAATCGGCTTCGGGGACAGGGCATATAAAGAGAGATAGATAGAGTTCTAAGGCAGGATCCCAGTCTCATTTGGCGGTGCCAGCCACGAAATCGTTTAGCATTTCGCAAGAATGTTTCTAATAATTTGCATAAAATCACAATAAACTTCGTTCTGGTTTTTGGTTTTGTCCGGACAAATCTAAAAATATTTATTTATTTATTTTTTTTTCATTTCTATTTAATGGAGATACGGGGCTTTCCTCTCTCTCTTTTTCTCTCCCTCTCTCTCTCTCTCCTTCTCCACTCTCTCCCTCGTATTAGTTCTTCCTCCTTTCCTGATACTTTCTCCCGGCTTTTGAAGAAACATCACGATACAAAATAGCTTCATTAACTTAACCACGCCCCTTTTTGATTTTGTGGGCGGAGTAAAAGTAATTTAAATATCCGTTTTGGTAAATTCCTAATTGAGACAGTGTATTATAATAACTACATTAATATTAAAAATAATAAAGTAATCGGGGGGGGTCTTTCTCATATTTCGGAGTCATGCTTCTTCTAACAAATCTCTCACACTATATTCTTTCTTTCTTTCTTATCTCACTCACTCTTTCTTTCTTTCTTTCTTTCTTTCATTCTTTCTTTCTTTCTTTATTCTTCATTCTCTCTTCCTCATTCTTTCTCTTCTTTCTTTCCTCCTCATTCATTCTTTCTTTCTTTCTTTCTTTCTTTCTTCCACATTCTTTCTCTTCTTTCTTTCTTCCGCATTCTTTCTTCATTCATTCTTTTCTTTCTTCTTTTCTTTCTTTTTTTCTTTCATTCTTTCTTTCTTCTTCATTCTTTCTTTCTCGCTATTTCCTTCCGTCTCATATTTTCTTTCTTTCTTTCTTTGATTCTTTCTTTCTCACCCTTCTTTCTCACTCTTTATTTTTCATTCTTACATCCTTTCTGTCTCACTCTTTTTCGGTCCTTTCTTTGTGTCTTTCTTTCTTTCTTTATCATTGTTTCTTTCTTTGTTTCTTTATTTATTTATCAGTCTTTTTCTTTCTTTCTGCCATTCAAAAAGTATGGATGGCTCTGCACAAGAGCTTCACTACTATAATCATATATATATATATATATATATATATATATATATATATATATATATATATATATATATATATTGAACCTGACATGACGATCCTTCAGTTCGGGGAACTCATTCAAGTAGTTCTGGTTTTAAATTTTTGTTCTGCACTTTTCTGATATATATATATATATATATATATATATATATATATATATATATATATATATATATATAAAATATATAAATATATGTACATCCATACATACAGATATATATATATATATATATATATATATATATATATATATATATATATATATATATATATATATATATATAATTTCCAAGAGGATTGAATACCGGTAGAATCTATCTGTATTTACCTATATCTTACTCATTTAAACCTTTTTTTAATTCCTCTCTTTAAAACTTCTCTCTGTTAAATTTTAATCCCTACCTTCACTTTTAGGCCTTCCTGTTCTTCTCTCGTCTGTTACCCCTCTCTAAAGCTTTCATTTACCTCTCACATTCGTCCCCCACTCTCATACATACACTCTCACTAAAATTTAATTTTTTATTCCCGGAGTTATGTTTTCTGATTTCTTTTTGAACTTGTACGTCTGATGAATTGGATCGTTATTACGCTACCAATGTAATAAATTATAACCATGGAATATAAGTGTTTAAGCCATTATATTATATATATATATATATATATATATATATATATATATATATATATATATATATATGTATATATATATATATATATATATATATATATATATATATATATATATATATATATATATATATATATATATATATATATAAATAAAAACGAAAGAACAGTAAGATATAACATCCGGTGTTCTTATAGATATTTTTATTTTTACACAATAGTGCTCTATGTAAATTTAAATTTACAGAGCATTAATATTATAAATTAATAGATTTAAAATATGGTTTTACCGCTACACAGTGATAACCATGTTTCAGAAATGGAAGCTAAAGCCCCTGAATTTAATTTTGTTATTAAACCAAAGACATTAGTTCCATTTCCTCATCAAGCGAATTTTGCGACTGGAAAGATTCATAATTGAGGGTTTCCAAGGTTACCGATAAATCCATTCATCTAGACAAGGGGTGGTAGAGGGTTCAATTTTTAATTTTCGTTGTATCAGTTAATAGTTACATTTGAAAGCGGGGTTATATATATATGTAAAGTGCCTGAAAACCATATAACGGGTTGCCCCAAACCTTGTGCGTGAAATTGGGTAGGCGTAACACTTAGGACTGTCGATAGCTGTGCTAGCACGAAAGTCACAAGTCATCGTGACCGAGCGTTTGAGTGTGCTGGCCTTGTTCAGGTTGTTGATCATGCTAGATGACACGCTCTCTCCCAGAAAGTGTGACTAAGGTCTGCTCAACATAATTGCAGTAGCAACTATAGGTTGGCTCCGGGGTTGTTGAAAAAACACAAATGTGCCTGAGCGAGCGTCTGCAATAAGGATTGGCTAGCCAACCTAGCAGGCGGATATCCTCGAATACGAGTGGCCAGCTATTATTATTATTATTATTATTATTATTATTATTATTATTATTATTATTATATATACAGAAAATGAGAGAGAGAGAGAAGAAAAGAGAGAGAGAGATAGTGTGTGTGTGTCTGTGTACTTTATTAGTATGCAATCATCGAAAGTACAATTCTCTTTGGTAATTATTATCATTGTCACCATTCGATCCCATTTTTCCAGCTATTTATTCAGTACTACGGATGGAAGGAGACAGGCTTAGAGCGATTTATTATCGAGGAATTTAATTAAACGTTTTATTTGTTGTTTTTTATTACTCTTCATAATTTATAGTGTTTTCTGTGATTTTATTTTGAAGTTGAATTTTAAAAATACGAATTTGATGTAATCTTAAGGATGAAGATTGTTTTTTAAAATTATATTATTAACTTTTTTATATTTTATTTTCTGTTTGATTGTGTTCGGATTTAATTTCGATAAATGAATTAATTTAATTAAAAATATATTCTTAAAAATCTAAAAATTAGAAACAAACTATAAAATTATCTTTCAATTTAGACATCGAATTTAATTAAATTATCGAAATTTTAAAAAAAAATAGATAATGCTATAATTACAAGAAAAGTTATTAAAACAAATCAAAATTTAGAATAGAAAATTTTTATTTGTTCTTTTTTACGGCTTATCAACCCTTGCGAGTTATTTAAAGCCTGGACATATTTCGGATTTTAAGAATATTTTTTAATTTCTTCGCGAAGGAATATTGCATTAGCAATTTTTTGAAAATAATAATGCTTTTTTTTCAGACTTCCTTTCTATTATTTAATCCGTAGCTGGAGGGAAAACGGATTCATACCTTTTCCAAGGGTATTTGTGCATAAGTGAATGCAACGAATCTGAAAGGAATTCGAACACATTTCTGATTTCTCAGTCCAAGCCGATATCCATTGTATTACCCGCACACGTCGTTATAATTTGAGA
This sequence comes from Acanthosepion esculentum, assembly GCA_964036315.1. Classification (NCBI taxonomy): domain Eukaryota; kingdom Metazoa; phylum Mollusca; class Cephalopoda; order Sepiida; family Sepiidae; genus Acanthosepion; species Acanthosepion esculentum. Next base: position 51,670,689 of record OZ038509.1, on the reverse strand, counting down.
GTTTTTGATTTTCTTTTTTTAGAAACATTCGAAGCTTGTCTTTAAGTCATCTCAATTAACTGGCAAGTTCCTTTTTTTGAAATCTTTTTTATTATCTCTGATTTATTTGCATCAAATTTCCAGTATGTATGGACTGGGAAATTCCACATTATTATTATTATTATTATTATTTCCTTTGATTTCTGGGGTTTACACATTTCTTTCCGGGTCACGCTCAGGGACCTGAGGCTAGAAATGGCATCATGATACTTTCCACTGACAAAAAAAACAAAACAAAACAAACAAAAAACAAAAAAAACACATATTTTCCATAGATAAAGCCCTTCGTAAAGTGTGGGCTGTACTTGTGAGAACAAATTTTTGTATTTCTTTGAGGCATGAGCTTCCAGGAATCCCTTCAATTAGTCTACTGGAATCTTTTCCAACCATTCCTAGGGCTCCAACTACAACAGGGATTGTTGATGTTCCCATGGGCCACATTATTATTTCTTTGTTATTATTATTATTATTATTATTATTTTTTTTTTTATTATTATTATTTATAATTATTATTATTTATTATTATATTATTTCCTTATTATTATTATTATTATTATTTATAATTATTATTATATATTATTATTACTTATTATTACTTATTATTATTTCTTTATTATTATTTTTTATTATTATTATTTATAATTATTATTATTTATTATTATTATTATTTATTATTATTATTTATTATTATTATTATTAATTATTTTATTATTATTTATTATTATTATTTCTTTATTATTATTATTTATAATTATTATTATCATTTATTATTTATTATTATTATTTATTATTATTATTACTATTTCTTTATTATTATTATTAGTTATTATTATTATTATTATTTATTATTATTATTATTATTAATATTTATTTATTATTTGTATTATTTATTTTTTTATTTTTTGTTTGAGACTTTAATTTACCAAGTTTTTCACCTGAGACTGAAGGTAGCAAACGTGTTTCTCTGAAAGTTAATGAAAGTTATTTTGTTTTTTTTTCCGAGTATATGATCAAATCAATTTTTCTGGCCAGAATCTATCTTGCACATTCATAAGTCTACCATTCGTCCATGCTTACATTATTACTGCTACATCGGGATTAGTGCTCCGGCTATATATTTAGAGATTCCTCATAAAATACAAAGAAGGATCTGCAATATCATTGGTCCCGACCTGGCATCTCGGCTTCAGTCACTTTCCCACCGCTCTAATGTAGCTTCCCTGTGCCTTTTCCAAAAATATTTTCATGCTAATTGTTCTGATGAATTGCTTCTATAGCATCTAGACTTTATGGATTTAAACGCTGTACTGGATTGGTGGATAGGTCTCATCAATTCACAGTTGAATTGGCTAGATGTAACCGTAAATTCTATGCTAACAATTTTTGTTACTTCGATTTGAAGGTCCTTATAATTTGACAGTTTTTGAAATTCTTTATGAGAAACATTGGAATCCTGTAGGCAAATCGTATCAATTAGTTGGCAGGTTCCTTATTATTTTTATTACTACTACTACTACTACTACTACTACTACTACTACTACTACTACTAATACTAATACTACTAATAATAATAATACTAATAATAATAATAATAATAATAATATATACCGATATTTTATTTTTTATTGATTTGGTCTTTCATACATTATAGAGTATTTATATCATTTCTATTTGGAGAAATGTCCACATCTTTCTTGTTATTTTATTTTTTTTAAGCATTTCACCCCAAGCAAGGAGGGTGTGCCACTAGCACGCAAGGGGTTACAGAGAGTGAGAGCAAGGGTGAAGAGGGGTGTTTGACGAATGGATATAGAGAAGGACAGGAATCAGGACCAAGACATTAGAAGTCGATTGACATTACATTTGAATAATTGAAGATTATAGCTATCAGGGAAGCAAGTAAGAGGAAGGGAGTTCCACTGCTGGGAAGTGCGAGAGAAGAAGCTGTTGGAGTAGAAGAGGCGGTTACATTTAACCGTTTCGACAGTGAAAGGGTGGGACCGAAATGCCAACCTAGTAGCACGCTTAAATTCATGCAGTTTAGGTACCCGTGAAAATAGCTCGTCAGAGCAGTTGCCATGAAAATATTTGTAGAAAAGTGTTGAGTCTTGACTCATTGTTGAATCTCGCCTAATGCATGGAATAATAATGCAACACAAAATGTACTTAGAACAAGAATGTATTATAACAAGAAAGTGTACACAATAAGTACATATAGTATTTCTGTATATTTCTGGGAAGACGTTCCTGGAGAATGTGTTGACTAGTCGCAGTCGATCAGAGTCTCTAGTTGGATCTCGTGATTCCTTCCCTCGTCTTCCGGTACCAACCATTATTTATATAGTTGGTAGTCACCTATGCAGATTAGGTGGATCCTACCACAACAAAAAGACAGAGGAAAACCACGTTATGTCGGTGAGAAAGTGACTGTAGACGAGATACCAGATCAGGACCTATCACAATTCATATCCGTCTCTATTCATAACGTTTCGGTTTTTTTCCATCCGGTCTTCTTCAGGTGTCTGTCGATTAGAGTAAACTTGAGGGAATTTCGAACTGAACCATTTTTTATTTAATCTACGGGGTTAGATTGTTCTCATTCCCTTGTATCTTAGTTATTCCTCGCACTGTTTCCGCGGATGCTGTAATAGTCATGAGAATTAAGCCTCCTGGGTAAGACGATATACTACATCCGCGTCCTGGGTAAGACGATAAACTTTATCCAACAGCAAGGCCTCTGTTCAGGAGGTTTTGAGGAGCGTGGAACCACCTCTTAATTGCTGGTGTTCCCAGGTTCACCCTGAGACGAAGTG
>OZ038509.1:51660337-51662837 GCA_964036315.1 Acanthosepion esculentum | reverse complement strand
TGAATGAAAAATATTAATTTAATCTTTACAATTTAAGTACTTAGTATTTCACTGAAGTTGGAGGATTCCCTGATATTTTATATATTTTTTTAAACAGTGGATATCGTTTTTGTTATTATTATTATTATTATTATTATTATTATTATTATTATTATTATTATTATTATTATTATTATTCACGCTGAAGGTGTGCTTGATCACGTAGGTATTAATTTTGTTGGAAAGACCCTCTTATACAGCTGGATCTTCTGCATGTCTGTGATCACCTGTGTTATTCTTGGATTATCGGATTAATTAGATCTTTTCAGAAAAACAAAGCGAAAGAAATGTTATACCTTACACGTAATGCTGCTGAAAATTTGTCGGCTCAAACCACTTTCCAAAATTTGATCAAAAGACTAAACATTCCTTTTTTTTAAGTTGAATTTTTCAGCACTATCTACCTTTTTTCTCTCTTTCTTTTTTCTCTCTCTCTTTCCCACTCTCTCTTTCCCACTCTCTCTTTTTCTCTATTTATATCATTTTCTCTCTTTATGTCTTTCTCTCTCTTTCTCTTTCTATCTCTCTACTTATTTTTCTCTCTTTATTTCTGTCTCTTTTCTTTGTCACTTTTTCTATATTTCTCTTTATCTCTTTCTCTTTCTATCTCTTTATTTATTTCTCTCTGTGTTTCTCTCTTTATTACTTTCTCACTTTCTCTCTCTCTCTTTCTCTTTCTATCTCTCTACTTATTTCTCTCTTTATCTCTTTCTCTCTCTCTTCTTCTTTCTACCTCTATCTTTATTTATCTCTCTTTATCACTTTCTTTCTTCATCTCATTCTCACTCTCATTTCCTTTCTCTCTCTTTTTTCTCACCCTTTATTTCTCTCACTTTTTCTCTCTATCTCTTTCTCTCTCTCTTTCTCTTTCCTTTTCTCTCTTTATCTCTTTCTTTCTCTATTTATCTCTCTCTTTCTCTCTCTCTCTCTTTCTATCTTTCCCTTTATTTCTCTCTCTTTTTCTCTCTATCTCTTTCTCTTTCTCTTTCTCTTTCCTTTTCTCTCTTTATCTCTTTCTTTCTCTATTTCTCTCTCTTTTTCTCTCTTTTCTCTTTCTCTCTCTCTCTCTCTTTCTATCTTTCCCTTTATTTCTCTCTCTTTTTCTCTCTTCCTCTCCCTCTGCAACTAAATAGAGTTGGGCTATTCATTTCTGTCTTAAATTCAAGTTGAAACACCGGTTGTTGTTACGATCACCGAAGTTAAGCAACGTCGGGCCTGGTCAGTACCTAGATGGGTGACCGTTTGGGAATACCAAGAAGCTGTAAGCTTGGATGTGCGGTTAGTGTAATAGAAGATGGCTGGGAGAGCCGAGTTCAAATTCCCGTTATTTCCTTGTATTCACTAATACGCAAAAACCTTTGAAAAATGTATAAATCCACATCTTCTCCCCTGCTATGGGTTAATTAGTAAGACTTGTATCACAAAATCATTATTCCCCCCCAATTCTTACATGTAAAGATATTTTCTGACTCTTAAACTGCAAAGTTTGATAAGCCGTAGAAAACGAATCTATCAGTCATTGAAATCCTGATTAGCTACAAAGGCATGTTTGTTAGATTTATTTACATTCTCTAGAATATAAATGTATAGAATCTACCGTGGCCACTAAGAGAGAGGTCAGTTTATATATTGATCTTAATAAAGAATAGGTCCCCCACTTTATATCCACATGATAATTTCTTGTTTGTTGATTAGCCGTAGAAAACAAATCAATCAATCAATCACTGAAATACTGATTAGCTACACAGGCATGTCTTTTAGATTTATTTACATTCTCTGGAATAGAAATGTATAGAAACTACCGTGGCCAGAAATTGAGGGTTCAGTTTATGTATTGATTGTAATAGAGAATTGATCCCCTACTTTATATCCACATTATAATTTCTTTGTTGATAAACCGTAGAAAACAAATCAATCAATCAATCACTGAAATACTGATTAGCTACACAGGCATATCTTTTAGATTTATTTACATTCTCTGGAATAGAAATGTATAGAAACTACCACGGCCACAAAGTAAGGGTTCAGTTTATATATTGATCTTAATAAAGAATTGGTCCCCCACTTTATTTCCACATTACAATTTCTTGTTTTTTGATAAGCCGTAGAAAATGAATCAATCAATCAATGAAATACTGATTAGCTACACAGGCATCTCTTTTAGATTTATTTACATTCTCTGGAATAGAAATGTATAGAAACTACCGTGGCCACAAAGTGAGGGATCAGTTTACATATTGATTGTAACGTAGAATTGATCCCCAACTTCATATCAACATTTTATCAAATTGTGATCATGCATGGAATTCACCTTTCTCGTCCTCCCGCTATGGGTTAATTAGTAAAACTTGCATTACTAAACGATTATTATCTCAAAAAACTTCTTACGCTCTAAAAATATTTCCTGACCTTAAATAACCTGCGAAAGGGTTGATAAGCCGTAAAAAACTATCAAGCAATG
>OZ038509.1:51650337-51655337 GCA_964036315.1 Acanthosepion esculentum | reverse complement strand
CTATCTATCTATCTATCTATCTAGGTAGCTAGCTAGCTAGCTATCTCAGTCTCTTCATATCTATCTATCTATCTATCTATCTATCTATCTATCTATCTATCTAGGTAGCTAGCTAGCTAGCTAGCTAGCTATTTTAATGTCACTCTCTCGTCTGTCTGTCTATCTATCTATCTATCTATCTATCTAAGTCTGTTCATATCTATTTCTCTCTCTCTCTGTCACTCTCTCTCTCTCTATATATATATATACATCTAAATAAATATATATAAATATATATATGTATATATACTTAATCTATTAATTTTATCTATCTTAATTTCTTCTTTCTTCATATCTATCAATCTCAGTTTCGTCATATCTATTTATCTATCTATCTATTTATCTATCTCAGTCTGTTCATATCTATATTTCTCTCTCTTTCTCTCTCTCTCTCCCCTACATACATATATATATATATGGCGAGGAAGTGAGACCAGACACCTTAATTCAACTTAATTTCAAAAATTATATTAAGGGTCTCGGCTCTCGCTTTTGAAACATGAGAACTCTTATGTAGCGAAGGAATCATATTTTTTTAAAAAATTATATTTATATATATATATATATGTCTTAATTTATTCATTTTTATCTATGTATCTTATCTATAATTGTCTCTTCATATCTGTCTATCTTTATATATATATATATATATATATATATATATATATATATATATATATATACCAGTCTCTTTATATCTATCTATCTATCTATCTATTCAGATCTATTCTATATTATTCTATTCTGTATTTACGTATCTACTTTTGAGTGCGTGTCTGATGGAGATAAACGTGTTTATAAAATGGCATCGATGCAAAGAGGCTGATAATCGGTATTTATCTAAGTGTGCCAAACGGCGAAATCGCGAAAAACAAAATGGAAGCAAAATGGAAGAACTTATTGCGACAGGCATTGAAAGATGGAAGGAACCAGCTTTCAAAAAGCCTCTCTCTCTCTCACACTCGCCCTCTTCATCCCCCACCACAACACTTTCTCTCTCTCTCTCTCCTCCTTTCCCTTTCCCTCTCACTCTCTGATTGTGGTAATACGCACGATTTCACCCTCAATACATCTGGAGTTGGAGAGGCGACAATTGAAATAACGCCAACACGTTTAGCATGAAAACACAAGATGAATTTCTTAAGGAATCTTTGAAAAAGTAAAGTATTTAACGTTATTTTAAATTTCACGTTTATGGAAAAAGCAGTTAATTAAAAGCAGTTAATTAAATTAAATTAAAAGTAATTAATTAAAAGTATAATGAAAACCCAAAACAGTATTGAGGGCAGAGGTGTTGACGAAGAGGTGAAGGGCGCTGGCACGATATGGGCCGAGCTGAAGAGGATCGCTCGGAACCGTGTTCGTTGGTTTGCTTTGGCATCGTTTGTTTTGATACATTTTCTTTTACGGCATATCAACACCTCAATGGGTTATTTAATGCCGACAAGATTTTCAGAATAGGTTCGTATGAATAGAATATGTATTCTTTGCTTTGATTCATTTTCTTTTACGGCATATCAACCTCAATGGGTTATTTAATGTCGACAAGATTTTCAGAATAGGTTCGTATGAATAGAATATGTATTCTTTAGATTGATTCATTTTCTTTTACGGCATATCAACCTCAATGGGTTATTTGATGATGACAAGAGTTTTAGAATAGGTTCATATGTATAGAATATTTATTCTTTGGTTTGGTTTATTTTGTTTTACGGTATATCAACATCAATGGTTTATTTAATGCCGACAAGATTTTTCGAATAGGTTCGTATGAATAGAATATGTATTCTTTGCTTTGATTCATTTTCTTTCAGGGTATCAACTACAATGGGTTAATTAATGTCGACAAGTTTTTTTATTACTAGTAATATTTTTTATCTATCTATCTATCTATCTATCTATCTATCTATCTATCTATCTATCTATCTATCTATCTATCTATCTATCTATCTATCCCACCCAGTCTTTTCATTATCTATCTATCTATCTATCTAGCTAGCTAACTAGCTAGCTAGCTAGATATATATATATATATTTGTCTTCTACATTTCACAGCTCATCAGTGTGGCTAGACGTCGGGTTATATATATATATATATATATATATATATATATATATATATATATATGCACACACACACATACAAACACACATATATTGATAATATTAGGGGTCAATATCTATTTATCTATCTATCTGTCTCTCTCTGTCTCTGTCTCTGTCTCTGTCTCTGTCTCTCTCTCTCTCTCTCTCTCTCTCTCTATATATATATATATATATATATATATATATATATTTCCAAGAGGATAGAATCCAGATAGAACTCAATGTCCAAGACAGTGTAAGAATATAATATAAAAGGCTCATGGTTATAATTTATTACATTCGAATCGTAATCACGATCCAGTTCACCAGACATAGAAATTCAACAATATATACATATATACATATATTCATATATATATATATATATATATATATATATATATATATATATATATATTACGGTATGCTATATTTATGGGTTAAAGTGCTCAATATCAGGGACAGAGCGTATGGAAATATAAAAGTGGACATTGAGGTCCTTACACAAAGACGACAGTCAGTTTCATGCTCAAACAAAATCGTCTATCAAGATTGCTATTAAACGTGAAAGATATATATATATATATATATATGTGTGTGTGTGTGTGTGTGTATGTATATGTATATGTACATATATATATGTGTGTGTGTGTGTGTGTGTATGAGTGTATGTACATATATATATATAATATATATATATATGTGTGTGTGTGTGTGTGTGTATTCCCTTTAAGGAAAACACACTTTCTCCATCACTAACATATTTTTGCCAGGAAGCGTGCTTTCTTAAAAGGGAAAATAACCCATGTTTTTCTGTGACTCTCTTAGGAGCCAAGCGGTAAAAAAACTCCGTATATATATATATATATATATATATATATATATATATATATATATATCAATGCGACTTCATATATATTTAGTCGATCAATTAATTATTAAATGTTCGAATGATGTATCTTATTGAAAATATCTTATTGACCTTATCTATATATTTCTGTTTGTTTAGATCTCTCTCTCTCTCTATATATATATATTATCTATCTATGTATCTATGTAATTAACCTTTTCTGTTATCAAGTAATTTACTAAAACTGTTGATGACAATTTGCCGTAAATCAGACATCAATTTACCAATACTTTTAATATTTTTATAAATATTGCACAAATCGCCTTTTTTTATCGTAGGGCACCATTAAAAACGAACGACATTCATAAATACCGATGTGCTAATAATTTAGGAGGTACATGTTTCGCCATAAATCATTGAGAATTGTCAGTAATGCAGGTGTTGGCAGTACCGGGAAGGAAGAAGAGAGGGTGGGGCCCCGAAATGTTCAAGGATTCACTGGAAATCTAAAAGATGGAGGATAAGGGAATGACACGTGTGGTGAGGTTGTGGGGCGTAAAAAACATTACTTATGGAAAACATGTCGATTTTAGCCCCTCCCACCATCACACATAACTAACCTCTCACTATTTCTCACTCACTCACTCTCTCTCTCTCTCTCTCTCTCTCTCAATAAATAGATAGATAGATAGATAGATAGATAATGAAGAAACTGGAACACATAGATAGATAGATAGATAGGTAGATAGATAGATAGATAGATAGAATCATCTTTTATCTTTTATGCCACTTAAATTTCATGCAAGATACCTAAAAAGTTCTTATTTTCCAGATGACAAACAAGCCGAAAATTCCCCACCGTCAATAGAAAATTTTAATAAAAACTTATAAAAATAACGTTGTTTATTTAAAATGTGATATGTATTTATTTTCAGCGCGTTTTTATTTGGGCTTTATTTGACGATATTTCCAGAGTGTGTGGTGTTTTATTTTATTCATAAAACCTATCTATCTATCTATCTATCTATCTATCTATCTATCTATCTATCTATCTATCTATGTCATTTATTCAGTATCTTCTATCTGTCTATCTATATTTATCTTATTTATAAGGATTGTTTTATCTACAGGTGAACTCTGAGAAATTTTCATATATATATATATATATATATATATATATATATATATATATATATATATATATATATATATATCACGGTAACTGCTCCGACGTGCAACTTTCGGTAGTTCCCAGACTGCATGAATTTAAACGTGCTGCTACGTTGGCATCACGGTCCCACCCTTTCACTGTCGAAACTGTTAAATGTAACCGTTTCTTCTACTCCAATAGCTTCGTGTCTCGCACCTCCCGTCTATGGAATTCCCTTCCTATTACTTGTTTCCCTCATAGCTATAATCTCCAACTATTCAAATGTAATGTCAATCGACATCTCCATATGCCCTGACCTATTCCCTGTCCTCCTCTTCATCCTTTCCTCCGTCACGCCTCTTTGCTCTCGCTCCCACTCTGTAACCACTTGCGTACTAGTGGTACCCGCCTTGCTTGGGGCGAAAAGCTTATATATATATATGTGTGTGTGTGTGTGTGTGTGTGTGTGTGTGTGTGTGTGTGTGTGTGTGTGTGTGTGTGTGTGTGTGTGTAATATTGATCAGGAGGTTTTGAGGAGCGTGGAACCACCTCTTAATTGCTGGTGTTCCCAGATCCACCCTGACTCGGTGTGGTAGCACCTGTCAGGCTCCCAGCTATAGGCAAATAGTTAACCCCTAAACTGGGGTCAAAACACTATGAATGTGTAAAAAAAGGTTTTAATACTAGAAATACTCTGTAAAAAATTAATACCAGCTATTAATCTTTTAAGAAAAATTATTACCAGCAATAATTTTTAAAGAATAAAATATCACCAGCAATAAAAATCTTGTCGGCATTAAATAACCCATTGAGGTGTTGATGTTCCATGAAACAAAACAAACCAAACCTAACATAGAATGCTTTAACCATTCATCG
>OZ038509.1:51617837-51632837 GCA_964036315.1 Acanthosepion esculentum | reverse complement strand
ATAAAAATACATTAGAAATGATTTTACGTTAAAATATATTGGAAATAATTTTACCATAAAAATACATTAGAAATGATTTTACATTAAAATATATTGGAAATAATTTTACTATAGAAATATATTGGAAATTATTTTACTCTAAATGGTTTTGCTGTAAAAATGAGTCGGAACTGAAATTACGATATATCTTGGGAATTATTTTCTATAAAATATTAGATTAAGTAATAAATAATTTACGGTTTTTATCAAATTTATTCTTCAGAAAATAAAATACAATTACATTTTACATTCAGTTGTCTATTCCCCCTTATCTGCAATGACCTGTTGCCTCTTATCATCCATCTCTTTGAGTTAATTTCAGCAGGTTTTAATGCGAAAACGTTTTCGACGAACTCTTGTAGCTGATACTCATTAGAGAAGGTTTTCTTTTCTTTTCTTTTTTTAAACATTTTGCAGCAAATTTAAAATCGGTTGGTGCCAGGTCAGAAGAATTTGGCTGGTCAGGGTAGAACGGATCAAACGAATTCGAATTTTTCTGTTTTCTCTCAAACTTTCATGGACATATTGCAGCTGCTGGATGTATAAATGTGCATTTAATGTTTCACTGCTTTTGAAGAACTCTAGATGTATAACAGTCTCGCCACACACACACACACACACACACACACACACACACACACACACACACACACACACACACACACACCTCTACCTACCTACCTTATATCACTTTTCTTCCATGGAACTCTGAGATTTTGGTGTTGGTTCTGGAGATTTTCCCTTATCAATCCACCATCTTTTGCGTTGAACATTCCAGTATGTTAGTGTGCTCCATATATATTCTTAACTGCTACGTAATAGGCACGGTGGAGTAGTGGATAGCGGCTCGGATTGAGGAATCGGAGAACCGAGTTCGAATTCCAGTCGAATCCATTACATTCACTTACGTGCTAATACTCTTGGGAAAGGTATTAATCCTCTTCTTCTCCCTGCAGTGATGGGTAAATAGTGGACAGACTCGGTTCTATAGCCTTGGATGGTCTAGGAGAAGGACAACTCTGAATTCAAAACCTGCGTTTGGTGACATTGCATCTAATGCACCAGGCCTCTGTATTCGGTCCTTCAAAAAGTGTTGTTGGTTCTGCACAAAGCCTTCACGACTATAATCAAATCATATGTGCTGGTGTTTGGGCTGTCGGTTCCTAGGAACTGAGCTGCTTGATCCTCATACGTCGAGTACGAAGGGAGAGTTCACCATGATTCGTAGTAAGGATGATATATTCATGCCGCCGGTCCGCTACAAAAACTTAACATCTAGTTAACTACCTCTATTATATATATATATATATATGATGATTTTTTAAGCATCACTTAGGTGTGGTAAAAGGCCAAAAGAATTAGACACCCAGTGAGGATCGAACTCACTACCAACTGGTAATTGTTCTAGCAAGAAAAGTTTACCGACAAAAAATACACACACACATACAAACAACAAACACACATAGATAGATAGATATAAAATGAAGAGACTGAGATAGATAGATAGATTCCCAGTCAGCTCCCGTATATTGGACAGCGGAATGCAGATTTTATCGCAGCTACAATAAGTTTGATTTTGTAATTTGCCCCTGAAGATGATCTTAGAAAAGATCGAAAGTATTTCCTTGATGAATTTCATCTCAACACCAAGAAACTGATTAAACAACTGGAAAGGATCAGAATAAAACTAAGTAGACACAATATGTCTATATTATTCAATGAAACATGCTTGAATGAAGATATGTTGCCTAAATTTACATATCTCATATATATATATATATATATATATATATATATATATATATATATATATATATATATATATATATATATATATATATATGTATGTATGTATGTAAGCATTGCAAAATGGAATGCTGATCTTAAAATTCAGTTATTTTGTTTTGATTATTCTTTTGTGTATCGTCTTTTCATGTTGACTTGAATATCGTCTAATTTTAATTATGTTTTAATAACTATGTCCGGAAGAAGGTCTACTAGACCGAAACGTCTGACGTCGACATTGAAACATTAAAGCAGTAAACTTGCATATTCGGATTTTGTTTTTGCATATTTTTCCTCATATATATATATATATATATATATATATATATATATATATATATATATATATATATATATATATATATATATAAGAAAGAACAATAAGATATATGATCCGGTGTTCTTATAGATATTTTTATTTTTACAAAATAGTGCTCAATGTAAATTTACAGAGCATTAATATATATATATATATATATATATATATATATATATAGAGAGAGAGAGAGAGAGAGATAGTTTATGAACAGAGTGAGATAGATAGATAGATAGATAGATAGATATGAACAGAGTGAGATAGATAGATAGATAGATAGATAGATAGATAGATAGATAGATATTAAGTAGCTTGTATACCATTATAACATTATTCGCACATACTCAAATACATTAAAGTAAGCTTTATTTACACACCAAACTTAAACTTTAAAAGTATCAGTTAAACAAAAAGTAAAATCATTTAAGTTAAAAAGTAAAAAAAATGTTTACGAATATGGGACCATCTTTATTTCGAAAATGAAAATGACTGCTTTCTACAAGGTATTTTCTATCATTTAAACGTCGATTTTAGTGGGTGGCCATATTTGAGAAGATTATATTTATTTTTTGTTCGTCGGTTTGGATATTCGAGAAATCTTATCAAAGGAGAACGCGCGCCGGCTATTTTCATTTTATAATATTTCTCGAATACCCAGGCCGGTGAACGAAAAATAAATATACTGTTTACAAAGTAAACAGAGCGTCTACTTAAATATGGGGATTCACTAAAAATAATGTTTCAAGTGATAAAAAAATTCGGCCGGATTAATAAATAAATAAAAATTCATTACTTTAGAAAGTAACTTTTCCTGCTTTTTCTATACAGGCTTAAACAGAGGACCCAAAATTGTTGCCCCCATAAAAGTGCCGACCAGGACGGACCACTCCCCTCTAGCTACGCTACTGAATATGAGTCAAAGTAACATTATTCAAAATGAATATAAAAAGAATTGATTTAATGAAAGGTTTTAAAGAAAAAAATAGTAATTAAATTGGATGACGTGTCTGGAAAGATCAGAGCTAGTTTGAACGTTGGAGTCCATATTGTCTGCAAAATCATTGGTTTTTTTCTTTTTGCTACTTTGAACTAATAAGTTTTACAACTTCTTTTTTATATACCGAGTCCCCCCCTATGGGTACTTCGAAGTGATGTAATGGTTAGCAAACTTGTTTCGCTAGATCTTTTACGACTGGATAGTGAGTTCCATCCTCACTGGGTGCTCCAAATTTTCGGCCTTGTGCCACATCTAAAATACGCTTAGAAAATCATTTGGAAATTTCGACGTGGTGCAATGGTTAGCTAACTTGTCTCGCTATGACCATTACAAGTGAGTAGTAAGTTCAATCCTCACTGAGTGCCCTATTTTTTCGGCCTTGTGCCACATCTAAGCTGCTCTTAGAAAATAATTTTTGGGAACCCCGAGTCGGTGTAGTGGTTAGGAAACCTGTCTCGCTAGAATAATTACGAGTTCGATCCACACTGGGTGCCTCATACTTTTGGCCTTGTGACATCTAAGCTACGCTTAGAAAATCGCTATTTATCGAGTAACTTCAGAATGTAGGCGATCACGGTTCCCCGCAATTTCTTTTAGTTTTTAATAAATTTTGTCTTTTTTTTTTATTTCTCCCAAACCTTGTTCCGTTGTCAATTTACTCAATCTCACTATGTGTTGGTTTTCCTCTGTCTCTTACATTCAATCTGTCCTGTGAGTATCAAATTTTCCAAACCCTCTTTCCTCATTGTGTGCCCGAGAAATTTCAACTGCCTCCTCCTGGTGTTAAGCATAAGTTCCTTTTTTGTTTCCATTTTCTCTAAAACTTTGTTGTTACTCATATAATCAACCCATAGTATCCTCAGCATCCTTCTGTAGAACCGTATTTCTGTTGCTTCAAGTTTCTTCTTCACCATTGAGGCGATTGTCTAACACGCACTACCATACAGGCGTAACAGTTCAGCACTCTTTTGCATGATTCTAGCTAAGGTTTTTTTTTCTATTTCTTAATACTCTGCTTAGTTTTTGGAAGGCATCTTTCGCTATCCCGATGCGACTTCGGATTTCAGTGTCGCACTTTCCGTCTTCTGTTAGAACACTTCCCAGATATTTAAATTTTTGTGCTTGTTTGGTTTTGGCATTTCCGATTTGCAATTCGCACTTTGGACTCATCCTTTGGTTTATAACCATGCATTCTGTCTTCTTGCAGTTGATGTTTAGTCCTTTCTTCTCGCTTTTCTTCACTACCTACTATGGGTGTTTTTGTAGCTTTCTTTCTGTGTCTGCTATCAAAATTTTCTCATTTACATATTCTATGTTGTTACGACTGAATATACTTAACCCCTTCCACGTCAATTATTTTGGGGAAAATGTTTCCTTTTCAGACGGACTTTTTTTTATTTGTTTCTAATATAGTTTTGGTTTATTTTGTTTTACGGCATATCAACACCTCAATGGGTCATTTAATGCCGACAACATTTTTAGGATAGATTCGTATGAATAGAATATGTATTCTTTAGTTTAGATTGGTTCGGTTTATTTTGTTTTACGGCATATCAACCTCAATGGGTTATTTAATGCCGACAACATTTTTTATTGTTGGTAATATTTTGTTTTGTCAAAAATCAGTTTCTGGTAATATTTTTCCTTCAAAATTGTATTGCTGGTAATAATTTTTTTCAGAAAACTATTTCTGGTAATAGTTAACAATTTCCCATAGCTGGGACCGTAACAGGTGCTACCACCCCGGGTCAGGGTGTACCTGGAAACACCAGCAATTAAGTGGTGGTTCCATGCTCCTCAAAACCTTCTGATCAGAGGCCTTACTGCTGGATGTAGTTTATCGTCTTACCCAGGACGCGGATGTAGTTTAACGTCTTACCCAGCACGATTTAATATAGTAACTAAGAAACTGAGGTACCTTGAAGTACCCGAGCGGTAGCTAATACCTTTCTACCAGACATATGAGTTTACAATTAGATTCATTTCAAACTCAGAAAGGCATCAAAAGAATCAAGATCGACGTATAAACACGTCTGTAGCTGGTTTTTGAACGTTAATTTTGGACGTGTTTATTCGTCTGTGTCTTAAAATGGAGACTTTCGGTAAAACGGATATGCACGTCAACGCCGGAGAAAGGGTTAATAAACAGGGAAATTATATATATTATATATGATTATAAAATTATTTTACATAAAATTCAGGAAATTGGTTGATTTAGTTTAGAGCCCTCGCGGTCAGTCTTTTGTATCTTTAAGTCATTGATTTTTTTTTCGAACAGCTGGATCAATGAATTTCGATGACACACGTTCTATTCAGGGATTAATCTTGAGATAAATTGGTACTTGTAAAACCGACAACGCTTTTAACATCGAAGCGATGAGAAATTGTCACGTTTACTCTATGTGACCTTCACTGACAGCCGGGGTGTGTTACGTGGAGAACCAATCAGGCGATGACACGTGTCTGTTTCAGATTTGACGCCCGCCCTATCACGTGCTGATTGGTTAAAAGGCGACGGGACGGATGATGGCGACACGTTAACGGAATGGTGTTTGAGCCGAGAGTCGCTTTCCATTGTCAAAGCCGAGATGCTGCTGCCTTTGTCAACGCGTGCGACAAATAAAATTGTGTCCCGCTTGTCATTAGCGGCATTATCCGACTGTTACATGCGAACAATAATGGCGGTTTCGCTTCACTTTTTCTTTTTTTTTTTTTTTTTTACCAGCTGACTTCATTCTCATATTTGAGGTTTTCAAACATCATGAATAAATTCAAGTTCGGAATTAATCTATCCATAGAATTTTGCTTAAACTTCTTCCAATGTCGATATAGTTTAATATCCCCCATCTTCCTCACACTGTTCATTACAAGTACATTCCCCGGCCTGCTCGATATTACACTATCACACTGACTGTCACAGTTCTGTACGATCATCGAAGTTAAGCCTAGATATGAGACTGCTTGGGAATACCAGGTGCTCTAAGCTTGGATGTGCGGGTGGTGTAAAGGACGACGGCTCGAAATTGGCAATCGGTGAGCCGAGTTCTAATTCTACCCGGGTTTGTTATATTCATTTACGCGCCGTTTTTATGAGTTAATTAGTGGGACACGTATCGGTATGTCATAATGGTCTTCCTCAAAATTTTGAAATCTAAAAATATTTCCCGGCTTTTAATAACCTGCAAAAGGTTGGTAAGCTGTAAAAACAAAATCAATCAATACCTCACACTGTTTCGACAAATACGTTTACCAGTCGACTTGATATTGTTTGAGGATTTAAAATAAAATATCTATATTATATTCTGAATTGTTCGGTCGATTATCTGCATCATTATGAAGTTATCTATCTATCTATCTATCTATCTATCTATCTATCTATCTATCTATCTATCTATCTATCATAGTCCGGTCATACACTTTCTATCTATCTATCTATCTATCTATCTATCTATCTATCTATCTCAGTCTGTTATCTATCTATCTATCTATCTATCTATCTATCTATCTATCTATCTATCATAGTCCGGTCATACACTTTCTATCTATCTATCTATCTATCTATCTATCTATCTATCTATCTATCTATCTATCTATCTATCTATCATAGTCCGTTCATACACTTTCTATCTATCTATCTATCTATCTATCTATCTATCTATCTATCTATCTATCTATCTCATTCTGTTCATATCTATCTATCTATCTATCTATCTATCTATCTATCTCATTCTGTTCATATCTATCTATCTATCTATCTATCTATCTATCTATCTATCTATCTCATTCTGTTCATATCTATCTATCTATCTATCTATCTCTCTCTCTCATTTTGTTCATATCTATCACAGCTTGTTTCTAACTATCTATCTATCTCATTCTGTTCATATCTATCTATCTATCTATCTATCTATCTATCTATCTATCTATCTATCCCAGTTTGTTATATATATATATATATATATATATATATATATATATATATATATATATATATATATATATATATATATATATATCACATTTTGTTTATATCTATCTATCTATCTATCTATCTATCTATCTATCTATCTATCACTGTTTGTTTATATCTACCTATCTATCCATCTATGTATCTGTCGCTATTGTTTTCATGAAGTATATCGGAGTATTGTTTTTAGATTTTATACGTGTCATGTCAGAAGATGAATTATCCCATGTCTTATTTCTGTTTCATGCTAAATCCCTGAAGTGGGTTTAAGGAATCCTTACTCTCCCACGGGCAAATCTTACCTTCCCAATTCCCGCTCAAAAACGAAAGAAGTCTAATGAGAATACCCCATTCTGTTACTTGGGAATCGACTTCAGATATTTACTGTGTTAAAATGTCCATAGCACTCTTGTATCATATTTTGAGAGAGACGCAAGGAACATTACTCGCAATTCCCAACAAGAACTATAGGCGAAAACACCGTTAGTTACCCATAATGTAAGATGCAATCCTAGCCTACTTTACTCTTCAAAACGAACTATCCGTCTATTCTCCAGCTGTTTCTGTTCCTCTGCATTTTAACCCTAACTTTTTTTCTATACACCAAACCTTACTCTTCCTATACATTCTAAGACTGGCTCTCCATCTTACTCCAAGATTTACTCTTCCAATACGTTCTAAGTTTTACTCTCCCTCTATACTCCAACCCTTACTCTTCCTATACATTCTAACCCTTACTCTCCGTTTATACACCAAACTTTACTTTTCCTATACATTCCAACCCTTAGCCTCCCTCTTTACTCCAACCCTTATTCTTCTTCTACATTAAGCCTTACTCTCCCTCTATTCTCCAATCCTTACTCTTCCTATACATTCTAACCCTTATTCTCCGTTTATAAACCAAACTTTACTTTTCCTATACATTCCAACCTTTACTCTCCCTCTTTACCCCAACTCTTATTCTTCTTCTACATTAAGCCTTACTCTCCCTCTATTCTCCAATCCTTACTCTTCCTATACATTCTAACCCTTACTCTCCGTTTATAAACCAACTTTACTTTTCCTATACATTCCAACCCTTAGCCTCCCTCTTTACTCCAACCCTTATTCTTCTTCTACATTAAGCCTTACTCTCCCTCTATTCTCCAATCCTTACTCTTCCTATACATTCTAACCCTTACTCTCCGTTTATACACCAACATTTATACTTGCAGCATATGCCAGCTCTTACTCTTCCTCTATTTATAACCACTATTCAGCTTCTATACTCAAACCCTTACTCTTCATATACATTCTCTCCTTTACTCTCCCTGTACATTATAACCCTTACATCTCTCCATACTCCAACCCTTACTCTTCCAATACTTTGTAAACCTTGCTCTTCCTATATATTCTAACCCTTACTCTCCCTCTATACTCGAAACCTTACTCTCCCTATACGTTTTAACCCTTCAGGTATGTGCCATGCGTGATACACGCTTAGGCGATCATGTATCTTTCGATACATGACTGACGTAACAGATTTTTTCCTGCAGTAGGTTGCCATTACTTTCTACGGTAAACCAGTTGCCATCCAAGGCTATCGTATCTCGGTCTGTCCTGCTATTTACCCATAACTGGGGGGGGGGTGAGAAGAGGATTCATACCTTTCTCAAGAGTATGAATGTAATGGATTTGACTGAAATTCGAACTCGGATTTCCGATTGTTAACCCTTATTCTTCTTGTGCATTTTACCCCTTACTCTTCCCCTACATTCTAACCCTTACTCTCCCTCTACATTCTAACTTATTATCCCTCCATACGCCAAACCTTACTCTTCCTATACGTTTTAAACCTTACTCTCTCTCTCTATATATATATATACTTCAGCCCTTACTCTTCCTGAACATTATAACCTTACTCCCCCTTTATATTCTAACTCATACTCTTCCCCTACATTCTAACCCTTACTCTCCCTCTACATTCTAACCTATACTCCACCCCTTACTCTCCATCCACATTCTAACCTTTATTCTCTCTTTGTATTCCAAACCCTTACTCTTCCTATACATTCCAATCATTTTTATATACTCTAATTCCTTATCTTCTTCTATCCATCAACCCTTACTCTCCTTCTATATTCCAACCTCATCTCTCACCATAACAACCTTTTCATTTAACTTCATCAAAATTTATTCGACTGTTGCCATTGTCGCCCAACTTGTCGTTCTCAATTTGGTTGATGCTTATAATGTATATGTAATGAAGGTCTCAAACCAAATGACCTCTGCTCACTCGGTCACAACGTTTATGTTCAATAATTGATCACAAAATTCCATAGTTGTTTGATCTTTTTCTAAGTCTCTCGCACATCCCTCCGCTTCTCACTCTCTCTATTTTTGTTATATCTCTTTCCTCTCGCTTCTTATACCTACATTATTTCTTTCTTTCTTTCTTTCAATCTTTCTTTCTTTCTTTCTTTCTTTCTTTCTTTCAATCTTTCTTTCTTTCTTTCAACCTTTCTTTCTTTCTTTCTTTCTTTCTTTCTTTCAGTCTTTCTTTCTTTCTTGCTTTCAATCTTTTTTCTTTCTTTCAATCTTTCTTTCTTTCTTTCTTTCAATCTTTCTTTCTTTCTTTCTTTCAATCTTTCTTTCTTTCTTTCTTTCAACCTTTCTTTCTTTCTTTCAATCTTTCTTTCTTTCTTTCTTTCTTTCAATCTTTCTTTCAACCTTTCTTTCTTTCTTTCAACCTTTCTTTCTTTCTTTCAGTCTTTCTTTCTTTCTTTCAACCTTTCAACCTTTCTTTCTTTCTTTCTTTCTTTCAGTCTTTCTTTCTTTCTTTCAATCTTTTTTCTTTCTTTCAATCTTTCTTTCTTTCTTTCAATCTTTCTTTCTTTCTTTCTTTCTTTCAATCTTTCAATCTTTCTTTCATTCTTTCTTTCTTTCTTTCTTTCTTTCTTTCTTTATCTCTTTATCTGCACCCTCTCTTTCGCCGCCTCCCATATTTACGAGCCTTTTTATCTCTCTTCTTTTTCACTTTCTTTCTCTTTCTTTTTTCTCAAAACCTACTTTATTTTTTTCTTTCCTTTATTTTCCATTTTCTTTATTTTTTCTTTTTCTCCCAATCTTCCCCCCTCTCTTTCTCACTCTCTTTACTTCTCCCTCTTTACTTCACTCTTTCGCTCACTCGCTTTATCTCTCGCTTTACCACCCTGTCTCTCTTTATTTCTCTCTTACGCTCATTCGCTTTACCCCTCTCTATCTTTACTTCTCTCTTTCGCTCACTCACTCACTTTACTACACTATCTTTCGCTCAGTCTCTTTCTCTTTACCTCTATCCCTCACTGACTCGCTTTACTTCTCTCTCTCTCTTTCTCTCTTTTGATTTACTCTTCTTTCTCTATTTTTCTCTCACTCGATCTACCTCTCTCTTACATTCACTTTACCCACTCTCTCTTACACTGACTTTACCCCCTCTCTCTTACACTCACTTTACCCTCTCTCTCTTTCACTCACTTTACCCCCTCTCTCTTACACTCACTTTACCCCTTCTCTCTTACACTCACTTTACCCCCTCTCTCTTACACTCACTTTACCCCCTCTCTCTTACACTCACTTTACCCCCTCTCTCTTACACTCACTTTACCCCCCTCTCTCTTACACTCACTTACCCCCTCTCTCTTACACTCACTTTACCCCCTCTCTCTTACACTCACTTTACCCCCCTCTCTCTTAGACTCACTTTACCCCCTCTCTCTTAGACTCACTTTACCCCCTCTCTCTTACACTCACTTTACCCCTTCTCTCTTACACTCACTTTACCCCCTCTCTCTTACACTCACTTTACCCCCCTCTCTCTTAGACTTAAATTTCTTTTTTCTCTGTTGAAACTTTTCATTTTAAGATTTTTCTTTTCCTTCTTTTGCTTCTTCTCAACCACCCTTTTCTCACTCTCTTTACCTCTCTTGCTCTCTCTTAAACACTCGCTCTCGCTCGCCCTCTCTCCCTCTCTCTACCCCCCCACACACATAGATATGTATGTTGGACGAAACTCGGCCAAGCATAATCAGTGATGTGATGTTATCGGTTGTTCATGGGCAACGGTGGTGTGATTTATTCAGGCATAACTAATGGATAAATTCTATGTAACCTTCTTCGGCAACAGGCCAGACATGACTAATCAAAGACGATTTAACTCCGACGTGGCCAACTTGATTCTTCTGTTACTTATCTTCACGCATTTAGTATATGTTTTTCTTCAGCAGATTTTACTTCTTCATTTCTTTCTTTCTTTTTCTTCTTTAATTCTTTCTATATGCATTTACGTGGATGTGCGGGTGGTGTAATGGATGGCGGCTCTGGATTCGAAATCGGTGAGCCGATTTCGAATTCCAGTCGGTTTCGTTACATTCACATACGTGCAAATAGCTTTGCGAAAGATTGAGTTATTGATTGGATTTGTTTGTTTAACGACACATCAACACCGCATGGGTCATTTAATTCCGAAATTTAATTTTCAGGGGAGATTTGAATAAAAATATGACATTTTCTGATATATCTCAATCTGTTCATATCTATCTATCTATCTATCTATCTATCTATATATATATATATATATGTTCATATCTATCTCAACCTGTTAATATCTATCTCGACCTGCTCATATCTATCTATCTATCTATCTATCTATCTATCTATCTATCTATCTATCTATCTATCGCAATCTGTTCCTATCTATCTATCTATCTATCTATCTATCTATCTATCTATCTATCTATCTATTATTTATATGTTCATATCTGTCTGTCTCAATTTGTTCATATCTATCTATCTATCTATCTATCTATCTATCTATCTATCTATCTATCTATCTATCTATCTATCTATCTCCATCTGTTCATATCTATCACTCTGGAGAGGTTCTGCCTCTCCTACCGCAATCTTTTCTCATCTGTCCATGCATATCAAAGATGATTGCCACTGCATTTTATTTTTGCCACTTGATTGCCTCTGCACTTTATCAATTATCATATCAACCCTCAAACAATCCTCTTATACACACAGTCCACAATGCAATATATAAGTTTATCATCTATATTATTCATCTATTAACACCTGTGTTGAATAAAAATGTGATATGTCATTCTGCTTTCACAACTGAATACATGGTAGATGACACTCAGCTTTTGTGCATATATGTGTTTGTGTGAATATAATTACTAGAGTCGGTGAGACGTGTGTTTTTTGCTGTAGTTTTATTGAAGTTTGAATTTCTTGAAGAAACCGTAGGATATTATATGGATTAATGTCATGAAAGAAAGAAGTTTATTTTAAAACATAAAAAAAATTGTTGTCAACACCTTATGGATCACTTAATACCGAAATTTAATTTTCTTGGGAGCTTTGGCGTAATAAAAATATGATATATGTTATTCTGCTCTCACAATTGAATACATGGTAAATGATACTCAGCTTTTGTAAATAACATGTTTGTGTGGACTTAATTACAAGAGGCTGTGATATATGTGTTTTATGTTGTAGTTTTGTTGAAGTTATATTTTGGAATGCAGTTTGATTTAAGAAATTATCGGATATTATATGGATAAATGTCATGAAAGAGTTCCTTTATGTTGGTTGGTTGATTTTGTTTAGCGGCATATTAACCTCTATGGGTTATCTAATGCCGAAATCTAAATATTTTGAACAATGTTATGGCTTCAACTAATATAAAAATACTAAAGATTAACTTAGGGTTTGGAGTTTGTTTAACGCACATCACCTCTTTATGTGTCATTCAATAACGAAATTTAATATTGTTATTCTGCTTTCGCAGTTGATTAGATGGTAGTTCATACTCAGCTTTTGCGTATATACATGTTTATTACTAAAGGCGTTGAATTTAAATTTTGGAATACAGTTTGATTTAAGAAATTGTAGGATATTATATCGGTTAATATCATGAAAGAGTTCCTTCATGTAGGTTGGTTGATTTTGTTTAGCGGTATATCAACATCTCTATGGGTCATTTAATGCCGAAATCTAAATATTTGGAAGAAAATTTAATGGATTCAACTAAATATATTTTGAACAGAATTATATGCCTTCAACTACAGATAAAATTGTCATTTTAATATAAATACGTATTGTTGGTAATTATTTTAATATAAAAATATATTACTGGTATCTTTAATATAAAAATGTATGTTTATACTGTTGTGGGGCAGACCCTTTTACACAAGATGGACTCGTCCAAAGTATACTTATACTGACAGAGAGAATACCTGCGGGTTGAGATACGTTGAGTCAGGGTGAGAGATACGGAGACAGTACACAGGGTGTTCACAGAGAGTTATACGAGAGTCCAGCGAGGGAGATAATTACGGCTTCACTTACAGAGACTTGTACATATACTTTCTACTAACCCGCATTTCTGGACTACTAATCTTCACTTCAAGTCTGTATTCTTACGTTTAATACACTTATTTTTCTATCTCAATTACTGGCGTTGTTTATTTATTTGTGCAGGATTCCATTCCCGGAATCCACAACATATACTTTTCGTGATTTGTTTTTATTTGTGTTTTTACTATTTGTCCATAGTTGGGATCATAAAAGGCGCTACCACACCAGGTGAGGGAGGACCTTCGAACAACTGCAATTAAGAGGTGGTACCATGATCCTAGAAATATGCCGATCAGGGGCCTTGCTGCCACATGCAGTTTATCGTCATACCCAGGACTTGAAACATTGTAGTATCAAGGATTAAGATATGACTTGAATAAAAAAGGCCAAAAGCAGAGGCTCCAGACCATATATGGCAGCAATAATCCATGCAAGGGCGAATATGATGGTTGATATTCAGATTTTGCGTATATACATGTTTATTACTAAAGGCGTTGAATTTACATTTTGGAATACAGTTTGATTTAAGAAATTGTAAGATATTATATCGGTTAATATCATGAAAGAGTTCCTTCATGTAGGTTGGTTGATTTTGTTTAGCGGCATATCAACATCTCTATGGGTCATTTAATTCCGAAATCTAAATATTTTGAAAACAATTTTATGGTATATGTAAAACTAATGAACGCCAAAGCATAACTATCAACCATAGCATTTAAACGCAAAAGAAAAAAACAATCAGTAACTGATAGCTACACATAGAGTTTGCCTTAGCAGTTGCAATCCTGATGATGATCTCAGAAAGAGATGGAAAGTGCTTGGGAAATAAAAGTGATTCTCACTGTTGCAGTGCATTTATTGTCATATTTAATTATAATAGACGGAAAATATTCGTGAATGCGAAAGGATTATGATCAAAATAAGCAGACATAATGTGTGTAATTTATTCAAGTAAAGGTAAAAAAATCCGTTGGTATATAATCCAAGTGGATCCTAGTAATATAAGATATTAAAACTGATCCACGAAAAGGGCACAATGCATTTATTATTACAGAGCAAATACGAATACACAATAAAATCCAAAATAACCTCATATGGGGAATAAGCTAATTTCGACGGACAAAAATATAATTCCTCAGTCTCATCAAACCCGATATATATATATATATATATATATATATATATATATATATATATATATATATATATATATTCGAAAATTATAACACAAAAATGTTATAAAATCACTACAAAAATAGCCATTTTGTTTCAACACTTCTGGTGTCTTATCAAGTGATGATGTTGAATGCCTAAACATTCACTTTATAAGAAACCAGAAGTCTTGAAACAAAATGGCTGTTTTTCTAGTGACTTTATAACATTTTCATGTTAGAATTTTCGAATAAATAATTATATTTGCTCTACTCTGTATTGAGCACTCTTTTAAGAATAGTAATTGTTGCTTATTGGAATTTATTCCGTATACACCAATCCTATACTTGGGTATCTATATCT
>OZ038509.1:51585337-51615337 GCA_964036315.1 Acanthosepion esculentum | reverse complement strand
AGCCGCTTTCTATTACTCCACCATGCCCCTTAATTACCATATTATAGGAATTTTTTATAAGTCACATAAAAATATGATAATTCATAATATTTAGTAATATAAAACAATTGGTAATTCATAATATTAAGTCATATAAAAAATATGGTAATTCATGATATTTTGTTATATAAAAATGTGTTAATTCGTAATATTAAGTCATATAAAAAATATAATAATTCGTAATATTAAGTCATATAAAAAATATGATAATTCGTAATATTAAATCATATAAAAAATATGGTAATTCGTAATATTAAATCATATAAAAAATATGGTAATTCGTAATATTAAGTCATCTAAAAAATATGGTAATTCGTAATATTAAATCATATAAATAAATGTTAATTCGTAATATTAAGTCATATAAAAAATATGGTAATTCGTAATATTAAGTCATATAAAAAATATGGTGAATCGTAATATTAAATCATATAAAAATATGTAAAATCGTAATATTAAGTCATATAAAAAATATGTTAATTCGTAATATTAAATCATATAAAAAATATGGTAAATCGTAATATTAAGTCATATAGAAAATATGAAAATTCGTAATATTAAGTCATATAGAAAATATGATAATTCGCAATAAAATATTTGTAAGTAGAAAAGTTCAGTAGAGGATTATTTTAATCGACAATCGATGTATAAATAGCGACTATAAAAATAAAAAAGTATTTTAAGAAAGAGAAAAAAAAAGACATAATAAATGGAATATATGCCAAGATTAACAAATCAAATTCTCTTCTCTTATTTTTCTTTAAAAAGACGTCGCTTTCTTGAGGAATAGTAAGAGGCTTCTTTTAAAAGAAATATGATATATGATAATAAATTCAGGTGTTTTATCTTGGCGCTGGTGAATGGAGGAATTTCTGGAAAATTGGATTGGGGAGATAAGTCATTGCATTTTTTATTTAAATTTATTTACTAATATCATAAAGTGATTACATCATCAAAATTAGTATAAAGAAAACGCAAAACGAGAAAAATAGCAGTTACTTGCTGAAATCTCCTGAAGAGAGGACTGAGCAATTATAAAAAAAATCATCTACGAAAATCTAGATTCGAGGTGCGGACGAAGCTGAATATAATATCAATTAGCTAAGTGATAAATTACAGTTATTTGAATTAATATACATATATATATATGTATGTATATATATATATATACATACATATATATATATATGTATTTATATATATATATATATATTTATATATATATATATATATATATATATATTTATATATATATATTTATATATATATATATGTATATATATATATGTATATATATATATTTATATATATATATTTATATATATATATTTATATATACATATATATATTTATATATATATATATTTATATATATATATTTATATATATATTTATATAAATATATATATATATATATATATATATATATATATATATATATATATATATATATATATTTATCAGACCTAAAGATTAAAAAAGAAAACAGTTTTCTTTTTGAATCTGTAGGTCTGATGAATTGGATCGTTCTTACGATTCCAATGGAATAAATTATGACCATGGAATATTAGTGTTCAAATCTTTTTATTATATCCTTACTCTGTCCTGGACATCGAGTTCTACCTGGATCATATCCTCTTGGAATTATTTTTATACATATATGTATATGTATATATAATTGCATATGTATGTGTATATTTACCACTAATATTGTTTATATATATATATATATATATATATATATATATATATATATATATATATATATATATATATATATATATATATATATATTCATTACAGACTGCAGACAAGTTACTGCGATTAAGCATTTTATTTTATTTTTCTTTGGACACAGAGTGTGTAGAGACTGTCTAAATTTTAACTGGATGTATGGTTTGTGTGTATGTTTCTAGGGTTGTAGGGATGTTTTATTTTCCGAACACAGCTAGCACATTGTGGCCGTGTTCGTTGTTAATATTATTAAGTGTTGGCTCTTTCTTTTTCATTATTAACGCTTCCATTATTTTTAATCTTTTCTTACATGTGGATGAGGTTATTATGTTTGTATTTTTTATTAGAATGTTTTGGATGGGGTTTGGAAAGTTCCTGTGTGTGTTTAAATGTTTATTTGTACACATACAACATATTTTATATATAATCATATATGCATATATATAGACAGCGTATACACATATCCACACACAAACACACACACGCATATATATTGTACAGTGCTGTTCGATAAAAGTGACTCACCTGATTTTCTTTACTAAATGTTCTCTTCTCCGATGAAACGAAAGTTGAGCTAAATTCAAAGGATAATCGAGCTAAAATCCGAAGAAGAAGCTTTGAAAGCTCTTTGAATTTAGCAGTAAGTACTGTCAAGCATCCGTTCAGTATAATGTTCTGCGGATGCTTTTCTTTTCATGGAATTGGTTTCTTAAAACCTATTGAAAAGACCCTCAGGAGCGAGTAGTACAAGAGAATTTTAGAGTCTTGTCTGCTCCCTTCTGCAGAAAGGGTGCAAATCGACCCCACCAAGCTCATTTTTATGCAGGATAATGCTCCCTGTCACAAATCAAAATTGATGAAGAAATACTTTGATGAGAAGCAGATGAGTGTTATGATATGGCCACCCCAATCTCCTGACCTCAACCCCACAGAAAACCTATGGAGCATTATAACGTACAGGCTCTCGAGAAAGCAGTTGAGCAACAAAGAGGATTTGATTGTGAATTTCATATCCGAATGGAATTCAATGCTTGGAGATGAGATTTGCCAGAACCTAATCAAATCAATGCCAAAAAGGGTTGAAAAGGTTATTCAAAATAAAGGAGGACCCATAGATTATTAAATATTTCGAACTATATTACCTATTATAAATAAATTATACCTTTATTATTCTTTATTTAAAGCTGTTCGGTTATGTTTCTATTGATTACTAGTTGCAGGAAATAAGTCAATCAATTTTTTTGCACAGACTATTCCCCTAAATCTCATTCATATCCAAAATTATAATTATCAATAGAATACCTTAAGGTGAGTAAACTTTTATACTAGGTGGTCGGGAAGGGGTCTTTATATTAGTAAGATTAAAAATTAGTTTGACCCCAAAAACAATAGGCGAAAAAAATTTACGTAATAAAATCAGGTAAGTCAGTTTTATCGGAGAGCACTGTATAAATTTATATACAGTATATGCATGCTCTCTCTCTCTCACTATATATATATATATATATATATATATATATATATATATATATATATATATATATATATATATATATTATATGCAGTATATTTATGCCGTATGTATATATATATATATATATATATATATATATATATATATATATATATATATATATATATATTATATATAGTATATGTATGCTGTATATATATATATTATATAGAGTATACTGTATATAGATAGATAGATAGATATGAAGGGATCTAGATAGATATCTCAGTCTGTTCAAATCTATCTATCTATCTATCTATCTATCTATCTATCTATCTATCTATCTATCTCCATCTGTTCATATCTATCTATCTATCTATCTATCTATCTATCTATCTATCTATCTATCTCCATCTGTTCATATCTATCTATCTATCTATCTATCTATCTATCTATCTATCTATCTATCTATCTATCTATCTATCTCCATCTGTTCATATCTATCTATCTATCTATCTTTCTATCTATCTATCTATCTATTATTTATATGTTCATATCTGTCTGTCACAATTTGTTCATATCTATCTATCTATCTATCTATCTATCTATCTATCTATCTATCTATCTATCTATCTATCTATCTATCAATCTATCTATCTCCATCTGTTCATATCTATCTATCTATCTATCTATCTATCTATCTATCTATCTATCTATCTATCTATCTCCATCTGTTCATATCTATCTATCTATCTATCTATCTATCTATCTATCTATCTATCTATCTATCTATCTATCTATCTCCATCTGTTCATATCTATCTATCTATCTATCTTTCTATCTATCTATCTATTATTTATATGTTCATATCTGTCTGTCACAATTTGTTCATATCTATCTATCTATCTATCTATCTATCTATCTATCTATCTATCTATCTATCTATCTATCTATCTGTCTCCATCTGTTCATATCTATCTATCTATCTATCTATCTATCTATCTATCTATCTATCTATCTATCTATCTCCATCTGTTCATATCTATCTATCTATCTATCTATCTATCTATCTATCTATCTATCTATCTATCTATCTATCTCTCTGGAGAGGTTCTGCCTCTCCTACCCCAATCTTTTCTCATCTGTCCATGCATATCAAAGATGATTGCCACTGCATTTTATTTTTGCCACTTGATTGCCTCTGCACTTTATCAATTATCATATCAACCCTCAAACAATCCTCTTATACACACAGTCCACAATGCAATATATAAGTTTATCATCTATATTATTCATCTATTAACACCTGCGTTGAAACAGACGCATTAAAATGCACACGTCACCCAATAAACATTACGCCACGCACCTGGTTTGGATCCGATTCGCTTGTGAAGAGCACAGCGTGGGGTTAAATAAAAAATGAATAAATGAATAAATAAACAAATAAATAAAAAAAAGACACGTGTACATCTGAAAAATTCATATGCACAATTATCTTCTGAAATTGCAGTCGCGTTCGTGTTTCTTAAGCGACGATATTAAACAGCCGTAAAATCCATTAATTATTGGGCGAATACCTTCATAAATTTTCTCATGTGTACACCCGCGAACGTATGCTCGAAAGCGAGCATTCGTATCGGATTATACAAATTACAGCGCTATTTTTTTTCAATTACAGCGGCAGGTGGAGGGTGGGGTCTGGAGAGAATACGTTCCATGAGACTCGGCGAATGGCTGAAAGCGAGGGTATTACCCACCCCATATATCCTCTTCTACTTCTATGCGTCACGTCCATTTAGGCCGTTGGCGATCATGACTCTCCACAACTTTCTTTCTTGTTGTTCTTAGCTGTTTTTCGCCTTTTGCCCATTTCCTTTACAAGGCCCGGGAGCCACTCGGATTAAGTTATGAGATCATTTGTGTTGAGAGAGATAACGATTAACCCTAGCTTTGAATAGGTTAAGATTATATATATATATATATATATATATATATATATATATATATATATATATATATATATATATATATATATATATATATATATATACAGGGTGTCCATAAAGTTCGCATGCACTTTAAAAAAATTATAACTTTATTTGTATTTGCGATAGAAATAATCTGTAAAAAATGTTATAAAGTTTAATGTACCTAGTTATAAGTAGAGCTAAAATTACTAATGTGATTTCAGGCATTACTGTAAATCAGTTGGCAAAGGTTTTCCGTGAACTGCAAAATCGTATTACCCTTTGTATTGCTAATGATGGAGGACATGTGGAAACTTAAATAAAATTTTAATAAAACCTTAAAAAATATAGATTTACTTCTTTCTAATCCTTTTTAAAAATTATTTTCAACGCAAATACAAATAAAGTTATAAATTTTTAAAGTTTACACGAACTCTATGGACACCGTGTGTATATATATATATATATATATATATATATATATAGTTGTCTTTTTACGTAGTTATCTTTTCACTCGTTCTGGGTTTCTTTTCTTTGAATTTGGAACTTAAACACAATACGATTGTTTTCTCCTTTGTTTAATGTTCTTGGTTCTTTCTTTTTTTATTCCCCATTTTTCCTCGGGTACCCATTTGTTCTACTGCAAGTTGAGCTATCCGAGGTTTTTCCAAGTGAGTACCACCATTTATATATATATATATATATATATATATATATATATATATATATATATATATATATATATATATATATATATATATATATATATATAATCAAATGGACAAAATCCGACAATTATTTTTTAAGACATTTTTTTATGTTTATACGTTCTTTTTATAAATACAAATATTTAAGTGAATGCTCTGTTTTTATAATAAATTTTCATAGAAAGTATGCGTCCTCTGACAGGAATCGAACCTGTATCCAATCGGTTAAGGCACGTCAGGCTATATGACGGTTCCGTATAGGATACAGCTTCGATTCCTGTCGGAAGACGTATATTTTCTATGAAAATTTCTCGGACATTCAGGCCGGTAAATGTTGTTAATACTATTTATTACAAAAATATTTGTCGTATTTTCTTAACCTGGTATTGGACTCACACTTTTTGGGTCCTTTCACTGGATCTAAACAACGCCTTTCTCCACTGTGTCTGTAAAGAGTCATGAGATTTTATGCCCTGAAAGAACATATCATTAATGATAAGGCAGTGGAGAACATGGAGAGGGGAATTCACATGAGATAGCTGATAACTGACATCCATTAAACATGGCACGTGGAACTAGAACAGTCTACCCCAGTGAGCGAAATAAAGGGTTCAGTTCGACATTCCAACCACCTGAAGAAGGCCAGAGTGTACAACGGGCGAAACGTTGTAATAAATATGCCGACAAAGATGAGGACAATAGTTCGAATAATGTAAATAGTGTACATGATACCTCATCTCAGAAATATAGACAGATACTGAAGGGCCGAAACGTTGTAATAAATATGGCGACAAAGATGAGGACAATAGTCCGAATAATGTAAATAGTGTACATGATACCTCATCTCAGAAATATAGACAGATACTGAAGGGCCGAAACGTTGTGATAAATATGGCGACAAAAATGAGGACAATAGTCCGAATAATGTAAATAGTGTACACAATACCTCATCTTAGAAATATAGACAGAGAAGGCAGATATTATCAAGAGGTCACCTTCTCTGAGAAACCCTGATCTCATGGTCGGAACGCTAAAGTCCTAACATACAATAATATATATATACATACACGCAATAAAACATTTAGTTTATAAATTTGCCCCAATAAGAAATTAACACGAATAGTTGATAATAATGAAATAGAACAACTCGAGAAACACGGACGCAATATCGCGGTGTGATGGTTAGCTGTTAAGCATTAGTAGCGAGTTGTTCTATATTTTTGGCCTTATGCCAACCACGAGGGTTAATTAGTCAATAAAAAGAAAGTGTAATAAGAATGTCAAAATGTGGCGCATGTCCCGTGCCGTTTATGTGAAGGTAAATGTGTGTTTCCAAATATCTGGCGCAGACTGCATATCAATATTTACATATGTAAATGCATATATCTATGTTAGTTATTTAACATCTATCTATCTATCTATCTATCTATCTATCTATCTATCTATCTATCTATCTGAGTCTGTTCATGTCTATCTATCCATCTATCTGAGTCTGTTCATATCTATCTATCCATCTATCTTAGTCTGTTCATATCTATCTATCTATCTATCTATCTATCTATCTATCTATCTATCTATCTATCTATCTATTTCAGTCTGTTCATATCTATCTATCTATCTATCTATCCTAATCCCTTCCTTCCTTCCTTCCTATCTATCTATCTATCTATCTATCTATCTATCTATCTATCTATATATATATATATATATATATATATATATATATATATATATATATATATATATATATATATATATATCTTAGTCCGTTCATATCCTATCTATCTATCTATCTATCTATCTATCTATCTATCTATCTATCTATCATAAGACGTTTTGATTCTATAAAAAATGTTTATTTACTCTTTCCCGCCTTTGTTCTTTGTTCTTTCTCTCAGGACATTAGACATTCATCATTCGCCATTTCGTTTTTTGTCCATTTCGTCTGTTCCGTTTCGGCCTTTTTCAGATTTGTCATTTCCATTTAACCGTTGACAGTGCAAAGTTGAGTCGGCCTCCAACGGGACGAAACCCTCACCCTGCCAATACAAACAAACGAACGTTACGTATTTCTTGAAGTTTGTTTGTTTCTTTCTCTCTTTGTTTGTTTCTTTCTTAAATTTATTTTTTATCTTCCTTCTCATTTCCTTTTCTTTCTTTCTGTCTTTCTTTCTTTCTGTCTTTCTTTCTTTCGTTGTAGTTTCTTATTCTTTCATTTTTTTGTTTCTTTCCTGTGTCTGTCTTTCATTCAATAATTCCTCCTTTGGATTTTCTTTCCTATCATTCATTCATTTGATTTTTCATAATTCGTTCGAATATTCATTTATTCTGTGTTTACTTCAATCTTTCAATCTTTTTCTCCTGAAAATCATGCAAGCTTTTTCCCCTTTTTCCTTTAACTTTTTACTCAATCTTTCTTTCTTTCTTTCTTTTTCATTTCTTTCTTTCATTCTTTCTTTCTTTCTTTCTTTGTCGCTTATTTCTATTTCCCCCTTTTCCTTTAACTTTTTACTCAATCTTTCTTTCTTTCTTTCTTTTTCATTTCTTTCCTTCTTTTTCATTTCTTTCTTTCATTCTTTCTTTCTTTCTTTCTTTGTCGCTTATTTCTATTTCCCCTTTTTCCTTTTACTTTTTACTCAATCTTTCTTTCTTTCTTTCGTTTTCATTTCTTTCTTTCTTTTTTATTTCTTTCTTTCATTCTTTCTTTCTTTCTTTCTTTGTCGCTTATTTCTATTTCCTTTTATTCCTTTCATTTTTTACTCAATCTTTCTTTCTTTCGTTCTTTATCTCTATTTCTTTCTCTCTTTCTTTCTCTCTTTCTTTCTTCAACTTCAGTTTTTTTTTGTTTACTGAGTATTTCTTCCCTTTATCTTTCATTCAATAATTTTTCCTTTTGATTTTCATTCCCATCATTCGTTCCTTTCATTTTCGTAATTCTTTTGAATATTCATTATTCTTTGTTTCCTTCAGTCTTTTTCTACTGATTCTATATATCTTTCTTTCTTTCTTTCTTTCTTTCTTTCTTTCTTTCTTTCTTTCTTTCTGTCATTCCTTCCTTCATTTTTATTCTTTCGGTTTTTCATTCATTCATTCTTTTCGTTTGTCCCACCAGATCAAGTGACAGAAGGTTTCCTTGATATTTCCATATATTCCTCGATTCAGTTGACTTTTGGTGAATTTTCACAGCAGTAATTAACATGGAAGCTTCTATTGGAGATCAAGTAACACCAAGTCCACACTATTCCAGAATTCTTTTCACTATCCTTGTTTATGCGACTAATTTTGGAGTTTATTTTTTTCACTCCGATTTCTAATTTTTCTACTCTGTCTTTGAAAGCCTCTAAATGTCTGTCCCAAGCGAGTCATTATCGTTCAGCTCTCTTCTAAAATCAGCACCTCGCTCAGTATACTTTAACATCTTACTCAGTATCTTCCAGCGTGGTCGGCACATATTTTACACATTATTTTCTACATTATTTCAACATTATTTTACTACATTATTTCCTACATTATTTTCTACATTATTTCGACATTATTTCGACATTATTACTACATTATTTTCTACATTATTAGTACATTATTTTCTACATTATTTTACATTATTTTAATACACTAATTCCTATATTTTTTCTACATTATCACTACATTATTAGTATATTATTTTCTACATTATTTTACTACATTATTTTAATACACCAATTCCTATATTATTTTCTACATTATCACTACATTATTTCTACATTATTACTACATTATTTTCTACATTATTAGTACATTATTTTCTACATTATTTTACTACATTATTTTAATACACTAATTCCTACATTTTTTCAACAATTTCACTACATTATTTCTACATTATTACTACATTATTTCTACATTATTAGTACATTATTTTCTACATTATTTTACTACATTATTTTAATACACCAATTCCTACATTATTTCTACATTATCACTGCATTATTTCTACATTATTACTACATTATTTCTACATTATTAGTACATTATTTTCTACATTATTGTACTACATTATTTTAATACACCAATTCCTACATTATTTCTACATTATCACTGCATTATTTCTACATTATTACTACATTATTTCTACATTATTAGTACATTATTTTCTACATTATTGTACTACATTATTTTAATACACCAATTCCTACATTATTTCTACATTATCACTGCATTATTTCTACATTATTACTACATTATTTCTACATTATTAGTACATTATTTTCTACATTATTGTACTACATTATTTTAATACACCAATTCCTACATTATTTCTACATTATCACTACATTATTTCTACATTATTACTACATTATTACTACATTATTTCTACATTATTAGTACATTATTTTATACATTATTTTACTACATTATTTTAATACACCAATTCCTACATTATTTTCTATATTATCACTACATTATTTTTACATTATTACTACATTATTTTCTACATTATTAGTACATTATTTTACTACATTATTTTAATACACTAATTCCTACATTTTTTCTATATTATCACTACATTATTTCTACATTATTATTACATTATTTCTAAATTATTTTACTACATTATTTTACAACATTATTTTACTACATTATTTCCTACATTATTTTCTACATTATTACTATATTATTTTCTACATTATTATACTACATTACTTTACTTCATTATTTGCCTATATTAATTTCCTAGATTATTTTTCTACATTATTTCCTACAATTTTCTACATTATTTTTCTAAATTTTCTACATTATTACTACATTATTTCCTACATTATTTCTAAATTTCTAATGATAATATCATTATTTTCTTAATTTATTATTTCATTTATTATTATTTATCTTAATTCTTTATCATTATTTTCTCAATTAATTAATTAATATCATTATTTTCTACATTGTTTCTAATTTCTACATTATTTTCTACCTACATTTATATACGTTACAAATTAACTTAAGCACAACTGACTATTTAAGGATTAAATATTTTCGCGTATTTTGACGTTATTCTGACATCTTATTTCATAGAAATCCAAATTTGTTTTGCTCTTGCTTAGTTTCGAAAGAAAAATATATATAAAATTCACTATTTTTTTTATCCCTAATGTTGCCTGTTTTAAAATTATCCAACTTTTTAACAAGAAAAGTCTCAAGTTGATGTTAAAAATTGCCAAACAAATACTGTAGATTTATTTAAGATAGAATGATGTCTTATGACATGTCTTTAATTTGTATTTAGATACATTGTATTTATTTTCATTTTTTGTAATTGTTCACCTATATTGCATATGATCCATTATTGTACATAATTAGATTACAATAAAATTTGTATTTTATGTGAATTCTATTTATTTAACATGGAATGATCTATTATGACATCTTTTATGAAAATTTTAAATCATTCTGGGGTCTTTTTGAATCTAAATCCATAAATTTGTTTTGCTTATGTTAATTATTGGAAAAACGCTATAAAATTCACTATTTTGTATCCATAATAAGTTAAAAGATTATTAAAATTCTGAAACTAATAAATAGAGAAGAAAAATTGTGTTATTAATTTTTAAAAGGCATGAAACTTCTTGAAATTCAGTCAGGGGAATGGCAATGAAATAAAGAAAAAAATAAAGAAAGAGGAAAGGGTTTCAAATCTCAACTCCGACCACACAGGGATGCTATGTGACTGACTTCTCATTTATTGCGACTTTGGCATTGCTGACTTTTGGCATTATGTTAAAATTCTTCAACTTTATAACAAGATAAATCTCAAGTTGATGTTAAAGTCTACTGCAAAACATTGTTGATTTCTTAAAGATGGAATGATGAATTATGACATGTCTCTAATTTGTATTTAGGTACATTGTATTTACTTTCAATTTTTCTAGTTGAATTCTTTACCTATATTGCATATGATTCATTACTGTACATAAATAGGTTACAATAAAATTTGCATTTTAAATGAATACTACCTTATGAAGATTGAGATTTAGTAGAGTGGGGAGTCCTCGTGTCATAGATTTGGTAGTGGCACAAGACTCTTGCACCGCCCCTGCCTTCCAGCACCTTACTCAGTATCATCATACACTCAAGTACTGATTCAAACAGTTACATATCTTCGTTGAATATCAACTTGACCCAAAATCGGTGACTCTATCTCCTAGGCTTCAAAATTCTATCAGTTCGTGAGTAAGGTCCTGCTATTTTCCCAAACATTTTATTATCTCTTGTTGCAAGAAGAGTGCCGAAGAAGTGAGGAAACTCGTAGTTGATAATGGCTCTTCACAACTTCCTTTCCTTTGCTGTAAGTAACCTTTCACGCTACTATCCTTTTGTCTTTTGCTGCCCATTCAGTAATTTCGTTAATTTATTCGCCATTTTCCTCTGCAAACAGCAAATAGGACCCATGTTTACCTTTTATAAAATGTTAACAAATTACGTCGTATAAGCATATTTTCTCTTGGCTTCTGTAAGAGAATCAATTTACAATGAATTTAAATAGCAAATTGGACTCCCTCTTTTAACTTTGATACCATTTTAAGAATTTTACGTCGTATAAGCATATTTTCTCTTGGCTTCCGTAAGAGGATCAATTTACAATGAATTTACATAGCAAATTGGACCCCCTTTTTTAACTTTGATACCATTTTAAGAATTTTACGTCGTATAAGCATATTTTCTCTTGGCTTCCGTAAGAGGATCAATTTACAATGAATTTACATAGCAAATTGGACCCCTCCTTTAATGATCTGAAGTGTTTATTTTATAGGGATATGAAAAAAATAATTAAGATGTGATAATTTCTAGCTGCGTATTGAACAACACTGCTGAGGACAAAAAATCTATTCGCTTGACGAGTTGAAGGAAATTCGTTTGGATTACAATTTGTAGGTGTTTTATGGCAAAAGTGGGGAGGAAGCTGGCAATTAGAGACGGACTTAATACGACGTAGATAGAAGTATTCCGAGTCGACATATTTAGTAACATTCTGAATGGTTTATGGGTAAATTTAATGGTGTCAGTCATTGATGCGAAATCTTTAATGCAGATGAATGAAGTTAATTATTTTTAAATTCGTCAGCAGGCAGACAATTAGCGAGCCGGTAAAAAAAAAAAACTCACTCGCTCGTTCGCTTGTTTGAGATAGATAGATAGATAGATAGATACATACATACATACATACATACATAGATAATTGACATATATAGATACATAGATAATTGACATATATAGATACATAGATACATAGATAGATAGATAGATAGATAATAAACTGACATAGATAGATAGATACATACATACATACATAGATAATAAACTGACATATATAGATACATAGA
Organism: Acanthosepion esculentum; assembly: GCA_964036315.1. Lineage (NCBI taxonomy): Eukaryota > Metazoa > Mollusca > Cephalopoda > Sepiida > Sepiidae > Acanthosepion > Acanthosepion esculentum. The sequence goes on along the minus strand of OZ038509.1, from coordinate 51,602,082 downwards.
TAGATAGACAGACAGACAGACAGATAGATAGATAGATAGATAATAAACTGACATAGATAGATAGATAGACAGACAGACAGACATATAGATAGATAGATAGATAGATAATAAACTGACATAGATAGATAGATAGAGAGATAATAAACTGATATAGATAGATAGATAGATAATAAATTGAAATAGATAGATAGATAGATAGATAGATAATAAACTGACATAGATAGATAGATAGATAGATAATAAACTGATATAGATAGATAGATAGATAGATACATACATACATAATAAACTGACATATATAGATACATAGATAGATAGACAGACAGACAGACAGACAGATAGATAGATAGATAGATAGATAGATAGATAGATAGATAGATAATAAACTGACATAGATAGATAGATAGATACATACATAGATACATAGATAATAAACTGACATAGATAGATAGATAGATAGACAGACAGATAGATAGATAGATAGGTAATAAACTGACATAGATAGATAGATAGATAGACAGACAGATAGATAGATAGATAGATAGATAGATAATAAACTGATATAGATAGATAGATAGATAGATAGATAGATAGATAGATAGATAGATAGATAGATAGATAGATAGATAGATAATAAACTGACATAGATGGATAGATGAACTAACATAGATAATGAACATATATAAAAAGCTAGACAGATAATGAACTGGCATAGATAGATGGATGTATAAATATAAAAGTGAACATTAAAGTCAACACTCAGAGGCGACAGACTGTTTCATGCTAAACGCACTCATCGGGCAGCTTCTCATATATATATATATATATATATATATATATATATATATATATATATATATGTATATATATAGCATTTTAAAATAAATTCTTTTATAACCATCTTTGTTCCTCACCTGATGAGATGCTTAACTTTAGGCATCGAAACAAATATTCATCTTTGTAGTGATGACATACCTGTCCATATGTAACAACTTATAATAAATAACTAATGCTCTACTTTTGGTATCGAGCACTCTTTTTAATTAATTTATGAACGTTTGAATTTATAATCTTTTTTCTCATTACATTTGTATATATATATCTATATATATATATCCATATATATATATGTATATATATATATATATATATATATATATATATATATATATATATATATATATATATATATATATGTTCGAAAGTTATAACATAAATATATTATAAAAAATAGCCGTTTTGTTTCAACACTGCTGATGTCTTATCAAGTGATGGTGTAGAATATATATATATATATATATATATATATATATATATATATATATATATATATATATATATATATATATATATATATCTGATACAATGAGAACGAAAGTAATATATAAATTCCAACGTTCGCAGCGTTAATTAAAAAAAGAGCTCGATACCGATAGTAGCGCGATAATTATCCATGGATCCATTTTCGACCCTCACCCGTCGATGTGCAGTTGAAATGCACTGAAACCAAGTTGCATCTTTGTAGTGAGTAAAATGTTTTTGTCTATATGATAAAATTATAATAAATCTATCTATCTATCTATCTATCTATCTATCTATATATATATATATATATATATATATATATATATATATATAATATCTGGATAAAATAAATGAAACAAAATTGGGTGTTTTTTTTATGAAAGTATTTATTTCTGTGTTTTTGTATATATTTATTTATTTATATAAAAATATATACAAACACACAGAAATAAATACTTTCATAAAAAACCCACCCAATTTTGTTTCATTTATTTTAACCAGATATTATATACATATCAAGAAAGTATACGTGGCCTCTCATTATGCTATATATATATATATATATATATATATATATATATATATATATATATATATATATATATATATATATATATATGTAAATCTATTTAAACTCGGTGGGTGAAAAAACCTAGGAATATTTCTAGCATTCCAATTTTTTGTTCGTCTGACCAAATACATTCAACTAATCCAAAATTTATTCTGACGATTGGCAAACGACATTTTTTCTTCTTTTCTATTAAACTCTTTTATTAAATTGATAAGCATTTGAAATACTTGCTGATTCAATGTTCTACAAATTGGTAACACTTGTATAGGTATCCCAGTGTCTTTCATATCTGCCTGGATTTCCTTTGTACTCAATTCCGGTTTGACTGAACGAGTCTTGGGGGTCTGCGTGTGGTGTAATGGTTAGCGACACGAAATCGGCAAGCTGAGAACGAATTCCAGTCAGATTGTTTTCATTCACTTTGTGGAAGGCATGAAACCATTCTTTCTCCCACTAGCTATGTGTGAAATAGTAAAGATCTTCAGCCTTGGTTAGCAATCAATCTAAGAGAAGGAAAACAGTGCTAACGTTTATTGCGTGTCTTCTTCCGATCACTGTATCCTACCACCACATTTGTATCCTACATTATCTAACATAATGGGGGGGGGAGCCAAAACGGAAGAAGGGAGGCCAAGAATGAAGCTTTGTAGGTGAGATATGATTTTATGGGGGTAGCAGATACTGGGAACGCATATTATTTTTTGTTAGGGAGGCCTGAAGAAAGGACAAAAAAAAAATAAAAAAATAAAAATGAACAGAAGATGGCAATTGACATTGCATTTAATTTTTTGAAGGTTGTAGTTATAAATGAAGCAAGGAAATGGAAGGGAGTTCCACAGGCGGGAAGTACAAGAAAAGAAACTGTCGCAGTAGAACTGGCGCTTTAGAATTTTATACATAATATATATATATATATATATATATATATATATATATATATATATATATATATATATATATATATAAATTACCTCAACATAGAGATAGTCTATATCAAGCCGTTCTGTACGGGACTATCATCAGCCCCTAAGTGTCTGTCTCGGAGCACTGTTTTTAAATTTATTTTCAATGTCAGTCCTCCTCTGTCATCATTTCGCCCCAAGCAAAGCGGAAATGATACGAGTACTCATCGGGTCACAGGGAGTGAAAGTGAGAGAAAAAAACTGAGGATAAGGAGGAGTGAGGAGAGAACAAAAGATGAACGGGATTCATGAAGATAAATGATGGCGATTGACGTTGGATTTCAATTTGGAAGATTGTGCTTATGAAGGAAGCAAATAAATGAAAGGGAATTCCCAGGCGGGAAGTGCGATAAAATAAACTGTTAGAGTAAAAATGCCGGTTGCAATTAGCAGTTTCAACAGTAAAAGGGTGGGACCTAGATGCCAATCTAGTAGCATGCTTAAATTCATGTAGTCGGTTCACCAGTGAAAAAAGCTTGTCAGAGCAGATACCATGAAAATATTTGTAGAAAAGACAGGGAAGCCACGTCACGTTAGTGAGAAAGTAACTGAAGTCAAGATGACTAGACAGGATCGATTACGTTAGAGATCCTTCTTTGGATTTTCTTGTCAAGAATCTCGAGATGTAGAGCAGGAGCACCAGACCAGATATGGTTGCAGTATGCCATGCATGGACGAATGATAGATTTGTAAATGTACAGGATGGGACGATGAAAGTTTTTCTGGCACGACGCCGGGACACAACTTTCCTTGCAGCTGACGAAACTGGGAGGGAAATGCAGTTGCTAAAATAACAGTTCGTTCACTTGATAGATGGTTTATTTTCCAAGACAACGACCCGAAAAAAAATGTTTCGAAAACTATCTCGAGTAAAGAACAGGGTTCGTTTAAGCAGTTCCTGCTTTCGCAATTGCCGGATCGAAAATTCGTGGCATGAATTCAGAATTGCTTTTCACAAAAGAAAGCCATTGAACCTGAACAATCTGAAACGATCCAACATAGAATAATGGTAATTTTCTAAGCTTAGATGTGGCACAAGGCCGAAAAGTATAGGGGCGCCCAGTGAGGATAGAACTCACTATTCGGTCGTAATTGATCTAGTAAGACAAGCTTGTTAACCATTAAACTATGTCGGAGTTACCAAATAATTTACTCAGTGTAGCTTTGACGAGGCACAAAGCCGAAAAGTATGGGGCACTCAATGAGGATCGAACTCACTACTCAGCCGTAATTGCTCTACTGAGACAAGCTTGCTAAACATTACATAACACCAAGTTGCTCCAAACGATTTTCTAAGCGTAGCTTAGATGTGGCAGTAGGTTGCCATTTCTTTCTGCGGTAGACCAGTTGCCATCCAAGGCTATAGAACCCGGTCTGTCTTGATATTTCCCCATAGCTGGTGGGAGAAGAGGATTCATATCTTTCCCAAGGGTATTAGAACGTAAGTGATTGTAATGGATTCGACGGGAATTCGAACTCGGATTTCCGATTGTTAATCCTTACTCTTCTTGTGCATTTTACCCCTTACTCTTCCCCTACATACTAACCCTTACTCTCCCTCTACATTCTAACTTATTCTCCCTCCATACGCCAAACCTTACTCTTCCTATACGTTTTAAACCTTACTCTCTCTATATATATATACTTCAGCCCTTACTCTTCCTGAACATGAAAACCTTACTCCCCCTTTATATTCTAACTCATACTCTTCCCCTACATTCTAACCCTTACTCTCCCTCTACATTCTAACTTATTCTCCCTCCATACGCCAAACCTTACTCTTCCTATACGTTTTAAACCTTACTCTCTCTATATATATATATACTTCAGCCCTTACTCTTCCTGAACATGAAAACCTTACTCCCCCTTTATATTCTAACTCATACTCTTCCCCTACATTCTAACCCTTACTCACCCTCTACATTCTAACTTATTATCCCTCTATACGCCAAACCTTACTCTTCCTATACGTTAACCATTACTCCCCCTTGCCTGATAAGCCGTAGAAGACGAATCAACCAAACCAAACGAAATATGTTTGGATTGTAAGAATAATTCTTTGGAGATAACAAATTATTTTTTTCTAGATACAAATCCTACTTTTTAACCCATAGTTAGGAAGAAGAACTGGATTCATAGGTTTTTGAGCGTAAGTAAATGTAAGGAACCCGACCGGATAAAAAACTAAAAAGACTAAAAAAAAAACAAACTCCAACTGCGACACCCTGGCTGGATTTTTAACAAAATATATTTGTATATATTGCACAAATCGAGTGGCGCGAATAAATACCGTCAAAAAGCTTTAACGTCAATCGTCGAACGAGACTCCATGGGACAGTAATGGCGCCAACTTTGAGAAAATAACCCGTCATAATGAAACATTTCGATTGGTGAAGGAAAAGTCAGGCAAGATGGCCGATGGACAGTTTTATCGATATTTTACCAAGAGCGACAGAATTATTGGACACCTGTGGGCGATATGTTGAATTGTACATCTCAGTGGACCTTATACGTCCATGAACTTTTGATCTGGGTGATTGCGTATGATGACTTGTTGGGGAGGAATTGAAAGAAAAATTCGTAAATGCTTGGAACATATATATAACGGCTAATGTTTTTGGTTATAATCTGTATTCTCTTAAATATATATTTAAGAAACTACATATACTTTATTTTACATATACTTTATTTAACATATTTAAGAAACTACATATACTTTATTTTACATATTTTTGCTACACGTGTTTCCGGTCTCGCGACCTTCATCAGACAAAGGGTAGTTATTCTCAATTTTTTTTTTTTTTAAAGAAATTGATTTTACTTATGTTTTAACCATTGTCTTTTGTGCGTAATAGTAACCCAAATTTTTCTTGAAGTGCTGAAAGTATTCTTCCGCTTAAGGGGCAATAAGACAATTAGAATTGTTCAGAGAAAAGGCGAAGGAAGGAGGTTACATTTTTTTAACCTTTCCATCTTCTTAGACGTATCTCCATTTGTGTATTGTGTGTGCGTGTGTGTTTTTATTATTTGTATGCATATTCCTTCTCCATAGATATATAATGTTTTAATATAAGGAATTAGTATATATATATGTATAAATATATATATATATATATATATATATATATATATATATATATATATATATATATATATATATATATATCTGTGTGTGTGTGTGTGTGTGTGTGTGTGTGTGTACAGACTTTCTCTCGTTATAACAACTGTAACCTCTCTCTTTAACCTCTCTGTAACCTCTATAAAATATTAAAAAGATAGATTCAGAAAGATAGCTCTTTACTTTAGGGAGACTTCACTTCCCGTTCTCTTGTGATTTATTTTTAAAATAATTTTTAACATATTTTCGGAATAAATTTAAACCATTTTGTAATTTCGGTCTCATGAGGCAGGTATTTATTTAACTTATCTGCTGAAATAAATTTATTACCGGCTTTTTCGATGATGTGTCAAGTTTCTACTGTGAGGTATATATATATATATATATATATATATATATATATACTCACACACTCACACATACACACACACATATATATATATTTCTAACTATTTACTTTTTTCTTAGAATTATCTTTGCAATATATTTATATGTAGACAGATAGAAAATGATAGATAAATAGATGCATAGATAGATAAATGTACACAATAAAAGACCGATTGATATTAACAGTGGGGTATATATATATATATATATATATATATATATATATATATATATATATATATATATATATATAATATTTTAGACATTTAAAACAACATGCCTGGCCGCATACACAATTCCGGAAAATCCTCGTCGAAAACACAATTATACTTAAACATGAAAACAATAAACAAAAACTAAAAATTCTTGAAGCTATATACATAAAACAGTTGAAACCTAACCTGAACAAAATAAACTATGAAATCTCCAAAAATATCCTTAAATGCCTATAATTAGTAACAGAAGTCATTGGTTCATACCAACGGCTTTCCATACTCAATACTCATCGGATTCACTTTCGCGTGGTCATGTGTGACGTCATGAGCTGTCGTGCGATTTTCGCTTTCAGCGTTTTATATGCACGTGTTTATCGTTGCTTGGAAATCATCCATGTAAACAAATAATACTATCATCAATTTCTTGTTCGTGTATTGCATAAATATATTGTGTAATTGTCGTCTTTGATAATGGCTTATGTAAGCCGAAAGCTCAGATTGGATTAAATAAAAAAAAGTATGTATCAATATTGTGATTTTCTTTCATTATTTAATGATAATGTTATTAAGATTATCAGACTATATGAAAAAAACTTGCATAAAATATATAGACAACACTTATCTATATTATTTAATCAAACATGTATTAATGAAAAAATGCTGCCTAAATACACACAATATATATATATGTATATATATATATATATATATATATATATATATATGAGTGAACATTGAAGTCAACACTCAGAGGCGACAGGCTATTTCAGGCTAGGCTATAAAATAGTGCCTTAACCTTTCGGTCACAGAGAAGCGTCTGGTTAGCAAGGTCGATTTTACTATCTTTAAACTTAAATATTCCATGAATCTCTTCTATTCATATCTGGTCTAGCGTATCAAATGTAAACAAATGACGTCATATATATAGTATATAAAATATATTATTGTATATATAAAGAATTAATGGATTTATTTTTAAATCGACATTTTTATTACTTCAAGCCTTATTTTAGTGAATATATTCTATTTGAGATAAACGCCATATTTTTATTTATTAAACAATATTTTTTATTTTATTTATTATTTTTTACTTTTTTATTTTTTATTTTAATTTAATTTAATTTATTTTATTTTATATTTTATTTTTATTTTTTAGTTTATTATTATTTTTATTTATTAAACACTGATTAATAAACAAAAAATGGATGTCTATTAATGAACTCTTTAGAAATTGCCTTGTTTTGGTTTCGGATACGAAACTTGGCAGATATGAAACTTTGTGTGAATCTCGTCTGCGTGAAGAGAAAGTGCTTTCCTTAAAAACGGAAAAATAGAAATTCATTCGCTTTGTCTTTCTGCGTGGCGGCGTGGTATAATATACTAAATCAAAAGGTGGTTTCTCCTACATAGGGAACGAAGTTTCAACCTCTGTCAGAAAAAACATTTTTTTTTTTACCAACGTTTCACAAATACGCAGGCCGATAGACGTAACAGACTCTGTTTTATGAATAAAAATGCAAGGTCTATTTCAAATACGAACTACCCACTGTATTTGAATTAGGTTTGAAGTAATATATTATTATTATTATTATTATTATTATTATTATTATTATTATTATTTTATTTCCTTTGATTTCTGATGTGTACTCATTTCTTTCCGGGTTCCGCCCAGGGACCTAAGGTTAAAAATGGCATCATGACATTTTCCACTAGAAAAAAAATATATAGACAAAGTCCTTCGTAGGTTGTGGGCTGTACTCGTGAGAAAACTTTTTTGTATTCCTCTAAGGCATGGGCTTCCAGGGATCCCTTCAATTAGTCTACTGGAATCTTTTCCAACAAATCCGAGGGCTCCAACTACAACGGGGATTGGTGATGTTCCCATGTGCCACATTTTTCAGATTTTGATTTGAAGGTCCTTGTATTTTGATAGCTTTTTGAAGATCTTCAAAGATACACTGCAGTCTGCAGGGACTGTCATATCAATATGGAGGCACCTTTTTGTGTGCGATCTCTAATAACACTGTCTGGGCGGTTAGATTTGATTTATTATTATTATTATTATTATTATTATTATTATTATTATTATTATTATAATTATTATTATTATTTGTGTATTTTAGGTTTCCTGTTTTGTATGCTGCAGAACCGGCTTCAAACTATGGTCCTTAGGACCTATAGGAGAATTGTCATTTAATTGATAGCACTTTTCTTACTGTATTTACTGTCCCCCCCACGATGGATAGATGTGGCACAAGGCCGGGTTTAAAGTGGGGTATTCCCGAGCCCGTAGGCTCTGCCAAAAAAAAAAAATGCCCGTAGAAACTGTAAAAACAGAATCGGGTTGGTCAACCACCCCGAACGAGACTCTGCCCTTCGGCGGAGCCTCGTCCGGGTTCCTCTCCGCCCAGAGGCAGAGAGTTCGACCGTTAACTCGTCAACACACGGCTGCGCATTACTTTTCTTACTATATGGGATGTTCTTAGTAGGGTGATCTTCTGGGAAACTTTCATGTTGATGTCACCTGGAGCATTTAGTAGATTATTATTATTATTATTATTATTATTATTATTATTATTATTATTATTAGTAGTAGTAGTAGTAGTAGTAGTAGTAGTAGTAGTATAACTTATGTATGTTATGTTCCCTATTTTGTATCCTGTAGAGTCGGATCTAAACTATGGTCCTTAGGCACTATAGACCTGTTATTTAATTGATAGCACATGTCTTAGTATATCGGATGTACCTAGTAGGGTGATCTTCTGGGCAACTTTTATGTCGTTCTTACCTGGGACACTGTTAGTAAAACTGTCCATTCCTTTTTTCACGAGGTCCAGAGCTCCGATTACTCTTGGTACGACAGTCTCAGTCTTCATTCCCCACATGCTGTTAAACTCGATCTCCAGGTCCTTGTATTTGAACAATTTCTCGATAATTTTCTTGGGGCTTTTTCTCTCAGATGTCACTGCTATGTTAATAACCATACACTTCCTGAATTTCTTGTCTCCATTATTATTATTATTATTATTATTATTATTATTATTATTATTATTATTTGTGTATGTAATATTTCCTGCTTTTTATCCTGTAGAGCCGGGCCCAAACTATGGTCCTTAAGGGAATTGTCATTTAATTGATAGCACTTTTCTTAGTATATAGGATTTCCTAATAGGACGATCTTCTGGGCAACTTTTATGTTGTTGTTACCTGGGACACTGTTAGTAAAATTCTCCATTCCTTTTCTCAAAAGGCCCAGAGCTCCCATTACTATTGGTACAGTCTCAGGCTTCATTCCCCACATCCTGTTAATCGCGATCTCCATTTATATTTGGACAATTTCTCGATAATTTTCATGGAAGTGTTTCATGGTACTGCTATGTCAATAAGCATACACTTCCTAAATTTCTTATCTTCATTATTATTATTATTTTAAAAAAATTTTTTTAAGCGTATCACCCCAAGCAAGGCCGGTGGCCACTATCACGCAAGGGGTTACAGAAGGGTTGGAGGAAGAGCAGATAGGAGTGGTAAAGGAAGGGATGTGGAGAAAGAGAAGGACGGAGGGTCGATCGAGGCAGGGGGGTTACGGAAGATATAGAGCGAGAGCAGATAGGAATGAAAGATGACAGGAAGTGGAGAAGGGAAGTGGATAGATCAAGGCAATTGGAGATGACGATTGACGCTACACTTAAACCGTTGGAGATTGTATTTGTCAGGGAAACAGTAATAGGGAAGGGAGTTCCATAGGCGAGATGCGCGTGAAGCTGATTTTCAGTGAGTAAATACTATTATTATGAGCGTTACATTCAATGGGTACAAAATAAAAAGTTAATAGTAATACGAATTGGGGCACTCAGTGAGGATCAATTTCACTAGTTAGTAATAAACTCCTTAACTATTACTTACGCCGAGATGCCCTTGAAAATACTAAGACTACTTTGACACAAGTCCGGCTCACTCAGGATTGAACTTAATGTCTGTGTTCAGCCAGACTAGCTCGTAAGCCAATACCTCCATAGCGAAACGCTACTCAAAACACTAACACCAATTTGGCAGTAGCCCACATGTATGGGTCACTCGGTGAGGACTGAATGTACTTCTGAATTTTAACAAGTCTAACATTATCCTGTTCCGATGCGGCCCTAAAATGTTTTGGATAATACTACAAGTATGTATGATCCAGAGAGCACTTAACTCATTTTCAATGTTCAGACAAGCTCGTTAACCATTACCTAGAACTAGTCGCCCATAAAAATACCATTTTGACGGCATTGACGCGAATATGGGTTACCCAGAAAAATTCCTATGTTTAACCCCCACTAGCTCGTTAACCATCACCCTACGGCGAGTCAGCCTTAAAATTTCTAAGTTGAGGACATTGCCACTAATATGGGTTATCCAGCGAGGATCTAAGTAAATAACCTATGCTTAAACACACTAGCTCGTTAACCACTACCCTACGACGAGTCTCCCTTAAAAGTTCTAACTAGAGGACATTGCCACGAGTATGGGTAACCCAGTGAGAATCTAACTACCAATGTTTAAAGATACTACTAGCTCGTTAAGCATTACACCATGCTAGTCCCAAAGAGGAAGATGTTTTTTTTTATCATAAATAAGCTTTGTAATTTCTTCCAGAATGGTACTTTGTCCCGACAAATGTGGTGGCATGTTTTGGTCTGCTACAAGAGGGCTGTTAATAAAGAAGTATTGTAGAATTCTGACTTTTGCGTCTTTTCTGGGATTATTATTTTCCCAGACACATTTTTACAGTCTGTTGAAGGTTGTGTTTGTTTTTTGGCCATAGTGTTGTCGATCCTCCGTGTGGGCTTCACGGAGAACTACTTGGCGGCTCACCACATAAATCTGATACATGTGCGTGAAAGAAAGCCGGAAAGAAAGAAATGAAGGGTAGAAGGAAATAAAGAGGAAAGCTAGGAGAGAAAGTGACAAAGAGCGAGAAGGTAAAAGAAGGAAAGAAAGAAGAAAGGAGAAGTAAATAAAAATAAATTGAATATAGCTTTAAAAGAAGAAAGAAAGCAATGAAGAAAAGAAAGACGAGAAGGAGAAAAAGAAAGAAAGAAAGAAAGGGAAAGCAAAAAAGAAAGTGAGGATAGTTTTAAAAAAAGAAGAAAGAAGACAATAAAGAAAAGGGAGACAAAAATGAGAAAAAAGTAAAAATAGATAGATAGATAGATAGATAATGAACAGACTAAGATAGATAGATAGATAGATAGATAGATAGATAGATAGATAGATAATGAACAGACTAAGATAGATAGATAGATAGATAGATAGATAGATAGATAGATAGATAGATAGATAGATAATGAACAGACTAAGATAGATAGATAGATAGATAATGAACAGACTGAGATAGATAGATAGATAGATAGATAGAATAATGAACAGACTGATAGATAGATAGAATAATTAACAGACTGATAGATAGATAGATAGATAGATAGATAGATAGATAGATAGATAGATAGATAATGAACAGACTGAGATAGATAGATAGATAGATAGATAGATAGATAGATAGATAATGAACAGACTGAGATAGATAGATAGATAGATAGATAGATAGATAGATAGATAGATAATGAACAGACTGAGATAGATAGATAGATAGATAGATAGATAGATAATGAACAGACTGAGATAGATAGATAGATAGATAGATAGATAGATAGATAGATATGAACAGACTGAAATAGATAGATAGATAGATATCAAAAGCAGATGAAAGAGAAAGTAGAAAGGCAAAAGGAAACATTGTCGAAAGAAAGAAACGAAACAATTTTTTAAGGAAGAAAGTCAATCGAAAGGAATAATGAGAAACTTTGACGAAAGTTAGAAGCAAAGCAATAGTTTTAAAAAGCAGAGAAGAAACAGATAAAGAAAGAAAGCAAAGGGAAACAGAAAGAAAAGTGTTTAAAAAAGAAAAAAAAAAAAGAAAAAAGAAAGAAGAAAAAGAAAAAAGAAAAAAGAAAAAAGAAAAAAGAAAAAAGAAAAAAGAAAAAAGAAAAAAAGAAACTAAACAGAAAAGAAAACGCCTAAAATAAAGGAAATAAAAAGCCTTTCTTTTTCGTTTCGGAGAATATAGAAATTCCCTTGGGTCTCTTAAAATTCAGAAATGCGATAACGGAAACTGGTAAACGAGACTTTAACATTTGCAACGAATAAGGTAACTTGCAAAAATGTTTATTTTCTCAAAAGTAATCCTCCATGTACAACTTTACGCTTTATTTATAGGTTATTTTGGCATGGACTTCACGTGAAAGGTTGATGCAAGAATCGTGAAACACTGACCGTATTTTAACAGAATTTTCCAAATTACTGGAACGTAAAAAAGATCGAAACGAAAATTGTTTTTAACAATAAGTTAGAAAAAGGCATAAACCGCAAATTCCCTATACTCTCTCTATTTCTCTCTCTATCTCTCTCTCTCTCTTATACACAGCTAGTCATTATGTTTAATCAGTGCCATACTATACTTTGAATGGGAATATAGTCATGAATAAACTTCATTTCAGACAGATATCTTCGCCTTTATTTACAAGGACACATGACCCTGTTGAAGTAATCCAATGACTTGACCCAAAGAGTTGTAAGTTCAATATCTGGCCACAGCAGAGGTGAACAAACACCTTGGAGAGTTGATTTACTGAAGGGACTTAACGGAAACTGAGATATCCAGAAAAGGCAGGGCATGTGGAACTAGAACAATCTACCCCAGTTGACTAAATAAAAGTTTCGATTCGAAATTCCAACATTTATATGACAATAAATATGAAGACACTAGTCCTAACAATGTAAATAGTGTAAATAGTTACAATACCTCATCTCAGATATATAGACTGATCCTGAAGTAGGCTGGAGAGTACAACGGTTGAAACGTCTTGAATATGACAATGATTATAAGGACACTAATCCTATCAATGTAAATAGTGTAAATAGTTACAATACCTCATCTCAGAAATATAAACAGATCCTGAAGAAGCTCGTAGAGTAGAATGGCCGAAACGTCGTGAATATGACAATAAATATAAGGAAAATATGCCTCCCAATGTAAATAATATAAATAGTTACAATACCTCATCTCAGAAATATAAACAGATCCTGAATAAGCTCGTAGAGTAGAATGGTCGAAACGTCGTGAATATGACAATAAATATAAGGAAAATATGCCTCCCAATGTAAATAATATAAATAGTTACAATACCTCATCTCAGAAATATAAACAGATCCTGAAGAAGCTCGTAGAGTAGAATGGTCGAAACGTCGTGAATATGACAATAAATATAAGGAAAATATGCCTCCCAATGTAAATAATATAAATAGTTACAATACCTCATCTCAGAAATATAAACAGATCCTGAAGAAGCTCGTAGAGTAGAATGGTCGAAACGTTGTGAATATGACAATAAATATAAGGACAATAGGCCTCCCAATGTAAATAATATAAACAGTTACAATACCTCATCTCAGGAATATAAACAGATCCTGAAGAAAGCCGGGGAGTACAACGGTCGAAACGTCGTGAATACGACAATCAATATAAGGACAATAGTCCTAACAATGTAAATAGTGTAAATAGTTACAATACCTCATATCAGAAATATAAACAGATTCTGAAGAATGCCGGGGAGTAAAACGGTTGAAACGTCGTGAATGCGACTATGAATATAAGAAAAATAGTTCTCACAATGTAAATAATGTAAATAGTTACAATACCTCATCTCAGAAATATAAACAGATTCTGAAGAATGCCGGGGAGTAAAACGGTTGAAACGTCGTGAATGCGACTATGAATATAAGAAACATAGTTCTCACAATGTAAATAATGTAAATAGTTACAATACCTCATCTCAGAAATATAAACAGATTCTGAAGAAGGCCGGGGAGTACAACGGTCGAAACGTCGTTAATACGACAATCAATATAAGGACAATAGTCCTAACAATGTAAATAGTGTAAATAGTTACAATACCTCATCTCAGAAATATAAACAGATTCTGAAGAATGCCGGGGAGTAAAACGGTTGAAACGTCGTGAATGCGACTATGAATATAAGAAAAATAGTTCTCACAATGTAAATAATGTAAATAGTTACAATACCTCATCTCAGAAATATAAACAGATTCTGAAGAATGCCGGGGAGTAAAACGGTTGAAACGTCGTGAATGCGACTATGAATATAAGAAAAATAGTTCTCACAATGTAAATAATGTAAATAGTTACAATACCTCATCTCAGAAATATAAACAGATTCTGAAGAATGCCGGGGAGTAAAACGGTTGAAACGTCGTGAATGCGACTATGAATATAAGAAAAATAGTTCTCACAATGTAAATAATGTAAATAGTTACAATACCTCATCTCAGAAATATAAACAGATTCTGAAGAATGCCGGGGAGTAAAACGGTTGAAACGTCGTGAATGCGACTATGAATATAAGAAAAATAGTTCTCACAATGTAAATAATGTAAATAGTTACAATACCTCATCTCAGAAATATAAACAGATTCTGAAGAAGGCCGGGGAGTACAACGGTCGAAACGTCGTGAATACGACAATCAATATAAGGACAATAGTCCTAACAATGTAAATAGTGTAAATAGTTACAATACCTCATCTCAGAAATATAAACAGATTCTGAAGAATGCCGGGGAGTAAAACGGTTGAAACGTCGTGAATGCGACTATGAATATAAGAAAAATAGTTCTCACAATGTAAATAATGTAAATAGTTACAATACCTCATCTCAGAAATATAAACAGATTCTGAAGAATGCCGGGGAGTAAAACGGTTGAAACATCGTGAATGCGACTATGAATATAAGAAAAATAGTTCTCACAATGTAAATAATGTAAATAGTTACAATACCTCATCTCAGAAATATAAACAGATTCTGAAGAATGCCGGGGAGTAAAACGGTTGAAACGTCGTGAATGCGACTATGAATATAAGAAAAATAGTTCTCACAATGTAAATAATGTAAATAGTTACAATACCTCATCTCAGAAATATAAACAGATCTTCGTCTTTGTTGTTTTGGTCACGAACTTTCGATCTGGCCATCTCCAATCGTCTGACTTATGGCCATATCACGTTGAAACACCGGTTCCTGTAAGTTCAGCGAAGTTAAGAAACGTCAAACCTGGTTAGGTACCACGTCCATATGAATTTAAGCGCAGTACTTGATTGGCAACTAGGTCTCCTCATTTTACTGTTGAATTAGCAAGAGAGGTAATCTATTCTTTACTCGTACTTCAAGTCTGTTTAAATCTCTTCCTGTTTTTTTTGTTACCTGACACGTACAACCTTCAAAATTTAAAAAAAAAAAAAAACATAGATCGCCATCTTTTGCCTTCTTGAATCCTGTTCTTTAATTAACCATTCCCCTCATTCTCTTTCACCAGCAGTAATCCCTTGCGTCTTAGTGGCATTATCTCCTTGCTTGGGGAGAAATGATTAAGGAAAAAGATTTTGACATTCCACACTAGTTTAGGAAGTAAGCTCTCATCAGTACTGGAAAGAGCGATAACATAAATTGGACATGAGAAACTTATTTTCCTGAAGAATTATTTTAATAGGAAGATTTTTAAAAATTCACCAAACAATAGAACTAGCTGTTCAGTCACTGAATTCTAAATCTTTCCAAATTGTTAATATTACAGTTAGCCACATATCCGAAGAGTGTAAGCCTATCGCTATTTCTAAGGCAAGTGTTCAGATTAGCTCTCCAATCTTTAGTTCCACCAGTTCAGACCTTTACATCTAAGCTTCTCTCTACCGCTATTTCCATGGCAAATGTTCAGATGAATTCCATTCTTTAGTTCCACCAGTTCAGACCTTTGTAGCTAAACCTCTCTCTACCCTATCGCTATTTCTAAGGCAAATGTTCCATGGAGCTCTCCACTCTTTAGATCCACCAGTTCAGACATTTTGAACAAGGACTCACTATGCTACTTCCGCGAAGCTGAATCACCCTCATTTCCTCCGTGTTCCAAATGAAAGAAGAATTTTCTATTCAGACAGATTCTCCTAAGGAACCGCCATTTTGAGAAAATGCCCCCCATAGGGATGTCTCTCTGAACACTGCAAAATTTATCTCGACAGTTAATCGTAATCTTCTCTTAATCTTAATCACTTTTGATCAGCGCCTCTTTCATTTGTAC
>OZ038509.1:51557837-51580337 GCA_964036315.1 Acanthosepion esculentum | reverse complement strand
GTGGATTTCTCTGTATCCTTGGAAACAGTGAATTATGAATCTTTGCCGTGCCTTTAAGACTGTAAATTGAAAAATAAGTTACTTCAAAATTCGCTTGAGGATGAAATGGAACTAATGTCTTTAGTTTTAGCTTCCATTTTTGAAACATGGTTATTACTGTGTAGCGAAAAAACATTTTAAATCAGTTAATTTATAATATTAACGCTCTGTAAATTTACATTGAGCACTATTGTGTAAAAATAAAAATATCTATAAGAACATCGGATTATATATCTTACTGTTCTTGCTTATATAAATATATATAAATTTATATTTATACACGCTGTATCTCTGATATTGAGCACTTTATCCCATAAATATAGCACACCTTAAGACTATATTTCTTTTATATATATATATATATATATATATATATATATATATATATATATATATATAAGGTTATGCTTCTTTCTCATTTTCTCAGAGGTGGATGTTGGTGACTGACTAAAGGCTAAATGTTTCTTGATATCATTAACGTATATATTTACATTATTAAAGATAGCATCTGCTCCGATGTTTGGTAAGGTGATGTCTCACATGAAATGGTTTTCAAATTGAAGGTCACTGAATCCCATCTGACGGAAATAAAAATTTCAACTACTGGCATTCAATGAGACTTACTGAACTTTTATAGAAATCAAACACTGGATGTGAGCACAGTTTTATTAGGGATTATTAGTTTTAGCCATGATGACACCACTTTGTATGACAACAGCCATTTCAGAGATTTATAGAAATATATTATTATGCTTCTTGTAACTGTTATAGTTTTTTTTAATAGTTTATATATATATATATATATATATATATATATATATATATGTTTTTATTAAAGATTACAGTCAAGGTACTCCGATTAAACTTTTTATTTAATTTTTCTTGTCTTTGAACAAGTCTTTTCGTTTTTGGACACAGTCTGTAGAATCTGTCCAACTGTTCTATAATTCCGAGGGCTTTCGGCTATTCTAGCCATTATCAAGGATGATCATATTCTTGCTTTTTAATTGGTTGTATGGGTTGTGTGTATGTTTCTAGAGTTATACGGATGTTTTGATTTTCTGAACACAGCTAGCACATTGTGGCCGTGTTCGCAGTTAATATTATTAAGTGTTGTCTTTTTCATTTTTTTATTATTAAGGCTTCCATTATTTTTAATCTTTTTCTACCTGTGTATAAGGGTATTATGTTTGTATTTTCTAGTAGTATGTTTCAGATGGAGTCTGGTAAGTTTGTGTGTGTGTGTTTAAATGGATTCTAAGTTTTGTCCAGAAAAGAAAACACTTGTTGGAACACAAGAAAAAAATAAATAAAAAGCTTAACCGTAGTACCTTGTCTGCCGTCTTTAATGAAACATGTATAAATGAATAATAGCTGCCTAAATACACAATATATATATATATATATATATATATATATATATATATATATATATATATATATATATATATAGTAAAAATCCATTTAAACAGACTTTGTTTAAATTTTTATTACGTTTTCCGTATATGTTGTTTCTTATTAACATAACATTTATGGATATTTAATCTTCCTGCAAGTACTTTTGGCCGTTTTTATCACGATTAAAATGAAAATGGTGTAAACAAGATTTTGTTGGTTAGATCCTGCCATTTTGCCACCACTTTTTCTATATGCCGTGTCCCTTCAAAACCTTGACGATCATGGCTCTCCACAATTTCCTGTCCTTCGTAGCTCTTACTAAAGTGTATCTTTTTTCTTGACTAAATGTGTAGAACCATGTTACGCATCATTAATGAATTAATCTATCAAATATTTGAAACCTTTGTTTTTAATCATTTCACCTCAAGCAAGGATGTAAAGCCCCTAAGTCACAAGGGGGTTACTGAGTGCGAACAAAATGGAAACATTATTAAAACCCGAGAAGAATAGAAGTGCAATCGGGAAGACAGAAGACAACGATTGATATTGCATTTAAATTTGTGAAGATCAAAATTGTTAATATAGAACTTACGGTTACGTCTAGCCCAGGTTCATCAAACCACTGCCCGCGACCCGGATCCGGCCCCCGACGTCAGTTTATCCGGCCCGCCGTTTCACTGTGCCACAAATGAGCTAAAATATAATTATTTATATGGAATTATCAATAGATTGTAGTTAAACTTACTATGTAGAAAAAATTAAAATAAATGTAAGTTAAATGCCAAAATTTGAGTAAAATCAGTGAAATAAAAAATTCGGTGACTTTTTTGCAACTGTTGATATCCGAGCGTTTTTGTGTAAGTATCTGCAATGAAGTTGATAAGAAAAGTGATTACGAACCAGTTGCAGCAATTATGTTTTAACTTGCTTGCCGTGTTTAAACCGGTTTAAAGCGCGCCGTATATAAAAAGGACTGTCTTCAGCGAATTATGTCATATCTTTTTCCTGGAATTATAAAATCTAAAGTATGTAAAGTCAGCACATGTAACGTGGTAGACTAATGAACCTTTGAAAGCATTTCTCTTGGTTGGATGCAGCAATACCAAACCAAATATTAATCTCTATCTATAAAAAGCGTGTTTGTGTGTGTGTGTGTGTGTGTGTGTGTGTGTGTGTGTGTGTGTGTGTGTGTGTGTGTAACGAATGCACGGCCGCAATTTTCGAAGGATTTGCACCAAAATTTACATGCACATGCTCCAAGACCGACTTTGCATTTCCCAACTCCCATCGATAGTGGAAATAATCGATTTTTTCATGCTTCTACGGCAGTTTTCATGTAGTTTGCGGCCATTTTCTACTGGCCAGAGTGAGAGCCTATAGCTGGCTGCCACGAATAGGCAGGAAGATTCTATTGGCCAGCGTGAGAGCCAGCAGCTGACTGACACGAATTTTAACTAGCATGCTAGCATGCAAAAAAAAAAATCCGTAGCTGCATTCATCACAAGTGGGAAAAATTTAAATCTGCATGGCACTTTACTCCAATTGGCTCATTCGCTTGCTTAAACTCAACGTTGATTCTGATTCCGCAGAACTGGGTTGGGTGTGAAAAAAATTTGTTGTTAACATTCTTTTTTCATTCGGTTTTTCCAGTTACGAGTCCTTTTTTTTTTAAAGCTGATCGTTTTGTGTTCATTTTGTTTAGTTCTTTTTTCGTAACAGATTCAATGTTTAGTATAGAGCTTAGACAAAATTTGCAGTGTGAGATAGGCAAGAAGTAAGGCATGTAGCAACATCAGCACGGCAAAGGGCACTCCTTTAAAGGCAAGGAAGGGCAAAAATATTTTAAGTCCAGTGATAGCGATTGCTGTATGTGTCGTACGATTTTTGAATCAAGCACGGGCAACGCCCGGCCATGCTGCTAGTTATATCTTAAAAAGGTAAACGCCAGTTTCACAAATCTCACTAACGTTTTGTGCATCTTAGTTTGTGAGATTCGGCTATGTGCGCACTTGGCGTGATATAACTATTTTATTGGTATTATCGCCTTCTTGGATAACTTCTTAGTAAATAAGTATGTTTGTTGTCTATATTTATTTAAGTTCATTAAGTCTATTGTATTGAATCAAATGATTATCCGACCCGGGCTCGTCATTCTTCCAGTTATCTGGCCCTCTGTGAAAAAAGTTTGGTGATCCCCTGATCTAGACAATTTATCTGTAAAGCTATGAGACATTACCGCCAATCTAGTCTTCTTTTATGTGCCGTGTCTCTTCATGACGTAGGCGATCATGGCTCTCCACTTCTCCCTATCCCTTGTATCTCTCAATAAGCTTTGTCATTTTGATACTTCTCACAGGCCATGTTCTGTCATCTACGCGCTTAAGCCCGCAGGGTATGTCCCGCATTGCTTCCCCTTGTCTCTCTTTCACTCTATTCGCCCTGTGAATATCAGATTCACCAAGCCCTCCTACCGCATTACGTGTCCCAGAAATTTCAGCTGCCTCTTCCTGGTGTTAAGTATAAGCCTCCTCATTGTTTGCATCCTCTCCAAGACCTCATCGTTGCTTACACGCACGGTCCATGATATCCTTAGCATCCTTCGGTAGAACCATACCTCCGTTGCCTCGAGTCTCTTCTTCATCTTTGAGGAGACCGTCCAACATTCTCTGTCGTATATGAGGACAGATATCACGTAGCAGTTCAGGACTCTTTTCTTTGTTGCCACCGAAATCCTCCTGTCTCGTAATACTCTGCCTAAAGAGCGCTACTAGAATCTAGCACTGCGCTTAATTTCATAAAATCTAGATAACACTGCGAAGAGTTCTTCCGAAGAATTACCATGAAATTATTCATAGAAAAGACACAGCGAAACTACATTAAGAGGTGGGAAAGTGACTGAAGGCGGAGACGCTGTTATTATTATTATTTTTATCATACACATTTTAAAATAGCATCCACTGTATTATTTAATGTAGTTTGTTTCTTTTATATAATGATAGCTGGGGTATTTTCAGTCTTTCATTGCAATGGGTGCTACATTGTATTTTAGTTTTATTTACAAATAAGCTGATTTTTTTGTTATTGGTGCTTTTCTTTCTTTTTCGCTATCGTTCTTTTGTTCTTTCTCTTTTTCTTTCCCGCTCTCTTTTGTTTTTTCCTTCCTTTCTCGCTCTCTTTCTTTCTTTCTTTCTATGACTCTTATTCTTACTCTCATTTTCTTTTTCTTTCTTTTTTCTTTCTTTCTTATTCTTTCTTTCTTAATTGCTATTTTCCTTTCTTTCTATTACGCTCATCCTTACTCTCCTTTGCTTTCTTTCTTTCTTTCTTTCTTTCTCACTTATTCTTACTCCTCCTTTGTTAATTTGTTTGTTTCTTTCTTTTTTTCTTTCTCGCTCTTTTTCTATCATTTTCATTTTACACTTTCTTCCTCCCTTTGTTTGTTTGTTTGTTTCTTTCTTTCTTTTTTCACGCTTTTTTGTTTCTTTCTATCACATTCAAACTTACTCTTTCGTTCGCTCTTTTTTGTTTGTTTTTTCTTTCATTCATTATTTCCTTCTTTCTTTCTTTCTTTCTTTCTTTCTCTTTTTGTTTCTTTCTATCACTTTCATTTTAATCTTTCTATCTTTCTTTTTTCTTTCTTTCTTTCTTTCTTTCTTTCTTTCACGCCTTTTGTTACTTTCTATCACTCTCATGCTTGCTCTTTCTTTCTCCTGTTTCTTTCTAACACTCATTTTATACTTCCTTCCTTCCTTTCTTCCTTTCTTTCTTCCGTTCTTTATGTTTGTCTGTTCCTTTCTTTATTTTTTTCTTTATTTCTCTTTTCATTTCTTTTTATCACTCTCATTCTTACTCCCCTTTTTTATTTCTTTCGCTCTTTTTATTGTTTCTTTCTTTCTCCCGGTCTTTTTGTTTGTTTGTGTCTTTTCTTTCTTTCTTTCCTTCCGTTCATTTTGATCCCTTCCCCTCAGTTAAACATCACCATTCCCTATTCTTTTCCAGAATATTAACCTGTATAAAGACACCCAACCCAAACATTTAGAAACGCTAAACAAACCATCCCAATCCCTTGAAATCCTATCCCTCAAGATTTAGAAGAATAAAAAACTTGTCCAATAATCCTTTAAGCTGTTTTTTCCTTGACTCAAAATTTTTCCTCATGCTTGTATTCGACAAAATGTTTCTGGGACAAACTTCAGACCCCTTTCACCTCCGACCTCTTTCTCGTATCCATTAAACTAAGCGGCCATTTTATTTTTTTCTGCCCTCCTTGTCTTGAATGAGAGATAAAATTTATCGCTAACACTACTTTCGCTATTAGAATTTGCTCCATTTTAAAAATGAAATATTTGTTTATGTTTCTTTTTCTAATGGGTATTTTGATTGTTCTTTTGTTGAGGGTGATTGTGCATTTATGAAATTATTCATGACTTCATGCATTTGGGGGAAAGTTAGGCTTCTACTCCTCTTGTCGTTTGGTTCAGTCATTTCTATAATTTCTTGTTTTTTCCTTTTTTCTATTCCTTTTTTGTTTTTTAGATTGGTTCTTCTTTGAGATAGCCGAAACAAGACAGTTCTTTCTGGTCACATCTCTTATTGTCATTACTCTTTCTTTATCCTGTTTTTTCCTCATTTTCCCTTTCTTTTAACGTTCCTTTTCAATCTTCTGTTTAACGAGGCTTACGGCCATATCGCATTCAAACACCGGTTCTCGTATGATCATCTTAGTTAAGCAACGTCGAAACTTGTCGGTATGTCGATGGGTGACAGCTTGGGAATACCAAGTACAGTAAACTTGGATGTGCGGTTGGTGTAGTGAATAACCGACTCGCAATTGGAGAGCTGTGTGCCGAGTTCCAATTCCAGTCGAGTTCGTTATATTCAGTTATGCGTAAATACCTTTGGGAAAGGTAGGAATTCATCTCTTCTCCTCCCGGCTATGGGTTAATTAGTAAGATAGTTATCTCCAAAATATTTTATAGCTTTTAATAACCTGCAAAAGACAAATAAGCCGTAAAAAACTAATCAATCAATAATGTTCTTGTTATTTTTCTTCTTTTTCTCAACATATTTTTCAAATACTTTTTCCTCATCAGATATTTAAAATTTAAATCAGATATTTAAAATTTAAAAATTAGAAATTCAAATTATCACTTTTTTATGTTAATTATAATGACTTTTTGTTTCCATTTTTCTTTTTCTTAACAAATTTTTTCTTCTTCCTCTTCCTTCTCCTCCTCCTTTTTCTTCTTCTTAAGAAATCTATTCTTATTCTTCCTCTTTCTCTTTCTCCTCCTTTTTCTTCTTAACAAATTTCTTCTTCTTCTTCCTCTTCCTCCTCCTCCTTTTTCTTCTTCTTAACAAATTTCTTCTTCTTCTTCTGCTTCCTCCTCCTCCTTTTTCTTCTTCTTAACAAATTTCTTCTTCTTCTTCTTCTTCTTCTTCTTCTTCTTCTTCTTCTTCTTCTTCTTCTTAACAAATTTCTTCTTCCTCTTCCTCCTGCTCCTCCTTTCTCTTCTTCTTAACAAATTTCTTCT
Organism: Acanthosepion esculentum; assembly: GCA_964036315.1. NCBI lineage: Eukaryota > Metazoa > Mollusca > Cephalopoda > Sepiida > Sepiidae > Acanthosepion > Acanthosepion esculentum. The sequence goes on along the minus strand of OZ038509.1, from coordinate 51,573,366 downwards.
TCCTCTTCCTCCCCCTCCTTTTTCTTCTTCTTAACAAATTTCTTCTTCTTCTTCTTCTTCTTCTTCTTCTTCTTCTTCTTCTTCTTCTTCTTCTTCTTCTTCTTCTTCTTCTTAACAAATTTCTTCTTCTTCTTCCTCCTGCTCCTCCTTTCTCTTCTTCTTAACAAATTTCTTCTTCTTCTTCCTCCTCCTCCTTTTTCTTTTTCTTAACAAATTTCTTCTTCCTCTTCCTCCTCCTCCTTTTTCTTCTTCTTAACAAATTTCTTCTTCTTCTTCCTCCTCCTCCTTTTTCTTTTTCTTAACAAATTTCTTCTTCTTCTTCCTCCTGCTCCTCCTTTCTCTTCTTCTTAACAAATTTCTTCTTCTTCTTCCTCTTCCTCCTCCTCCGCCTCCTTTTTCTTCTTCTTAACAAATTTCTTCTTCTTCTTCTTCCTCCTCCTCCTTTTTCTTCTTCTTAACAAATTTCTTCTTCTTCTTCCTCTTCCTCCTCCTCCGCCTCCTTTTTCTTCTTCTTAACAAATTTCTTCTTCTTCTTCCTATTCCTCCTCCTTTTCCTTTTTTTCTTCTTCTTCTTCTTAACAAATCTCTTCTTTTCATTCCTTTCCTTTTCTTACTCGCTTTATTTCTAATGTGTTTCTTTTTTGGGTCGCACACAGCTTCTTTCTCCTGTGTTTCCGCTTTTACGCTTCTTCCAATTACACTTTCTTCCTTTATTTTCACTCATTCTTCTTCTTCTTCTTCTTCTTCTTCTTCTTCTTCTTCTTCTTCTTCTTCTTCTTTGTTACAGATTCCTTTAAATTCCTCTCTTTCTTCGTAAGCATTTTATTTCCTTCTAGTTTTTTGCTCTTTTTAGTTTTTAATTATCTCCCCCTCCTATCTATATAAACTAGCCCTTGACGTAACTAACTACCTCGAGTAGATGGTTACAGAGATAGAATCCAGAGTATGAATGTTGGTACCATTACTGAAGGCCTGAATGATCAATTTCCTCTCACCACTGCTCAATTAGGAAGACATAGTGGGGCTGACACAAAACGATTTTAACCTGTTTTCTTTCTAGCTGAATAAATCAAGCGATTTTTCTGTGATTCTTACGATAAATGATATCAAGATGGCTAAGCGTCTTATCTGAAAACCTGGAAAAAAGAAACTGGATTAGTTTAGTGTCTTTATAGATATTAAACATTTTCTAGGATGGACAATTATCCATGTTGTTACACGATTTGAAAAAGACATGCTGTTACACCCGGTATATATATATATATATATATATATATATATATATATATATATATATATATGTATACAAACAAGAAAAAAATACCGAAATACTTTTTGCCATTAATAAAAAAAAAAAACAGACGACATTCATTTAACGGATGTCAGAATTTGTTGAAAAATGCACCCCTACCCTCCCTAAGATTAACCTCTTTTTCGAACGTAACTTGTAATTGATACAACAATAGTTAATAAAAATGAACACGCTACCGCCCCTGTCTGAATGATTTGATTTCTCTGTATTCTTGGAAACAGGAAATTATGAATTTATATGTGCATTTAAAACTCAGTAAATTTAAAAATAAGTGATTCCAAAATTCGCTCGTATATAAAACAAAACTAATGTTTTAATTTAAATATACAATTAAATTTGAAGTTTTTAGCTTCAGATTTTGAAACATGGTTATTACTGTGTAGCGAAAAGCATAATTTTAAATCAGTTAATTTATAATATTTATGCTCTGTAAATTTACATTGAGCACAGTTTTGTAAAAATAAAAAATACAAATAAGAACACCGGATTATATATATATATATATATATATATATATATATATATATATATATATATATATATATATAGTCGAACCAGGTCTCTGCATTCGGCCCTTCAAAATGTGGGGATGGTTCTGCACAAAGCCTTCACCACTATAATCAAATCATATGTGCTGGTGTCTGGGCTGTCGGTTCCTAGGAACTGAGCTGCTTGTCCCTGATACATCCTCCGACAGGAATCGAACCTGTATCCTATACGGAACCGTCATATAGCCTGACGTGCTTTTACCGATTGAGCCACAGAGGAGCGTTTCGGTTAGGAAGGTCGATTTTACTCTTTTTAAACTACAATTCTTCAGTAAAATCGACCATGCTAACCGAAACGCCCCTCTGTGGCACAATCGGTAAAAGCACGTCAGGCTATGTGACGGTTCTGTATAGGATACAGGTTCGATTCCTGTCGGAGGACGAATATTTTCTATGAAAATTTCTCGGACATTCAGGCCGGTAAATGTTGTTTAATACTGTTCATTATAAAACAGACCATATACTTAAATATTTGTATCTATAAATAGAATGGATAAACATAAAAATGTCTTAATATATATATATATATATATATACCAAGAATAATATTGGGGAAAATATATGACAATGTAGGAAAGATTTCTTTTGAATTGCTTCATCATTTGGGACTTCATGAAGCCCTAAAGGACGAAACGAGTCACAAGAATATACATACATACACACACACACACACACACACACACACACATATATATATATATATATATATATATATATATATATATATATATATGTGTGTGTGTGTGGTGTGTGTCTGTGTCCAGATGCGTGTCTGTGTTTTTGCGTGGATTCATTTAAGTGACTGGCATGAAAACCACAGGAAGACGAAGGATCAAATACGTGAATGCAAACCCGAAGTAATCATTGGCTCAACACTGGAAGTTTTTGTTCGGTTGATAAGGGATCTTTCTCAGCCAAATATCAGGCACGACTGCCTTTGAATTCTTTTTTTAAAGCAAACAAGCGGGAAAAAAAAACATTTTTTTATTAAAAAAAAAAAGATTTATCATAAAAAACTCTATATTAATGACCTCGTGCCACACTACGTTTTGCTTGGTATCTGCAACTAACCATTAATCACAATTAATTCCACGTACTTTCAGGATACAGGCGATGATGTTTCTCCATATTTTTCTTTGCTTTATTATATGCGAATTCAAATTACTTCTTAGGAAAGATAATGTGTTAGTTTCTCGTTAAATACTTCAGTCTGTAGAGTTTCCTTCTTTTAGATTGGTTGACATCTAAGGCAAGAGACTCCGAATCACCCTGCTACCATACCATCGTAAAAGATACTGGAATAATATCAGGCCCCATGTATCGCTCCAGAAAGTACCAAATTCCTGCTGTTCTATCTTTACGTGGGTCAGATACGACTAAGAATGGCGTTTTGCTGCCATATTTGGGTTTGGACACGCTGTTCAACATTGACAGAGTTCAAAAGAGCCTATGACTAATCTATTGCCATTACTATGGCAGAAGTTAGAACGAGTTACGTCCCTTAGTCCCGCCAGTTCAGACCTTCACAGCTGGGACCCTCCACCATGTCATCTTCACGTTGGCAAATCATCCCAACCCCCTTCGTATTCTTTTAGTAAGGAGCAAGTCCCACCCAGACAACTTTCCCAGAACTATTACTTTGTTGAGCTTCCTGACCACTACAAATGATTTTCTAAGCGTAGCTTAGATGTTGCTCAAGGTCGAAAGTATGGGGTACCCAGTGTGGATGGAACTCACTACTCAGTCGTAATGGTTCTAGCAAAACAAGCTTGCTAACCATTACACCACGCCGAGGTGCCTAAAATGAAAGTTTAGTAGTTTACATTGCCAGGTGTTCCCAAGCGGTCCCTCATCTAAATACTGACCTGGCTATACGACGCTTAACTACGGTGATCGAACAAGACCCTGTGTTTTCATTGTGATTTCACAGTAAGCAAATGGTTTTCTAAGCGTAACTTAGATGCGGCACAAGGTCGAAAGTATGGGGCACCCAGTGAGGATCGAACTCACTATTCAATCGTAACTGGTTTAGCGAGACAAGATTGCTAAATGTTACACCACGCCGAGGAGCCCTTCCTGACCACTACAATCTTAACCTCTTTCCCCTATTCTACATACCCTCATATTATGCGTTTCCTCTTCCGTCAGTTACAAATAACTCATTCAGTAAACCTCTACATTCCATTGGGTGATCTAAAGTAAAACGTAACTATGTGTAAGTCTGTAGAAGAAAACTTCATACCCTGACCTCACAGGAAAATTATTAAAATACTGATGGATCACGAGAAAAGCAGTGAATGCAGTCAACAGAAAAATATGAAGAAAAAAAGAAACGTTGTATTTGCATTTGTGGGGCGTACTTATACCGTACAGAATATGGCTTCCGGCCATCCATACCCGAAAAGCTAACATTCATAGAAAGTTACCTAAATTATGATCCCGGTCATCTGTACAATGCATTAAGGCTTTCAAGACCAAGCAAAAGCCTCAATGTTCGTCATCCCAACCCGAAGAAAGTAGAGATGTCAAATTTAAAGAGTAAATTCCAAAGAGGTAACGTCGTTGTGAATATTACCAACGAACAGAAGAGAAGAACGAGCTTAGAAAGAAAGAAAGAAAGAAAGAAAGAAAGAAATGGGGAGTAAGAATGAGTGTGGTAGAAAGAAAGGAAAAGAGCAATTAAGAAAGAAAGAAAAGGAGAGTAGGAAAGACAGTGATAGAAATAAAGAAGAGCGTGAAAGAAAGAAAAAAGAAAGAAAGAAAGGAGAGCAAGAATGAAAGTGATAGAAAGAAAGAAAGGAAAAGAACGATTAAGAAAGAAAGCAAGAAAGAAAAGGAAATACGGATAAGAGGGATAGAAAGAAATGAAAAGAGTGATTAAGAGAAAGAAAGAAAGAAAGAAAGAGGAGGAGAGTAAGAATGAGAGTGAAGAAAGAAACAACAAGAGCGTGAAAGAAAGAAAGGGAGAAACAAAGAAAAAAAGGAGTGTAAGAATGAGAGTGATAGAAAGAAAGGAAAAGAACGATTAAGAAAGAAAGAAAGAAATAAAGAAAGAAAGAAAGAAAGAAAGTAAAGGAAATACGGATACGAGGGATAGAAAGAAAGGAAAAGAGTGATTAAGAAAAAGAAAGAAAGAAAGAAAGAAAGAAAGAAAAAAAGAAAGTAAGGAAGGAAAATGGACATAGCCATCTACCATAAATCAAAAGGAACATCGAGTGAATATATAACAGTTTCAAAAGCGTTAATATAAAAAAAAATGTCCGCTGGAAAAAAATATGACTATGAACTGCGTGTACAACAGTCCATGAAGAAGAGTACCGGGGTGAAACTGCGCGCCACCTAAAAAATGGACAGTAGAGTTACACTGAAAAGGTGAAATTCTATCTTAAACCAAATCGTGTACACAACTTGAGAAAACAAACTTAAATGTCTTCTATTAATTTTTATTAAAGAAATATTTTTTCAAAAAAGTAAAAAAAAAAGAAGTTTGTCTTTACATGACTCGCCATCACGATGAGCGAAATGAAATCAAGATGGAGTGAATTTTGAAAATTAATTTTTTCATCTTCGAACGCTGATCTCCGGTGGATTTTATTGACATTTTCGCTGTCATGTTGACACAATCTTTGATTTATCCGATTAAAGATTAATCTGTGAACCAAATATAGGAAAATTTTGGGGCGCTAATTTAAACATTATCTAGAAGGTATTTGACATGGCTGACCTTAGTGGGAGAAAGTAAAAAGTGAATGAGATGGTGGAGGAGGTAGAGGTAGAGAAGGGGGATGTTGAGGAGAAGGAAGAGGAAGGGGATGAGGAGAATGAAGAGGAAGTGGATGAGGAGAAAGATGAAGAGGAGGAGAAGGAGGAGGAGGGGATTTGAAGAATATTTGGAAAAGAAAGGGAGGATAGAGAGAGAAAAAGAGTTTTGTAACAGATTCTATGGTAATAGGAAAGAAGGAAAAATGAAAGAAAAAGAAAAGAAGATAGGAAAGAAAGAATGAAGGAAGTAAAGGAAGGAGGAAAAGTGTTGTAACCTAGGAAGGGTTACTGAATGAGGAATAACGAAAACAAAGGTTGGGAATAAAATGGTAATCTTTATAACATCAACAAAGTACAATACTCGCCAGCGGCGTGAAGGACGTAAACCACTGCTAGTGGTGCACTACTTATACAGCATATTACCCCCACTTACAATAGTGTCCAAGGAAGGAAGGAAGGAAAAAGCAAAGGGTATAGGAAAAGAAGGATGGACAAATGAAGAAAAGAAATAAATGAAATAAAGAAAATAGGTTATGAAAGAAGAAAGACTAAATGGCATAAAAAGAAAAAAAGAACAAATGTGACCCAAGGCTGATTTAATATAGTGTGCCACAAACTCACACGAGGATAAAGGCCAAAGCATATCCAAAAACTGCAGCGTTTGCCTCAAAGTCTATGAGCCGAGCTTCTCTTTTAATTCAATGTAGAAATGGTCACTTTTTTATTTTGATATGACCTCTTTTGAAACTGCTATATATTCAGTGGGTGTTCCTTTTGAACCATGACAGATGGCTATGACCATTATTTCTTATTATTCTTTCTTTCTTTCTTAAACACTCTTTTTCTTTCTTTCTATTGCTCTCATCCTTATTCTCCCTTTCTTTTTCTTTCTTTCTTTCTTTCTTTCTTTCTTTCTTTCTTTCTTTCTAATCTCTCTCTTCATTTATTTCTATCGCTCCTATCGTTACTCTCCTTTTCTTTCTTTTTTTCCTTAAACGCCCTTGTCCTTTCTTTCTATCACTCTCATCCTTACTCTCCTTTCCTCCCCCTCTTCCTTCCATTCTCCGTTTCTTTCTTTCTTTCTTTCTTTCTTTCTTTCTTTCTTTCTTTCTTTCTTTCTTTCTTAATCGCTCTTTTCCTTTCTATCGCTCTCATCCATATTCTTGTATGTCGATGTTACCTGGGATACTTAGTAAATTCTTCTTCTTCTTCTTCTTCTTCTTCTTCTTCTTATTATTATTATTATTATTATTATTATTATTATTTGTAGTAGTAGTAGTATTAGTAGGAGGAGGACGACGACGAGTGGGAGGAGGAGTAGTAGGGCGATCTTCCGGACAACTTGTATGTTGATATTGCCTGGAATACTAAGTAAATTATTATTATTATTATTATTATTATTATTATTATTATTATTATTATTATTATTATTATTATGTGTGTATGTTATGTTTCCTGCTTTGTATTCTTTTAGAGCCGGGTCCAAATTATGGTTATTATGCCTTGTAAGAGAATTGCCATTTAATTGATAGAAATTTTCTTAGTATATGAGATATTCCTAATAGGGCAATCTTGTATGTTGATGTTGCCTGGGACGCTGTTAGTAATATTGCCCATTCGTTTTCTCACGAGGCCCAGAGCTCCGATTACTATTAGTACAACAGTCTCAGTCTTCATTCTTCACATCCTGTTAATCTCGAACTCCAGGTCCTTGTATTTGAACAATTTCCCGATATTTTTCATGGAGGTGTTTGGTACTGCTATGTCAATAGGCATACACTTCCTTCATTTCTCGTCTTTTATAATATTAGATCTATTGGCTTATATATCCTGTCAGTTTGAATTGGCATGTCACAGAGGATAGTCACACCGTTATTTGGGGTAACCGTGTCTGCTTTGTGCTCATGCCATCTCTCAGTGGTTTCGATTTTGTGCTTCTTGCATATCTTCTATTGCACATATGTCGCTACCTTGTTATGTGTCTGGGTATATTCAATTTTTGGCATTTCCGGACATTTGGCATATGGTCGATAGCTTCATCATATTTTCTGCAGATCCTGCACTTCGGGTTAGTTCCATCCTTGATTATGTGACAGTGATAGGATCTGTTTATGAGATTTTGGTCCTGAGCTGCAATAATTAGAGCTCCTGTATCAGCTTTCAAGCCGGCGCTCCTTAGCCCCTGACGTGTTTTTTTGTTTTTAGATAATTGTTACTTTCGTTCTCTTTAGGTATTTGCCATGTTGTTTTGCTTTTTATTTTATTCGTTTGGCGTAAATAGTATTCGCTTCGTTTTTATTGGTTGGATTTCAGGGATATTAAGTTGTTTTTTAAGAGTGCAGCTTCGAGTGGATTTGGGGTTTTACCATTTGTAGTATAGGGTCATTGGTTTTTTGAGATATTCTTCCAATTCAATTGTTGTAGCTTTTAGAGTTAGTTCAAGTTATATTAGACCTCGGCCTCCTAAAGCACTTGGTACGTACAGCCTATCAACATTTGATTTCGGCTGGTGCATCCTCATTTGTTGGTATTATTATTATTATTATTATTATTATTATTATTATTATTATTGTTATTATTATTACTATTATTATTATTATTTTTATTTTCTTTGATATCTGGCGTTTACACATTTCTTTCCGGGTCCCGCCCAGGGACCTAAGGTTAGAAATGGTATCATGACACTTTCCACTACAAAAAAAATAAAATAAAAATAATAATAATAAAAAATAAAATAAAATAAAAAATAATTACATAGATAAAGCCCTTCGTAAAGTGTGGGCTGTACTTGTCAGAACAATTTTTTTGTATCTCTTTGAGGCATGGACTTCCAGGGATCCCTTCAAGGGCTCCAAGTACAACAGGGATTGTTGATGTTCCCATGTACCACATTTTTGAGATTTCTATTTCAAGGTCCTTGTATTGTGACTTTTTTTCGAATATCTTCAAAGATACATTGCAGTCTTATTATTATTATTATTATTATTATTATTATTATTATTATTATTATTATTATTTCTTCCTTGGATTTCTGTTGTATAAAATATTTACTTCCGGGTCCCAATCGGAGACCTGAGATCAGAAATCGCTTCATGAGATTTTCCATAGAAATTTTTTTTAATATGGTCGACGGTTTCATCATATTTTCCACATGTTCTGCATTTCAGGTTAGTTCCAACCCTGATTATGTGACAGAGATAGAATCTGGGTGCAAGGGTTTGGTCCTGAGCTGCAATAAATCACTTGCGTCCCGATAATCTTGGGAAAGATATTATTATTATTATTATTATTATTATTATTATTATTATTATTATTATTATTATTATTATCATTGTTGTTGTTGTTGTTGTTGTTATTGTTGTTGTTTTATTTCCTTTGATTTCTGGTGTGTACTCATTCCTTTCCGAATCCCAACCAGAGACTTAAGGTCAAAAGTGTCATCATGACATTTTCCTCTGATCAATTTTGTAACCCCACCAGTTAACCCTACATAGATAAACATCTTCGCAATGTGTGAGCTGTACTTGTGAGTACAATTGTTTGTACTTCTTTAAGGCATGGGCTACCAGTAATCCTTTCGATAAGTCTATCGGAAACTTTTCCGATCAAACCGACGGCTCCAACTCCAACTGGAATTATTGATCCACTCATATGCCACATTTTTTTTTAGATCTCCATTTCAAGATCGTTGTATTTTGATAGGTTTGTTTTGTAGACCTTCAGAGACAGATTACAATCTATAGGGACTGCCATGTCAATAAGAAAGCAGCTTCTGATTTGATGGCTTTTCATCACGATATCCAGGCGATTAGCTTTGATTGTTCCGTCTGAATTTATTGTAAAGTCCCATAAAATTGTTACTGGTCCTATCTCTGTAACCGGGTCTGGTTGATGTTCATACCAGTTTATTGCAGTTCACTTCCTGTAAAAGTTACAGATTTTCCATTGCAGTCCACTCTACCATACCGTGTTTTTTTATTCATTGGCGGTTGACACCGTGCAATCTGATACAAGATGGTCAGTTGCTTCTGGATATTTGATTTCTGTTGTATACTCATTTACTTCCAGGTCCTAACCATGGACCTAAGGTTAGACATAATATCGGGACGTTTTCACTCAATGCTTTTTAACCTAAGAGAATACACATTTCACATTGATAAATCTCTTCGTAAGGTGTGAGCTGCACTTGTGAGTACATTTTTTTATATTTCCTTTGCGACCAACTTTGCGGCCTTGTTCCTATAAGCAGACGCCCTAATCAGAGTGAATGTACGAGTCTGTGTTCAACAATTAGTGTAAAGAAAGTCGGTCGTCTTTTTACACAACAGACAAGAACGTATGAAGGGACACGGCACATTGTAGAAGATGAAGAATCTGAAAAAGAACAATTAAAAACACAGAAAATTTTTAAAAATTCATTAAATGGAAAAAAAATAAATATGAAAAAGAACAAAGACAAACGCGAAAAATAAATAAAATAAAGCAAAACGAAGGAGAATCTCTTAGAAATAAGAAAAAAGAAATATGGAGGATCATTTGGAAGCATGATTTATCGTCTGCTTCAGTCATTCTTGAATTTGCGCGTTGATTTTGCCTTTCTTAAGTAATCGTTCATTGAAAACGCTTCATTTCTTTTCATTCAATTCCAGTTATTTAAATTCTTTCCCCACTTCCTTATTTGTCCTCCCATGACGAAATTTTGCCCAGAAAATCCACATTTCCCCGCGTTGGGGGCAGCGTTCTGTATGTAGATTATAATCCGATGTCAAACACTGCGTTCCCGCCCCGAACCTTTTAATTGGGCGGACAGTCACACCTACTCGACTAATGGTCGCACAAACTTAGCAAAAATTCCCCCTTCCTGTCAATTCTTCTTGTTCTATATTCCTTTTCCCCCCCCTCTCTCTATATATATAGTGAGAGAGAGAGAGAGAGAGAGAGAGAAAATGAAAAGTGCATATATATATGTATATATATATAAATGCATAACTTCATATATATATATTTTTTTCATTTTATATATATATATATATATATATATATATATATTCAAGCATGTTTGGTTACATAATTTAAACGTATTATGTCTATTTATTTTAGTTTTAATCCTTTCAAGTCCAGGAATTAACTTCTCCGTTTCCATATTGGTATTTTACAAGTACTTTCGACCTCATCTGAGACCATCTTCAGTGATGTCATATTTATGGATGTATTATGCGTTAACACCGTAAATTCAAAATATTTTAAAAATCCTATGCAAGGGAGGTAACAAGTGATTTTTTAACATTTTAATTGTAGTAATTTAATTTAGCATTTTTTATAGAACACTTTGCCGCTATAAGCATTTAAGAACTTTGTTGCTATACTCGTAGTTGACTTTGTTTACTTGGGCGCAATTCTTTTATATAAAGGACTTCCAGAATTTTAAGTTTTTGCTTATTATTATACGGATGGAGCACAGGTGTATTTTCGACTAATATCTGTCGAAACTGTGAATTTGGACATGAGTCTTCGTTTAACTGTTTTGAGATTGAACATATTGAATATTTTGATACTGAATATATATATATATATATATATATATATATATATATATATATATATATATATATTTCTGAGATGAGGTATTATGCACACTATTTACATTATTCAGACTATTATACTCATCTTTGTTGGCATATTTATTACAACGTTTCGGCCGTTGAAATAAAGGGTTCAGTTCAACATTCCAACCACCTGAAGAAGGGCGGAGTGTACAACGGCCGAAACGTTGTAATAAATATGGTGACAAACATGACGACAATAGTCCGAATAATTTGAATAGAACATATATATATATATATATATATATATATATATATATATATATATATATATATGTATATATATCTAGGCAGCAATCCTGCTCTCATGCACATCTCATTGAATACGACAGACAAGTTGCTTCGATTTAGTTTTTTTATACAATTTTTCATGCGATCTAATAATTTTTTTTCTTTTCGGATGATAAATTATATAAAAACTGTCTGAATGTTCTTTTTATCCGAGCACTTTCGGCTATACATTTACCCATTTTCAAGGATTAAATATTTTATCTGTTAAATAAGAAATCGTTTGTTGTATGTATGTTTTATAAAATGTTTTTATTTTTCAAAACTCGGTCAAGATATTGTGTCCATGTTCATAGTTAATATTATTAAGTGTTGATTTTATTTTGTTTTTTTATTAATAAGGCTTCCATTATTTTTAGCCCTTTTTTGCATGTAGATGATGCTATTATATTAGTATTGTCATCAAGTATGTTACGAATAGTGTCTGGTAGGTCTCCATGAAAATTTAAATGAGATCTAATTCAGCTATGGTCAGGAAGATATAGAGTGAAATAATGTAGCAACCTGTATGGGTCCATAAGGAAATGTTTTAAATGTAGACAACTTCGTGTCATGACCTATATTAAAAGTATTTTTTCTGGTGAATTTGATTTTAGCGTAGGTCACATTCGAATAGTTAATTACGGCAAAATGTTACGTACAGTGGAATTATATTCTATTTGTTCTCATTTTACCTATATATATATATATATATATATATATATATATATATATATATATATATATATATATTACTATCTTTTTTTAATCTGGTACTTTTCCCTGCTTCCACACATTATAAATTTGTTTTTCGCCTTTCCATTTTCTCTTTATCGGTTCTCATTCTATTTCTTCAAATTTTTTCTGTCTTCATTTTCTTTCTTTTTTTCTTTCTTTCTTTCTTTCTGACTTAAATTTATATTTCTTCAATCTTTTTGTCTTTCTCTATTTTTGCTTTTCTTTCTTTCTTCCTTTATTTATTTCATAATACTTTACCTTACTTCTCTTCTTTCTTTCTTTTTCATTTTTCATTCTTTCTTTCTTTCTTTCTTTCTTTCTTTCTTTCTTTCTCATTCACTCTTTCGTTTTCTTTCTTTTCATTTCTCTCTCCCTTTCTTTCACTGTCACTTTTTTTCTTTTACTCTCCATTTTTCTGTTTATCTCATTCTGTCTATATCTCCGCCTTTCGGTTTTTTTTTTTCCTTTATCGCTGCCTTTCCTTCTTTTTCTTACATTTTCGAATTCTTTTACCTTTATTCCTTTCTCTCTCTGTCTCTTTCTTTCTTTTCCCCGACTCTCTTTTCTTTTGTGTCTCTCTTTCTGTCTTACACTTTCTTTCTTTCTTTCTTTCTTTCTTTCTTTCTTTCTTTCTTTCTTTCTTCAATATTATATACTTGTACTTTCTTTCATTCATTCATTCTGTATTCCTGTCTTTCTCTCTTTTTTCCCCTTTCTGTCTCTCTTTCTCTTTGTTTCTTTCTTTTTCTCTTCCTCCCTTCTTTCTCTCTTTCTTTTTTCCTTTCTGTCTTTCTTTCTTTCTTCCGACAAGTCCCCACCAACACGTTTAGAGTTAACGCCACCCTGGCGATCTGCACCTTACGTGCCCGCCGTAATCGAAATAACACAAGCGAGAGACACGAGGGGCAATTATCTGACCGCGGCTACGTAATCCATCGAACGCACAATTATGCAAATGAGCCCTGAATATTGATCACCTGTCACATCATACAATCCTCGTTATTAGGTCTTGTGACTGTCGGTTAGCAGGGGAAACGGTGCAGGTTGGAGGTCGAAGGTTGCAAGTTGTGGGGGTTGCAAATACTGAATCTATTGTCCTACAATACCCCCGAATTGATAGCCGTACATGTGAGGAATATCAGACTGGAGGTTAATTGCGATAAGATAAACAAGTTGTATGGATGTTCTCATTTACATAGTTTTGGTACTAGGCCACGAGCCCAGGGGCAAAAAGTGAGGCTCGAACTTACTAATCAATTGTAATGATGACTATGACCTGGATACGAGGCGACCAAGACATAAATATTTGCTGCTCTGAAGAATAACAAAAAAAATCTTTTGTTTTCCTGCTCAGTTGCTTCTTTCCAAACAGTTTGGAATTATCGACGAATCTTTTGATTGCAGAAGGTTCGGTATCGATCTGTTACTCTGTTCAAATCGGCTTTTCAGCTGTCTACCTATCTATTTCAGTCTAATCATATCAATCTATCTCAGTCTCTCATATCTATCTATCTATCTATCTATCTATCTATCTATCTATCTATCTATCTATCTATCTATCTATCTATCTCAGTCTCTCATATCTATATATGGTTCTATTTAGCTATCTCAGCCTATCTATCTATCTATCTATCTATCTATCTATCTATCTATCTATCTCAGTCTCTCATATCTATCTATCTATCTATCTATCTATCTATCTATCTATCTATCTATCTATCTCAGTCTCTCATATCTATCTATCTATCTATCTATCTGTCTATTTATCTCAACCTTTACATATCTATATATTGTTCTATTTATCTATCTCAGCCTATCTATCTATCTATCTATCTATCTATCTATCTATCTATCTATCTATCTATCTATCTATCTATCTCAGTCTCTCATATCTATCTATCTATCTATCTATCTATCTATCTATCTATCTATCTATCTATCTATCTAAGTGGATCTGTCTATATTTGTCTTTCTTACCTTTCTTATTTCCTTTCTCTCTTGCTTCTTTCCTTTTCTTTTTTTCATTTCATTTCTTTCTTTCCTCTTTTAATTTTCCTCCTTGTTTATTTTCCCTTTTTTCTGTTTTCCTTTTTCCCCACTCTCCTTTATCTCTTTCATTTCTTTTCCTTCTTTCTCCACTTTTATCATTTAATTTCTTTCTTTCTTTCTTTCTTTCTTTCTTTCTTTCTTTCTTTCTTTCTTTCTTTCTTTCTTTCTTTCTTTCTGTTTTTCATTGTCCGTTCTTCCTTTTCATCCTTTTCCTCTCAATTTTGCTTATCCGCTTTTTCTCTTTCCTTTTCTCTTCCCTTTTACTTCTTTTTTCTCTTTTCCTTTCTTTCTTTCTTTATTTCCGTCCTTTCTGTTTCCTCTTTCCTTCTTTCTTTCTTTCTTTCTTTCTTTCTTTCTTTCTTTCTTTCTTTCTTTGTTTTCCTCCTGTTTGTTTTTTTGTTTCTTTCTTTGTTTCTTTCTTTCTGTTTTTCATTGTTCTTTCTTCCTTTTCATCCTTTTCCTCTCATTTTTTGCTTTTCTGTCTTTTCTCTTTCCTTTTATTTCTTTTTTTATCTTCCTTTCTTTCATCTAGCTTTCATTTTCTTCTTTCTTTCCGTCCTTTCTGTTTGCCCTCTTCCTTTCTTTCTTTCTTTCTTTCTTTCTTTCTTTTTGTTTTTCATTGTCCGTTCTTCCTTTCCATCGTTTTCCTCTCATTTTTGCTTATCTGCTTTTTCTCATTCCTTTTCTCTTCCCTTTTACTTCTTTTTTCTCTTTTCCTTTCTTTCTTTATTTCTTTCTTTCTTTCTTTTTTTCTTTCTCATCGCATCTGACTGTCATTACATGATAGATTGTTGACTGACTCCTTTGGACATTCGAAGAAATGACCAAGCATTTCACCGATGACCAAATAAATAATTGGTGATGGCAGGGGAGAAAAAAAGATTTGCGTGACGAAAATCTTCAAGGTGGCGGGAAAGTGGCCATGTCATTAGCCAGGAGGGGAAAAGACGACCCAAATTGGTTATGCCCTCTTCGGCAAACACTCCAAAATTCTTAGAGGTGAACTCCACCCCTGTCGTATCTTCATGTTTCAGGTTTTCCAGAGACGTCAGTTTGGTTGCTGGGGATATGTAGGATATACTTCTTCGATGTGTTCTCCCTTTCCTTGACGTTGGCCTAAACGGCTCTCCACAAATTCCTCTCTTTTACTACTCTAATTAACTTTTGTTTCCTTATCGGGTGTCTGTATAGCGTAATGGATAGTGACTCGGCATGGGAAATCGGAGAATCGTGTTCGAATTCCGATCGAG
>OZ038509.1:51470337-51552837 GCA_964036315.1 Acanthosepion esculentum | reverse complement strand
TGTACTTGTCAGAATAATTTTTGTATCTCTTTGAGGCATGGACTTCCAGGGATCCCTTCAATTAGTCTACTGGAATGTTTTCCAACCAATCCTAGTGCTCCAGCTACACCAGGGATTGTTGATGTTCCCATGTGCCACATTTTTGAGATTTCTATTTCGAGGTCCTTGTATTTTGACAGTTTTTCGAATATCTTCAAAGATACATTGCAGTCTGCAGGGACTGCCATATCAATAAGGAGGCACTTTTTTTGTTTGTGGTCTTTAATAACAATGTCTGGGCGGATGGCTTTGATTGTTCTGTCAGTGTGTATTGTGTAGTCCCATAGAATTGTAACAGGTCCTATCTCCGTAACCGGGTCTGTGTGGTGTTCGTACCAGTTTCTTTCAGTTTCCTTCCCGTAGGAGTTGCAAATTTTCCAGTGCAGATATTGGCCCACTCTGTCATGCCGGGTTTTATATTCAGTGGGTGCCAATATCGTGCAACCTGATATGAGATGATCAATGGTTTCTGGATATTTGTCGCAGAATCTGCATCTTGGGCTAACACAGTATTTTAGTATATGTGCTTGATAATTTATTATTATTATTATTATTATTATTATTATTATTATTATTATTATTATTATTATTATTGTAACCGTGTCCAGTGGTTACTTAGTGCAGGGTTAAATGCTGAAAATATTCTTGCTTCACGGGATAATTTCTTACAAAATAGAAATTACCAATCACAAATACTGAAAAAAATTGTCCCCAAATGCAGATTCTGTGATAAATATGCAGAAACAGTTGATCATCTTGTATTAGGTTGCACAGTATAAGCACCTGCTGAATATATATTTCAACATGATAGAGTGAAAGCCACTATCTGCAGTGGAAAGTAAGCAGCTTGTAGGGGAAGGACACTGCAAGAAACTGGTATGAACACCACCTTGGCACAGTTAGAGTGATAGGACCTGTAACAATTTTATGGGACTTTACATTACTCGTAGACAGAAGAATCAAAGCTAATCGGCCAGACATTGTGATCAAAGAACACAAAAACAGAATGTGCTTTCTTATTGATATGACAGTCATTGCAGATTGTAATGGATCTCTGAAGACCTTCAAAAACTGTCAAAATACAAGGATATTGACGTGGAAATCTAAAAATAGTGGCATATGAAGGCATTAATAATTCCGGTTGTAGTTGGAAATCTCGGATTGATTGGGAAACGTTTCGATAGACTCACTGAAGGAATTCCTAGTAGCCTTAAAAGAATTACCAAAACTTTTACTCACAAATGCAGCTCACACATGACGAAGAGCTTTATCTTTGTAAGATGCTTGTGATATTAGGTTGGTTTTTGTGGGGTTTTTTTCTTTACAAAAAATGATCAGATGTCATGAAGCCTTTTCTGACCTTAAGTCTCTGGTTGGGACTCGGAAGGAAATGTGTAAACAGAAACCCAAGGATATGATAATAACAATAATAATAACAATGATAATAATAATAACAACAACAACAACAATGATAATAATAATGATAAAACAATGATAATAATAATAATAATAATAAAAACAATGATAATAAAAACAACAACAATAATAATAACAATGATAATAATAATAATAACAACAACAACAAAAACAATAACAACGACAATGATAATAAAAATAGTAACAACAACAATAATAATAACAATGATAATAATAATAACAAAAGCAATGATAATAATAATAGGAAAAACAATGATAAGAATAATAACAACAATGATAATAATAACAATAATTATAATAACAGCAATGATAATATTAATAACAACAACAAAAATAATAACATTAATAGTAATAACAACAATGATAATAATAATAGTGACAACAATAATAATTGCAATGATAATAATAACAACAGCAATAATAATAATAATAATAATAAAAACAATGATAGTAATAATAATAGCAACAACAATGATAATAACAACAATGATAATAATAATAACAATAATAATAACAACAATAATAACAACAATAATAATAATAGTAGTAACAATAATAACAATAACAATGATAATAACAACAACAATGATAATAACAAAACAAACAATGATAATAATTATAACAATGATAATAATAACAATAACAACAGCAATAATAATAATAATAATAAAAACAATGATAGTAATAATAATAGCAACAACAATGATAATAACAACAATGATAATAATAATAACAATAATAATAACAACAATAATAACAACAATAATAATAATAGTAGTAACAATAATAACAATAACAATGATAATAACAACAACAATGATAATAACAAAAAAAACAATGATAATAATTATAACAATGATAATAATAACAATAACAACAGCAATAATAATAATAATAATAATAATAATAATAAAAACAATGATAGTAATAATAATAGCAACAACAATGATAATAACAACAATGATAATAATAATAACAATAATAATAACAACAATAATAACAACAATAATAATAATAGTAGTAACAATAATAACAATAACAATGATAATAACAACAACAATGATAATAACAAAAAAAACAATGATAATAATTATAACAATGATAATAATAACAATAACAACAGCAATAATAATAATAATAATAAAAACAATGATAGTAATAATAATAGCAACAACAATGATAATAACAACAATGATAATAATAATAACAATAATAATAACAACAATAATAACAACAATAATAATAATAGTAACAATAATAACAATAACAATGATAATAACAACAACAATGATAATAACAAAAAAAAACAATGATAATAATTATAACAATGATAATAATAACAATAACAACAGCAATAATAATAAAAACAATGATAATAATAACAATAACAACAGCAATAATAATAACAACAATGATAATAATAATAGTAACAGCAACAATGATAATAATAACAACAACAATAATAATAATAATATAACGTTGTCAGTATCAGCATCTCCGTTAAGAAATAGCAGCAATTTTTTTAAAGTGTGTTTTTTGTTGTTATTTATTTCCGTCGTTCGTCGCGTTGTCGTCAAAAATGACCGCTGAAGAGACTAATGGCAATGAGTGCGCGTTCACAGTACAAATGGCGTTTTCGATTATGGCTACTCACATTTTATGCTATGGATCGTTTATCAGAAGAAGCCACTCGACCGTATCAAAGCAGGAGATCGAGCTGAAATGGTTGGCGGCGGGGGGACGATGAGGAAATGAAGTTAACCAATCGCTTAGAATGTGGGCATAAACAGTCAATGCTTCGTAGGGAGAATGTAAAAAAAAAAAAAAAAAAAAGGAAAAAGACAGAGAAACGGACGGGATGTGTAAGACATAGGCAGGCGATGAGAGAGGTTAAAAAGGAAAGAGAACTGTGAAATGTTGGTCATACCCCCTAAAATGCGTGTCTGCCTAAAGTCCAGGTTAAACACTCCAGTTCCTCTGTCGTTCCACGCTATTATCTTGGCCGCTAATAACGTCTCATTCGGAGTGGAGACGGTGGCGATACAATTATGTAACTATACACAAGTTTTTAACGCCAGCTTAAGTCTGCGCTTCGGCCGACTTCTAAAATGATGATAGGTGATGTATTGACCGGTGCTGGGCGGCGATTAGATGGACGAGACGAGACGTGTCGAAGGAGTGTCGAGAGCGTGGGATCCTCGGTGATGGGGGTGGTTTTCCTGCTTAAATCAATCTTATATGCGTCCTTGCTCGCTTGTTTGCTCCCGCCTCTTCTTCCCGGCAGTCAAACTCATTGTCTTTATGCGGTATTAACCCACAATGCATTTGCCGCTGTCGCTGTTGTCGCGAAGAAATAAACGACTGTTCATCTACTATCACTTTCACTTTCATTTTCTCTTTTGTAATTCATTCCTTTTATTTATGCTTGGATCGATTTTTGGTTCTTTATCCGGCGAGGTCTTCATTTGTCTTTTCTCTTCCTTTTTGTTTAACTATAATCGAGTTAATATTTCCGTGTCTACTTCCACCCAACATTCATTTTCTTTTTCTTTTTTTTTCTTTTCGGGAGATTAAAAATATACATCCAATATTATCAAATATTTTCATTTTGTCCGTTGCCAACTTATTTGTTTTTCTATTTATTTGCATTATCTTCCATTCCCTTCTCTCATTTTCTTCTTCATTGTTGGTTTTAATAATTTCTTTTTTTATTTTGGCGTTCTTCTTCTTGTCCCATCTATCTCCTTCTTTCCTCTCCATTCTACTGCCTTTCTTCTTTTCTTTTTCTTCTTCTATTTCGTGTTCTTTCTCGTGCTTCTTAGTGTCTCCCCTTTGTTCTCTTCTATGGCTTTTTCTTCTCTTTTCTTTCTTTCTTTCTTTCTTATTTAACTTGTCTGCATTTGTTTCTTAACTCCTCTTTCTTTTTCCTTTTCTTTCTTTCTTTCTTTCTTTCTTTCTTTCTTTCGTTCGTTCTTTCTTTCTTTCTTTCTTCTATCGCATTTTCCGATCTTTTTTGTTCTTTCTTTCTTAATAACATAGTTTTTTCTTTCTTTCTTTCTTTCTTTCTCATTTAACTTGTCTGCATTTGTTTCTTAACTCCTCTTTCTTTTTCCTTTTCTTTCTTTCGTTCTTTCTTTCTTTCTTTCCTAATAGCTCTGCTTCTTTCTTGATTGCTTCTTTCTTTCTTTCTTTCTTTCTTAATAACTCTCTGCTTTCATTTTGTCTTTCTTGCTTGCGTTGTCTTAATAACTTTGTATTACTTTTTTAATTCTTAATAACCCTGCTTTCTCCCTTTCTTTCTTTCTTTCTTTCTTTCTTCTTTCTTTCTTTCTTTCTTTCTTTCTTTCATAATGTCTATGCTTTCTTTCGTTCATTCTTAATAACCTAGCTTTCCTTCTCTCTTTTTCCTTCTTTCTTACATTAACTCTCTTTCTTTCTTTCTTTCTTTCTTTCTTTCTTTCTTTCTTTCTTTCTTTCTTTCTTTCTTTCTTTCTTTCTTTCTAACCCTGCCTTCTTTTTCTCATTGTTAATAACGCTCCTTTCTTTCTCTTTCTCTCTCGCCCTCTTTCTTTCTTAATGACCTTGCTTTCTTTCTTACTTGAGGTTTTGTTTGATTATTACTTATCAAAGACAAATTGCAATCACTTTCTGCTTGAATCCGTCAATTGATCATTCAGTTTGTTTTGATTTTTGACCAAATGTCGAATACCAAATCAGTTTTATTATACGACGCCATGTTAAACAACGTTTCCGCCATTTTCCTTCCCAATATTTTATGGCATCCCAAGTATTTTCGTTTTCTTTATTGTGTTTTTATCAAAACCTTTATTATTGTTAAATTTATGTAATGCTCTACAGGCAGTAATTTTCGATGATCCTATTACTTATAAACTTTTTTAAACGTCTTCTGATCGATTCTTTATTTCTCTTGCGTTTGAAACCATCATGTGATCAAGTGATGACCATTGACGATCATGGCTCTTTACAATTTCATTTTTTTTTTTTTTATCAATCGTTATCTGCTGTCCTCCTGATCACTCTTCTATTGTTCTCGGTCAATAAACCTAGAACACGAATCATGGGTATATAGTACCCAGCGCAAATTTTCCTATTTTTAATTACAATTTTCAGTACCTGATTTTCTTACCTAAATAATGTTTTTCAGTTCCTATTAATGTTAACTCAAAGTACAAAGTTTGAAGTGCCTGCATGTAAAATATTTCAAATAAAGATTTATATTTAATATTTTTTTTGATATTTTCATCTGTCTGGGATTCTGAACATCCCTTTCAACATAATTTCAATGAAAATACAAATTAAATAGCATATATATCTTTTATTTTTATTTTTATATTTTTATATTTTTCTCCTTGGTAATTCTACAATTTAAAACTTAATAGAGATTTGATTTAGATTTCTAAATAGGTAATTTTAATTTTTTACTTTTAATTTTAATTTCAAATTTTATAAATCTTTTAATATCTATGATAACCTTGCTTAGTTGTCAAATTTTTCGAATCACCATATACTTGTATTTTGATTGGTCACTCTAGTTTATGTAACAGCGTTTACTCCTAGCTAAGGATCGTTGATTAATTTGAAACTTTTAAAACCATTTATTCTATATTCTACATCGTCACTTGATAAGACACTAGAAGTGTTGAAACAAAATGGCTACTTTTGTCGTGATTTTATAACATATTTATGTTGTAATATTCAAATAAATAATTATATCTGCTCTACTCTGTATTGATCAATCTTTAAAGAATAGTAATTGTTGGTTATTGGATTTCACTCCGTATATACCAATTCTAAACTTGGGTATATATATATATAT
Source organism: Acanthosepion esculentum (assembly GCA_964036315.1). Taxonomy (NCBI): domain Eukaryota; kingdom Metazoa; phylum Mollusca; class Cephalopoda; order Sepiida; family Sepiidae; genus Acanthosepion; species Acanthosepion esculentum. The sequence goes on along the minus strand of OZ038509.1, from coordinate 51,546,524 downwards.
ATATATATATATATATATATATATATATATATATATATATATATATATATATATATATATATATATATATTCATACACCCATGGTTAGTAGTTGTGTAACTTTAATTGATGGTTAGTGTTCTAGGGTTAATAACGTTACTGTTTTCTAATTGTTTCGCATCCAAGTAACCCCTTGTGTTTTAGTGGCTTAACGGATTTTGTTGGGATGATATTTTTTAAAAGTTGTCTAAGTGTACTTTCAGTTTCTTTTCTGGGTGTGCCATCACCAGGGTGTTAATGCAGATTTCTAGCATTTAAAAAAGCAGCTTAAAAAAAAAAAAATTATTTTATGTTTGGATACACCAGCCTCACACAAAAGACCCTCTATTTACATTTAATATTACAGAATTATAAAGTTAGGCTAGGTTCAGTTACTGTTAGCATATAGCATCTAGGCCAGCCATTCTCAACCTTTCCCCCATCATTGACCCCCTCGGATTTATGTATTTCTCCATTTACCCCCTACTCCCATACAAAAAATTCATAGCCATCATAAAGCATTGATGTACAATTTCGTGACTAAATGAATGAATGATTTTTTCATTCAAAATACTAAGGGTTTTTTTTAGTCAAAATACTGTGACTAAAAAAAAAAATACTAAGCGACACTCAAAATACTGATTTCTTATTTAGTACTAAATTTAATCGAATTATTTTTTAAATTATCAGGTACTTCAATTATTTACCCCCGACTATATAATTTTTTACCCCCTAGGGGTAAATTTACCCCTGGTTGTGAACCTCTGATCTAGGTGAACATTATCCTATTCGATAGTCTGACTTCACATCTAAGATCCTCCCCTATTTATATATCATAGTACAGTGTAACCCGGATATAAGAGACCCTGATATAAGATAAACCCGGATATAAGAGAGATGTTCTCTGGTCCCAAATTAGAGCCATACTTAACTAAACAAAATAGACCAAACCCGGATATAAGAGAAACCCTGATATAAGAGACTTCTTCTCCGGTCCCGACAACTCTCTTATATCCGGGTTACACTGTACTAAGGAACTACAAGTAATGAAAGTCTATGATCTTTGGCTGGACATTAGCCTCCAACTTCGAATATTAAACCCAATGGGGTTTTCAGTCAATTTGGGGTAATAAAGGGACTCTTATATGCCATCAAATGAAGTACATCTCTGAATAATCTAATGTAAAAACAGGCTGGAAAATGTAGACGTTTCCGCAAGTGTTCTTGCATTATTGTAATGTTCCTTTTTTTGTTCTCTTTTTACGTGCTCGAGTCATCTGATCGCTCATTCCTCACCAAACTCCTCCAGCTGTTCCCAGACCCCCACTTCAGTTCACCTTTAGCCTTCACAGCCTTGATAAGGCCGTACCAATATGAAGCCGTCATTGTCTTTTTTTTACGCTGGATTGCGCAAGCGCACTTGGACCACTGGCTTCTTCCGGTACAACGCGTCTTCCTCTTTCTCATTTATTTCACGTTTCTCCTTCTTTTTCCACAGTATATCTATCTATCTATCTATCTATCTATCTATCTATCTATCTATCTATCTATCTATCTTAATCTGTTGTTATCACTCTCTCACTGTTCATATCTATCTATCTATCTATCTATCTATCTTGTTCGATTATTTCCAATCCACTTCACGTCCTCCGCCATTGTGTCTACTCTTCGTGTGGCCTGTCATATGTAAGCAGGACGATGTACAATGACACAGGCCAAAATAGGTGAACTGTATTTTCCCGCCGATTTTCTATTGAGCTAGCTTCATTTGTCGGCCATATTGTGTAAACAAATGAAAAAAAAAAACGAATATATCAACATGACCTCTAATGTCGATTTTGTTTACCTTCAAAGGTCGATTTTTAAAAGCGAAAAAAACAAACAAACAGTTTTGCTAAATGAAGCTAGTGGTTAAAGCATTGAACTAATGACTAAAGGATATAATTTTGCGTCTTTAGTGGAAAGTCTATGAAACTTTTTAATACTTTCTTAGATGTGGCACAAGGCCGATAATGTAAAGCACCCAGTGAGGATCGAACTCACTACTCAGTCGTAATTTGTCTAGTAAGACAAGCTTGTTAACCATTACACCGCGTCGAAGTGTCCAATACATTTTTTTAATTATGGATAAGTTTGATTTTTAAGTAATATGCACGTTCATCATTGAGACAGATTTGAGCGAAATCTTCTTTTCTGCCTGCGTCGTGTCCCCGTCATGGCTCTCCACAACTTCCTTTACCTTGTAGCGCTTAATAAATTTTGTCTTTCTGTTATTTCTCCTAAACATTGTTCGTCCATCCGTTTACTCAACATCACTAGTTAGGTTATGCGTTGTTTTCCTCCGTCCCTCTTGCCTTCAATCTGTCCTGTGAGTATCAGATTTTCCAAGCCCCCTTTTCCTCACTGTGTGCCGTGGAAATCTCAACTGTCTCTTCCTGATAGAATTATACGTGTTAATAATGTATTTGTAATGAATAATAACTTTTATATCTACCAAACAATAATAAGCTTACACACACACACAAATATATATATATATATATATATATATATATATATATATATATATATATATATATATATATATATATATATAATATTAGTGGTAAATATACACATACATATGCAATCATATATCTAAAATCTAAATATATATACATACATACATACATACATACATACATACACATACATATATGTATAAAAAATAATTCCAAGAGGATAGAATCCAGGAAGAGTAAGGATATAATTAAAAGACTTAAACGCTAATATTCACTTGGTCATAATTTATTCCATTGGAATCGTAAATACGATCCAATTCATCAGACCTGTTTTCTTTTTGAATTTGTAGGTCTGATGAATTGGATCGTATTTACGTCTTTTTATTATATATATATATATATATATATATATATATATATATATATATATATATATATATATATATATATATGTATATATAAAGTGATTTGTACCCGCAAAAATAAAACAGATTTAAACAAAACGGACGTCATGTTATACCTTAGGTACCTTTCGACCTTATATATATATGTAAAAGTGAAAAATGAAGTCAACAGAGGCTGTTTCATATTATACGCAATTGCGTCAAGCATGAAACAGCCTGTCGCATCTGAGTGTTGACTTCAATGTTCACTTTTATATTTACATACGCTCTATCTCTGATATTGAGCACTTTATCCCATAAATATAGCATACCCTAAATCTATATTTCTTCATATATATGATCGACTCCCCGGTCGAACTCGACGTATGAGGGTCAGGCAGATCAGTTCCCAGAAACTGAAAGCCCAACACCGACACATGAGATTTGATTATAGTGGTGAAGGCTTTGTGCAGGGCCATCCACACTTTTTGGAGGGACGAATACAGGGACCTGGTGCAGCGAATGCCACAAGGTACCCAAACGACCCTCCGCAGGTTTTGAATTCAGAGTTGTCCTTCTCCTAGACAAGTTGCCATCCAAGGCTATAGAACCCAGTCTGTCCTGCTATTTACCCATAGTTGGAGGGAGAAGAAGAGGATTCACACCTTTCCCAAGGGAAGTAAATTAATGTAATGGATTCGAACTTGGCTCTCCGATTCCTCAATCCAAGCCGTTATCCATTACTCCACCGTGCCTCCTATCTATCTATCTATCTATCTATCTATCTATCTATCTATATATATATATATATATATATATATATATATATATATATATATATGAAGAAATATAGTATTAAGATGTGCTATATTGATGGGATAAAGCGCTCAATATCAGAGATAGAGCGTGTGTAAATATAAAAGTGAACATAGAAGTCAACACTTAGAGGCGACAGTCTGTTTCATGCTAGATACAATCGTCAGGCCACGATTGCATCTACCATGAAAACAGACTGTCGCCTCTAAGTGTTGACTTCTATGTTCACTTTTATACCTATATATATATATATATATATATATATATATATATATATATATATATGATAAAATATAGTTTTAAGGTATGCTATGTTTATGGGTTAAAGTTCTCAATATCAGGGATAGAGCTTATGTAAATATGAAAGTTGACATTGAAGTCAACCCCCAGAGGCGGCAGTCTGTTTTCTGTTTCATGCTGTATATATATATATATATATATATATATATATATATATATATATATATATATATGTACATATACATATATATACATATACATATATATATATATACATATATATATATATATATATATATATATATATATGTATATATATATATATGTATATGTATATATATGTATATGTACATATATATATATATATATATATACATATATATATATATATATATATACATGTACATATACATATATATACATATACATATATATATATATATATATATATATATATATATCTCTTCAGCAGAATTGAGTCACTATCAGTCACTGTGTGTTTATCTAAATCTAAAAATAAACACGCTAAAATTCACCTTCATCCCTGCCGTGAGCCGACGGCTTAGTGGTAGAAGTTCCGACTGACTCCAATTCAGTCGGGTTTCGATCCTAGTTAGAGGCCACCGGTCGTCTAGCCACACTGATGAGCTGCGAAACAGTCTGTCTGTGGATGACAAAAAATATATATATATATATATATATATATATACGTATAAATTAATTAAATCCAGGAATTTATTAATATATTTTCTGTTTATACGTGAAGTAAATGCTTTTATTATTATTATTTAAACAATATTAATTAAATTTACCGGCCAGAATGTTGGAGAAATTACGTAGAAAGTATGCGTTCTCCGACAGGAATCGATCCTGTATTCCTTAGCATTGTCGTTGTTTACGTTTTAAGATAATTTTCGTCAGCAGAAATGATCTATGAGAAAAATCGTCGAAGGTTGTGTGTTTATAAACAATAATTTTAACTTTGCTAACCAGACGCTTTTCTTTCGCTTTTTTTTTGCTCGTCAAGCCAAATAGCGGTTTCCATATAGGAATGCAGGTTCGATTCCCGTCGGAGAAAGCATATTTTCTATGAAATTTCTCGAACATTCAGGCAGGTAAATGTAATTAATAATGTTTCATTAAAAAAAGAGCATTTACTTAAATACATTGTATCTATAAAAGTAACGTATAAACAGAAAACATATTAAATTATTAATTGTCGGACTTAATCCATTTCATTATATATATATATATATATATATGAATATTACCAATTTGTGACTCATTCAGTTATGTGCCATGCGTGATACACGCTTAAGCGATCATCTTTCTATACATGACCTATGAGGCAGATTTTTTCCCGCAGTAGGTTACCATTTCTTTCTGCAGTAGACCAGTTGCCATCCAAGGCTATAGAACCAGATCTGTCCTGCTATTTACCCATAGTTGGTGGGGAGGAGAAGACTATTCATACCTTTCTCAAGGGTATTAGCACGTAAGTGAATTTAACAGATTCGACTGGAATTCGAACTCGGCTCTCCGATTCATCCACCGTGCCTTCGTATAATCTCCAGTGAGTTCATTATAAACTACAGGGCATTACAATAATAATAATAATAATAAGGTTTTCTTCTTGATTTAATATATATATATATATATATATATATATATATATATATATATATATATATATATATATATATATATATATATATATATATATATATATATATAAACAAGAGAGAAGGAGTATGAGAGAGATAAAGAGTAGGAGCGAGAAGGTTTGAACTCAATTGATTAAACATTAATCGGCGATTTATACTTTAACAAGCGTAAGTTAAAACAGTAGATATATTCATTTCAAATTATTGATCATTAAACAGATACGTTTTCCTTTTTTAACCAATCAGGAACAAACAATCAGACCGGCTCACGTCGCCCAGCTCATTAATTATTAGTGAGTTTTTTTTCTTTTCACCAATCATAAACAAGCAGTCAAACATTTAAGATCCCATAACTCATTGATCATTGGTCAATTTATTCCATCAATCATCAACAAGTAAATAGAAGATATTTAGAAATCTTGGATTCTCATTAATTATTGGTCAGGGTTTTTTTTTTCTTCACCAATCATAATCAGGCTTTGGTATGAGAGTATTTATCTTTATTTCTCAGTGTAAACACCGGGCTTCAAAGAAATGCAATGTTTTATTTATATAAAATATAATAAAATCATATAAAGTCTTTCCATGAGACTTGGTCTTAACATCTTCCTTAGTTCGTTTTTTTTCTTTCAAGTTTTCTTTCTTTTCTTACGTCACAGGATTATTTGTTCCTTAGTTCGTTTTTTTTCTTTCTTTCTTTCTTTCTTTTTATTTCTTTCTTTCTTTCTTTTCTCAGTCGGACGTTGGTTGGTGATGTATTTCTATCTTTCTCTTTCTCTTTTTCTTTCTTTCCTTTTTCTTTCGATTTCTAACATGTTAATATACATTTCTTTCTTTCTCTCTTTCTTTCTTTCTTTTCGTCTGTCTGTTTTTGTTAATTATCACGGTCATAACCTTGTTCTTGCTTTCTTTTCTCAATGAGGAATTGATTGGTGGTTATGTGCTCTTTCTTTCTTTCTTTCCTTCTTTCTTCTTTTCTTTCTTTCTTTCTTTCTTTCTTTCTGAAGAGGATTATATCTTTATTCTTTATTTCTTTTTTCCTTTCCTTCTTTTCCTGACTTGACATTAGTTGGTTGATACCGTGTCCTTCCTTCCTTCCTTCCTTCCTTTTATATTTAATTATTTATTTTACTGATTGGACATTACCGGGTCATTTCTTTCTTACTTTCTTTCTTTCTTTCTTAAAAGAGTTATACCCTTACTCTTTTTTCCTTTGATCTATCAGCATTGTACTTCATCATGTCTATATTCTTTTAATTTTTATCATTCATATTTGTTCTTCTTTTTCTTCTTCTTGAATTTCTTCATTATTATTCTTTTTACTAATTTTCTTTCTTTTACTTTTTCTTTTCTCCTTTATTTCCCCTTCTTCTATTTCTTTGCCTCTCATCTTTTTCCTTTTTTTCCATTGTATTTCATTCTCGTATTTCTCTTCCTTTTCTCCTTCTCTCTTCTTATTTCCTTTTCCCCATGTCTCATTTTTTATTTTAACTTTATTCAATTTAGAAGATTTCTCTCTAGACGCTGACGAAAGAGGATGATGTCACAGATCTTTTAATTATTTAATGAGAAGCAAGGGATAACTAATTTGACTTAACCTTCGACCTGTAGTCATTTTTTCCGCAAAAAAATGAAATATCATTCTTGTGAAACAAGCGATACAACGAGCGCATGCGCAATAATATTCCCGACTTTTCCCTTTCGAGTAGCAAGCGCCGCCATTTTTACTCTTTGTCCAGTTGACTTCCAAATGAAGCAAAGAAAACCTGATTTAAAATGACCTCGCCTTGATGCCAGAACGTTTTGCCAGCACAATTTTCCGTTTGAAAAGGTTGATATTAAAATTTTCTGAGTGGACGGTTAGATAGTTATCTTTTGGAAGATATTTTTCACTAATCCAACCCGACTTTGGATTTCGGCGTCATATTTACCATCCGACAATTTCGACATACTTTATGTCCAGAAAAGAAAAACAAATTATAAGAACACAAGAAAAATTAAATAATATATTTAACCGCAGTGCCTTGTAAGTCGTACTTAACGATATACATACATACATATATATTTGTGTATTTAGGCAGCAATCCTTCTTTCATGCACATTTCATTGAATACGTCAGACAAGTTTATTTAGTTTTTTATACAATTTCTCATGCGATCTAATCATTTTTGTTGTTTTCAGATATTAAATTATATAAAAACTGTCGAATGACCTTTTTATCCGAGCGCTTTCGGCTATACATTTAGCCATTTTCAAGGATTAAATATTTTAATTGTTAAATAAGAAATAGTTTGTTGCATGTATGTTTTATAAAATGTTTTCATTTTTCAAAACATTGTCAAGATATTGTGTCCATGTTCATAGTTAATATTATTAAGTGTTGTTTTTTTTTGTTTTTATTAATAAAGCTTCCATTATTTTTGTTTGCGTGGAGATGATGCTATTATATTAGGGTTGTCATCAAGTATGTTACGAATAGTGTCCGGTAGGTCTCCATGGATATTTAATTGAGATCCAATTGAGCTATGATCAAAAACAGTTAAAATATTAGAACGCAAGAGAAATTGTAACAAAAAACTAAATAAACGCACCATGTCTGTCGTATTCAATGAAACATACATACTATACCATCCAAGGCTATAGAACTCAGTCTGTCCTGCTATTTACATACAGCTGGAGGGAGAAGAAGAGGATTCACACCTTTCCCAACGATATTAGCACGTAAGTGAATATAATGGTTGCGACTGTAATTCGAACTCGGCTTTCCGATTCCTCAATCTAAACCGTTATCCATTACTCCACCGTACCTCCGCAATATATACAACTATATGATTGGCATAGACGGAATAAAATTCCAATAACAAAAACACTATTCTTAAAAGAGTGCTCAATACAGAGTAGAGCAAATAGTATTTATTCAAATATTATAACATAAACATGTCATAACATCCCTACAAAAATAGCCATTTTGTTTCAACACTGCTGGTGTCTTGTTAAGTGATGGTGATGATCTAATATACATTATATCCAAAACCGTTTGCAGTTTCTGTCTTTTTTAAAATATACATTTTTCTCTCGTTGGAACAACCATAAACTTTTCCATATATATATATATATATATATATATATATATATATATATATATATATATATATGGTAATAAATCCGTTGGTACATAAATAGATAAATATATATATAAATAGGTATATAAATAAATAGAATCCCCCATATAAGGTAATTTTGGATTTTATCGTGTAATAATAATAATAATAATAATAATAATAATAATATATATATATATATATATATATATATATATGAAGAAATATAGTCTTAAAGTGTGCTATATTTATGGGGAAAGTGATCAATATCAGAGATAGAGCGTGAGTAAATATAAAAGTGAACATAGAAGTCAACACTTAGAGACTGTTTGATGCTAGATGCAATCGTCAGGCAACTATATATATATATATATATATATATATATATATATATATATATATATATATATTATAGAGTGTTACATTAGAACATGCACATAGTCAATACAAAATTGTACATTTTGCTTCAACGTTATTTTTTTAACGTTTCATCGGGTGGGAAATCACCATGCTACATAAAGTAGGTGATTTCCCACCTGATGAAACGTTATAAAAAATTTAACGTTGAAACAAGATGTAGAGTTTTGTAGTGGGTATGTGCACGTTCTAATGTAACAGTGCATAATAAATAAATATTTATTGCTCTACTTTTGTATTGAGCCCTGTTTTAAATTAATGTTTTAAACGCTGAAATCTTACTCTACGTTCTTGGATATATATATATATATATATATATATATATATTTATATATATATATATATATATATATATATATATATATATATATATATATATATATATATATATATATATATACATATATATATATATATATATATATATATATATATATATATATATATATATATATATAAACAGTATTACTCGCTTGAAAAACCTCGGGTGACTGAACTTGTAGACACCTGAGGGCAAATTGGTACCCTAGGAAAAAATTGGAAGTAAAAAAGAAAGAATTAAAAACATTAGAACAAGGTGAAAAAAATCGTCAAGTGTCGTAAGTCCTTAGTCCGAAGAAAAAATAACAAGCGAACATAAAGACAAGATAGATATATGCGTGTGCGATATTATATATGATATTTTAGCAGATGAAGTTAATATAGAAATTATAACTAAATTTAATTTTAAATTTGTTAACATTCCTTTCAAAGTGAATATGTTTTTTAATCAATGCAAAGCAAAGTATTAACATTAAGACGGCAACAGTATGTGAGGGTGAAATTCTTCAAGCCTCTTTCCTCATTATGTAACCTAGAAATTTCTATTTTCTCTTTCTGATTCTCAAGTGTTATTCCCAATGTCCTCTGTCCGTCTGTAAAACCGTAGCCCTGTTGCTTCAGCGTCTTCATCAGGGAAGAAACTGTCCAGTATTCCTTTCCATATAGAGGGACTGATTCTAGACAGCAGTTCAGCACTCTTTTCTCTGCATCTAACGTCATTTTTCTGCTTCTTCATACTTTGTTTAGCTTTAGAAAAACATCTTCCGCTATTCCAGTAAACCGTCTGTTTTATAAGTCACATGTTCTGTCGTCTGATAAAACTCTTCCCACGGAGTTACATTTCTGCAATTGCTTGATTTGACATCCCCAGATAGTAGCTTACATCTCAGATTGTCCTTCTTCCTGAGAACCAATTATTCTGTAGTCCTGAGTATGACAATATACTACATCAGACAGCAAGACCTCTGATCAGAAGACTGGAGGTTTTGAGGAGCGTCGTACCACCTCTTAATTGCTGTTGTTCGCAGGTCCACCCTGACCCATGATGGCAGCACCTGTTACGGTCCCAGGCAAATAATGAAAGTATAAAATAAATATTATAGTAAAATGACAAACAATATATATATTCATAGTAAAATGACGTGCAATACATTTTTATAATAAAATGACCAACAATACATTTCTATAGTAAAATGACCAGCAATAGATTGTTATAGTAAAATGACCAACAATACATTTTTATACTAAAATGACAAAAAATACATTTCTATACTAAAATGACCAACAATGCATATTTATAGTAAAATGACCAACAATACATTTTTATATTAAAATGACCAAAAATACATTTTTATACTAAAATGACCAACAATACATATTTATAGTAAAATGACAAATACATTTTATATTAAAATAAGCTGCAATATATTTTTTATAGTAAAATAACCAACAATACATTTTTATAGTAAAATGACCAACAATAAATTTTTATAGTAAAAGGACCAAGAATACATTTTTATAGTAAAATGGCCAACAATAGATTTTTATAGTAAAAGGACCAACAATACACTTTTATAGTAAAATAGACAACAATACATATTTATAGTAAAATGACCAACAATACTTATTTATAGTAAACTGACCAACAATATATATTTATAGTAAAATGACCAACAATACATTTTTATACGAAAATGACCAACAATACATTTCTATAGTAAAATGACCATCAATAGATTGTTATAGTAAAATGACCAACAATACATTTTTATACTAAAATGTCAAAAAATACATTTCTATACTAAAATGACCAACAATGCATATTTATAGTAAAATGACCAACAATACATTTTTATATTAAAATGACCAAAAATACATTTTTATACTAAAATGACCAACAATACCTATTTATAGTAAAATCACCAACAATACATTTTTATAGTAAAATGACCAACAATAGATTGTTATAGTAAAATGACCAACAATACATTTTTATATTAAAATGAGCAAAAATACATTTTTATACTAAAATGACCAACAATACATATTTATAGTAAAATGACCAACAATACATTTTTATAGTAAAATGACCAACAATACATTTTTATAGTAAAATGACCAACAATACATTTTTATAGTAAAATAACCAACAATACAAATTTATACTAAAATGAACAACAATACATTTTTATAGTAAAATGACCAACAATACATTATTATAGTAAAATGACCAACAATACAAATTTATAGTAAAATGACCAACAGTACATTTTATACTAAAATGACCAGCAATACTTATTTAGAGCAAAATGACCAAAAACACGTTTCATAACAAAATGCCGAAAAAACATTTTATTTGTAATCAAAGGTATTCCGCTTAAAATCGACATTAAATAACCCCTAGAGGTTGACATACCGCTAAATAAAATCAGCCAACCATACAACCAGCATGAAAGAATTCTTTAGTGACATTAGACCATATAATATCCTATAATTTCTTAAAGAAAAGAAACTGTATTCCAAAATATAACTTCAACAAAACTACAACATAAAACACACTTATCACCGCCTCTAATAATTATGCCCTCACAAATATATATATATGAACAAAAGTTGAATATCGTCTACCATGTATTCAACTGTGAAAGCAGAATAACATAAATAATATTTTTATTACTTCAAAGCTGTCAAGGCAATTAATTTCGGCATTTAAATAACTCATAAGGAGTTGATGTACCGTTAGACAAATAAAACAAATAAACAAATAATTATTCTGTTTCTTACGATTGATAGATAGTCCTTTCTTCACACTATTTTATTTCTTTGTTGCTTATGTTCTATAGTTCGTATTCCGAGTATTCGTTGGATGAACGATATCTTTTTTTCATTTACGTCTCTTCTTCATCTGTGAGAAGATTGTCCCGACTTCATTAACATCTCGGAGGATTGAAATTACACAGTTAGTAAAAATTATGTTCCCTTTGTTTCTAAATGTTCCGGGGGGAAAAATCGGAGTTTTAGACAGTGACGATTGAACTCTTCGTCAGTGATGGCTGAGCTAGCTTGTTAACCATTACCCCACGACCAGACTTCCTTGTTTTATCCGTTATCCGCACTTAAATTTATCTCTTCTTTGGCCCTGTTATTCTCCTCCCCGACCCGTCAGATGCGCCTCACCCTGTCAAATCGACTTTCTAGCATCGGCCGGAAATGATGTTTATTGCCCCAACACACAAAATGTCTCTGATGCAGGCACTGATAGGCTTGTCTCGGGTTTCCATTTTCGCCCTGTAGACGAGTGACGTTTTCCACAGCCTAAGGATTTTATCGGTTGAACGTTAACAACTGACATATTGAAGTGAGGTCGAAAATGGTGGCGTTGAAGGAAAGGGCTGGCAAATCTCGGCCCAGAGATCTCGCCTGCTCAACAATCTCGCTTCGAAATCTCGCTAGAACACGCAATTGTGAGTTGTAAATCAGTTTATGACCTATCATCAACACCGTTGCATATACACATAGATTTATGTTACATAGTATATAGTATAATACATAGTATACATTATATATATATATATATATATATATATATATATATATATATGTGTGTGTGTGTGTGTGTGTGTGTGTGTGGGTAAGATTTAAAATTTAAGAAACAGCATATATTTTTATATATTTTGCTCAATATTAAAAGTATTAAAATAATATTAGAAATAAAGCCTTAATAATATTATATAAAAAGATTGCTTACATATAATATCAATTTTTGGTTGTCTTCCCTGACTTCGAAGTTTCTTGGTAATGTCCATTCTTTAAGGGGTTCTGTTTTTTAAAACTTAAGTAATCTTATTTAAAGTTAATCTTTTTAAAAGTTAAGTAATGTTATTTATACTTAAGAACTTGTTTATATATATATATATATATATATATGTGTGTGTGTGTGTGTGTGTGTGGGTAAGATTTAAAATTTAAGAAACAGCATATATTTTTATATATTTTGCTCAATATTAAAAGTATTAAAATAATATTAGAAATAAAGCCTTAATAATATTATATAAAAAGATTGCTTACATATAATATCAATTTTTGGTTGTCTTCCCTGACTTCGAAGTTTCTTGGTAATGTCCATTCTTTAAGGGGTTCTGTTTTTTAAAACTTAAGTAATCTTATTTAAAGTTAATCTTTTTAAAAGTTAAGTAATGTTATTTATACTTAAGAACTTGTTTATATATATATATATATATATATATATATATATATATATATATATATATATATATATATATATATATATATATATATATTCCAGGAGAATCTATTGCATTCACTTACGTTCTAATACTCTTGGGAAAAGTATTAATACCCTTTTTCTCCCTCCAGCTATGAGTAAATAGCAGGGTAGGCTGGGTTCTGTAGCCTTGAATGGAAAATCCTCTAGGAGGGTCGTTTGGGGGCCTTGTAGTTCATCAGGTCTCTGAATTGTGCCCTTCCGAAAATTGTGGTTGGTTTTGCACAAAGCCTTCACCACTATAATCGATACTTGTGCTGGTGTCTGGGCGGTCGGTTTCTAGGAACTGAGCTTCTTGACCCTCATACGTCGAATAAGAGAATCCACTATATATATATATATATATATATATATATGTATATATATATATATATATATATATATATATATATATATATATATATATATATATATATATAATCATAATATATAATCCGGTGTTCTTATTGATTTATTTTTATTTTTACAAAACAGTGGTCAATGTAAATTTACAGAGCATAAATATTATAATTTAACTGGTTTAAAATATGGTTTCTTCGCTACACAGGAATTACCATGTTTCAAAAACTGAAGCTAAAAACTTCAAATTTAATTATATAATTAAATTAAAAGCATTAGTTCCGTTTCATCTTCAAGCGAATTTTTGAATAACTTATTTTTTAATTTACTGAGTTTTAAACGCACATGCAATTCATATTTTTTTGTATCCAAGGATACAGAGAAATCCAATCATTTAGACAAGGGCGGTAGCGTGTTCATCTTTATTAACTATTATTGTATCAATGGTGATGATGATGATGATGATGATGATGATGATGATGATGATGATGATGGTGAAGATGATGAAGATGATGATGTGATGGTAATGATGATGATGATGATGTGATAGTGATGATGATAATAATAATGATGACGATGATGGTGATGTTAGTGGTAGTGATCATGATTATGATGATGATGGGGATGATGATGATGATGAAGGTGGTGATGATAATGGTCCTGATTATGATGATTATCTGATGGTGATGATAATGTTGATGCTGATGAAGATGGTGATGATGCTGATAATGATGGTGATAATGATGATGGTGATAATGGTGATGATGAGGAAGATGGTGATGATGGTGATGATGATGATGATAATGATGATGATGATGATATAATAAATGTGTTTTTTCTTCTTTTTCAGTTTCACAGCAAAGCACTGTGATTGTCGACAAAGATGGTAAGCGAAAACACACAAGGCCCACGTTCTCTGGTCAACAGATCTTTGCCCTTGAGAAAACATTTGAACAAACCAAATACTTGGCAGGTCCTGAACGAGCACGGCTTGCCTATGCATTAGGAATGTCAGAGAGTCAAGTTAAGGTAAGAGACATTTATTTCATTCGCGACTTTTTTTATTTCTTGACGCATTCGGCGCAATAAAAACAAAAAACTAAATTAATACTCTCATTCGAGTATGCCTGTCTGCGAGGGCGACTAGCAAATCCCTATTGCAGACGCGTGCTTGGACACATTTCTATTTGTTCAACACCCACAGAGCCCACTCGTGGTTTATATTGCAACTATTCTGAGCTGTCCTTAGTTACAGTTTCTCAGAGAGAGAGAGAGAGAGAGAGAGAGAGAGAGAGAGAGAGCGCATTATCTGACGTGATCAACAGTCTAAACAAAGCCAGTACGCTTAAACCCTCGGTCACAATGACTTGAGACTTCGGGCTAGCAAAACCATCGACAGATCCTAAATAGTTTCATCTACCCAATTTCTCTCACTTGAGTCTAACCCTGGTTTCATTTTCGCATCGGATTTTTCTACACACACTTTTAGCATCTGGCTTTGAATCACACTTTTCGCGTTTGATTTATTTCCCAGACTTTCAGCAACTGATTTGCTTCCACAAGTCTAGCATCTGATTTTACTCCCCGCACTTTTAACATCTGATTTACTCTTGACAATTTTACCTTCTGATTGATTTCCTACACTTTAAGTGTCAGATTTATACCCCACATTTTTATCATCTAATTTACTCCCTGCACTTTTAGAATCTAATTTACTCCCTACACTTTCAGTATCTGGTTTAGACTACTCACTTTTAGGATCTGAATTAACTCTCCGCTTTTAGCACCTGATTTACTCCCCACAATGTTAACATCTGATTTACTCTCCACACTTTTACCATCTGATTTACTCCCCACAATGTTAACATCTGATTTACTCTCCACACTTTTACCATCTGATTTACTCCCCACAATGTTAACATCTGATTTACTCTCCACACTTTTACCATCTGATTTACTCCCCACAATGTTAACATCTGATTTACTCTCCACACTTTTACCATCTGATTTACTCCCCACAATGTTAACATCTGATTTACTCTCCACACTTTTACCATCTGATTTACTCCCCACAATGTTAACATCTGATTTACTCTCCACACTTTTACCATCTGATTTACTCCCCACAATGTTAACATCTGATTTACTCTCCACACTTTTACCATCTGATTTACTCCCCACAATGTTAACATCTGATTTACTCTCCACACTTTTACCATCTGATTTACTCCCCACAATGTTAACATCTGATTTACTCTCCACACTTTTACCATCTGATTTACTCCCTACACTTTTATCATTTTATTTGATTACCTGACTCTAAGCCTCATATTTGCTTCCTACACTTCTAACATCGTATTTAAATACCCAATTTTTTATCATCTGATTTACTACCCACACCTTTAGTACCTGGCTTTGACTCACAGTTTTAGTATCAGTTTTAACTTCCTAGTTTTAGCACCTGATTTACTCCCTACTCTTAAAGCATTGACTTTACTCCCACGTATTTAGCATCTGATTTACACCCCCGCAATTGTAGTACATGGATTAGACTCCCCACTTTTAACATGTGATTTAGCAGTCTCAAACTTAAGAGCTGATTTAGTCCGTCTTGCCTCCTCCAAATGTGCAGGAAACATTGTTAATATGAAAGAAAGTAAGCTAAAGAGAAGACTAGAGAAAAAAACAACATATTTTCAACCAAAAGCTGATTGAGTAGCATTTGGCCTGTTCCCCACCTCCCACAAAAGGGTCGTTTTCCTCTCCTGGGCATACAGGAAGATATATTTCATGTTTTATTCAGGAAATCCCTGAATTGTGAAAAGATAAAAAAAACAATCTGAAATCGGGAAAAAATTCATGAGTTTTTTTTTTCTTTTTCTGTTAGAAATGATTACGAGGTTTCAAATAAACCGTTAAAATAATTATTAGGAATTAATAAGACAAAAAAATGGAGAAAAATATAATATATTTTATTAGAAATAAATAAAAACTTATAAATCTTTTATAAAGATTGCAAGGTTTTGAATTTAACCTTAAAATTTTAACATTATTGTTATCCACTTTAGAGATATACTCTCTGGATAGTGGCTCAGATTAAGGAATCGGAAAGCCGAGTTCGAATTCCAATCGAATCCATTACATTCACTTACGTGGTAATACCTTCGGGAAATGTATTAATCCTCTTCTCCCTCCAGCAGTAGGTAAATAGTAGGACAGACTGGTTTCTATAGCCTTGCATGGCAACTGGTCTAGGAGAAGGACAAAACCCGCAAAGGGTTGTTTGGGGACCTTGTGATACGTAGTGCACCAGGTCTCTGCATTCGGCCCTTCAAAATGTGTGGATGGTTATGTACAAAGCCTTCACCACTATAATCAAATCATATGTGCTGGTGTCTAGTTGTCGGTTCCTAGGAACTGAGCTGCTTGACCCTCATACCACGGGAGAATCCACATCAATATATATTTATATATATATATATGTATGTGTGTGTGTGTCATACGCAGACAGTACTCTTTCATTGTATCACAACTCTTCAGTGCGACTAGACAACCAAATGCCTCAAGCCAGGATTAAAACCCAACCGATTTAATGTCAGTCAGAGTGTCTACCACTGAGCTATCTTCATTCAGCTAAATCTCGCGTTTTTTTTTGTTTTGTTATTACAAATGTAAACAAATATCAAGCAACCTGAGTGCTCCATTCATTTGATGTTTAAGTTATGGTATTACATTGAAAACATGTCAAAATAGTTTCACAATTGTGTTTCGATGCGTACCAATCATCTCATCAGGTTATTGTAACAGGGGAGGGAATGATTTATTTCGATTTAAAAACAAAATAACAACTTTCTTTTACGAAAAAAGAAAAAAGGGTGTCTCGCACATCTCGCCTGTGGAACTCTCTTCCTTATTCCTGTTTCCCTGACAAATATAATCTCCAACTATTTAAGTGTAACGTCAATCGACATCTCCAGTTGCCTTGATCTATCCACTTCCCCTCTCCACATCCTTTCACCTTTCATTCCTATCTGCTCTCGCTCCAAATCTTCTGTAGCTCCTTGCCTTGATCGATCAACTATCTTTCTCCACATCTCCTCCTTTACCATTCCTATCTGCTCTTCCTCCAAACCTTCTGTAACCCCTTGCGTGCTAGTGGCTTCCAGCCTTGCTTGGGGTGATAAGCTTAAAAAAAAAATAATAAGGTTTGTCGGCTTTTGTCTGATCAACCAATTAAATACGACCTACGTTAATTTAAAATTTAGCTAAGATGCATCAATTAAAAAATTATTTTTTATAAATTGGCAGCTAACGGCAGCCAGACATAAACTATAGCGGATGTAAATGGATACATAACTTATTGTCATCTTACATATATACATACATATATATACATATATATATATATATATATATATATATATATATATTTAAAGATATTTTTGAAGGTACACAATTTTATCACAGCAATAAAAGTGTTAAGCTTGATATTACTAGACATATTAAAAACGGGCGAAGCAACCGGTTTCGCTCCCGCTCATCAGGCTTTCAACGGGAGATTTAATTTAAATGAAAAAACACAGAAAATGTACAATGAAAAGGAAATGTGGAGGAGGAGGGGAAAAAATGAGCAAAAGGAGCTAGAGGCAAATGACAGCGAGCCCCAACAAACACTCACGTTGTTTGCACAAGGAAGGCTTGCGGGACCCGATGTTTTTTTTAAATTTAAATTAAATCTCCCGTTGGAAGCCTGATGAGCGGTAGGGAAACCGTCCGTTTTTTATATGTCTAGTAATATCAAGCATCATACTTTTATTGCTGTGATATATATATATATATATATATATATATATATATATATATATATATATATATATATATATATATATATATATATATATTGTCTTGGGGCAGCAGATAATTATTCAAACATATATTTTTAAATATAACAGACAACGAATGTCTATTATGTTTGATCATGAGCCGTTCTAAGCTTCGTATAAGTGGCTTTTGTTTCGGGAGAAAATAAAGAAAAAAATGTCCAACATTTGGATATTTTTTTTATTATGCTGTTCATCGATCTAAAATTTCGTCCCACATGAGCCATCATCATATTTTGGACAGTTTTTGAGGTGCACAAAGCAAGCAAACGGTGCAGAGCAAACGAAAAGCCTCTCTTCAGAAAGGATGAAGTAGCTCATTGAACGATACACTCCTGTGTGGTAGGTGAGGGTGTCAGTTACGTCGAAAATGGAATATGCATTTGTCGTTCTACGACAGTGGAAATAAAGGTGATGTTTAAAAATTGCTTTTATTTTTTATTTTTTTATTTACCGTCGTATATATCTATATTTTACAGCCTATCAGTTTTTCTGAGATTTTGAACTACGATGATCATTTTATTTACTGGCGCCAGAGATGAGTGTTCAAGCCTAGGCAAGAACCAATATTTGCCAAAATTATTTTTAAGCCAACGGGTCGGATCTCCAAACTGATAATGTCCTTTCCCTGCCCAAACCAGACCATCTGGTCTCATTTATAGACAAAGCGAGATTTGGTAAATTACTGAATGCATTTTTAGATGCTTGTATCAGCGTTGCAAGTAGATCTGCATATCAGAACGAATATTCTTCTGATATATATTTCTGATCTCCCATAGGCCAGAGCAACAAAAATCCTCCGCCACATACCACTGAAAACCACCACCACCAACATCTGCAGTATCGTCTTCGCTGTTTCAGCTACGAAAAAGCCAATCACATCATTTTTGCTTCCATATTTTTCATTTCCATTTTTTTTTTGTTCTTGATTATTCCCGACGCGGTTCGATCTCAATAAATAATGCATTTTATAGAAAGAAATGCCTGTTAGCAAAAATAAATGAATACCATTTTTTCTCGCTCGAATTCGTCTCGCCCCCTTTATAAGACTAACATTCGCCCGTACATCGAATATTGTTTCAATCTCGTCGGTTGCTCCTGGTACGTATTTGGAGATACCTCCGTCCTTGCATGGAATATTTGCTGTCATATATGGTCTGGTGGCCCCGCTGTAAGTCTCGAGGTCCTCGACGAAATCCAGAGACGGATATGAAATGTGATAGGTCTTGATCTGGCATCTCGTCTACAGTCGCTTTCTCACAGACGTGCCGTGGCTTCCCTCTGTCTCTTCTACAAGTATTTCCACGGCATCTGTTCCGACGAGCTACTGTCGCTGCTTCCCAGACTGCCTAAATTTAAGCAAGCTACTAGATTGGCATCTCGGTCCCACACTTTCACTGTCAAAACGGTTAAATGTAGCCGTCTCTTCTACTCAAACAGCTTCTTATCTCGCACTTCCCGTCTGTGGAACTCCCTTCCCCTTACTTGCCTCCCCGGTGACTATAATATTTCAAATATTCACGTGTAATGTCAGTCGTCATCTTCTGATGCCTTGATCTTGTTCCCCGTCCTTCTCGCTATCCTCTCCTCCAGACACGCATCGTTATTCTTGTTCTCTACCCTCTGTAACCCCTTGCATGCTAGTGGCACACCCGCCTTGCTTGGGGTGAAATGCTTACAAAAAAAAAAAAAACTCATAAAATCCAAAGAATCTACAACGTTATTGGTCCTGACATGGTAGCTCGGCTTGAGTCACTTTTCTAGTGCTGTATCATAGCTTCGATTCTTGTATTTCTTAAGGAGGATTGCTTGTTATTCATTTCACTGTTTAAGAAAAAAACAAGCTGAAAGGATAGCAACGCAAATACGTTTGCCGACTAAAAATAATAATTATACTACTAAAACTAATGAAATGAAAGAAATCTATGTTGAACAGAACAAAAACCAATCATACAGATACGTTGAAATAAATATGGCGACAAAGATGAGGACAATAGTCAAAATAATGTAAATAGTGTACATCATACCTCATCTCAGAAATATAGACAAAATTGTATGAAATGAACATACAATTTACTATATTTTTTTTATTGTTATTGTATACGTTTGTTTGTAACTTTTTTCCCACAAGCCCAGTTTTTATGACTACATGGTATGAGTGAATATACCTCCAGAACTTTATGGTGACCATCGACTTGCACACGAATAACGTACGAAAACCTCGACAAGATATAGATTCGTAGAAATCCTATAGAAAATTTGCATTCCCTAAAAATGTAATTCAAAATTTGCACTATCACCGGGCCCTCCATGGCCGAACTGGTAATGTCTCGGCCCGTTGGTACAGATCGTATGACGCTTGCGTTGTATCGAAACGACCCGGGTTCGATTCTCGGTAGTGAATGCGCACTGCTGATGCGTCCCAAATAGGACGTAACGGCCTTCTGCATTCTGTTGAGGATTCATCTAGACCAGAGGTTCTCAACCAGGGGTAAATTTACCCCTAGCGGGTAAAAAATTATATAATCGGGCGTAAATAATTGAAGTACCTGATAATTTAAAAAATAATTCGATTAAATTTAGTACTAAATAAGAAATCAGTATTTTGAGTGTCGCTTAGTTTTTTTTTTTTTAGTCACAGTATTTTGACTAAAAGAAACCCTTAGTATTTTGAATGAAAAAAATCATTCATTTAGTCACGAAATTGTACATCAATGCTTTATGATGGCTATGAATTTTTTGTATGGGACTAGGGGGTAAATGGAGAAATACATAAAGCCGAGGGGGTCAATGATGGAGGAACAGTTGAGAATGGCTGACCTAGACGATGAATTACTATAAATTATTATTCAACCCCCACATCACACGCATGTCCTTGCTTGATCCAGCTTCTAATGCTCTGGGGGAAGCAGCTTGGGGAAAGAAGACGTGGTTCTTGGGGTACAATCCGCTGGGTTTCATAT
The DNA here is from genome assembly GCA_964036315.1 of Acanthosepion esculentum. NCBI lineage: Eukaryota > Metazoa > Mollusca > Cephalopoda > Sepiida > Sepiidae > Acanthosepion > Acanthosepion esculentum. Next base: position 51,524,596 of record OZ038509.1, on the reverse strand, counting down.
ACCTGAATGAGCATCACCACAGAATTTAGTCAGCAGCGGCGTCATATCGAGTCTCGTCAGTTTCCTTTTCGTCACCGAGGCTCGTTGGTTCAATGGTATAACCCTTCCATTGTATCGAAATGGTACGGTTTCGATTCTCGGAACAGGGTGCGCAGTGCTTATGAATTCCAAAGAAGACGAACCGGCTGTCCAGTGATTTCTACATTCTGTTGAAGATTCTGCTAGACTCGATGAATACATACATACATATATATATATATATATAATCCTATCTGTATTCCCTAAAAAGGTTATTCAAAATTTGCACTATCACCGCGGCCTCCATGGCCGAAGTGGTAATATCGAGGCCCATTGGTACAGATGGTATGACGCTTGCATTGTATCGAAACGGCCGCGTACGTACAGTCGTGTTAGGTAGACGAGCCGAATCTAAGTTCGACTTCAAGGCTCTACAACACGATTGACTGGTCCTCATACGGGCGGCTGTCCTTAGCTAGCGCGTGGTCGTCGTCGCCGCAGAACTCTATCAAGACAGGCAAATGAGCACTGGGCCGCCCCAGTTATGTTAGCAATACTTCAAGTTAAGTGGACCATTTCTCCCGTGGAGAGCGAGGTCTTTTTTTTTTTTTTACAGTTGGATTTAAATAGCAATTTAATTACAGATTGGATCCTAATGGGGAACACCGCGTGTAATTAGTTCCTTTGTAATCAGTTAATCTTTAATTATCCTTCTTAATTAAAACCAGACGAGCCGAAATATTGATGGGGCGGCTGGTTGACGGCTTCACCCTAACATCTCTCGCGTTCACTAGGGAGCTACCAGACAATTCGTCTTAAGCTAACCACAATTTGCAACATGGCTGTGATTAAAACCCTTCTACCCACTTGTCTCGCTTAACCCTTTGCAGAGATCTTTTGCCTTTAGGTCCCTAATTTGACTGCCTGGTGCCGGCTCACCTGAGAGATTGAATATTTGGATGGACCTCTAGGGCAGCAAGTTGACATCAATATATTTTCATTTATGCTTTGACATTTTTGAAGATATATCGCCTAACACTTGTAACTGACTTTCTATGTCTATATGACTATTCAATACACTCAACTTAATCCGACATAAGATCACTGAGCCGGTGAATAGGAAGGAGAAGACTGCGCTGCGCAGATCTTCTAAGTACAAAGAACCTATATATATATATATATATATATATATATATATATATATATATATATATATTTCATTAAAAACGACTGACAAGGTGCTTTTATTTAGTTTTTTATATAATTTCTCGTGCGATCTAATAAAGTTTTTCTTTTCAGAGGATAAATTATACAAAAATTGTCCGAATGTTCTTTTCCGAGCGCTTTCGGCTATACATTTAGCCATTATCAAGGATTATATTTCAACTGTTAGAATTAGAAATAGTTTGTTATGTGTATGTTTTATAAAGTGATTCATTTTTTTGTTTCAAAACACGGTCAAGATATTATGTCCATGTTCAAAGGTAATATTATTAAGGGTTGGTTTGTTTAATTTTATAAGTAAGGCTTCCATTATTTTTAGCCTTTTTTTGCAAGTGGATGATGCTATTATATTAGTGTTGTCGACAAGTATATTCCGAATAGTGTCCAGTAGGTCTCCATGAATATTTAAATGAGATCTAATTGAGCTATTGTCAGAAAGGTGTTTTGAAACAAAAAAATGAATCACTTTATAAAACACACACAAACTATTTCTAATTCTAACAGTTGAAATATAATCCTTGATAATGGCTAAAAGTATAGCCGAAAGCGCTCGGAAAAGAACATTCGGACAATTTTTGTATAATTTATCCTCTGAAAAGAAAAACTTTATTAGATCGCACGAGAAATTATATAAAAAACTAAATAAAAGCACCTTGTCAGTCGTTTTTAATGAAATGTGCTTGAAAGAAGGATTGCTGCCTAAATACACACACACACACATATATATATATATATATATATATATATATATATATATATATATATATATATATATATATATATATATATATTATAATTTTATCATACAGACAAAAGCGGTTTACTCTCTACAAAGATGCAACTTCGTTTCGGTGCATTTCAATTGCACCTCGACTGGTTAGAACCAAAAATTGTTGCCATTTTTGGTTCTCAGAGTCGAAGTGCAGTTGAAATGCACCGAAAAGAAGTTGCATCTTTGTAGTCAGTAAACTGTTATTGTCTACATTTTAAAATAATAATAAATAATTATCGCTCTACTATCGGTATCGAGCCCACTTTTGGATTATTGCGGTGAACATTAGAATTTATATATTACTTCCGTTCTCATTGCATCGGATATATATATATATATATATATATATATATATATATATATATATATATATATATATATATACGTTCCATATTAGCTAATTTTAAAAAGTGCTCGATAGAGTGGCCTAGAGCTAAATTAATATTATTAGTACTAGTAATCTTATAAGTATAAGTAACTACACTCGTTTCGGAAAACCTTCGGTTTCTTGATTTGCAAATAATGAAATCAATATTGAAGGAAAAAAAGGTATAAAAAAAAGAAAGAGCCGACAACATGAACGGCTGTCGAAAACAATCGTTCAGCATGCAGGTCCAAAGCCCAAAGAAAAAAAAAACCGATACGAGTACGCAACTAACTAAATAAGGTGCTGAATACAATAAGTAGGGCAGATCTAGTTAAACCTAGAGAGTCAGACAAACCTACCAAGGTTTCACCTAAGCAGATTGTCAGGGAAGGCTTGGTCTTTAGGTTTAACTAACTAATTAACTATTTATATATACATATGTGTGTGTGTGTATGTGTGTGTCTATATATATATATATATATATATATATATATATATATATATATGAAGAAATATAGTCTTAGAGTGTGGTATATTTATGGGGAAAAGTGCTCAATATCAGAGATAGAGCGTGTGTCAATATAAAAGTGAACATAAAAGTCAACACTTAGAGGCGACAGTCTGTTTCTTGCTTATTTCGTGTTAATATTATGTCGAGGTCTAATTAAAGAGCAAAATATCATCTTTGACGATGGATATCTTTCTTTCATGTCTATATAACAACTCTGAGATCTGATCCCTTTTGACCTGATCACTTGATTATTCCGGTTATGATTGGATATGAACTGCCCTTTTCTCCTACCCCCCTCTCTCTCTCTCTTTCTCTCTGTATGTATATATATATATATATATATATATATATTTTGAACGATAAAAATTATTAGAAAAATCAAAAATATATATATATATATATTAGTAGTAGTAGTAGTAGTAGTAGTAGTAGTAGTAATCTTATAAGTATAAGTAACTTCACTCGTTTTGGAAAACCTTCGGTTTCTTGATTTGCAAATGATCAAATCAATATCGAGGTAAAAAAAGGTTTAGAAAAGAGCACTTTCTTTAGTTAGTTGCATACTCATATCGGTTTTCTTTTCTTTGGGCTTTGGACCTGCATGCTGAACAATTGTTTTCGACAGGCGTTCATGTTCTCGGCCCTTTCTCTTTATTATACCTTTTTTTTCCTTCGATATATATATACCGGGTGTAAGAGCGAAATTGTCCAAATCGTGTAACAGCAAAATTAAGCTTTGAACAGTTGTATCTTAGAAATGATTAAAGACATCTTACTGGAATTCTCCGAGGTTTTATAACACTATTGGATTTTACTTTGAGAAATAAGAATGTATAATTACTCGCCAAGCTTAACAGAAGAATCGTGATGAAATCGATCATAAGCGAACATGACATGTTCATCATTAATTAATCATAGCTAAGGAGCGGAAACTCATGAAGGATTGAAATGAAGTTCAAATATATATATATATATATATATATATATGTATATATATATATATATATATATATATATATATATGTGTGTGTGTGTGTGTGTGTATGTGTGTGTGTGTGTGTGTCTATCATTTCAGGTTCATTTGCAAAATTATTTAAGATGATCTTCGCCCTCTTTAACCTTCTAACGTTCTGGCCTAGAGTAACAAGGTGCTTCACACATTTCACGTACAATTTCATTTTTAAGTCTTTTTTCTGTGATCTTTGGACTGTCATAGCTGAAACTCTTCTCTCGCGTGCCAAACGTCTTATGGATTGAGTTGGATCCTTTTTAATTGATCTCTTTAGCTCTAAGTTGAAATGATGATCCCTTTTCCTGTTGTGACCTCCTGATCCAGTTTTCCTCTCAACTGTTCCCTCTTTTTTAAACTTATTCACCGTTCTCTAGATGGTTCTCGAATGCAGTTTGAAGATGGAAGTCAGAGAATTAATGTTGGTACCATTGCTGAAGGCCTGAATGATCTTTTTCCCCTAACAACTGCTCAGTTGAGAAAACAGTGGGGCTGACACAAAACGATTTTAACGTGTTCTCTTTGAAGCTGAATAACTCAAGGGGTTTTTCAGTGATTCTAATGACAAATGGTGTCAAGATAGCTAAACGTCTTTTCTGAATAACCTGGAAAAAGAAACTCAATTATTTAGTGTTTTTTTTTTTAGATATTAAACATTTTGTGGGATGGACAATTATGCTGTTAAACGATTTGGACCATATTTCTGTTACATCCAGAACATTGAACATGCTTTACTAAAGATCGTTCTAACATTCCTGAGGTCCTCACTGGGGTACTGTTACATCCAGCACATTGAATATCTATGCCTTACTTAAGATCGTTCTAACATTCCTGAAGTCCTCACAAGGGGTACTGTTACATCCAGCACATTGAACATCTATGCCTTACTTAAGATCGTTCTAACATTCCTGAAGTCCTCACAAGGGGTACTGTTATATCCAGCACATTGAACATCTATGCCTTACTAAAGATCGTTCTAAGATTCCTAAAGTCCTCCTTAGGGGTACTGTTACTTGTTGTACATGCTGAATGCTATCTATATCTCAATTTGGCTTTAAAAATCTTCGAAGGCACAAACTCAGTTCGGGCATCAAGTAGAGAAAATTCTATGCAAACACGTTTCGACCTTCAAAAGACTTCATCAGACTAAAATAATGTTCTTACTGCTAGGATTTATATAATTGTAGAGAGAGGGAGGAAAATATGAACAAACACGTCAGTTATAATTATATTTCAAGAGAAAACTCTGAAAATATAGGGACGTTAAAATTTAGATTTTATTTTTAAATTTCTGGCGTCCGATGGGTCTAGACGTATGCCCTAGATTCTCGGCGCTTTTCTTTATTGGTTTGATCTCTGTTGATTTTCAGTATCACATATTGCGACGGCAGCAGATTTGTTATGAAAGATTAAATGTTTTATGCACCTGGACGCAAATTTACTGTCGAAGACTCAGAAATTAGTCCACTTTTTTTTACATTATAGTTTAGTACTGTTTCAAACGTAATTTTCCTGTTTCGTAATTGATTGTTTATTTTTGGGAAGGCGTCATTTGTTATTCGCCTGCGCGTCGGATGTAGGTGTCGAATTTTCTGACATCTGTTAAAACACTTCCCAGATGTTTAAACTTTTGTACTTATTTGCTTCTGTAATCTCCAGTTAACAGTTAGCATCTTGTTTTCTTTCTCTCTTACAGACAAACATACATTATGTTTCATTACAGGTGCGAGAACTCAATGAGTAAAAGTAATTAATACTATTGAGAAGAAGGAAGGAGTATGGACGAGAGCTCCTGTCGTATGATCACCAGTGAAAGCCCCTAAAGTAAAAACTCAATGTATACAAAATATCTGGGAGTCGTTTTCAAAGCCGTTTACCTTCAGAAAATATTTGTGTCCAATGCCATTTCCTTTCAAGACTTATGCAATCAAGACTCTCCACAGCTTCCTTTTACTTATTACCTGCGAATTGATATCACTTATTCGGAACGATAATAGATTGCTTTTCCGGGTGCATTTTTCTCAGTTTTAAACTCAGAGTTTTTCTTCAATTAAACTGGCTCCCAATCAAGGATAAATAGTCTAGTCGGCGTTACTATTTAACCAATAGCTGGGGGATTAAAGTTATTCATAACTTTCCCAAGAGCATTAGATCACAACAGTGGACGCATCAGACTAGCCCTGAATTTGAAATCGGTTCACCAGCTTCACTGCCTGCCACGATAACTGTTGCGCCAACCGCACATGCATGACTATTCAGAGCCTCAAAAGCAGTTTCATAATGATTCCAAAATCTGCGATACTCCCGAGTAAGTCCATGACGATTAGGAGAATTAACAAACTCTCTTTCTGTGCTATCACCTTTGGCCCCAATACATTATTCACCCAACATCAATCTACCCAGTCACAACAACTGACAGCGCCACCTATGTCAAACAGTACGAACCATTCATGGCCGCTTACCATGGCGGACAGTTGGGGCGTAGCAGACAGCGGTCGAATAGGATCGGGTTGGTTGGCCCTTTGCTTGTTCTACAGACCAATGTAGAAGCATGGGTCGAAGTCATAGTTGTAGCTGCGATGTATTTAGTTGGGAGTTTGGGCGCTGGGACGGGATGGCGAGAAGGTTCAGAGGCAATGAAAGAGGTGGTTTGGGGCAAACGATGTCTTCGCGATCAACACAAGGCCTCATTTGTTGTTACTAACATTCATTACTATTGATTAAAGCATGTGGAAAATCCGAAGCTCGGACATTCGTAATATCACCACACGGCCACCCAGCCTTTCCTCGAACCAAACCCCCTGTTTTCCTTTCTCTAATTCTATCACTAACCCTTGTTGAATTTGTAGCCCTAACCGATCGCAAGCCAGCCCACCTTCCTTTTGCGGTTTTGTAAGGTCACGAGTCATTACGGAGAATAGCCAATTTTCAAATTTGGTCTAAAAGACTGTGTACAACTTGGCGTCTGTCCGTTTGTCGCTATGTTTGAATGACCAGTCAAGAGGAAGAGTGGTGGCGTCGACAGTCAATGTCACTACTAGTATGTATCGGTTAGTTAGTTGCAACTATTCTCTGGCTAAGGTTACTGTTGGCCGGAAGTAATCTTCGCTTTTTACGTCCATGGCGTTGTTGGTTGATTAAAAATATTGGGCGTGGAAAATGACATAAAAAGCAAGAAAGAAGAAGAAGAAGAAGAAGAAGAAGAAGAAGAAGAAGAAGAAATGAAGAGAAAGACAAATTGAAAAGAATGAAGAAGAGGTAACAAAAGAGAAAGAAGAAAGAAGTCTTAGAACAAGGAAGAAGTAAAGGTGAGCAAAAGATGATGATGATGATGATGATGATGATGATGATGATGATGATGATGATGACGATAAAGAAGAAATGAAGAGAAAGAAAGAGAAATTGAAAAGAATGAAGAAGAGGTAACAAAAGAGAAAGAAAAAAAGAAGTGTTAGAACAAAGAAGAAGAAAAAGTAAGCAAAGATTATGATGATGATGATGAAGAAGAAGAAGAGGAAGAAGAAGAAGACGAAGAAGAAGAAATGAAGGGAAAGAAAGAGAAATTGAAAAGAATGAAGAAGAGGTAACAAAAGAGAAAGAAAAAAGAAGTGTTAGAACAAGGAAGAAGAAAAAGTAAGCAAAGATGATGATGATGAAGAAGAAGAAGAAGAAAAGAAGGGAAGGAAAGAGAAATTGAAAAGAATGAAGAACAGAAGAGGTAACACAAGAGAAAGAAGAAAGAAGTCTTAGAACAAGGAAGAAGTAAAGGTGAGCAAAAGATTATGATGATGATGATGATGATGATGATGATGAAGAAGAAGAAGAAGAAGAAGAAGAAGAAGAAGAAGAAGAAGAAGAAGAAGAAATGAAGGGAAAGAAAGAGAAATTGAAAAGAATGAAGAAGAGGTAACACAAGAGAAAGAAAAAAGAAGTCTTAGAAAAAGGAAGAAAAATATTTAAAAAGTGAGCAAAAAATACAGAAGAGTGGAAAGAATGAAAAAGAGAAGAAAAATGAAAAGGGTAAGAAAAAGAGAAAGGAAGAACGAAAAGGGGTGAAAAGAACGAGAAGGAGAATAAAAAAAGGAAGAAAATGGATAATTGGAATGTAGCGAAAAAGAAGAGGGAACTCAGGAAAAAGAAGATCACTCGAAGTGTGTGGATGAAGAAAAAAACGGGAAAAATAATGCGAGATGAATGAGAAGAAAGAAAAGAAAACGATATTTAGGTGGGAAGAAGAAGAAGAAGAAGAAGAAGAAGAAGAAGAAGAAGAAGAAGAAGATGAAGAAGAAGAAGAAGAAGAAGAAGATGAAGAAGAAGAAGAAGAAGAAGAAGAAGATGAAGAAGAAGAAGAAGAAGAAGGAGAAGAAGAAGAAGAAGAAGAAGAAGAAGAAGAAGATGAAGAAGAAGAAGAAGAAGATGAAGAAGAAGAAGAAGAAGAAGAAGAAGAAGGAGAAGAAGAAAGTTAAATCGGAAAGAAGGGAAAAAAGAAGAAACATAAAAGTGCGAGACAGACAGAAGAAAGATAGCAAAGAAAATAATAATGATAAGAAGAAGAACGAAAAGGAGGAAGAAAAGAAGTGAAGAAAAAAGAGTAATTGAAAAGAAGCAAAAAAGAAAAGGATCACAAGAGAAAGAAGAAGAAAAGAAGTATAAGAATTAAGAAGAAAAACGCGATGGAAATGAAGCAAGTAAGAAGAAAAATAAAAATGAAAAGAGACATATATGAAGAAGAAGAAGAAGAAGAAGAAGAAGAAGAAGAAGAAGAAGAATAGGAAGAAGAAAAAGAATAGGAAGAAGAAGAAGAAGAAGAGGAAGAAGAAGAAGAAGGAGAATAAGAAGAAGAAGAAGAGGAAGAAGAAGAATAGGAAGAAGAAGAATAGGAAGAAGAAGAAGAAGAAGAGGGAGAAGAAGAAGAAGAAGAAGAGAAAGAAGAAGAAGAAGAAGAAGAAGAAGAAGAAGAAGAAGAAGAAGAATGAAAAAAGAATAGAGATAAATCAGAGGAACAAGAATGAGAAAAATGAATGAAAATGAGAAGAACGATCAGGAAGAAAAAGAATTATGAACGAGAGAAATTCGAAGATGACCCATTAATGGTATTGCATTACTATTAATGGGTCATCTTTGAATGTCAACATTTTTTCTTACAATAAGAGATTTAAAGGAAACTGCCACTAATAATAACAGTAATAAAGAGTAAGGACAATAAGGCGAAAAAACTTTTGCTGTTTACGACTAGCAGTAGATATAGTAGTCGTAGTCTGAAATACTTTCCCCACAGTCACCAGTGTTATGTGTTCAAGTTTGGTTAAAAAGCAGTGAATTCAAACGCTGGAAGAACTCCCCCACTTGGAACATTGCCATATTCTACTCTGACCCCTGGTCATTTTGCCAAACTTTATAAATATCTCGGATCATAAATAGGTTTCATTAGGAAGAACGCAAAAGAAATGTCTATTAAACTTTTTGGGACTTCCTTCTGGTGTCGAATGTCATTTGATCGTAACTTGTAAAGGAAATTGCCGAAATTGTGTGTAATGTTCCAAGTAGTTTCGACCAGCGTTAGTCATTTTTAAGGAAAGTAGTTAGAAGTCGAGAGATAGTAAGTGGGCTTTCCTCGCTGTTCACGTGTTAAAATGACCTCACGATTCTTCGGATCGTGAGGTCACTTTAGCTATGTGGCCGTAAAATCAATTCCACTATCATAGAAGATGAAGCCACGTTCATTTTAAACACAGGAGCGTTAACGATATAACCGCTTCACTAGTTATCTCTCGACTTCCTACCTTCTTCCCTTGAAAATGACTAGTGGTGGGTGAAAGTACTCAGACCATTACACACAGTTTTAGCAAGTTCCTTTACAAGTTTCCGTCCGATATTTGACTTGTCTTCTTTCCGGCTTTCAAGCCGCCCCTCCGAAACAAAAACAAAAAAGCGAGAATGGCTAGTTCCGGAGGTTCGTCTGCACACCAAGCAGCAATTCACCGTTGTACTGAAGGGTGGAGGCACTGTGGAGTAATGGATCGCGACTGGGATTGAGGAATCAGAGAGCCGAGTTCGAATTCCAGTCGAATCCATTACATCCACTTTACGTGCTAATACCCTTCTTCTCCCACCAGCTATGGGTAAATAGCAGAACAGACCGGGTTCTGTAGCCTTGAAAGAAATGGCAACCTACTGCGGGAAAAAAATCTGCCTCGTCAGTCATGTATCGAAAGATACATGATCGTCTAAGCGTGTATCACGCATCGCATATAACTGACTGACTGAAAGGTGATGGGGGTGTCTTTGATTCCTGAGGTAACCCAAATGGAGGTACCTAGAGGGTTGAACAGAGCCTTGTACTCTCTTGAAGAGTTATTTCAGCGGGTGTAATATTAACAATATAAGATACACAGGTAATATTCTGTTTATGGCCAACCCTGAAATGACAACTGAATTTCAAATATCTGGGAAGCGATTTAACAGCGAATAGAAAATGTGACACCGAGATCAGTACTCATCGGAATAGCAAAAGAAGCATTCCAAATGCTAAGGAACCCTGAGCCCTGCGTTCCTGAAGAATTGTAAACCTTCTTTCTGAGCTCCTGAGTCAAACTTCACAAATAATTGGGATGTAACGTCTCACGTTAGATATAAAAAATACTTACACCTATTTTTTTTTCTACCACTGTTCAACCGGTGGCTGGACATTACGTCGTTTTTCTCTACTACCTGTAAAGTGGTGGTCAGGACTTAAAGGGTTAAAAATCGTAGTTCCACCTGAACATGGGACACAAATATTACATCTCTCTGGGCCCTGAGTTTCTGGGAAGCTTTAGGGGGCTCGGATTAAATCTAGACATTCATAAAATGAAATTCCGTGACCTCTCCCATCCTATTGATACATATTTAACCCTTTGAACCCTGTGTTCCTGAAAATTTTTAACCCTTCTGCCTGAGTTCCTGAGTCAAAATTCCCAAATGATTTGTATGTGACGTTTCATGGTAGATATAAAAATAGTTACAAGTGTTTACCCACCGTTCAACCGGTGGCTGGGCATTACGTCGTTTTTCTCTACTACCGGTAAAGCGGTGGTCAGTGCTCAAAGGCTTAAAGAAAATGCCAACAGAAAGAACACGTCTATTCAAAATCAGGAAAAGAGAGCTGAAATTCCTTGGAATCCTAATGAGAAAGAAGCGCTTGGAAAACTTACTCCTGGGAATCTTATTTTGAAGAAAGCGGGCAGCATTCTCTTGTGTTTTCGCGATATCTTGAAATCTTGGAAAGAGGGAAAAATCGCAAAGAGCGAGATCTGGGGAATATGGTGGTTGTCGTACCTGGGGAATGTTGTACTTAGTGAAAAACTGCTGCACAAGTCATGGTCGCTCTGTGTTGTGGTGAGACGACCACACTCTGCACACTTTCCTTCAAAGCACTGCGATAAACAAAGGAAGTGAGCGAGAATGTTATAATTTAGTGCGCATGCGCAAAAAGAATTCATGGCCAATCTGTACCAAACGGCTTCACTCTCCATACTTTAGCTCTGTTACCATAGCAACGGGTAATTCCCATAGTAACAGAGTCCTGGTAGATTTTGATCAAACCTCATATAAATTCGCATGGATTATTTTTATGGAGAAGTTTTTTTTCTTTTTACCCTTATGGCGGGATCCAAAATCTGCAAATAAAAAGCAAAGGAAAGTAAAAGATTCCCTCTTCTGGAATTCACCGTTGAAGGGGAAATCTCACCTCCCCAGTTGACAATCCCTGCCATAGCGAAATTAATGAAATTGGGTCACATTTGAAAATTTTAATCCACACATATTCACTGTCATATAGGAAGACTGACATTACCTAGTAGTTCAGATTCTCTTTGTTTTGCTTCGACAAAAGTTGCTTCACAAGACATGTTCACTGATGGAATGTATACTCTGGTGAGACGACCACACTCTACACACTTTCCTTCCAAGCACTTCTATAAACAACAGAAGTGAGTGGGAACGTTATAACTTAGTGGGCATGCGTGAGTTCATGGTCGATCATAATTTTAAATTTTACTCGACACACATTCACTGTCATATAGGAAGGCCTAGCAGTTCAATTTGTTTTGTTTCTAACGAAATGTACCCGTTTATTTATACTTTTCTGCGATTTAGGGAGGTATCATTTTCTATCCCAGTTTGCCTTACGTCGCATTTCCAATCTCTGTTAAAATACTTCCCAGCGAAAAGTATTTTTTTTTTGTGTGTGTTTTCCTTCGTTGCCCGAAGAGTCGGGCAGGAGATTAAACAGGTTTGTCTGTTGAGTGGTATCCGGTTAGATGACAGTGACTACTTGAAAAAAGCTTTGAAGAAAGAATAGTATAATCCTTTGTAGTTTCTCTCGAAAAGTTGAAAGAAAATGCCCTGAGGTTGTAGTGCCTTTTAGTTGGAGTGAAGTGGTCATGGATACACGTATCCGTATCGTTAACTTTACGCGAAGTAACACAGTGGAAATGAAACAAATACAAAATGGAAAATACCCCCCAACCCTATGCATATATGTGTGGAGCAATGGGTAGTGACCCAAATTGGGGTATCAGAACTGAGTTCGAATTCTAGCAGCGCAAATATCCACGCGGAAGGTGTGAATCTACCTATAAAGAAATAGCAAGGCGCAGTGGGTCCTATAGCCTTGGGTGACAACGAATCATATACTTCATTTGCTTAGCTATCGAAGTCGAGAATTTCTTCACATATGTATATATATATATATATATATATATATATATATGTGTGTGTGTGTGTGTGTGTAGTGCAGTTCAATTTATATTACAATGAATTATTCATACAAAAAGTAGATTAGTAAATCTAATGATATAAAATGGCGAAAACTCTTCGCAAACAAAATTTTAAAATTGCATTAACCTACGAATCACTCGATGAATGTTATGATCCTTGTTTTTAATAACTACAAGATGTATAAGGTCTTTTTTAAATCTGCTAGTACTTTCAACTGTACATTCAGTCATCATCCTCATCTGATGCAACCTGGATTTTACTAAAAACAAAATAATTTCCATGCCTGGGGATGACTGAATGTACAATTTATTCTTGATATATATATATATATATATATATATATATATATATATATATATATATATATATATATATATATGATTCTGATGTGGCCGTAAACACGTAATGCTATTATAGAAACTGTTCAAATGAAGGCCGGAGAGCACATCGACTAGATTAATATTATTCTAACAAAAAAAAAGAGAGGCTACCTTGAATAAATAATGCTGAAATTATGATCATATGAGAAAATACTAAATTTTTCTCGCTCACCCTCTCTCTCCCTCTCTCATTCCCTCACTCACTCACTTACACTCTCTCTCACTCTTTCACTCCCTCACTTTCTCTCTTGATCACTCACTCTCGAATCCAAACTCACTCTCACGTCCACACTCTCTCTCACTCTCTATCATACTGATTCACTCACTCTCTCCCTAACACTCACTCACTCTCTCCTTCCCACTCACTCACTTGCTCGCTCTCACTCACTCCCCCAAACTCACTCACTCTCATTCCTTCACTCTCTCTCACTTTCTCCCTCACACTAACTCACTCACTCACTCTCCTTCACTCACTCCCCCATACTTACTAACTCTCACTCCCTCACTCTCTCTCTCTCGCTCTCTGCTCATACTCACTCACTCCCTCACTCCCCCTCCCCCGCACACACTCACTCACTCTCTCGATCACTTTTTCTTTGACTCATTCACTCACTTTCTCTTAAAGGGATCCTACTTCTCTGCTTGTCAAATCACCTGCTTTATTTTCATGAAAAAATGAAACAAAAGAGAGTGATGTTTCGAGAGATAGATAGATAGATAGATAGATAGGTAGATAGAGAGAGAGCAGGTGCGAGAGAGGGAATCGATTTCAGAGTTGGCGATTAGACGTTCTCGTCTTTTGTCTTTCAAGTGTGGACTTTGTCTATCGACCCCTGGCAATAAAGCTGACATCTCAACAGGTGCTTGCAATTAAGCTCTCCCCCCCACAAACACCACAGGGATTTACGTGCAAACAAACACATTCTTATACAACTGAAACATTAGCAAACATTCATTTTCTTTTTTTTACACTAAGTTTCGCCCTGTACAAGGCCCGGGAGCCACTCGATGTAGAGTGTTACGGTACGGAGCAATTTATACGGATAGGAGATTGAAAATAACGGTTAACTCTAGCCTTGAACAGGTTAAGATTGTAGTGATCGGGGAAACATCCTCTTGGGAGTCGGTTCCACAGGGCAGTGGTTTGCGGGAAGAAGCTGTTCGAGTGGATATTACTTCAACGGAATACGGAGGGAATGTGGGTGATTAGCTACAATGTAAGTGGTATGGCGGATTCTAGCCGTGTAGCTTAGACCTGGCGAGACCAAGGAACGTAGATCGTCCGTGTTATTTCTATGGGAGTAGTGATAGATCAGTGAGATGCTCGCCACATCCCGCCCGGGAGAGAGAAAAATATACTCCATGTTACGTATGAGCTATAGATATGCTGCAGAACAGGACTTTAGATGCACTGGTAGTTCACCGTAATATTATTGGTTACCGATTATTTTTTTTCTCGTGGTGAAAAGCATTGTTAAAAAAAAGCTTTACCATTTTGTCCCAGTATCATCAATTTTGTTTCTAAATTCTGATGTTCGGGCTGAGAACTTTTCAGTACCTCATCTCTTGGAACAAAAGAATGGCTTGTAATTTTTTTTTTTTTTTTTTTTTTTAGTCGACGACTGGTTCTAAAACCTGAATTTCATCGTTTGGTACAAATAGGTCACAAAAACAATTCCAGATACCAGATATGTATAAACTGTAATACTATGATACATTGATACATGACTTTTAAGAATATTACTAGAACAGCGGTAAGAATGTCTAGCGCCAAACTCGAAAAGATTGCTTAAATTCAATATTGATTGTTAAACTAACAATTAAACCGACAGTCACTTATTAGAAATATACAGTCGTTTTTAATAAACTTGTAAACATCATTGATTATCGAGTATTCGAACCACAAAATGCTACCTCTTCAACCACGAAGCAGGTTAACGAGGGATTTACAGCCATTAATGTTTTATTTCGTATACCGACCTCCTTTTATTTTTTTTAATTCATCGTCAGCCATTTAGTTCTTCATTCTTTATGCGGGCGTCTTATAAATAAAATAAAAAAAGAAATTGTAAGATCCACCTAAATTATCGCTTCTGGAATCTCTGTTATTAGTGCCACCATTTTAGAAGTCACCTTCTTGGCCCCCGAGGCCATTGTTCAATAAAAAAAACGACAGAAAAGAAAGGCCAAAATCATTACCAAGTAACACACACGTTTCCGTCAATGTCTTAATTTTTCAGGCACTCATTATGCTAAACTCTCGTCTTGTCTCGCCACAATTCTCGTTTGTCACCCGTTTAATCCGACTACTCAATCGTCGGTCGACCCGTTGACAGTCGTTTGTCTCTCGACTGTCTTCCCTTGCATTTTTCTTCTTGTTATTGGTTTCTCTTCTTCTTTTTTTGCTTTTTTCTTTGTTTACTGGAAGATTCATTAGAGTACACCTTCTGCATGACATTAGATGCTGAGCGTTTATATCATGCTCGAAACATCGGAATAAAATACGTTAAATAAAAAAAATGGCTGACAACGAACGAGTGAAGTAGAAAGATAGAAGAGAGAAAGAGAAAAGAAAGACATACGTAAGAAAGGGAAAAGGAGAAAGAAAGAAAAAAAGAGTCAATGACAAGGAAAGAAAATGACTAGAAAAAAGACGGAAAGAAGATAAGAAACAACAGGAAAAGAAAGAAAGACAATAACAAGAAGAAAGAAAGAAAGAAAGAAAGAAAGAAAGAAAAACAAGTTTATAATTTGAGAAAATGTATGAATAAATAAAGACGGGAAAAAATACAAATAAACCAGAAAATAATAAAGGAAACTAAATGAAAGAATGAAAGAATAAAAATGACAAAGAGAAAAAGATTGAGAGGAATAAACGAAAGATATTGAATGAAAAATAATAAGAGAATGAAAAAGAACGAAAGAAAAATAGTATAGTGAACGAAAGAAATATAAATGAAAATGAACGAATCAAGAAATGAAAAATAGTAAAGGCATGGAAGAAGATGAATGAGAGGAATAATAAAAGAGAATGAATGAAAATTAGCAAAGCAAATCGGAGCAAAGGAATGGGAGGAATAAATGAAAGATACAATGAAGGAAAGAAAGAAAGAAAATATGATAAAGAGAATGAAAGAAAAAGAACAACGGGTGGAATAAATCAAAGAAAATGGTTGCAAGAAAAAGAATGAAGAATGGAAAAATAAATGAAAGAAAGTTAGAGAATGAAGATAAGAAAAAAGAATAATGGAAAACTATATGAAAGAAAATGAAAGAATGAAGAAAATAAAAAGGAATAATGGAAAAATAAATAAAAGAGAATGAAAGAATGAAGAAAATAAAAAGGAATAACGGAAAAATAAATGAAAGAGAATGAAAGAATGAAGAAAATAAAAAGGAATAATGGAAAAATAAATGAAAGAGAATGAAAGAATGAATAAAATAAAAAGGAATAATGGAAAAATAAATGAAAGAGATTTGAAAGAATGAAGAAAATAAAAAATGAATAATGGAAAAATAAATAAAAGAGAATGAAAGAATGAAGAAAATAAAAAGGAATAACGGAAAAATAAATGAAAGAGAATGAAAGAATGAAGAAAATAAAAAGGAATAATAGAAAAAGAAATGAAAGAGAACGAAAGAATGAAGAAATAAGTGAGTAACGACAATAACGAAAGGTTTAAATAAAAGAATGAACAAATGAAAGAAAATAAAAAAATATCATTCGATCTAAAGAAAATTAATAAAAAAAATCGACTGTTTTCTGCCATCAGTCTTAAACACTGTACGTTGTTTTATTCGAAGCCTCAATACAAAGTCCTTCTTTCATTCAGAAGAAAGCGAGCGTACCCAACCTCTTTCTGCCGTCAGTCTAAACCCCACTCTTCATATTAAAACTAAGCTTTCGCTATCGGTCGAGTCACACCGCTGACCCTGCCATCATCTTGCCTTTTATTTTTTGTTTGTTTGTAGCTCTTATTGACCACCACCGCCTCCTCCATCCACCCCCACCAGTCACTGATTTATGACTGAAAAGTACGTGTCTCTTTTTTGATGGTAACCATCCATCTTCTTCTCAAGAGAATGGACAGAAATGTCTCAATCTGCAAGGCTTTCTTTCCAGGGTTTTTTCCAACCTTTTCCATTTTTCATCATTTTCTTGTTCAGGTTCTTTTATCAATCAATTGTCTGTTTTTGTTTTCTTTTCTTTTTTTCCTTCTTTCTTTCTTTATAATGCATTTTGTTCTAGTTTCTTCGTATTTCTTTCTTTCTTTTTTATTACATTTTTTCTTTTTCTTCATATTTCTTCCTTTCTTTTTATTACATTTTGTTCTTTTTCTTCATATTGCTTTCTTTCTTTTTATTACATTTTTTCTTTTTCTTCATATTGCCTTCTTTCTTTTTTATTAAATTTTTTCTTTTTCTTCATATTTCTTCCTTTCTTTTTTATTACATTTTTTTCTTTATATTTCTTCCTTTCTTTTTATTACATTTTTTCCTTTTCTTCATATTTCTTTCTTTCTTTTTATTACAAATTTTCTTTATTCTTCATATTGCTATCTTTCTTTATTTTTATTACTTTTTATAGTATTTTATTTCTTCACATAGTTTTCTTTCTTTTTATTACATTTCATTCTTTTTTCTTCACTTACCTTTCCTACTTTCCTCGTTTTTTCATTCCTTCTTTTTTCTTTTTTATTTCATTTCGTTCTTTTTTCTTCAGAGAGATTCTTCTTCATATAGCTTTCTTTCTCTTCATTCTCTTAATTACAGGACTAGGGCTCTTTGTGTTTATATCATCCTTTTTCATTCTTTTTTATATTACCTTCTTTCTTTCTTTCTTTCTTTCTTTCTAGTATTTCTTTTCTTTTCTTTATCATCAACCATTTTTTTCTTTATACTCTACCCCCTTCTTTTCTTTGATTTTTAGATTTATTTAGAAATTAGTCACGTTTTTCTTCTCGTGATTCATTCATTCATTCGTTTTCCTTCATCTCTTTTATATTCTTCCTTTTTTCCTTTTCATTCATTATTTAAAAAAATAAAGTCCTATTTTTGTATTTCGTTTTACTTCTTTGCATTTTTCGTTTTCCTTTCATCATCACAAATCATCGTCTCTGGTGTCAATAAGATTTTTTTCTCTTCCTTTCAATTCGATTTTCGACTCGAAATAGAAAAAACGATAACATACAAAATACGATGAAACAAAAAATAATTCATATATATATATATATATATATATATATATATATATATATATATATATATATATATATATATATATATAATGAGAATAAAGGAAAACATATCTTAGCGGACGCATTTGGTCGCCTGATGGACTTTATTGAAGCAAATGTCCATCAGAGAATAAATCGTTTGTCTGAGTTTTTCATTTGTCTTCATCTATATTGTCTCTTTACAGATTTTAGTTATATCTAAAATTTTACCCAAACACATACACGCATGCGCAGAGACATATATATATATATATATATATATATATATATATATATATATATATATATATATATATATATACAGAAAGTCCTGACTCACTTAGGAAGCGTAAAGAAAAGAAACAACTTGATCTATCTTTGGAAGAATTTCTAAGGAGAACTGCATTTATAGCTTGTTCCACACGGTCGCGCCATCAACAATAAACTGTACTGCCATCAACCAGACCGCGTGTACGACAAACGAAAGAAGGACTATCCTGCTTTGGTCAATCGAGGTCAAGTTTTGTTTTAGCAAGACAATGTGAAGCCAAACACTGCCAGGTCGACTAAGGAGAATTTCAAAACGATGGACGGTGTTGAGATTCGTCCACATCCACCATTCAGTCTCGATGCTGCTCCGAGTGACTATGGCCTCTTCCGATCAATGGCACACTTCCTCCGCGACCAGCGATTCAACACTTTTGAGGAAGCTTCTTTACACATTTTGATTCAAAGCCAGCGGACTGGTATCTGGGACAGATTCGGGTGATGGCTGTTCGCTGGCAGAAGATCGTCGAGAATGATGGACTTTAGTTTGAAGAATAAAATTTTGTTATTTTCTTTCCGCTTCCTAAGTGAGTGAGGACATTCTGACCAACCCCATATATATATATATATATATGTTTATATATATATATATATATATATATATATATATATATATATATATATATATATAT
Organism: Acanthosepion esculentum; assembly: GCA_964036315.1. Taxonomy (NCBI): domain Eukaryota; kingdom Metazoa; phylum Mollusca; class Cephalopoda; order Sepiida; family Sepiidae; genus Acanthosepion; species Acanthosepion esculentum. Next base: position 51,505,380 of record OZ038509.1, on the reverse strand, counting down.
ATATATATATATATCCTCGTCGAAAACACAACTATACTTAAACATGAAAACAATAAACAAAAACTAAAGATTCTTGAAGCTATATACATAAAACAGTTGAAACCTAACCTGAACAAAATAAACTATGAAATCTCCACAAATATCCTTAAATGCCTATAATTAGTAACAGAAACCATTGGTTCATACCAACGGCTTTCCATACTCAATACTCATCGGATTCACTCTCGCGTGGTCATGTGTGTCGTCATGAGCTGTGTTGCGATTTTCGCTTTCAGCGTCTTATATGCACGTGTTTATCGTTGCTTGGAAATCATCCATGTAAACAAAAACAGACTATCATCAATTTCTTGTTCGTGTATTGCTTAATATATTGTGTAATTGTCATCTTTGATAATGGCTTATGTAAGCCGAAAGCTTAGATTGGATTAAAAAATATGTATCAATATTGTGATTTTCTTTCATTGTTTAATGATAATATTATTAAGCTTATCAGACGATATGAAAAGAACTTACATAAAATATATAGACAACACTTATCTATATTATTTAATGAAACATGTATGAATATATATATATATATATATATATATATATATATATATATATATATATATATATATATATATATATATATATAAAGGGAAGAGGTTATAGTGGTTCCAACGAGAGAAAAGTGTGTATATTAAAAAGAAGAGAGAAACCGCAAGCGTTTTGGTTGTAATGTGGATTTAAAAAAAACATTATGCTTTATTTTCCATGAAAGCGTAATATTTTTAAAAAAAATCCACATTACAACCAAAAACGTCTGCGGTTTCTCTCTTCTTTTTAATACATACATATATATATATATATATATATATATATATATATATATATATATATATATATATACACGCACACATATATATATATATATGTAAGCAAAAGAAATTATATATATATATATATATATATATATATATATATATGTGTATATAAGCAAAAGAAATTAAACAACAAATTTTAAAAACAGATATGCCTTCGAAAATAGATTTTCTTTTGAAAATGCTGATATCGCGGTAATCAAATATTATTGGATTAACATTGACGACATAAACCGCTGAGGTTCTCCCATGAAGTTATAAGCGATCATGGCTCTCCACAGCTTTCTCTCCCTTACTATCCGTCCCTGTTCATATTCTACTATCCCCTTATTAAAGCTTATTATGATCTACTACCTCCTGCCTTCATTAGACATGGCACGTGGAACAAGAACAGTCTACCCCAGAGAGCGAAATAAAGGGTTCAGTTCAACATTCCAACCACCTGAAGAAGGCCGAAACGTTGTGATAAATATAGCAACAAAGATGAGGACAATAGTCCGAATAATGTAAATCGTGTACCCTTTTTCATGTCTATTTTTTGAAAATGTTATTTCTTCGTTAGGAAAGTTAAATGATACAATTGTAGTGATGAATGAGGCCCATTTTTAGACCCAGCCCGTCACTAAAGTTGGTCCATCTGCCCTTTGACAGATTTGTTTATAATCGAGTTCTACCAACTCTACAAGGTATCTACTGAAAAAAAAAATCACGACATAATCGTAAAAATAAAGTAGCTTTTCTCGAAATTTTAGACAGAGAAAAGATGGAGGGGACACAGAGGCCAGGATGTTGGAATAAAAATAACAAAAAAAAACTGTCCGAAACATTCAAAGTAATAATAGCGACAAGTAAGAAATTCGTGCATGAAGATGGCTGTAGAATACAGAGGCCGAAGTGTTGCAATAAGCACAAAGCAAGTATTCAATGTAATCAATACTAAAAAGCAGCTTGTGTGAGAAATTTCGACAGAAGGTTGGCGAAAAAGAAAAGAGTTCATGATATAATGCAAGGGTACATTTGGTCTCTGCTTGTTTTCGTAATTCTTTACTTTTTGTTTGGATTTCTCGATTTTGCTGTTTCAATGGATTCCGAATTGTTTTCTGATAAAATGTTTCATCTGTTTTAACGACGGCAATTTTTTTTATGGATTAAGCAATTACATTTTATGGCTTCTTTCTTTATTTTGTTTCATTCTACCTTTTTTTTCTTTCATTTCTTTGTTTCATCTCGTCTTCATTTCTTTCTTTTGTTCCAGCTCGTATTTTGCCTTGTTGCTTTTATTTCATCTCGTGTTCTTTCTTTCTTTTGATTTATCTCGTCTTTCTTTCTTTCTTTCTTTCTTTCTTTCTTTCTTTCTTTCTTTCTTGTTTCATTTCGACTTCTATCTATCTATCTATCTATCTATCTTTATTTATTTATTTATTTTGTTTCATCTAGTCTTCTTTCTTTCTTTCTTCGTTTCTTTCTTTCTTTCTTTCTTTCTTCCTTTCTTTCTTTCTTTCTGTCTTTCTTCCTTTCTTTCTTTCTTTCTTTCTTTCTTTCTTTCTTTCTTCCTTTCTTTCTTTCTTTCTTTCTTTCTTCCTTTCTTTCTTTCTTTCTTTCTTTCTTGTTTCATCTCGACTTCTATCTATCTATCTATCTATCTATCTATCTATCTATCTATCTTTATTTATTTATTTATTTTGTTTCATATAGTCTTCTTTCTTTCTTTCTTTCGTCCTTTCTTTCTTTCTTTCTTTCTCATATCCGTGTTCAAAAAACAGGCAATACAATTTCTAAAAAAATGAATGGATTAATTTTTTAATTCGACATTTTTATTACTTCAGCCGTTATTTCTTTTAGTGGATACCCGTATTTGAGTAGACGCCCTGTGTTTAAACGGCCTGTGCATTCGAGAAAAGCTAATAACTTAAAGGGCTTATTATCTTTATTCCTTTTGCTTGACCGCTCATGCTCAAGCCGCTAGATAAAATAAACAGTTTAACAAAAAAAGCGTTCTACTTAAATACGGGTATCCACTAAACACTTAAATACGGGTATCCACTAAACACTTAAATACGAGTCTCCACTAAACATATAAATACGGGTATCCACTAAACACTTAAGTACGGGTATCCACTAAACACTTAAATACGAGTACCCACTAAACACTTAAATACGGGTATGCACTAACATATAAATACGGGCATCCACTAAACATATAAATACAGGTATCCACTAAACACTTAAATACGGGTATCCACTAAACATATAAATACGGGTATCCACTAAACACTTAAATACAGGTATCCACTAAACACTTAAATACAGGTATCCACAAAACACTTAAATACGGGTATCCACTAAACAATTGACGCCTGAAGAAATAAAAATTATGTCGGATTAAAAAATAAATCCATTAATTCTTTAGAAATTGCTTTGTTTACGTTTCAGATACGAAACTGAACAGATATGGCTTTCAGATTAATCTGAACAAGTGACTGTGTATTAAGGAAAATAGAATCTTACTTAACTGTGAAGCTCTCTGTGACCGAGCTGTCAAAGTATGCCGGATTGCTTCCTTCTGCTAAGGGAGATGCAGGTTCAAATCCTGACGGCGTGGGTGGGGGCTTATTTTTTTTATTATTACGTCTTCTTTTATGCCAGCATACGAAGTAAACACAATCTGTCTATATTTCTGAAATAATAATAATTTAAATTGTTCGGACTGTTGTCTTCATCTTTACTGCCATATTCACGACGTTTCGGCCGTTGTACGTTCCGGCCTTCTTCAGGTGATTGGACTTTCGAACTGAACCCATATATTATGGATCATAAGATCAGTTTGGGCAATAGTGAATACAAAGGTAGCACTGCTTTTCTAACTGCTCCCGGAACATCATTAACAGCGGAAAAGAGTCATATGTCATCACATGGAAAATACTGGCCAAATCAGGACCATAGAACGGAGTCAGTATATGCTGTAATTTGTGCCAGATTGAAAGAGAAATAGATAGTCCTACAACGAAAACGTCCGACAGATGAATGGAATGGGCGAGTTTATGGCGGCATGCCAGCATAAGAATAAATATTTAATAAAAAATTCACACCGGTAGCAGGAGATGCATGCCATTCCTGACGTATATAGGTAAAACGATAGCTTGGTTCCATATTATTCCGATTTGATAATTGTTATATGAAACTAAAGTAGTTGATTTTTGCATGATTGAAATAATAATAATATAGGGCTCTGGTCGGGACCCGCAAAGAAATATATACATACCAGAAATCAAAGGAAATAAAATAATAATAATAATAATAGTGTAGTTCAGTACATATATTGGCCAATACGCCGCGCTTGGCACCTCCCTCGCAAAGACATTTGGTAGGAACATAAGCTACTACAAACTGTACAAAATAATGAGGTTATAGTCCTTAGGAATTTCAGTGTTCAAATTGATATGGAAACCCAGGCAAATCGATCAGACACAAAGTGAAAAATCCTCCAAAGATGGAACGAATATATCAAAGAACTTTTTCATAGGCTTGGTTTACAGCTGAATCAAAAAGGCAGACATAGGCCAGGTTTACACTAGAGCTGAAAGGAAGACGTGGGCTAGGTTTACACTTGAGCCAAAAGGCAGATGTAGGCCATATTTACACTTGAGCCGAAAAGCAAACGTAGGTCATGTTTACACTTGAGCCGAAAGGCAGGTGTAGGACAGGTTTACAATTCAGTCGAAAGGCAGATGTAGGATAGGTTTACACTTGAGCCGAAAGGCAGGTGTAGGACTGGTTTACACTTGAGCCGAAAGGCAGGTGTAGGACAGGTTTACAATTGAGCTGAAATGCAGACGTAGGCTAGCTTTACACTTGAGCCGAAAGGCAAACGTAGGCTAGGTTTACATTTGAGTCGAATGGCAGACGCAGGCTAGCTTTACACTTGATCCGAAAGGCAGGTCTAGGACAGGTTTACAATTGAGCCGAAAGGCAGACATAGGGCAGCTTTACACTTGAGCCGAAAGGCAGACGTAGGCTAGGTTTACACTTTAACCAAAGGGCAGATGTAGGCCATATTTACTTTTGAGCCTAAAGGTAGACGTAGGCTAGGTTTACACTTGAGCCGAAAGGCAGGTGTAGGACAGGTTTACAATCGAGCCGAAAGGCAGATGTAGTCCAGTTTGCACTTAAGCCGAAAGGCAGACGTAGGCCAGCTTTACAATTGAGACGAAAGGCAGATGTAGGCCAGCTTTACACTCTTGCCGAAGGGCAGGTGTAGGACTGGTTTACACTTGAGCCGAAAGGCAGACGTAGGCCAGGTTTACAATTGATCCGAAAGGCAGACGTAGGCCAGATTTGCACTTGAGCCGAAAGGCAGACGTAAATCATGTTTGCACTTGAGCCGAAAAGGCAGACGTAGGCTAGGTTTACACTTGGGCCAAAAGGCAGACGTAGGCCAGGTTTACACTTGAGCCGAAAGGCAAACATTTATTCGTTTACAGTAAAGTTCAAAGCGCTGACATAGGTCTCGTTTAAAGTTTAGTTAAATGGCAATCATTGGTACCTCGATAGCAAGAATTTAAGCGTACTACAAGAATGGTGACCAGTCCGCCAACCTTTTTACTGTTGAATTAGTTAGGCGTAACTTTAAATTCTGTTCCATTATAATAGTTCCTTTTGTCGCACTTCTCACCTACGTATCGTCTACTGATTTCTTGCTCCCCTGCTATCTATTATCTTCAAACATTTAAATGCAACGACACTCGTTATCTTTTGTCTTCCTGAATGCCGTTCTTTTATTGTCCTTTCTCCTCACAAAATCTTCTCATTCTCTTTCGTACCCAGTAACCCGTTTCGTCTTGGTGACATTATCGCCTTCCTTGGTGTGAAATGATAAAAAAAAATCATCATACTCGATTATGCTTCATCTTAAATATTTATCAATAATTTTCTTTTTTCTTAATTGTCATATGAAAACTGAAAGCGCTCAGAATATATTTAAAAAAAATCATGTTCAAATTCTTCCCAGAAACAAAAAATAAAAATAAAAATGTCCCAAACATTGCATAATTTATTATTGTCCTGTCACCACACTAAAGTCTTCTTATTCTCTGCCACTCTTCATATGGTTTTAAATAAAGGTGCAGTTTACATTTGATTCTACAAGTATCCACGGGGAAGTATTTTTTTTTCTTTTTAAGCATTTCACCCCAAGCAAGGCGGGAGTGCCACTAGCACGCAAGGGTTACAGAGAGTGAGAGCAAGAGTAAAGAGGGTTGTTTGGGGAAAGGATATAGAGAAGGTCGGGGATCAGGATCAAGTCATCAGAAGATGTCGATTGGCATTACATTTGAATATTTGAAGATTATAATTATCAGGGAAGCAAGTAAGAGGAAGGGAGTTCCACTGTCGGGAAGGGCGAGAAAAGAAGCTGTCGGAGTAGAAGAGGCGGTTACATTTGACTGTTTCGATAGTGGAAGTTTAGGACCGAGATACCAACCTAGTAGCACGCTTAAATTAGTGCAGTTGGGGACCCAGCGAAAATAGCTCAGCAGAGCAGTTGCCATGAAAATATTTGTAGAAAAGACAGAGAGAAGCCACATCATGTCTGTGAGAAAGTGACTGGAGACGAGATGCCAGTAAAGGAGTTACTATTTTATTTTTTAAGCATTTCACCCGGAGCAAGGCAGGGATGCCACTAGCACGCAAGGTGTTACAGAGAGTGAGAGCAAGAGTAAAGAGGGTTGTTTGGGGAAAGGATATAGAGAAGGTCGGGGATCAAGATCAATGCATCAGAAGATGCCGATTGGCATTACATTTGAATATTTAAAGATTATAGCTATCAGGGAAGCAAGTAAGAGGGAGGGAGTTCCACTGTCGGGAAATGCGAGAGAGTTGGGCATCTGACTCCCAAATGCTTGAACAAATGCTGTTGGAGTAGAAGAGGCGGTTACATTTAACTGCTCTGACAGTGAAAGGGTAGGACCGAGATACCAGCCTAGTAGCACGCCTAAATTCATGCAGTTGGGGTACCAGTGAAAATAGCTCGTCAGAGCAGTTATCATGAAAATATTTGTAGGAAAGACAGAGGGAAGCCGCAGCACGTCTGTGAGAAAGTGGCTGTAGACGAGATGACAGATCAGCATTATTTGCAGGGAAAGCAGTCGACACGTTCTAAGCCTCACCAACAGGGGGAAATATTAAAGGTGGTAGGAACATGACGACAGTGGTGGTTAGCATTTAACTCGACAACAGGAAAGTTCTGGGGGTTGTTGTTGTTGTCAGTTGGTCTCCGAGTAACGCTTAGTACAAATAAAAAATAATGACAGATGAGACCTTTCACAAACTAGAACCAAGTCCCGGAGATGAGGAAAAAATGTATTGTTTTTGTGTAAATCCGAATGGGTTCCTTGATATTCTAACGGATAACTCACTCCAAGCTAGGAAACTATCGATTCAATTCTCGTCTGAGAGTCGTTTATTGCTGTGTTATGGCGTCAGCGACTGTCGCTCGTGGCTATGCCGATCGACTGTATGCGCATGCACGGAGTAACGAGGCGGGAAAACTTGATTAGTGTAAGAAAACATGTTAATTTCCCCCCTGTCACTAACGTTTCCACATGACTGCCATTAACGGAACTGGGTCCGTAGGAGAGGAGGGACATCTTTTTCTTTTCTGTTTTGTATTTATTTTTTTATTTCGTTTTTTATTTTTTGTTGTTGTTGTTGTTCACAAGTAATGAAATTTTATACGCATCTTATGACGGAAAAAATATAAGGACAATTATTTTTAAGAGAAAGAATAAATAATAAATTGCAAAAATAAATTTAATAATAAAGAAAATTTAGATGGGTACCTCGCCGTAGAACAGTGTTTAGTGTCTTGCGGATCGTTATTCCTCTAGTGGGTTCGATCCTCACTGGGTACTGTGAGACTCTTCGACGTGGTGTAATGGTTAGCAAACTTGTCTCGCTAGATCAATTACGGCTGAACAATGCTGATTTTCTAAGCCGAAAAGTAGTACGACTGAGTAATGAGTTCGATCCTCACTGGGTGCCACATACCTTCCGCTTTGTGCTACATCTAAGCTACGCTTAGTAAATCACCATCATTGGGTACTGCAAAAACGTAGCCTTGTGCCAGTCAAAGTTTATTAACTGCCACAGATAGCTTACTGTGGAGTAATGGATTCCAATCTAGCAGTTGCTTCATATTCGTGACCTTATGCCATAAATGCTGAACTTTTGAAAACACTAAGTGTCAAATCGAAAATGGCCTGCAAGTTAATCTAGTTAATGTAATGCGTTCAGTTCTCAACACTTCTATCCTTGTGCCATACTAAATTTAAGATTATAAAATATTTAGTTAACCTCACCATTATTGTAGTTAGATTTTATTAGTTTGATTTTAGCCTTGTGTCATACTAAGTCAAATTTAATATTTAAGAGACTTTGACGTGAAGCAATAGTTAAAGAAATTCTCTTACAGACTACTTCTGAAACAAAGGGTTCGATACTTTCTACCCCCCACCATCTTGGTATGGCACAAGATAACATTACAATGGTCTGTAAAAATTAGTCATGGCTCCACATTGAGGTGCTTTTTATTTCTACGCAATTCTTTTGAGATATTTCGAAAAGAAATTATTTCTGTCTTGGGAGATTAAAAGAAGAATGAGGAAGACGAGTAACAGGACAAAAATGAAAAAAGAAGAAGAAGAAGGAGGAGGAGGAGGAGGAGAAGAAGAAGAAGAAGAAGAAGAATAAGAAGAAGGAGGAGAAGAAGAAGAAGGAGGAGGAGAAGAAGAAGAAGAAGAAGAAGAAGAAGAAGAAGAAGAAGAAGAAGAAGAAGAAGAAGAAGAAGAAGAAGAAGAAGATTTATCGAAGGAAACAGGGAAAAAGAGATAGGACGAAAAAGAAAGGGAAGAAAAAAGAAGTTACGGAGAGAAGATGAGGAAAAGAAAGGAAATAAATGCAAAAGAAAATATAGAGAGGGAGGAAAAAATAGAAGAGGAAAGAGGAATTAAAGAGAAGAAGAAGAAGAAGAAGAAGAAGAAGAAGAAGAAGAATAAGAAGAAGAAGAAGAAGAAGAAGAAGAAGAAGAAGAAGAAGAAGAAGAAGAAGAAGAAGAAGGAAAAAGAAGAAAGAAAATGAGAGAGATTAAAGCGAGCGGGTGGAAATGGAAAGATAAGGATTATAAGGCAGGAGGACGAAGAAATAAAACAAATAAAAAGACAGAAACAGAAGAAGAAAGAAAGAATAAAATAAAGAAAAGGAAAGAAAGGAAAAGGGAAATAAAGAGGGAATGCGATGGAAAGAATGAAACAGAAAAGAGATTGGGAGACAAAAGAAGAGACATAAAATAAAGTGAGAAAAGGAAAAAAAGAAAAGAAAAACACAATAAAGAGGAAAAGGTAAAGAAAAGATAGGGAATAAAAAAAAGAAAATAAAGAGAGAAGGTAAAGAGAAGGGAGAGGAGAGGATGAAACAAATCAGAAAACGACTTCTGCTCAAAAATGTCTAAGAATTAAATATAAAAAAAGAAGAAAGAAGAATTTCAAAAAAGAAAGCAGTTAGACAAAAGGTAACAAAGACTTCCAATTGGAAAAAACATGAAGTAAAATATTCATTGTTTTCTAACCAAAGGAGAAAAGGGGAAAAAAAAATGAATGGCCGGAGTAGGAATAGAAACGTTCAAAAACGAAGAAATATCGTAGAAAAAATGGGGGGGGGGGAATAAAAGACGAATTAGAATAAAGCCAAACAAATAAAAATACAAAATCAGTAAATTGAACGAACACACAAACAAAATTAATAAAGGGATAAAGCGGTTTAATTTTTCAGCCATTCTGTTCCGTCAAAAATGGCACACGCTACATTAAGCAGACGATTCGTCAGCCATTCTACTTTGCGCATGCGTGCGTGTGTGGTGTTTGCATCCACGCCCAGTCGTCGGGCAAATGGTTCGTCAAATCAAGGTTCTTTTTTTTTTCTCTTTCATTATATTCTTGCTATCATGTTGACTGATTTTATTCTCAGATGAGATGTCATTGGTTGATCCAAACTGGGGTTTAACGTCCAGTTGAAATGAAATAGTTTATCTGGGACAGTGGCAGTAAAGGGCTGTTAGAAAGATAGATGCACAAAGTTACATAGATAGATAGATAGATAGATAGATAGATAGATAGAGAGAGAGAGAGAGAGAGAGAGAGAGAGATAGATGTACAAAATTGCTTAGCTGGCTAGATAGATAGATAGATAGATAGATAGATAGATAGATAGATAGATAGATAGATAGATAGATAGATTCATAAACTTGCATAGCTAGCTAGCTAGATATATAGCCAAGTTACATGTCTGGCTCGATATATATATATATATATATATATATATATATATATATATATATATATATATATATATATATATATATATAGAGAGAGAGAGAGAGAGAGAGAGAGAGAGAGAGGGAGATAGAGATAGATAGATAGATAGATAGATAGATAGATAGATAGATAGATAGATAGATAGATAGATAGATTCATAAACTTGCATAGCTAGCTAGCTAGCTAGCTTGATAGATAGATAGACGGAGTTACATGGCTGGCTCGATATATATATATATATATATATATATATATATATATATATATATATATATACATATAGATAGATAGATAGATAGATAGATAGATAGATAGATAGATAGATAGATAGATAGATAGTGTTAGATCGCTGGCTAGACATACATCCACAAATACAGATAGATAGACGCAATGGGGTAAGAAGCTCCCAAGTCCTGGGTAATGCAAATAGTAAAATCACAATCAAAAATCAAAACACTAGAAACGTTAAAAATACATTTTTATAGCAAAAATACCAGCAGTATATTTATACAAAAAATTACCAACAATACATTTTTATAGAAAATGACCCACTACACATTTTACACTAGAATTACAAACAATACATTTTATAATAAAATGACCAAAAATACATTTTTATAGTAAAATGACCAACAATAGATTTTTATAGTAAAATGAACAAAAATACATTTTTATAGTAAAATGACCAACTATAGATTTTTATAGTAAAATAACCATCAATATATTTTTATAGTAAAATGACCAACAATAGATTTTTATGGTAAAATGACCAAGAATACATTTATATAGTAAAATGACCAAAACTACATATTTATAGTAAAATAACCAACAATACATTCTTATAGTAAAATGACCAACAATACATTCTTATAGTAAAATGACTAACATTACAAATTTAAAGTAAAATGACCAACAATACTGCAGAATACATTGTCAAAAAACAAAAAATAAATTGCTAACTATTAATCTCAATTTTATAAGAAGAAATACATTTTTACTCTTCCTTTGATTTTGTAATATTATTTGGTAAAAAAAATGCAGCTAAGTAATTTAATCAGGGAATAATGTCATTCTCTTGAATTAATTAGGAAGTTGCAATTTTCATTTTTAGATTCTGTCTTAATATGACGTATACAATTTGGTAGGCAGCGAAACAAAAACAACCAAACCAAACCAAACCTAAATAAAATTTAAAAAACGATTACAAATACAAGAATCATTAAAAGTAAAAGACAGACAAATCAGCATCCATAACACTTTTTGAAATTTAGTAAAAAACATACGAAATATACTTTATAAACAATACAAAATAAACAAGATGACAATACAAACTGACTGATGATATTTGAAAAAAGATTAGACGGAATTAAGAACAAAAAAATCTTTTTAATAATGCCTTATGCGGCCATTTGATAAAATATAAGTTTCAGCGGAAACCAGAAAAATGATCCAAAATATAAAAAAATAAAATCCAAAACGTCATTATGCAAAAACTTTCGTTTATCTTTAATAAAACTGATATATATATATATATATATATATATATATATATATATATATATATATATTATTATTATTATTATTATTATTATTGTTGTTATTGTTGTTGTTATTATTATTATTATTATTGTAAGTTATTATAACAAAAACATTTTGAAATTGTACACAATAGCTTGCGAGTTTCGGCAAAATCTGCCCTTGCTTTTGAAATTTTCTTAAAAATTATTTAATCACCGTCACCTGGATAGGCACAACACACACATATATATATATATATATATATATATATATATATATATATATATATATAGAGAGAGAGAGAGAGAGAGAGAGAGATAGATAGATAATATTAGTGGTTAAGACTTAAACACTAATATTCCATGCTATATATATATATATATATATATATATATATATATATATATATATAATAAAAAGGCTTAAACACTAATACTCCATGGAATATTAGTGTTTAAGTCTTTTTATTATATATATATATATATATATATATATATGATATGTTTAAATATATTTATATATATATATATATATATATATATATATATATATATATATAATGTACTCAAACTAACAAAATTGAGGAAGAGAGACAAAGAGAGCGAGAGAGATATAGAGATGGAGAAAGAGAGGAGAAGGAGAGAGAGGGAAAGATAGAGGGAGATATAGAGAGGGACAGAGAGGGTGATAGAGGGAGAAAGAGATAGAGCGAGACAGAGAGAGAGAGAGAGAGAGGGGGGAGAGAGATAGGAGAAAAGTGATAGGGAAATAGAGGGAGAGAGATAGAGACAGAGAGAGTGATAGAGGAGAGAGAGATAGAGAGAAGGAGAGAGATATATATAGAGAGAGACGTTGTTTTGTCGCTATAGACTAAAATAATTAGCGAGAGTAACTGAATAATACTCTAACATAGGGACCTCCACAAAAAGCGATACTTAAGGTTTAAAGAGACAGAGAGAGAGGGGGGGAGAGAGATAGGAGAAAAGTGATAGAGAAATAGAGGGAGAGGGAGAGAGATAGAGACAGAGAGAGTGATAGAGGAGAGAGATAGAGAGAAGGAGAGAGATAGAGAGTGAGAGAGAGAGAGACGTTGTTTTGTCGCTATAGACTAAAATAATTAGCGAGAGTAACTGAATAATACTCTAACATAGAGACCTCCACAAAAAGCGATACTTAAGGTTTAAAATGAATTTTTAAGAATGAAACATCTTGAATCTTTTACTTTAGTTACAATTTCAAGCTAATAGATTATATTTAATATTTGAAATAAGCAAAATTCTTTGCTGTATAACTAATTTTAATTAACTGAAAAGTGTTACTTTTTCTTTCTTTTTTTCCCAAAATATCTGATTAGCACCCTTTTTTCATCGCAGTATAATTCTCTTTATTAAATAATCTTCCAAAAATAAAATATACTTTCTGAAACTTTATTTGAAGAATATTAGCTGATTTAAAGTATACTAAATCCGATATGAAACAACGGTTATTTTTTTTAGCCCGACACTAGCTTTGTTGACGTGCTGACAGCCTGGTGACAGATCAAATGTTGTTCTATGGAGACTTTATCTGTAAAAAAATAACCGAAGAAAATTACGTGAGCACAATTTTTATATAATTTTTAAGTACACGGTAATCTTAAAAAGTTTGGAAAATATTCTCCGTAATCTAAAGTTTTATTGAATTATAGAAATGTTGTCTTTAAATTTACGAAAATTACCATTCTTATTTTCCGATATTATCCTAACAAAATTTGTCACCTTTATGTACATACAATTCAAAATTCTTTTTAACATATTGGTTTTGATAATCTGTACTAAGCTTTTCCATTTAGTAAATAGAATTTTGACTTAATAATATCATCTAAAAGGCTGAAATTAATACAGAATTTATTAGTCATCGAAATTTTTTTCTTACTTAAGACAGTAGTATCCGTAATATATTTTATTTATAAAAGCAATTAAAAGCTCTTCTAATCAAATAATGTCTTAGTTTTGTTGCATTTTTATTTTATGATTCGGAGCAGATTTTCGGTAAATGTTGTTTCTTTTTGACAAAAGCAAACTGATGATTTAAATTTTCCGAGGAGACCTGCGTTTAACTAATATAACTATGAAGAGGCTGGAATTTTAATTTCTCGAAATTTCACAAAATTATATAAGTGGTGGTAACAGATGTAAAGAAAAATTATTTTTACCAAAAAGTAAGTTCAAGTGTTGTGGAGTTATTTCCACAATAGAACTTGTAGTCGGACTAAATGCGTCCTAAATAGGTTAAACTTACAGAAATGTTAGGAACTTGTAATAAAGTGTTACGCAGAGTAATCGAGTTGTGGTCGCTGAACACTACTCCTCCTCTCGACTACTCCTGACTCATACTTATAATAGGTGGGAGTCTATTACCTAGACTAGGTGTCTTTCACTATAACAATAAGTCATGAAGATTTCATTAAAATCCGACTACTATTTGATTTTTGCCAGAATTTCCAAATCAATGTGATTTTTTTACCGCAAAAAGACGCTAAATTTTCCTAATCTTTGGTCCACCCGCTGACTTAAGAAAAACAAGATTTTTAACCATAATTTCGAAAGTGTGAGAAAAGATTAAAACATTTAATGAAATAATAAAAAATAATTTAGTCATTTGTCTTAATAATAACAAACATTTTGACGATAAAATTTTGTTTTTATCAAGTTTGGGGAGCTTTTTCATCATGGTATGCTCTTTTTTAGCGAATTTTTGGATGTACCTAATTTAATAACTGCATTTAATTGTCTCCTAAGTGTCCATAAATTGATTTCAATCAGTATGAAAGGATAGGTTAAAAAAAAACAACAAAAAAACACTTACAGTAGCATGGTAGCGGCTTTATAAAAATATCCACATAAAGTAAATAGAGAGGGGAAAAAATTGATAGGCTGCTTTCTACATGTTTCGTTCGAACGTAGATGCAGACCTACTTTTCCTCGCGTATGACTTATAATACAGTTAAAGCCGATTTATCTTGCTTGAAACGCATGTATCTAAACGCCGGGCTATTGCGACCGTCCGCCATGACCGGTATTGAAACTCCAAGGCCAAACAAAGGAAGCGATCGAAAAAGACAGTCAGGCGCATGCGTGGATTGGTCGGTCGGCTCTGCTTGGACACAATCAAGATTTCGTGATTTTGCCAAATGGGGATTCGGGGGACATTCAAATTGAACGTCCTCTCCTGACAGACGGGTGGCCGTACAAGGGAAAAATCTGAATTCATCTGTGGTTGAATGACAGGCGAACGCCGAACATTTATAAGCGTATTTATTTATTTATTTATTTATTTATTTATTTATTTATCTGTTATAGGCTAGGGATGATGTTTTAAAAAGAGTAAGAAAGGAACAGTTAGACAGATTGGAATAACGAGATTTTTTATTTAAAAGATGAACGCCCGTCCATAAATTTGGAGGTACAGTAAAAAGATAAAATTAGCAAGAGCACATGTTGTGGAAAGCTACCATCACTTACGTTTTGAAGAAACTAGAAAAAGGTAAATAAGATATTGCAATGGCATATTTTTTATTATCTGTATGGTAAAACATTCGCCGAAGTTTTTTTTCCTATATGGCAATCAATGCTGGACAATCTCCTCACAGATGAAGAAGAGACTTGAATGCAACAGAAACAAAGAAAAGAGAGCTGAACTGTTATGTAATATCAGTCCTCCTATATGGCAGTGAATGCTGGACAATCTCCTCACAGATGAAGAAGAGACTTGAAGAAACAGAAACAAAGAAAAGAGAGCTGAACTGTTATGTAATATCAGTCCTCCTATATGGCAGTGAATGCTGGACAATCTCCTCACAGATGAAGAAGAGACTTGAAGAAACAGAAACAAAGAAAAGAGAGCTGAACTGTTATGTAATATCAGTCCTCCTATATGGCAGTTAATGCTGGACAATCTCCCCACAGATAAAGAAGAGACTTGAAGCAACAGAAACAAAGAAAAGAGTACTGAACTGTTATGTAATATCGGTCCTCCTATATGGCAGTGAATGCTGGATAATCTCCTCACAGATGAAGAAAAGATTTGAAGCAACAGAAACAAAGAAAAGAGAGCTGAACTGTTATGTAATATCAGACCTTCTATATGGCAGTGAATGCTGAACAATCTCCTCACAGATGAAGAAGAGACTTAAAGCAACAGAAACAAAGAAAAGAGAGCTGAACTGTTATGTAATATCAGTCCTCCTATATGGCAGTGAATGCTGGACAATCTCCTCACAGATGAAGAAGAGACTTGAAGCAACAGAAACAAAGAAAAGAGAGCTGAACTGTTATGTAATATCAGTCCTCCTATATGGCAATGAATGCTGGACAATCTACTCACAGATGAAGAAGAGACTTGAAGAAACAGAAACAAAGAAAAGAGAGCTGAACTGTTATGTAATATCAGTCCTCCTATATGGCAATCAATGCTGGACAATCTCCTCACAGATGAAGAAGAGACTTGAAGCAACAGAAACAAAGAAAAGAGAGCTGAACTATTTTGTAATATCAGTCCTTCTATATGGCAGTGAATGCTGGACAATCTCCTCACAGATGAAGAAGAGACTTGAAGCAACAGAAACAAAGAAAAGAGAGCCGAACTCTTATGTAATATCAGTCCTCCTATATGGTAGTGAATGCTGGACAATCTCCACACAGATGAAGAAGAGACTTGAAGCAACAGAAACAAAGAAAAGAGAGCTGAACTGTTATGTAATATCAGTCCTTCTATATGGCAGTGAATGCTGGACAATCTACTCACAGATGAAGAAGAGACTTGAAGAAACAGAAACAAAGAAAAGAGAGCTGAAATGTTATGTAATATCAGTCCTTCTATATGGCAGTGAATGCTGGACAGTCTCCTCACAGATGAAGAAGAGACTTGAAGCAACAGAAGTATGATTCTACAGAAGGATTCTCTGGATATGGACCGAACATGTAAGCAACGACGAAGTTTGGGAGAAAATGGAAACAAGTTGAAGACTTATATTAACATCAGGAAGAAACAGTTAAAATTTCTAGGGTATATAATGAGGAAAGACGGCTCGGAAAATCTGATACTCGCAGGAACGATTAAAATCAAGGGGAAAATAACGCATAACCTACTTAATGAGCTTGAGCAAATGAATGGCGCAACACGGTTTAGGAGAATTAACAAAAAATCAGTATGCATTAAGATCGACGAAGGACAGGAAATTGTGGAGAGCGGTGATCGTCTACGTCTTGAAGGGACACAGCACATAGAAGAAAAAGAATAAGCTTGTGTAGATCGATGGTGGAACAAGGTTTAGGAGGAATGAAAAAAAAAATAAAAACTTATTAAGAGCAACAAAGGACAGGAAATCGTGAAGAGCCATGATCGCCTACGTCCTGAAGGGAAACTGCACATAGAAGAAGAGGAATCAGCTTGTGTGAATGGAGGACAGAAAAAGGGTTTAGTAGAAATAACAAAAAGACAAAATTTATTTAGGGCAACAAATGGCAGGAAATGGTGGAGAGCCATGATCGCCTACATCCTGAAAGGATGCAAGACAAAGAGGCGAAGACGACAACGCACAAGTTCTATCGGCTTAAAATAAACCTATAGAAAAAACATAGCATTCATTTCCTTTATTTTACGAATCTTCCTCTTTTTTTCCGAATAAGGCGATCGCTTTCTAAAAAGAGAACACAACGTTCGAAATCAGTTACACCTGGCAGCCTTGAATGCATGTACACGTATACTTGTAAATCCCTTGTAAAATAAAACAATCAAAATGGCGGATGCATATTGGGCAAGATGGCGGAGCGTAAGCGAATATTAACGGTTTTAACGGAGGTGCAGAGAATAAACGTTAAACCAACGAAAAGGGATTTTGAAAGAGAAAAACGGCGAGACTGCTAGAATTAGAAAAAAAAAGGATGAAAAAAAGAGTAAAAAATTAAAATCTATAGAAAGAAATAGAGAATGAAGGCAATAAAATTAATGACTTTGAATAACTGACCAGCCGATATGGAAAAAAAACATGGAACAATGAAAGAGACAGAAAAAAACGTATGGATGTTAAAACGAATGATTCAGTGAATAGAGAGAGATGAAGTGGGGGGGGGGACTAGAGAGAAGAAGAGAACGAAGTGAATGATAGCTAGAGTAAGAGAGAGGGAATGGAGAGATATAGAGAGATAAGAGAAGGAAAAAAGAATAGATATACAGTGATAGGAAAGAGAAGTGGAGCGAATAACTGGGTAGAGAAAAACGGAAGAGAGAGAAAGAAAGCGCGCGAGAGAAAAAAGGATAAAGAATGGAATGAAAAGGTAGATGTGAAAGAACGTTTAAGAAAAACTCAGGGAAGATGTGAGTAAATTGCTAGGTATTAATAGCTATACATCCATATAATATATATATATATATATATATATATATATATATATATATATATATATATATATATATATATATATATTATATATATATATATATATATATATATTATATATATATATATATATATATTTGAATAATTGACATGACAGATACTTACGTATGCACGTAAATTAACAGCGATGGATGAATGGCAAGTCAACAGCATCTAAAAGATCAATCGATAAACAGATCGATAGAGGAACAAACTTAGAAATATTGATCGACATATAAATATGAGATAGATAGATAGATATGAACAGAGTGATACACACAAACTCACACACACACTCACACACACACACACCAAAACATATATATATATATATATATATATATATATATATATAATGAGTGTAACCCCCAGAAAGTCCATTAACGCAATTGCGGAGGCACTCTATCGGAGGAACCTTCGATACAAGTCGTATATGATGCAGAAAGGACAATATATATATCTACGAAGACAAAAGAAAACCAACTGCAATTAAATCGCCCGTTGAGCAAGCTGAATGATTTGGTTTTCTCAGACCGTAATGGGAAAGTCAATAAAAAGACTCAGAAGTGTGCCATAATTGGCACAATGTCCAAAATAGGTAAAGATCACCTGATTCAGGTATGACAACGTTTCCTCCCTCGTATTGAAGCAGTCACCGATGCTCACGGCGGAATGATTAAGAAGATACCATGATGACTCTCAAGATTATTGCTACCATTTTTCCCCAGATAAATCTATTCTTTGAGGACAGGCATCTTGCATTAATTCATCCAAATGTTCTCAAATAAATTAGCAACCCCGTAATATACAATTAGTTAGTAAAGAAGCCAGATAAACGATCGGTTCGCTATATCGCTTCCGGAAGTATCTGGTACTTTCTGCCACGTTTTATCTTCACAAGTGTCAGATTTGGTCAAAAATAGAATATTGCTGCCATATTCTTGGATGGAACTGCTTAATCAACACTTTTCCGTCTTGATAAATTTCTAAATCGTTTACAGGTTTCTTGTGAAAGATGACATATATTGCAGGTTATCAGGGCATTACTAAACATTAGGAAAATACTTTAGCAGAAAACATTACTGTATATAAAAATCAAGCGAGGAGAGAAGACGTACATTAAGCAGTAAATTGCAATGTGAACACAACCATCCTTACACAATATATTCAGATATGGCCGCTTCGTGGGGTGGACATGTCTCACTGTGGCCTTAATGCTATCTTTCCCAGGTTAGTATTTTAAAATTACAGGTATTTCGTTCCAATTACGTCTGCCCCTTCTATAGTTTTAAACTTGTTAATTTTCAGTGTGTTAAGCTTGGTAATATCTATAAATAAGGATTAGCCTAATAAATATCTATAAATTTACGTGGAGAAATTGATAAAAAATGTTTTACCGATACAAAAAATATGCAAATAGGTATAAAGTCAAATATACCTTAATTTGATCTTCCAGTTCTCAGTCATTCATTCTCCTTTACTTTTCTCCTTTACGGTTTCTTTCGTTTTCTTTCTTTCTTTTTTCCTCTTTCTTTTCTCTCTCTCTCTCTCTCTCTCTCTCTTTCTTCCTTATTTCTCACTTTATTTTTCTCTCTGTCGTTTTTATTTCTTTCTTTTTTCTCTCATTCTTGATTTAGTTCTTTCTTTCGTTTCTTTCTTTTTTCCTATCTCTCTCTTTCTTTCTTTCTTTTTCTATCTTTCTTTTTTCTTCTTCTTTCTTTCATTTTTCTCTTTTTCTTTCTCTTTCTCGCTTTCTTTCTTTTTCCTTTCTTTTTCTCACATTCATTCTTTCTTTTTCTCACTTTTTTCCTTTCTTTCTTTCTTTCTTTTGCCACAATTGCTTCTTGCTCTTTCCTGTTTGCAATTTATACTAATGGTAGTTCTTCTTCTTCTTCTTCTTCTTCTTCTTCTTCTTCTTCTTCTTCTTCTTCTTCTTCTTCTTCTTCTTCTTCTTCTTCTTCTTCTTCTTCTTCTCGAAAGCGAAAGTTTCATGCCCAGACAGCTTCACTCAGGTCAAGACCTGCGCAGGCGCAAAGGCATCGGTTCAAAGTTGAAAGAAATTAATACATCTTGAAGACAATGTTTTAGATGTGCCATTCGCAGATCAATATTGACTAGAAACAAATTACAGAGTTTTTTTCATTGATTTTCGGAACTTGTCAATGACAAAGTCGGACAGAATTTACCCTGGTAAAGAACTTAGAGTATTTAATTAATGAGGACTACGTGCAACATCAAAAGAGCCTCGAGAATCGGCACGATAAACATGGTAAGCGAGAAAAGGAATCATGCAAGGAACTTTGTTCAGTCGAAACGAAAAGTAGACACGTACGTAATTCAAGATGATAACAATTATTATTGAGGGGTTAGGGTTTACACATAAACACACACACATACAGACGGGCGCAACAAAGTCATATATATATATATATATATATATATATATATATATATATATATATATATATATATATATATATATATGTATTTATATATATATATATATTTGGAGAAGTAGAGAATAAAGTCAAAATGAAAACTTTTCTTTACCGACGCGTTTCGTCCACTGATTGAGTTTATCAAGGAAAATATCAGCGGACGAAATGTGTCGGTAAAAAAAAGTTTTTTTTTTTTTCATTATACATATTGTCGTTTTCAGAAATATATTTTCATCGATTTCTGGATATTTTCACACACAAGCCTCCCATATATTTATATATATATATATATATATATATATATATATATATATATATATATGAACAGTGAACATAGACGTCAACACTTAGAGGCGACAGTCTGTTTCATGCTAGATGCAATCATCGGGCCACGAGTGCTGTTATGTTTCTCGGTTATTTATATATACGGCTCAGTGGTGCATTGTGGGTAGTCATTTTTGGCAGGTGTTTTACTGGAAGTCGTTTATTTGTTTATTTATTTATTTGTGTCAAATTATTTTGCTTGTTTTTATTTAATTTTATTTTTGTTTTTATCCTTTATATTTATTTTATTTTTATTTATTTTGATCAGTGTTTTTATTACTGTAGTAAAAATTTGTTTAATAGCTTATTGTGGGTGGTCTATTATGGCGGCTATTTTACTGGAAGTCGTTTATTTATTTATTTGGGTCAAATTATTTTGCTTGTTTTTATTTATTTTTGTTTTTATTTTTTATCTTATGTATTATTTATTTATTATCTTTATTTTGATCGGTGTTTTTATTAACGTAATAAAAAATTGTTTATATAGCTTATTTAACAGTTTTGTTTTTGTTTGAGAAGATAAAGCTATTTGTTGAATTTTTTGGGTTGATTGTTGTGGTTTGTTCTGACTATTATTTTGGCGGGAACAGTTTTTAATTTATTTATTTGGATTGATTTGTTTTTTCTAAACGGCTAGTTTATCGGTATCGGTTGTTAGTTTATTTATATATTTGGATGTATTTAGATCAATTTATTATACTTGTCGTTATTTATTTATTACACTGTATATTTTCTCTTTTTGGTTTTCTATTTTTAAGTAACGCAGTATATTATTTTTATTCATTTTTTTTATCGTTATATAACAGTTATAGCTATTTTTTGTCCGATTTTTTGTTTTGATTTTTTATAGTCTAATATTTTGTTTATTATTTACTTTATTTATTGATTTTGTTCCTTATTTTTTATTCTATTTCGTCTATTCTAACAGGTGTGATTTAGCAATTTGTTTGGATTAATTTATTTTGCTTATTTTATTGTCATTTTGTTTGTTTATGTATTTATTTATTTTTTCAGTTCTCGATTTTTAAATTACGTAGTAAAAATTTGTTTTCATGTATGCATTTTGAGATTAGCTCGGATCTTTTATTTAATAATTTATTTTGGTCTGGGAAGGTAATGATAGCTATTTTTTCCTCCAAGCAAAGTTTGCAAGTTTTGATAGGTTGTTGTAGGCTGATGATTTTTTCCTTATTTTCCAAGATATTTTTAGTGTGGTGTGCGTTTTGTATATATATATATATATATATATATATATATATATATATATATATATATATATATATATATATATATGCACGCATATTATCTGTGTACGTCTTTGTGCTATAAAAGAAGATAATACAGAGATGTGAACTGCAGTAGTAAGATGGAGTAAGTCGGAAAAAATAAGATGGAGTAAGTCGGAAAAAAAATAAAACAAGAAAGGTTTGAAGGAAAACGGTTTAAAGTAAAGGTAATAAAAGAGGGAACTATGAAAAAAAGGAATGTGGTTAAAGATAAAACGAGAAGAAATTCCACCCACACCCATGAGCGAATATTTCAGCCATTTTGGACGTCATTCCCTCTGTTCGTCGTAAACATCGCCGCCATTTTCTTTCTGTCTTTTTCGTGCCGTCACAAACGACTACAAACAGTAGCAGCAGCCGGAACGCAACCCTGCCCCAACCCGGCAGCACCTAAAGTCTGCCTTGGCCCTGCGTGGCCATTATATCGTTGCTGGCGATGTGGGAGGGAGTTAGGGACCCAGGCTATTATGATTGCGTATCATTTGTCTCTTTATTTGATCGACTTCCATAAAAGACTTTCGCAGCTACGGCCAGGTTTCTATTGCAATCAAACAGTAATATGTTATAGAAGTTAAACATTAGAGAACCTTTTGACGGGCTGAACGAGGCTCCCCCACCGCCCCCGCTTATTATTCGCCCTTCCCAAAGCTGCGTGGGCCACCACCCTCGTCCCTTTGCCCATCAATGAATAGCCTCCAACCTCACTGTTTCTTTCTTGGTGTTATCTAATTGCCTGACAATGGACAATATCTCGGCAAAAGCATGGAAATAGGGTGTAGAAAGAAAGCAAGAAAGAAAGAAAGAAGGTTTTAGGGTAAAGGAAAGAAAAGAATGAGTGAAAGACAGAAAGAATAAATGAATGAAAGAAAGAATGAGTGGAAGAAAGCAAGAAAGAAAGAAAGAAAAAAGAAAGAAGGAAAGAAAGAAAGAAAGGAAGAAGGTTTTAGGGTAAAGGAAAGAAAAGAATGAGTGACAGACAGAAAGAATGAATAAATGAAAGAAACAATGAGTGGAAGAAAGAAAGAAAGAAAGAAAGAAAGAAAAAGAAAGAAAGAAAGAAAGAAAGAAAGAAGGAAAGAAGAACGCGCTTTGAACTAGCGAAAAGAGAATGTCAAAAACTATGACATATGCGGAGAAACAGAAATTTTGTTAGAAAGAAAGAAAGTAGGTTTTAGGATAAAGGAAAGAAAGGAATGAATGAAAAAAAAAACAATGAGTAAAAGAAAGAAAGAAAGAAAGAAAGAAAGAAAGGACACCTAGAAGAAAGAAAGAAAGAAAGAAAACGTGAGGCTAAGGCTAAGGTTTAAAAAAACAAGTAAAATTGTTAATAAACGAAGAGGCATATGCAGAGACGACAAAGAAAACGAAAGAGAGAAAAGAAAAGTAATTTAAAAAGAGAGAAAGACATAAAAATGAGAGACAAGAAGAAGAAGAAGAAGAAGAAGTAGAAGAAGAAGAAGACGATGTAGAAGAAGAAGAAGAAGAAGAAGAAGAAGAAGAAGAAGAAGAAGAAGAAGAAGAAGAAGATTAATTTTTCTTTTCACAGTTTATCAACCTTTTGCAGGTTAATAAAAGCGAGAAAAAAATTATATTGTAAGAATTTTTTGGCGGGCAGGGCGGATAATAATGATTTTACTGATCAGTCAGTTATGCGACATGCGTGATACACTCTTAGGCGAACATGTATACATGACTGACGAAGCAGGTTTTTTCCCGCAGTAGGTTGCCATTTCTTACTGCGGTAGACCAGATGCCATCAAAGGCTATAGAACATGGTCTATCCTGCTATTTACCCATAGCTGGTTGGGGAGGGGGATAAGAAGAGGATTCATACTTTTTCCCAAGGGTATTAGCACGTAAGTGAATGTAATTCGAAGTACTATTGTGGGAAGAAGAAATAGATTCGTAGCTTTCCCATGAGCGCGCAAGTGAATATACCAAACCCGACTCGAATTGGAACTCGGCTCTCCGAGTTACAATTCCGAGCCGTTGTTCGTTACACCAGCCGCACACCTGAGTTTATAGCACCTGGTATTCACCCATCGAAGTACTGACCAAGCTCGATGTTGCTTAACTTCCGTGATTGTATGGAACGTGATATGGCCGTAAGCCAAGAAGAAATCGAAAAAACGCTAACGAAAGAGACAGACAGATAGATAGATAGATAGATATGAATAGATTTCGATAGATAGATAGATAGATAGATAGATAGATAGATAGATAGATATGAATAGATTTCGATAGATAGATAGATAGATAGATAGATAGATGAAAGGACTGAGATAGATAGATAGATAGATAGATAGATAGATAGATAGATAGATAGATAGATATGAATAGATTTCGATAGATAGATAGATAGATAGATAGATAGATAGATAGATATGAATAGATTTCGATAGATAGATAGATAGATAGATAGATAGATAGATAGATATGAATAGATTTTGATAGATAGATAGATAGATAGATAGATAGATATGAATAGATTTCGATAGATAGATAGATAGATATGAATAGATTTCGATAGATAGATAGATGGATAGATAGATAGATAGAGAAAGGGATAGATAAAGAAAGAAAAAATGCAAAGAGAGACACAGATAAAGAAATCGAGACATGAAGAAAGAGAGACAAAGAAAGAGAAACAGACAGATAAAGAACAAGAGGAAGATAAAGAAAGAGAGAGGCAGATAAAGAGAGAGAAAGAAAGAAAGAAAGAGTAAAAGATAAAGAAAGAGAGAGACAGATAAAGAAAAGGCGAAATACAAAGAAAGAGAGAAACAGATAAAGAAATAGAGAGAGAGAGAGGGAGAGATAAAAAATGAGTGAACGATAAAGATAGAGACAATGAAAGCGAGAAAGATAAAGAGAGAGATAAAGAAAGAGAGAATTAAAGAAAGAGAGATAAAGAAAGAGTAGAGATAAACAAAGAGTGGAAGATAAAGAGAGAGAGATATAAAGAGAGAGAGAGAGAGATAAAGAAAGGAAGAAATAGATAAAGAAAGAGAGAGAGAGAGATAAATAAAGATAGATAGTTAAATAAATCGAGAAATAGCTCAGAAGGAAAACGACAATAAAGAGAATATAAAACACATACCAATGTATAAATCAAAGACGTCGAGAAACATGTAAGACTTAAAACAGAAAAACTGGCGAGAATAACTGAATAAGAAGTCGAAAAATGAAGGAAAGAAAAGGAAGACGTACCTTATGCAGAAGAAAAGAAAAATACAATTAAAGAACGAAAACAAAGAAAACAATACCAAAAAATGAAAGAAATCTCTCGTAAAATAAAACAATCAAAATGGCGGATGCATATTGGGCAAGATGGCGGAGCGTAAGCGAATATTAACGGTTTTAACGGAAGTGCAGAGAATAAACGTTAAACCAACCAAAAAGGATTTTGAAACAGAAAAACGGCGAGACTGATAGAATTAGAAAAATGATGAAAAATGAGTAAAAAATTAAAATCTATGGAAAGAAATAGAGAAGGAAAGCAATAAAATTAATGAATTTGAATAACTGACCAGACGATATGGAAAAAAAAACATGGAACAATGAAAGAGACAGAAAAAACGTATGGGTGATAAAAATGAATGATTCAGTGAATAGAGAGAGATGAAGTGGGGGGGAGAGTAGAGAGAAGAAGAGAACGAAGTGAATGATAGCTAGAGTAAGAGAGAGGGAAGGGAGAGATGTAGAGAGATAAGAGAAGGAAAGAAGAATAGATATACAGGGAGACGAAAGAGAAGTGGAGAGAATGAATGAGCAGAGAAAAACGGAAGAGAGAGAAAGAAAGCGCGTAAGAGAAAAAAGGAGAGAGAAGGATAAAGAATGGAATGAAAAGGTAAATGTGAAAGAACGTTTAAGAAAAACTCAGGGAAGATGTGAGTAAATTGATTGGCGTTAATAGCTATACATCCGTATAATATATATATATATATATATATATATATATATATATATATTTGTCATCCACAGACAGACTGTTTCGCTGTTATATATATATATATATATATATATATATATATATATATATATATATATATATATATATATATATATATATATATATATATATATGAATAATTGACATGACAGATACGTACGTATGCACGTAAATTAACAGCGATGGATGGAATGGCAAATGAACAGCATCTAAAAGATCAATCGATAAACAGATCGATAGAGAGGAATAAACTTAGAAATATTGGTCGATATATAAATATGAGATAGATAGATAGATAGATAGATAGATAGATAGATAGATATGAACATACTGATACACACAAACTCACACACACACAGATATAAATTTGGGGAGCGGGTCAGAAATGTCGGAAGTAAGTAAAGAAAGAGAAAGAAAAAACAAGGGGATATGAGAATGCCCGCAGGGAAAGAAAGGAAGAAGGAACAATGGAAAGCCTGACAGAACAAACTTATAAAAATGTGAAGAAAAGAGAGAACAACGATGTAATAATGTTAAGAAAGAAACAAAGATAAAGCGAGGTTCAGAAAGAAAAAGAAAGAAAGAGTAAGAAAGATTAAGAAAAAGAAAGAAGTAAGAGTAAGAAAAGAAAGAAAAAGAAAGAAAGAAAAAGAAAGAAATGAAAGAAAGAGTAAGAAAAGAATTAAAGAGTAAGAAAAGAAAGGAAGAAAGTGTAAGAGAGTGTAAGAAAAAGAAAGAAAGTAAGACTAAGACAAAAATAAAAAAAAGTGTAAGAAAAGGAAGGAAGTAAGAGTAAGTAATGAAAGAAAAAAGAAAGAGTAAGAAAACGTAAGAAAAAGAAAGTAAGAGTAAGAAAAGAAAGAAAGAAAGAAAGAAAAAAGATTGAAAGAAAGAAAGAAAAAAGATTGAAAGAAAGAAAGAAAGAAAGAAAGAAAGAGAGAAAGAAAGAAAGAGTAGAAAAAGCAAGGAAGTAAAAGAAAGAAAGAAGATTGCAAGAAAGAAAGAAAGAGTAAGAAAAATCAAGAAAGTAAAAGAAAGAAAGAAAGAAAGAGAGAGAGAGGGAAAGAAATTGAGAGTAAGGAGGAAGAGTGGGAGGATGTCAAGGGCGAACATAAACAAGAAGCGATCGTACAGATATATTATGTTGTGGAATTGAACCAATTGAGAAAGAGGAATTGATGAGAGTGAGAGTGAGAGTGAGAGTGAGAGTGAGAGTGAGAGAGAGAGAGAGTGAGAGTGAGAGAGAGTGTGAGAGAGAGAGAGAGTGAGAGAGACAGAGTGTGAGTGAGAAAGAGTAATGGAGTCAGAAGTGGCACGGTCTGCATAAATGGTGTAAGAGATTATGCGATGGCAGTGTAGGAGGAGGAGGAAGAGGATGGCTGGGTAGGCGTTTGGTTGTGTGATCGGACGATGGACGGTGGGAGCAGGGCGATCGGACTCACTGAATGGTGAACATTTCAAAGACTAAATACCGTGTCGATTGAGGCTAATAATTCTTTTATTGATGTTCGTCATTATAGCCACATCCGGCATGTTTTTCATCTCACTTGCTCGCAAAATGATCGCCATTTCTCCTACTCTGCCAACAACAACGACAATAATAATAATCATAATAATACTACTACTACTACTACTAATAATAATAATAATGATAATGTCAGCTGAAGAGGCAATGAAAACGATTTAATAAAGAGACAATAAAATCAATATTAATAATGTTACTAAGCCTATTAAAATGACTAATTGTAAGAATTTATAAAACCTTCATAATAATCAGGAAAAGGAGTATAAAAATTATTATTATTATAATAGGATAAATTGGATTAAAAACTGTTAAATAAGAAAAATATTAATAATAATAATAATTGTATTCACAAGTACAGCTCACAACTTACGAAGTCCTGTATCTATGTAAAATGTGTGTTATCTATCTTGATTTTTTGTTTTATTTTCAAAAAAATATTCTCAGTGGTAAATGTCATGATGGCATTTCAGACCTTAGGTCTCTGGATGGGACCCGGAAATATCATATTAATATATGATATAATAATAATAATAATAATAATAATAATAATAATAATAATAATAATAATAATAATAATAATAATAATAATAATAATAATAATAAAAAACGAAATCTCAAAAGCATGGCACATGGTAACATCGACTATCCCTGTTGTAGTTGGAGCCCTCGGATTGGTTGGAAAAGATTCTAGTGGACTAATTGAAGGGATTCCTGGAATCCCATACCTTAAAGAAATACAAAAAAAATGTTCTCACGAGTACAGCTCACACCTTACGAAGGGCTTTGTCTATGTAAAATATGTTTTTTTTCTTTTTTTTTTTCTTTTTTTGATTGGTTAGTGGAAAATGTCATGGTACCATTTCTAACCTTAGGTCCCTGGGTGGGGTCCGGAAAGAAATAAGTACACACCAGAAATCAAAGGAAATAATAATAATAATAATAATAATAATAATAATAAAAAATTACCAAGTACACATAATGAAAAATTGTGTGATTCCCAAATGCAGATTCTGTGATAAATATCCAGAAACAATTGACCATCTTGTGTCAGGTTGTAGTGTTAGCACCCACTGAATATAAAAGTGGGCTAATATCTATATTGAAAAATATAAAACTTTTATTACTATTGTTTTATTTACTTTAGTTTCTGGTGTATACTAATTTCTTTCCGGATCGGAAGGTGTGGGCTGTACTTGTGAGTACAATTTTTTTCTATCTCCCCAAGTCATTGACAACCAAGGATTCATTCAATGAGTCTGTTGGGACATTTTGCAATCAATCCGAGGGCTCCAACTACAACTGGAACATCCTCATTCGCCACATTTTTTGAGGTTTCGATTTCAAGGTCTTTGTATTTTGATAGTTTTTTGAAGATCTTCAAAGATACATTACAATCTGCAGGGACTGCTATGTCAATAAGGAGGCACGTTTTGTCTTTGCGGGTCTCTAATCACTATGTCAGGGCGATTAGCTTTGATTGTTTTCTCTGTGTGTATTGTTAAGTCCCAGGAAATTGTTACAGGTCCTATCTCCGAAACCGAGTCTGGATGGTGTTCGTACAAATATCTTGCAGTTTCCTTTCCGTAAGTGTTGCTGATTTTCTAGTGCAGATATTGGCCCATCCTAGTTAAATATAGTTTTATATTCACTTGGTGCTAACACCGTGCAACCTGATGCAATATGGTCAATTGTTTCTTCATATTTATCACAGAAGCTGCATCACACAATTTTTCAGTATGTGTGTTTGGTAATTTATACTTAGAAAAATCTCGTACTGTGCAGCAAGTTTGGATTGGTTTGTTGTGTTTTACGGCATATCAACCTCATTGGGTTATTTAATGCCGACATCTTTTTTTTTTTCCTGGTATTATTTTGTCTTGTCAAAAATCTATTTCTGGTAATATTTTTTTTCCTTAAAAGTGTATAGCTGGTAATATTTTAAAACATGTATTGCTGGTAATATTTTTTTTTTCAAAAACGTATTGCTGGTAATATTTTTTTTTTCAAAAACGTATTGCTGGTAATAGTTTTTTTTCTTCAAAAATTTATTCCTGGTAATAATTTTTTTTAAAGTATTTCTGGTATTAAAACCTATTTTTACACTTTTATAAAGCTTTTTACCTCAGTTTGGGGGTTTAACTATTTGCCCATAGCTGGGACCCTAACAGGTGCTACTACCCCGGGAACACCAGCAATTAAGAGGTGGTTTCATGCGCCTGAAAACCTCCTGATCAGCCTTGCTGTTGGACGTAGTTTATCGTCTTACCCAGGACGCGGATGTAGTTTATCGTCTTACCCAGGACGCGGATGTAGTTTATCGTCTTACCCAGGATTCAGAATTGTTTAGCGTCTTACCTAGGATGCAAAGTAGTTTAGCGTCTTACCCAGGACAGCCTGTGCAGAAAGAATAAAACCTTCAGTTTCATCTTTTAACCCTGCACTACGTAGCCACGGGGTTAATAGCTGAAACTTATTATTATTATTTTTATTATTATTATTATTATTATTATTATTATTATTATTATTATTATTATTATTGTAGTAGTAGTAGTAGTAGTAGTAGTAGTAGTCGTACTACTACTAGAACGTATTCCTCCTGTTCATGCCTAAGTGTATAATATATTCCAATTATCTTGGTCTCTTGTTATCAGGCAATATATTCGAAATTATAAATCAATTTATTGTGTATTCAGCAGCTCCGTCAAGCAATCAAATTTATATAGACACGAGTATAAATTATCGAAGTTAGCCTTTCATCTTTCGCTTGTATATTTTTAGCAATCAACCAGTTAATCATTTCATCGATCTCCTTGACCAGTCGTCGTGCATAAACTAGATTATTTGCATATAATCGCAGACCATTGATATCTCATAATTCGCCTATCGACTTTTCGATGGCACCAGTTTGTTTAAAATGTTACCCCTTTGTAGTAAACATTATCAATACTATTATCATATTAGAATTCTTTTCGTTCCGTCATTAGATAGCACATGCGTTACGCCTTGTGATAGTATGCCTGTGCCCTTCCCCAAAATTCATAGTATAGTAGCAGCGGACAGATTAAACCCCTGACTGTGTTGTTTACTTCCGGCTAATGTCACTTTGGGTTACGACTGTTAAGCAATATCGAACTCCTGTGGTGAGTACCTACTTGCTTCATGCACTATCATTACCTCGGATAAATAATAGACTCTTACCTTTTGACTACGAAGAAAAACAAGAAAAAGATATAGCAGAGACGCTGTCTTAATAATAATAATAATAAAAAACAGGTAGAAAAAGGAAGAGAAGAAAGACGGAAAAGATAGATTAAGCGATAACTTATTCATGCATTTAACCGCTGCTTCAGTCAAATGGAAACCATTGTCAATTTCGTATATTTTTTATTTGTACCCTCTTACTTCTTTTTCTTCTGTATTCTTATTTATGATTGTTATTGGAATATTTTATTAAACTCAAATATTTAACGATGCAATCAAGGAATTTCCACTTATGTGTTTATTGATTGATTGACTGGTTCGTTTTCTACGATTTATTAACCCATTGCAGGTTATTTAAAGCGAAAAATTATTTTTACATTGAAAGAATATTTTTGAGACAATAATGGTGATACAAGTCTTACTAATTAACCCATAGCTGGGGGAGAAGAGATGGATTTATACCTTTCCCAAGGATATTACTACTTTCTTTCCTTCTATATCGTCTTCTTTCTTGTTTTCCTTTACTTTTTCCAATTTCCTTCCCTTTTCCTTCCTCATTCTAATATCCTTTCTTTATTTTTTAAAAATTTTTATATTCTCTCCTTCCCTATTTTCCATTGATGGCTTTTTATACTTGTTTTTGCTTTCTTCTTTCCTTCATTTTTCCTTCTTTATATATCCTCTTGCTCGCTCTGCAGCTTTCCCCCATTTCCCGTCTCTTTTCCTTCCTTTTTTGAAATTCCTTTTCTTCTTTCTCTTTTTTTTCCTTACTTCGTTAATTCAATACTTCCTTCTTCTCTTTGTTTTCCTTCTCTCTGTTTTCCTTCTCTCTGTTTTCCTTCTTCCCTTCTCTTTGTTTTACTTCCTTGCTTCTCTTTGTTTTCCTTCCTTCTCTCTTTCCTTCCTTCCTTCCTTCCTTCCTTCCTTCCTTCCTTCCTTCCTTCCTTCTCTTTATTTTCCTTCCTTCCTTCTCTTTGTTTTCGTTCTCTCTGTTTTCCTTCTTCCCTTCTCTTTGTTTTACTTCCTTGCTTCTCTTTGTTTTCCTTCCTTCCTTCTTTCCCCCCTTCCTTCCTTCCTTCCTTCTTTCCTTCCTTCCTTCCTTCCTTCCTTCCTTCCTTCCTTCCTTCCTTCCTTCCTTCCTTCCTTCTCTTTATTTTCCTTCCTTCCTTCTCTTTGTTTTCGTTCTCTCTGTTTTCCTTCTTCCCTTCTCTTTGTTTTACTTCCTTCCTTCCTTCTTTCCTTCCTTCCTTCTCTTTATTTTCCTTCCTTCCTTCTTTTTGTTTTCCTTCCTTCCTTTTCTTTGTTTCCCTTCCTTTCTTCCTTCCTTCTTTTTGTTTCCACACTTCCTTCCTTCCTTCCTTCCTTCCTTCCTTCCTTCCTTCCTCTTTGTTTTCCCTCCTTCCGTCCTTCCTTCCTTTCTTCCTTCTTTTTGTTTTCCTTCCTTCTCTTTCTTTCCCTACTTTCCTTCCTTCTCTTGTCCTTCCTTCCTTCCTTCCTTCCTTCCTTCCTTCCTTCCTCCCTTCCTTCTCTTTATTTTCCTTCCTTGCTCCTTTCCTTCATTTTGTTTTCCTTCCATCCTTGCTTCTCTTTGTTTCCCTTCCTTCTCTTTATTTCCTTCATTCCTTCCTTCCTTCTGTTTGTTTTCCTTCCTTCCTTGTTTCTCTTTGTTTCGTCCCTTCCTTCTCTTTGTTTTCCTTCCTTCCTTCCTTCTTTCCTCCCTTCCTTCCCTCCTTCCTTCTCTTTATTTTCCTTCCTTCTTTTTCTTTGTTTCCCTTCCTTTTTCTTTGTTTCCCTTCCTTTCTTCCTTCCTTCTTTTTGTTTCCACCCTTCCTTCCTTCCTTCCTTCTTTCCTTCCTCTTTGTTTTCCCTCCTTCCGTCCTTCCTTTCTTTCTTCCTTCTTTTTGTTTTCCTTCCTTCTCTTTCTTTCCCTACTTTCCTTCCTTCTCTTGTCCTTCCTTCCTTCCTTACTTCCTTCTCTTTGTTTTTTTTTCTTTCCTCTTTTTGTCTCCTCCCTGTCTTTACCGCTTCTTTTTATTTCAATATCGTCTTTATTATTAGTTCTCTTATCATGTTGGCTGCCTGGTTAATTTTACGTCATTTATTCATTATCATTTGTCTCTTGCTGTTTTTGTTATTATTCTTCTTCTTTCAATTTATTTTTTATCGCCTCTTCTGCCATTATTTTAATATCCAATATGGCGACTACGGTATCGAAAAGTTGAAAGGTTACGGTCTGCCATATTTGAATCGGGCATCATTTTAAAGCCCCACGAAGCTAGCAAAGATGGCCGACCTATCATCTTTATTTCATCAATACTATTAACATTGAGTCCGCCTCCCTTTTGCGCCCCATCTATTATGTCTGTTACAACGACAGCCGCTCTTTATTGCGTTGCAGAAAGTGACAGCGCATCGTCATTATTTTTATTATTAATCCTATTGTTATTATTATTATTATTATTAGTGGAGAGGGTGGTTACAATTTTAATACCGTCGATGTTAGCCTTAATATTTCGAAATTATTTGCTTTTTCAAACTTCATAATTATTATTGTTATTATTATCATTAATATTATTACTCCACTTAGATTTTTTCACCTTCCTCTTCATTATTTCTCGCCCACATCATTTTATTGTACAGTATCTCTTATTTTCTATGTTTTTTATCCTCGACTTTTTCTTTCTCTCTTTTATTGGTCGTTGTTCTTGGTGTCCTTGTTTTTCCTCTTCACTATTCTTGATTACTATCCCTTCTTCTTCTTCTTCTTCTTCTTCTTCTTCTTCTTCTTCTTCTTCTTCTTCTTCTTCTTCTTCTTCTTCTTCATTACATATTTCCCTCCTCCTGTTAGTTCTTATATAGCCCCTTTTCGTCTACTTTTTTATTATCATAGTCCTTTTCTACTTCTTGTATATTTATATCGTTATTTTTTCTTTTCTTTTCTTACAATCTCTCTTCTTTTCTTTTTCTCTACTCCAGTTTTTTTCTTCTTCATTATTCCTATTCTACTATTTCTATTATTCTCCTTCCTCTTTTCGTTCTTCTTCTTCTTCTTCTTCTTCTTCTTCTTCTTCTTCTTCTTCTTCTTCTTCTTCTTCTTCTTCTTCTTCTTCTTCTTTTTCTTCTTCTTTTCGTTCTTCTTCTTCTTCTTCTTCTTCTTCTTCTTCTTCTTCTTCTTCTTCTTCTTCTTCTTCTTTGTACTTGTGCTTTTATTACTTTCTTAAAACTTTTCTCTTTCCTTCTTTTTTATCTTCTAGTCATTGTCACCACCTTTTTATTATCAGTCATTTTCTTTTCCGAATTTTTCTTCTTCTGTTTTATCGTCTGCTTTTCCTACTTCTTCTTCTCCTCCTCCTCCTCCTCCTCCTTTTTCTTCTACGAATTAAAATTACCTCTTTTTCTTCATCATCTTCTTCTTTTTACTATTCTTTTATTACTTTCTTAAAACTATTTTCTTTCCTTCCTTTTTTCATCAAGTCATTGTCTTCACCTTTTTATTATCCGCCATTTTCTTTTCCGACTTCTTCTATTTTATCGTCTGCCTTTCCTACTTCTTCTCTTCCTCCTCCTTCTTCTTCTCCTTTTTCTTCTACAAATTAAAATTTCCTTTTCTTCTTCTTCTTCTTCTTCTTCTTCTTCTTCTTCTTCTTCTTCTTCTTCTTCTTCTTCTTCTTCTTCTTCTTCTTCTTCCTTTCTGTTCTCTTCCAGCTGATCAGTATTTATTTTTCCTTTTTTCCACCTCGTCTCTTCATCGTTTTCAACCATCATCATCATCATCATCAACACCATTCTTCTTCCGCGTTTTATATTTAAGCACCCCCACCTCGCACCCCTCATCATAAACAATGAGTCATTTATTTGTTCTATTTTATTTTCCCGCCCATTTTCCATTTTGCTGTGGACTGTTTTTCGCTCATTTTTATGATTCTTCAATTCGTTGAATTATTCATATTTTCATAGTTCGGAGCTGTTCACGATCCAAGACAATCACTCGCACACCTCCCTCACCATCTCCCTTTTTCTTCTTTTTTTTTTTTGGCACACATACACACGCACATGCGCACACACACACACACGCACATACATATACACGCACACATACGCACATACATATACACAAACACCATAATAATATCGTAATCTGTAATCTTTTTTC
>OZ038509.1:51445337-51467837 GCA_964036315.1 Acanthosepion esculentum | reverse complement strand
TATATATATATATATATATATATATATATATATATATATATATATATATATATATCATATCATAGCATATCATATTAAGCCTATCTCTCTCTCTCTCTCTCTCTCTATATATATATATATATATATATATATATCAATAGATAGATAGATAGATAGATAGGCTTAATATGAGTAAAAGTTTTTCACTTAACTGACTGATGTTACTTTCAGCATTCCGACTCCAGATTTTCGTAGACGGACTCATCCGTCTACTCTTCAGGGGATATCAGCAATTGACTGCTTATATTTTTTAATTTTCTTTCCTTTTATACACTTATTATTGGTGTAAGTCTTATCCGTACACATACACACGCACACAAAGATATATATATATATATAAATATATAAAAAAAAAACCGAAAGAAAAAAGAAAGAGAAAAAGAAAAAGCGACACCGGTTTTTTGGGGTTTTTTTTTCCTTGGTCACGTGCTGTTGTCTTGGTTGTCGTCTATATATACGCCGTTTTACTGTTGCCTCTTTAGCCAGCCGACCCTGACGATCTGCCTAAGTGAAACCTTGGTAGGTTTGTCTGGCTCATTAGGTTTGACTAGGTCTGCTCTACGTTTGTATTGAGCTCTTTCGTTAGTTGTTTACTCGTATCGGGGTTTTTTCTTTGGGCCTTGAACCTGTATCTGTGCGATTATTTTCGACAGACTTTCATGTTCCTGGCTCTTTCTTTTTTAAAACCTTTTTTCCCCTTCGTGATTGATTTGGCTATTGTTAAATCAAGAATTCGAAGGTTTTTCGACACGTGTATAGTTACCTATATATATATATATATATATATATATATATATATATATATATATATATATGTGTGTGTGTGTGTGTATATGTATTACCTCATATTGGGAATAGCCTATTTTGGCAGACGATGACATTGGTCGTCTGTCTTATCAACCGTGGTGTGGAATGAGTTCACATCTATAAAATTAGATGAAGCAGGAAGTAGAATTTCACGTCTATAAGGTTAGATGAGGCAGGAATTTTAACTGTGAAAGCTAACAAAGCAATCCAAATCCAATGTGCCGAAAACATCTAATATAGAGATTACACATTTCAATGTTTCAGTCGAATAAAGGGTACGAGTCTGGGGTCAGGAGAGAGTGGAAAGTATCAGTCTTAAAAGGAAGAAGTTTTAGTTTAAAAACCCTTATACAGGGGGCCGACACTATTTTTGGGACACTTTGAAAAGTGTGCTTAAAGGTGGTTTTTTTTTGCTGCCGAGAGCTTTTGCGTTGATGAGTAGGTAGTTCAGCAGTAGATGTCCGTTAATGGTATGAACATTGATTGATGGGTTTGTCTTTGGTTTCATGTTTTTTTTATTTTTATTTCAACTTAGGCGACACTATTTTTCGGACATGACACAAATTCCGGGTTTTTTAATGATTTAGTCGTCGAACGTCTACAGTATGCAAATTTTCTGCAGGTAAATTGTACCCTGACCATTACATTTGAGTATCTTTACCATTCACTGCGAAAACGTATTAAAATCCTGAAGAAGAATGCATTCAAAAGAAGTCATCAGTTTGGTCCAAAAGAAGAGAGAAGACGGGCTCAGCATCTGAAAGATCGCCGCTGAGATGAAGCTACCGAAGTCAACAGTTGAATACATGCTAAGTACAGACTATGAGCGGAAGAAGAAGAGAGGACGGAAAAAAACAATTTCCAAGAGAACAGAAAGAAGAATGAAGAGGAGTGTTACGAGGTTGTTATCATCTGGAGAAAAGGTGACAGCGAAGAATGTAATGAAGTGAGAACTTGACGTCAGTGTTCAAACTGTACAAAGAAAGCTACACGAAATTGGACTTAAGTATGCTAAAATCAAGAAACGAATTACAGTAACGAGAAAACACAAGGAGGCAAGGCTGGAAAGCGCCAAAAGATGGATAACAAACCATGTCGACTTCAAGAAAGTGATATTTACTGATGAAAAACGTTTTAAGTTCGATGGACCTGACGGGTGGTGTAAATGGTCGAGAAAGGGTGAACCTGTTATTCTCAACAAGAGACAGATGGGAGGAGGAGTCAAGGTTTGGGGTATGGTATTTCCGAATGGAAACTTGTGGCTCGAGTGGTTAAAAGGACGTCAAAATAGCTTGAGCTACAGAGAACTTTTGGAAAAGAGAGCCCTACCACTCATAGAAAAAGAAATGGGAAGTAATTTTATTTTGCAGCAAGATAACTGCAGCATTCATGTGGCCAAATCAGTGAAAAATTGGATGTGTGAAGCAAATATAACTACTCTGGAATGGCCTGCAAGAAGTCCAGACTTAAATTTAATTGAAAACATATGGGAAATGCTTGCAGAGCTTGTTTATGACGGGCCAGAAATAACCAGAGAGGCTGAACTGTGGCAGCGCATAAAAGATGCTAAAAATAGACTGCTAGAAACACGAAGAGACGTTATAATCAATATATACGAACATTATGAAGATAGAGTCATTGAAAAAAAGGGTGCTGCCATAAACTATTAGCATTGTTTCTGCAATGTCCGAAAAATACTGTCGCTTGTGTAATGTGAAAATTTGTCAAAAAATAAAAATACTTTCGGATTTTTTTTTTTATTGGCATTACACTAAAACAGTACGGACTGCCTGTGCTACCTAAAACTTGAAAAAATAAAGTGTCTGAAAAATAGTGTCGGCCCCTTGTATTAACCTTATTACACCGATTTGGGGTTATATGAAAAAAAAACTTAAAGGAGAAATAACAAATAAACCTATAAATAAATTTAAAATGTAAAGTTAAAAGGATGTAAGGGAATAACTAAAATTAAAGTAGAAGAAAGTTTATAAATTATAATTAATATTGTCTAAAAAGGTTTTAGAAGGGGAATTCAATATTAGAATTAGTTTTTGTTTTTTTGTTGACATTTAAAGAGCTAGGGGAATGATTTGGGGTAGCTAATTAAGGTAAAACTATATTATTGAAATATCGTAGCTAATTAACGTAAAACTATTTTATGAAAATTTGTTTTTAAATGTTTAAGAAATTAAAAAAATCCTTTCAAAAGTTATTGTTGCTTACGTTTCGAGTATGAAAGCGAAGATAACACATTCATAGAAGTCCCTTCGAGAAATGTATACTTTTAAACAGGTCATACAAACCTTGCTCTCTATAACTGATTCGTAACCCTAGCCCTGACCCTAACCTGTCGAACTTGTAGAAGCACACTCTGGCTCAAAAAATGGTTTCCCTGATGGAAAAAGGGATGCAGTTTCGATTCCTATAGGAAGAACAAATTTTCTTTCGTAGAACTTCTCAATTCATGCTAATTTTTTTTTTTTAAGCTTTTCGCCCCAAGCAAAGCTGGAAGCCACTAGCACGCAAGGGGTTACAGAAGGTTTGGAGGAAGAGCAGATAGGAGTGGTAAAGGAGAGGATGTGGAGAAAGATAGTGGATCGATCAAGGCAAGAGGGTTACAGAAGATTTGGAGCGAGAGCAGATAGGAATGAAAGGGGGAAAGGATGTGGAGAAGGGAAGTGGATCGATCAAGGCAACTGGAGATGTCGATTGACGTTACACTTAAATAGTTGGAGATTATATTTGTCAGGAAAACAGGAATAAGGAAGGGAGTTCCACAGGCGAGAGGTGCGAGACATGAAGCTATTGGAGTAGAAGAGACGTCTACATCTAACAGTTTCAACGGTGAAGGGGTGGGAACGGGATGCCAGCCTCGTAGGACGCTTAAATTCATGAGGCCTGGGAACCAGCGAAAGCAGCTCATCGGAGCAATTACCGTGAAAGTATTTGCAAAAAAGACAGAGCGAGGCAACGGCGCGTCTGTGAGAGAGCGACTGCAGACGAGATGACAGATCAGGGCCAATTACATTGCATATCCATCTCTGGATCTTATCAAGAACCCTGAGGCAAACAGCAGGGGCTCCAGACCATATATGGCAGCAATACCCCATGCAAGGGCGAATGGTTGATTTATAGATTTGGAGGATCGATTCCTTTGAGAAATATTTACTGGCCCGGCACAGGGAGCCAACTTTCCTTGCGGTGGATGATGCAATTGACTCGATGTATTTGTTCCATCGCAGGTCAGCAGACAGCGTGAGACCGAGAAGCCGCAGAGAGGAGCCCTCGAGAAGTTGGTCTTCAGACATTCTAATGGGATGCAGGGATGGATCCCTGTGGTGGTTAATAGAGAGCAGTTTTGTTTTAGAGGCGTTAAATTTAACCAACCAATTCTTGCCCCAGTTCACAACCGAATTTCACAGTTTAATAAAATTAAAAAACAGGGGGGGTAATAATTCAAACACGTGTCCCCAGTAATAATATATATATACTTAATAAACGCGAATGTGTGTCACAGTGAAACTATTTTTCAACTTTACCCCAGGAAGCCGTAGCCCAGCATATACTATTTTGGAACCAGGCCGACATG
Source organism: Acanthosepion esculentum (assembly GCA_964036315.1). Lineage (NCBI taxonomy): Eukaryota > Metazoa > Mollusca > Cephalopoda > Sepiida > Sepiidae > Acanthosepion > Acanthosepion esculentum. The sequence goes on along the minus strand of OZ038509.1, from coordinate 51,463,402 downwards.
AGCAAATTAAAAACATTCCGGGACGTAACTGGACCCGCAATCCTAAAAGGGTGGATTCCTAAGTTTTCATTATTGCGACTATTTTCGGATTCAGCCGTCTTGATTTCTACTGATAAAAAAAACAATTAATGGGACACAACTATCTCACTTTCAATAGCTCATATTCAAACGAAAAAATTATAGTTCTCAAATTAAAATTATCCGTGTTTTCAACTTTTAAATTTGACCAAATATCCAAACATCAGAATATTCTGCAAATCATGTCTCCGTAGATTCCCAAAATTTCCTGCGGCTTCTCACACACACACACACACACACACACACACACACACATATATATATATATATATATGTATATGTATATATATATATATATATATATATATATATATATATATATATATATATGGGGGAGATAAAAAGAGAGAGAGAGAGATGACTTACGGGTTGAGTTATGTTTAGTCACGCATAATTACCAATATACTAAATCTAAGGAATTGTAATATTGCCCCTCAGAAATGTATGAATCTTTTGAATTTCTTTCGGTCGCAGACTGGAATAATCATTTGCGAAAACTTTACAAACACTAATTTATGAACATATCATTTATAAATTTACTTTCTAAGCATTTAGCGCTGTTTATAGATAATTTATGAGAAGTGGAAAGGCAATAGAATGAAAAGACGGAGATAGATAGATAGATAGATAGATAGATAGGAAAAGACTGAAATAGATAGACAGATAGAGAGATATGAACAGACTAAAGTAGATAGATAGATAGATATGAACAGACTGTGATAGATAGATAGATAGATAGATAGATAGATAGATAGATAGATAGAGAAATATGAACAGACTGAAATAGATAGACAGATACATAGAAAGATATGAACTGACTGAGGTAGATAGATAGATAGATAGATAGATAGATAGATAGATAGATATGAACAGGCATAGATAGATAGATAGATAGATAGATAGATACATAGATAGATAGGAAAAGACTGAAATAGATAGATAGATAGATAGATAGTTAGATAGATAGATATGAAAAGATTGAAATAGATAGATAGATATGAACAGACTGAAATAGATAGACAGATAGAGAGATATGAACAGACTAAAGTAGATAGATAGATAGATAGATAGATAGATAGATATGAACAGACTGTGATAGATAGATAGATAGATAGATAGATAGATAGATAGAGAAATATGAACAGACTGAAATAGATAGACAGATACATAGAAAGATATGAACTGACTGAGGTAGATAGATAGATAGATATGAACAGGCATAGATAGATAGATAGATAGATAGATAGGAACAGACTGAGATAGATAGATAGATAGATAGATAGATAGATAGATAGATAGATAGATATGAACATGCATAGATAGATAGATAGATAGATAGATAGATAGATAGATAGGAACAGACTGAGATAGATAGATAGGAACAGACTGAGATAGATAGATAGATAGATAGATAGATATAAACAGGCATAGATAGATAGATAGATAGATAGATAGATAGATATGACAAAACTGATATCCATAGACACAGACTGAGATTGATAGAGAGAAAAAGAAAGAGAGATAGGGACAGAGAGAGAGAGAGAGAGAGAGAGAGAGAGAGAGAGAGAGAGAGAGAGAGAGAGAGAGAGAGAGAGAGAGAGAGAGAGAGAGAAATGATTCCGTTTGGATTAGACAATTATTCAAACTGAAACATTAGTTGTTAAGGAAAGGGAAGAGTCTTGTAAAATCCCCTTTTGATGCGGTTATCAATTATAATGAATCCCGTCGGACAGCCTGGACTGGAATGGTTGTTGGGTGCAAAATATTAAATCTCCAGATGTTTTGAAAATCTTTCCAAATGTTTGCTGATGAGATTTGCATCTGATTTGACGTACTCCACTCTGGGTGAGTAGAAATGCATAGATCTTTATAATAATAATCATAATAATAATATGTAGATATGTATATATATATATATATATATATATATATATATATATATATATATATATATATATATATATATGTCTGTGTGTCTGTGTGTCTGTGTGTGACAGAAGGTAATTCATTTATCGTAGATCATATATACATGTGCGACGCAAGAAAGACAAAGTGAATGCACTTACAAACACACGCATACATACACACTTATGTATAAATATATATATATATATATATGTGTGTGTGTGTGTGTGTGTGATTATACACGTGTTTATGTACATGTAGATATATGCATATAGTTTATATTATACATACATAGACACACACACACAAACCCACACATATACATATATATATATATATATATATATATATATATATATATATATATATATATGTAAATATGTATGTGTGTGTTTCAATATATGTATATATATATATATATATGTGTGTATAGCAATAGTCTGTTTCATGCAAAACTGCAATCTTCTGGCCACACACACACACACACACACACATACATATATATGTCTGTGTGTGTGTATATATATATATATATATATATATATATGTTTGTGGGGGGTGTCTGGCCAGAAGATTGCAGTTTTGCATGAAACAGACTATTGCTAGTATTGTGTTGTCCTTAGTGTCCACTTTTATAGGCACACATGCTCTTTGCCAGATATTGACCCTTTTTACCCATAAATATAGCACAACTTAAATTCATATATATATATATATATATATATATATATATATATATATATATATATATATATATATATATATATATATGCGTGTGTGTGTGTGTGTGTGAAAAGGAGGTAATTTATAAATCGTAGATCATTTATACCTGTGCGATGCGAGAAAGACAAAGTGAATGCATTTACAAACACACGCATACACACACATACATGTGATGTATGAAGGTGTTTTCATCCATATAGGTTTTGGTCATTCTGTTTTTATACACCTTCATATACACTGACACAAACTCATATTTACATTTACATAATACTTATTATACTCTGAAAAATGTAAACATTATATAAATACATACATGCAACAAACCATTTCTTATTTAACAGTTAAAATATTTAATCCTTGAAAATAGCTAAATGTATAGCCGAAAGCACCGGGAATAAAAGAACATTCGGACAGTTTTTATATAATTTATCATCTGAAAAGAAAAAAAAAATATTACATCACATGAGAAATTGTATAAAAAACTAAATAAAGCCACTTTGTCTGTCGTATTCAATGAAATGTGCATGAAAGAAGGATTTCTGCCTAAATGCACAAATAAATTTCCATACATACATATATATATATATATATATATATATATATATATATATATATATATATATATTGACTGATTTAAAATATGGTTTCTTCGCTACACAGTAATGAAAATGTTTCAAAAACCGAAGCTAAAACTTCAAATTTAATTATATAATGAAATTAAAAGCATTAGTTCTGTTTCATCTTCAAATGAATTTTAGAATAACTTAGTTTTAAATTTACTGAGTTTTAAACGCACATAAAATTCATAGTAAATTTAAAAACAAGTTTTTTCCAAAATTCGCTTGAAGATGAAACAGAACTAATGTTTTTAATTTCATTATATAATTAAATTTGAAGTTTTTAACTTCAGTTTTTGAAACATGGTTATTACTGTGTAGCGAAGAAACCATATTTTAATTCAGTTAATTTATAAAATTTATGCTCTGCAAATTTACATTGAGCACTGTTTTGTAAAAATAAAAATATCAATAAGAACACCGGATTATATATCTTACTGCTCTTTCTTTATATATATATATATATATATATATATATATATATATATATATATATATATATATATATATATTCTAGTGGTTAGAACGTTCACTTTCTGACCATGAGACCGACCCGGGTTTGAATCTCACCACGGAGATGGAGACTTCCTCATGTTATCCGTCAGGCGGGGGGGGGGTGCATCGCGGCGTGCGGCACCTTTCGAAAGTGCCTGAAAACCACACCATAAACTTGACCCAAGCCTTGTTAGTGAAATTCTGTAGACGGAACACGTCGTTAGCTGTACTAGCACGAAGACACAAGTCATCGTGACCGAGGGTTTCAGTGTGCTGGCCTTGTTTTTGATCAAGCTAGATAACGCGCTCTCTTTCCCAGAAACTGTAACTAAGGTCTGCTCAGCAGAGTTGCAGTATAAACCACAGGTTGGCTCTGTGGGTGTTGAACAAACACAAAATGTGCCTGAGCGAGCGTCAACAGTAGGGATTGGTTAGCCACCCTAGTAGACGGGTATCCTCGAATACGAGTGGCCAGCTGTGTATGTATGTATGTATGTAATTTTGCGTAGGAATGTGGAAATATGATTGTTTATACTTATGTAATTATGATTGAATATGTGACCCCATCCCCACCCCACATCATTGTGTTTTTTTTAAAATTTTATTGATATGTTTTTCTGTCTGTGAAAAAGACAGATAGGTCTCCACTGGAAGGTCTTGGTGATACTTTCACTCATCAAACGTTTTTTATCGTCCCCTCCGCCAACAAAAAAAAAAAAAAAAAATGAATAAATTTAAAATGAACAAATAAATAAAAAATAACAATTCACGAAGAAAAACTATGATATATTTCTGTTGGAAGCCTTATCAACTCTTAAATATCCTTCAAGCACACTGACGGGCCTAGAAAAGGGGGCAGAGTGTAAACCAAGCAACCAGATTAGGGACCAAATGTTTTTTCTTTCATAAAAAATATATTAAAATATACTCACTGTCCCCGTTCTCATTTCGCGCCAATTTTATATTCAGTATAGCGCTTCATAAAGATTAGCATAGTTTAGTTTGGCACAAGGCCATTAATTCGGCTCGACGAACTCATTAACCATTAACACTATGTGTCCTTCTGCTGTGAACTCGTTCCAGAGATGGCTAAAAAAAAGTGTAAATATCTATTATTTAGTGTCTCCTGGCTAATGATCTACCTTTTATTTGATTATCATTATTCCACTTGTTGATACGTTTTTCTCCCTTCTCAGTACATCTATTTCCTCCCGGCTTACGGCCGTATCACGTTAAAACAGCGGTTCCTGTTTGAACACCGAAGTTAAGTAACATCCAGCCTTAGATATGCAGATAATGCAATGGAGAATGGTGACTTCCAATTCCAGTTGGGTTCGATATTCCCTTACGCGCAAATATATTTGGGATAGCTTTGAATTTACATATTATCCCCCACATGTATGGGTTAATTAGTAAGGCTTGTATCAATAAAACTATTATTATCTCAAAAAAAAAAAGAAAGAAAATTGCGTACAAATTATTTAGATTTAGATTAAATAACCCATAGAGGTATTGATATACCGCTAAACAAAAAACAACTATTTTACTTATTGAAACGATTGCTGGGTTAGTTGCTAAGACAATTGATTCATTGTATCGTGCGAGACAATCTTTCTCTCCAGAATCTATCTTACATATCTATAAGTCTATCATTCGTCCATGCTTTGAATATGGCTGCCGCATATGGCCGGCTCTCCTGCTATATATGTAGAGATTCTTCATCAGCGATATTATTGGCCCTGATCTGACGTTTCGGCTTCAGTCTCTTTCCCACCGCCGTAAGGTTGCCTCCCTGTGTCTTTTTTTATAAATACTTCTTTGGTAATTGTTCGGGAGAGCGCTATGGTAACTAGACTTTCAAGTATCACCAATTTACAGTTGATTTGGCTAGATGTAACCGTAAGTTCTATGATAACAGTTTTTTTTTCTTGCACTTCTTGCTTGTGGAACTCTTTTCCGGCTTCATGCTTTCCAGTCCGAAATCAATTCTAAATCGCTTTTGAACGTGTCGAATTTTGGTAAACGGTTCGTGCGAACTGGTGCAAATCATCGGTTTCAAATATTGCGAACTAAAGTATCGAATGATAATCGTCTTCTATGTTCGCCTTCATATATGTTCTCCACAATATGACTCTCCACAAATTCCGGTCTTTTGTTGCTCTTAATAAATTGTGCCCTTTTTTTATCTCTCCTAAACCTTGTTCCGCCATTCATTTACTTAAGCTCATTCTTCTTCTTCTTCTTCTATGTGCCGTGTCCCATCAGGACTTTGGTGATTATGGCTCTCCACGATTTCCTGTCCTGTAGCTCTTAGTAATTGTTGATGTCTTTCTGTTGCTATTTCCTAATCCCTGTTTTGACAACCATTTACACAAGCTTCCTCTTCTTCTTCTTCTTCTTCTTCTTCTTCTTCTTCTTCTTCTTCTTCTTCTTCTTCTTCTCTACCTCATTCTTCTATTTTTTCTTTTCCTCATTCTTCTTCTTCTTCTTTTCCTCGTTCTTCTTCTTCTTCTTCTTCTTCTTCTTCTTCTTCTTTTCCTCATTCTTCTTCTTTTCCTCATTCTTCTTCTTTTTCCTCTTCTCTTCATCGTTCTTCTTCTTCCTCTTCTTCCTCTTCTTCTTCCTCATTCTTCTTCTTCTTCTTCTTCTTCTTCTTCTTCTTCTTTTCCTCTTTCTTCTTCTTCTTCTTCTTCTTCTTTTTCCTCTTCTCTTCATCGTTCTTCTTCTTCTTCATCTTCTTCTTCTTCCTTTTCTTCCTCTTCTTCTTCTTCCTCTTCTTCTTCTTCTTCTTCTTCTTCTCCTCATTCTTCTTCTTCTTTTTCTTTTAGTCTTCCTCATTCTGTCTTCTTCTTCTTCTTCTTCTTCTTCTTCTTCTTCTTCTTCTTCTTCTTCTTCTTCTCTACCTCATTATTCTCCTCTTTCTTCTTTTCCTTATTCTTCTTCTTTTTCTTCTTTTTTTCTTCTTCTTCTTCTTCTTCTTCTTCTTCTTCTTTTCCTCATTCTTCTTCTTCTTTTTCTTCTTCTCTTCCTCGTTCTTCTTCTTCTTCTTCTTCTTCTCTTTCTCATTCTTTTTCTTCTTGATTCTTTTTTCTTCTTCTTTTCCTCATTCTTCTTCTTTTTCTTCTCCTCTTCCTCATTCATTCATTCTTTCTTCTTCTTCTTCTTCTTCTTCTTCTTCTTCTTCTTCTTCTTCTTCTTCTTCGTATCGTGTCCCTTCAGGACATTAGCGATCATGGCTCTCCATTTCTGTCCTTTATGGTGCTTAAAACATTCTGATGTTTGCCATCTCTCTGCTTCACCATCCATTTACTCAAGCTCTCCAGGTAAGTTACGCATCCCTTTCCTCTGTCTCTCTTACCTTCAATCTGTATAAAATGGTAATATTTGCCGTTTCCCTCTAGGGAAACATTTTGCATTCATTGACCGATCAGCCGGTGCTATTGTCGGTTGAAATTTATAAAATTTCTCTCTTAAAATATTTTTTCAGGAAAATAGGTTTATCAAATCCAGTAACTGTTATCGCTCTTTGCAGTGTTGATGGGGATTTTCTTCCTAACCTTTATTTTAAGTCATATGGAATGCCAACATTCTGATCAAGTCGTTGGTCTATCTTCCACTTACATGTGCCATCCATTTTAGTTGTCGCTGTTGCTGGCAGTCCTCAAGTGATGTGGCGTCTTTTATTTGGTCGAGTTAATTGTTTGTGATTCTGTAGAGCAGGTGGTTCAAAGAGAGATATTCTTCGCTAACACCGGTAGATTTCTGAAATATATTTTAAATCATTAACCTGATAGATAGAAAGAAAAAATTAAATAAATATTAAAGGTAATTTTATCAGTTTCGTTTTCTTTGGCATTTATTTAATGTTTAATATTATATTTAATATTTAATATTATAATATTATATTATAATAATATTATTATATTATAATAGTATAGTTAATATATAACATTATCGGTTTCCTTTTTTTGGGGAATTTATTTAATGTTTAATAATATATTTAATATTTAATCTTATAATATTATATTATAATAATATTATTATATTATCATATTATATTTAATATTTAATATTATCGGTTTCCTTTTTTGGAATTTATTTAATGTTTAATAATATCTTTAATATTTAATATTATAATATTATAATATTATATTATAATAATATTATTATATTATAATATTATATTTAATATTTAATATTATCGGTTTCCTTTTTTTGGGGAATTTATTGACTAAGCAGCCAGAAAGAAAAAAGATAGAAAGTAAGAAAAATAGAAAGAAAGAAAGAAAGATAGAAAGAAAAAAAGAAAGAAAGTTAAATAGAAAGAAAGAAAGAAAGAAGGAAAGAAAGAAAAATAGAAAGAAAGAAAAACATAGAAAGAAAGAAAGAAAGAGAGAGAGAAAGAAAAAAGATAGAAAGTAAGAAAAATAGAAAGAAAGAAAGAAAGAAAAAAAGAAAGAAAGTTAAATAGAAAGAAAGAAAGAAGGAAAGAAAGAAAAATAGAAAGAAAGAAAAAATAGAAACAAAGAAAAACATAGAAAGAAAGAAAGAGAGAGAGAGAGAAAGAAAAAAGATAGAAAGTAAGAAAAATAGAAAGAAAGAAAGAAAGATAGAAAGAAAAAAAGAAAGAAAGTTAAATAGAAAGAAAGAAAGAAAGAAAGAAGGAAAGAAAGAAAAATAGAAAGAAAGAAAAAATAGAAAGAAAGAAAAACATAGAAAGAAAGAAAGAAAGAGAGAGAGAAAGAAAAAAGATAGAAAGTAAGAAAAATAGAAAGGAAGATAGAAAAATAGAAAGAAAGAAAAAGAAAGAAAGAAAGAAAGAAAGAAAAAAAGATGGTTTTTATTGCCTTTCCTCTATCATACCTAGACTTGATGAATTTAAGCGCAGGTCTACGGAGTAGTCCAACAGTCACGCAACAATTGGGAGAAACATAAACTTGTGAAATAGAAACCAGGAAAAATTTGCTTGACATCATCTTCCATAATTAAACCAATAAAAATTCTTAATAATATATTGTCTCATACAGAAACATGATTCCATTTGGTAAAGAAATATAAAATTTGCAAGGTTATCAATTGTAATGAGAGTTTTGGAACACCCTGTAGCTCTCATCAATTTACAGTTGTGTTGTCTAGATATAACCGTAAGTTCTATGCTAAGAGTTTCTTTTTCGCACTTCTCGCTTGTGGAACTCTCTTCCGGCTTCTTGCTTTCAAGCCAACTTTGATCTTCAAGGATTTAAATGCAATGACAATCGTTATCTATTGTCTTCCTGATTACTTTTCTTTTAATGTTCCCGCTACTTAATAATGTTTTTTCTTATTCTTTCATACCCAGGAGCCGTTCGTGTCGTAGTGGCTTTCTCGCCTTGCTTGAGGTGTATTGATTAAAAATAATATTCATTCTTTCTTCTTTTCTTTATTTTTTTTTTAAATTCTGCCGCTACACAACCTCTTCTACGTCAACTACCCTAGTTGAGGTCCAAGCAGTCGGCGAACCTCCCCGACTCAAGTAAAGACATCGTCAACCTGCGCGCCTTCTTTTTCGAAAGGAGATGCACCATCCAAACTGCTCCCTGCTGTTAGAGTGGCCATAATTACTTTCGACCACCATCACGTGAGGTGTTGAAATGAGAACTCTCCATGTCATTGGGATTCAAGTGCATGAAATGGCGGATTATTCCCCCACCCTTTCACTCGATCTCCCCGTTTTTTCTCACGTGCATTTTTTATTACTCTTGTCGATTTAATGATACCTAGCTTGTTTTTTTTTCTTTCTTTTCGAATCCTTTCTTTCTTTCTTTTTTTTTTTTTTACTTTCAATCTTTTTCGTTATCATTTCCTCTCTCTTTCTTTTATACAAAATTTACGTCTTCTATCCGTCTTTATTTTTCTTTCGTTATTTTCCGTTCTTTCTTCTTCACTTTTATCTCCGACTCGATGCTTTATATTCGCATTCTTTGCCTTTCTTTCTTTTATATTCTATGCTTTCTTTCATACTTTTCTATTTCTTGCTTTCCTTCTTTTCTAATTCTTGCTTTATTTCTTCTCTATTTCTGGCTTCCTTTCTTTCTTTTCTATTTATTACTTTCTTTCCTTCTTTTCTATTTCTTGTTTTCTTTCATTCTTTTCTATTTCTTGCTTTCTTTTATTTTTTTTCTATTTCTTGTTTTCTTTCATTCTTTTATATTTCTTACTTTCTTTTTTTTCTATTTCTTACTTTCTTTCCTTCTTCTCTATTTCTCGTTTTCTTTCCTTCTTTTCTATTTCTGGGTTCCTTTCCTTCTTTTCTATTTCTTGCTTTCTTTTATTTTTTTTCTATTTCTTGTTTTCTTTCATTCTTTTATATTCCTTACTTTCTTTCATTTATATTTCGGGCTTCCTTTCTTTCTTTTCTATTTATTACTTTCTTTCCTTCTTTTCTAATTCTTGCTTTCTTTCTTTTCAATTTCTGGCTTCCTTTCTTTTTTTTCTATTTCTTGCTTTCCTTCTTTTCTATTTCTTGCTTTCTTTCCTTCTTTTCTATTTCTTGCTTTCTTTCATTCTTTTCTATTTCTTGTTTTCTTTCTTCTCGATTTCTGGCTTCCTTTCTTTTTTTTCTATTTCTTACTTTCTTTCTTTCCTTCTCTATTTCTTGTTTTCTTTCATCTCTTTTATATTCCTTACTTTCTTTTATATTTCAGGCTTCCTTTCTTTCTTTTCTATTTCTTGCTTTCTTTCCTTCTTTCCTATTTCTTGCTTTCTTTCATTCTTTCTTTTTCTTGCTTTCTTTTCTGTTTCTTTCTTTCTTTTTCTATTTCTTGCTTTCTTTCTTTTCTATTTCTCGCTTCCTTTCCTTCTTTTCTATTTCTTGCTTTCTTTCATTCTTTCTTTATTTTTTTCGTTCTCACTTCCTATTTTTTTTTAGATTTTCTTTCTTCTTTCTGTTGTCGTTTCTTCCCATTTTTATACAAAATTTTACGTCCTTTCTTTTCCTTTTTTCCCTCTTTCTTTCTTTCCTTCTTTCTTTCACCCTCATTTCTATCTCCTTCTGTTCCTCATACTTTCTTTCTTTGGATTTCCTGCTTTCTTTCTCTTTTTTATTCTTTGTTTTCCCATTTTTATTAACGTCCTATCTTCTTTATATTTTGTTTTTTTCTTTCCTTCTTTTTTTTTGTAGCTTACTCCCTTATTTTTCATACAAAATTCATTTAATTTTCTTTCTTTTTTCCTTCCTTCTTTTCCATTTTTGATATATGTACTTTCTTTCTTTCTTTTCCCTTCGATCCACTTTACTTTGACTCCTACATTCTGTATGTGCATGTGTGTGTATGTATTTGTGTGTGTGTGTGTGTGTCAATGTAACGTCGGGTGCTCTAGATGTTAAGACTTTCTTTCGATTCTCTTGTCTGACCCAACCACGCAATTTCTAATTGAGTTAATTAGAAGAAGGCAATAAAATTGTAAGTGATATCTCCCGCTTCAGGAAGGACGCTACGAAACACTAATCCAATGTTTGCTTTTCGCCGATAGAACAAGAAGTAAAAACAAAACCCTAAGAAACAATTACAATTATTTCCTCCTTGTTTCCCCCACCTTTTCTCGCTTAGCTTCAAAGTGTCCTCTTTCTTTTCTTTTTTATCTGTTATGCTCTTTCAAATTTGCTTTCTTGTCCTTTCTTTCCTTTGTTCTTTCTTTCTTTCGTTCTTCCATCATTTCTTTCTTTCTTTCTTGCCCTTTCTTTCTTTCCTTTGTTCTTTTTTTCTTTCTTTCTTTCTTTCTTTCTTCCATCATTTCTTTCTTTCTTGTCCTTTCTTTCCCTTGTTCTTTCTTTCTTTCGTTCGTCCATCATTTCTTTCTTTCTTTCTTCTCCTTTCTTTCCTTTGTTCTTTCTTTCTTTCGTTCTTCCATCATTTCTTTCTTTCTTTCTTTCTTCTCCTTTCTTTCCTTTGTTCTTTCTTTCTTTCTTTCCCTTTCTTTCTTTCGTTCTTCCATCATTTCTTTCTTTCTTTCTTGTCCTTTCTTTCTTTCTTTCTTTTTCTTATCCTTTATTGCTTTTCCTTCTTTTCATTTACTTTCATTTATCAATTCATTTCCTGATTTTCTCTTCCCGTCTTTATGTATTTCATTCTTTCTTTTCACATTCTTTCATTATATCGTTTCTTTCCCATTTTTTTTCCATCTATTTCTTTACGGTTTCCAAAATTTTCTTCTTTATTTCGTCATGTCTTTAGATTTCTTCTTTCCTTCTTTTTATCGTTTCATTCCCTTTTTTATCGTTTCTTTCCTTTTTTATCGTTTCTTTCCTTTTTTATCGTTTCTTTCTTTTTTTTTTGTATCTTTTTCTTTATTTTCATTTTTTTCTTTATTTCGTAGTATCTTCCGATATCTACTTTCCTTCTTTTTATCGTTTCTTTCGTATTTTTTATCGTTTCTTTCCTTTATTTTTTATCTTTTTCTTTACGGTTTCCATTTTTCCTCCTTTATTTCGTAGAATCTTCCGATATTTCCTTTCCTTCTTTTTATCGTTTCTTCCCTTCTTTTTTATCGTTTCTTTCATTTTTTATCGTTTCTTTCCTTTTTTATCGTTTCTTTCTTTTTTTTTTGTATCTTTTTCTTTATTTTCATTTTTTTCTTTATTTCGTAGTATCTTCCGATATCTACTTTCCTTCTTTTTATCGTTTCTTTCGTATTTTTTATCGTTTCTTTCCTTTATTTTTTATCTTTTTCTTTACGGTTTCCATTTTTCCTCCTTTATTTCGTAGAATCTTCCGATATTTCCTTTCCTTCTTTTTATCGTTTCTTTCTTTTTTGTATCTTTTACTTTTCCGTTTCGAACATTTATCAAAGAGATCTTAGATTTTATAACCTATTTCCCAATGCTTCAAAATGTTCAACATGCGCACCACCTGTGACACGACACACGTCAGGTCAGTAGTCCAGCTCTTGCCAAACACGCTGTAGCATGTCTTGCGTAACATTCTCCAACACCTCAGTGCGGACTCATCGCAATGAGAATCTACCAGGAAGATGAACCAGGTGTACCAGTCATAATGACAATGTGCTGTTGAAATGGCCGCCACGTTCACTTACCTTGACACCTTGTGATTCTTTTTTAGTATGCGGCTGTTGGAAAGGACAGGTCTATATACTCCTCTTCCTACGAGCCTAGAGGAACTTAAGCAGAGAATCAATGGGAAATGTTACGCAAGGAATGCTACAGCGTGTTTGGCATGAACTGGACTACCGGCTTGAAATCTGTCGTGTAACAAGTGGATCGCATATTGAACATTTGTGAAGCTTTGTGAAATTGATTATAAAATCTACATCCCTTTGAATATCTTGTTCGAATTCCGATAAATAAATCTTTTATTGTTCAACATTTAGTCTCTTTAATTTTGTCTGCCTAACATATGTAGTTATTCAGATAATCCCATTTTAAATGATGCAAATATCTGTGAAATCCTATACATATATATATGTGTGTGTGTGTGTGTGTGTGTGTGTGTGTGAGTTTGTGTGTACATATATATATATATATATATATATATGTATATATATATATTTAAAAAAAAATTTCCTTTGTTCTTTCAATCTTTCGTTCTTCCATCATTTCTTTCTTTCTTTCTTGTCCTTTCTTTCTTTCCTTTGTGAAACCCTATACATATATATATATATATATATATATATGTGTGTGTGTGTGTGTGTGTGTGTGTGTGTGTGTGTGTGTGTGCATATATATATATATGTGTGTATGTGTGTGTACATATATATATATATATATATATATATATATATCCGATGCGATGAGAACGAAAGTAATATATAAAATATATAAATTCCAACGTTCGCAGCGTTAATTCAAAAAAGAGCTCGATACAGGTAGTAGAGCGATCATTATTTATTTATTATAATTTTATATAGACAAAACCATTTTACTCACAACAAAGATGCAACTTGGTTTCAGTGCATTTTAACTGCACATCTACGGGTGAGGGTCGGACCTTCACCCGTAGATGTGCAGTTAAAATGCACTGAAACCAAGTTGCATCTTTGTTGTGAGTAAAATGGTTTTGTCTATATGATAAAATTATAATAAATAAATAAATAATATATATATATATATATATATATATATATATATATATATATATATTTAAAAAAAAAATCCTTGAATAGTGGACGCGATCCACGAAACTGCGTAGTAAAGTAAAAAATAATCCAAAAAGTCACAAAACGGAGATTAATTTACACTAAGAAAATGTTCGTATTATAAAAATTATATATGTGTGTGTGTGTGTGTGTGTGTGTGTGTGTGTGTGTGTGTGTGTGTGTGTGTGTATTTCTTATTGCTGTAAACGTTATTTTTACGACGTGTATAAAGGCGGCCATGTTTTTCCAGAATATGAACTGCCAGCCTTTGATGGCTGAACAGTCGAACTCACTGCCTTCGGGCAGAGAGGAACCCGGACAAGGCTCCGCTGAGGGGCAGGGTCTCGTTCTGGGAGGTAGACTGTCCCTGAACCCGTTTTTTACGGGTTCCAACAGTAAATATTTTTTGGCCGAGCCTATGGGCTCGGAAAGCCCACGTTAAACCCGGCCTTGTGCCACATGTAACCCTCGTGGGGAGGGGATAAATATTAACTGCCAGCCTTTGATATCGAAGACTGAAGAATTACGGAACAGCTGCTGGTGGTTTTGGCGATATAGTCAGATCCAGTAGAGTGTCTGACTCGTGAGTGTTAATCTTTAACGCTGTTTCATTGAACAGATTACGTACAGCGCTGGATTCTATAATGATAGACTATGGTGAACATGGTCAACATGACACACTGACATTCGCATTTATTATATAGATATTTTTATAGCATGAATTACGTCTACTCGCATGTACATTTACTTCATTAAGACTCTCGCATGCGCATTAGAGATAATTTATATTGTTTATAATGAAATAAAAACAGCACTTCTTCAACATATATATATATATATATATATATATATATATATATGTGTGTGTGTGTGTGTGTGTGTGTGTGTGTGTGTGTGTGTGTATACGGAGAGCGAAAATTTTCTATGAAAATTTCTCGGACATTCAGGCCGGTAAATGTTATTTAATACTGTTTATTATAAAACAGAGCATTTGCTTAAATATTTGTATCTATAAAAAGAACATTAAACATAATATAAATGTCTTTAAATAAATTGTCGGACTATGTCCAATTCTAAAATATATGACGTCATTTGTTTACATTTGATACGCTAGAGCAGATATGAATAGAAGAGATTCATGGAAGATTTAAGTTTAAAGATAGTAAAATCGACCTTACTAACCAGACGCTCATCTGTGGCCGAACGGTTAAGGCACATCACGCGAAATGATGGTTCCGTATAGGATACAGGTTCGATTCCTATCGGAGAGCGAAAATTTTCTATGAAAATTTCTCGGACATTCAGGCCGGTAAATGTTATTTAATACTGTTTGTTATAAAACAGAGCATTTGCTTAAATACTTGTATCTATAAAAAGAACGTTAAACATAATATAAATGTCTTTAAGTAAATTGTCGGACTATGTCCAATTCTAAAATGTATATATATATATTAAAATTATTATTATAAATGTTATTTTAGTGGATAAATATCTACTAAAATAACATTTATAATAATAATTTTTAAATCTACATACGTAAATAAATATGAAGAGTGATAACGATTATCAGTACAGACAATTCGGCTTCGAATGTTAACGCGAAATAAAACTCTGAGCAAAGACACAAATCTAATTCTACTTGCGCTCAGTCACATCGCCAGTCATCTCGATAAGTTATTTCCCCAATTGAAATCTACAATGGTTGAAGAGAAGAAAGTGGGTCAGTAACTACTGGGGCAAAGGACTATCCCATAACCAAATTGCATACCTAAGAAGCGGGGGCTGAAACCTGCTGACCCCGCTGCCATCTTGACAGTGATTAATCGAATGTATCGAGGTGTTTATTTTACTGCCGGAATCTGCTTCTAATATATCAATCCAATGCAGATATCAGTACGCCCTTACGCATGCGTGCAGGAATCTTAAGGTACATTCTTGCTTTCCGCTTGTGTTTTGAAATATCCGCGTGAAATAGCGAAAAGAAAGAATTAATCTAAGCAGACGTGAGACGATCACGTTCACAGAGAACAAGAAAAAAAAGGAAAAAATGCCAGTGTGACCGATAAAGAGCCACTTAATGAAGACAAGATTCGAAACCCTCGCCTTTTTCTGAGATTCCTCCACGGGGACTTCACTTCCCTTTCAGATCTCCTTCCATACTCACTGCACAGCGTTTGCATCGATAGTGACGGCCTCTTTTAGACGCCATTATCGCCAACTATCAACATTTTTTTTCCGCTTTGGCGCCTTTTTGGTCTACGGTCGTCTGCTACATCCTATGGCTCATTTCACACCCAATGTTTGGACACGAAAATATTCAGGCGCCATATTCGGAACTCTGAGTTTTTGACAGAGGTAAAAAAAATGACTTGACAGCGAAAAAATGCTTTTTCTTTCTCTTTTTTTAAAACATTTACTGTGTTAACCTTTTCTGTTATTTCATCTTCAAAAATATTTGAAAAATAAGATAGATAGGTACGAAAGGACCGAGATAGATAGATAGATAGATAGATAAATAGATAGATAGATAGATAGATAGATAGATAGATAGATTTCAACAGACTGAGATAGATAGATAGATAGATAGATAGATAGATAGATAGATAGATAGATAGATAGATAGATAGATAGATTTCAACAGACTGAGATAGATAGGTAGATAGATAGATAGATATGAACAGACTGAGATAGATAGATAGCTAGATAGATAGATAGATAGATACATAGATAGATAGATAGATTTCAACAGACTGAGATAGATAGATAGATAGATAGATTTCAACAGACTGAGATAGATAGATAGATAGATAGATTCGAACAAACTCAGACAGATAGATTTGAACAGAATTTTACATATAAATATATATGTGTGTGTGCATGTGTGTGTATGTGTGAGTAAATAAACAGTCTGTTGTTTCACGCACATAAATACTTGCATGCATACATACGTATACATATTTATACATATATATGTGTATACATATATATATTTATATGTATACATACACATTTATTATATACTCTACATTTTGTTACATATATATACATAGGCGTGTGCGTGTGTGTGTGTGCGTACCACATTATATCTCACCGATTATATTTTTAAAATTTGGCAATAACCGTTCTTGGCATATTTACGATTTACCGAAGTCGACAAAAGATGCCAAAAATATCATCCCTGCCCAAATACATCTCAGTAAGCTATTTGGGAAAAAAATGTCATTTAAAAGTAATATATATTGTGAAAAAAATTCAACAAAAAAAGCTTCTTCCTCCCCCCTCATCTTCCATTTTTGGAGAAAAAAAAAAAAGACAGAAAGAAAGCAAAAACTCTTATTATAATCTTTGACTGGTGGTGAAAAGTTGTCAGTCTGACCCATTTCTCAAAATCACAGTCATTCAATGAAAAACCACCAAAATCCTGAAGTGGGACAATGGGTCGAGTAAAGATCTTTATAAGCATAGACTCACATAATTAAAGCAAAGGTCATTTTTTTGTTTGAAGATTGAGTCCAATTTTAAATATTTCGTAGGAAGATTTCTTAACATTTGTCTCTATAATACATACATTCATGTATATATATATATATATATATATATATATATATATATATATATATATATATATGTTCATATCTATCTATCCATTTCTATCTATCAATCAATATATCTCTTTAATTCGCTCTCGCTTTCGCTCTATTTACGTATGTCTCTCTTTACCTTTCTATTTACCTATTTCTCTCTCTCTCTCTCTCTCTCTCTCTCTCTCTCTATATATATATATATATATATATATATATATATATATATATATATATTGCTCTGTCACACTTTTTAAACGTGTGGGAAAGAACAAAAGCTGTCCCAGGATGCCGTAAGAATGTGAAGAAGAACGAAGTGTATCAGTGTTAATCCGCCGTGAAATTTGTTTTGTATACATACATACATACATACATACATACATACATACATACATATATATATATATATATATATGTATATATATATATATATATATATATATATATATAATAAAAAGACTTAAACACTAATATTCCATGGTCATAATTTATTCCATTGGAATCGTAAGAACGATCCAATTTCTTTTTGAATCTG
>OZ038509.1:51430337-51440337 GCA_964036315.1 Acanthosepion esculentum | reverse complement strand
AGACAATGGTGAGATTTGTTGAACCAGATTGTTGTGACGTAAGCGTGGTGTGACGTGTTTTTTTGTTTTTTTGTTTTTTTTTAATTTTAAGCGCCCCCCCCCCCCCGCTACTTCGCACGGGGTTACATAGATTGAAAGTGAGAGAAAAAAAACTGTGTATTGGGGGTAGTGAGTAAAGGATAAATGATGAACGGGTGTCCAAGACACCAGAAGATGAAGACTGACGAGTTACACAGTCGGGAAGTGCGAGAAAAGAAGCCGCTCGAGTAGAAGTGACGGTTACGTCTAACTATTTCAACGGTAAAATGGTGGTGTGTAGATGGGAAAAAAGCTCGACTGAAAATTTGCCATTGAAAATAATTATAGAAAAAGACAGAGAGAAGCCATATGTATGCGAGAAAATGACTGGGGTCGAGATGCTTAGTCAGAATCGGTTATATTGGTGAGCGTTCTTTGGATTTTGTCAAGAACCTCGAGATGAACAGCTGTGGCACCAAAGCAGCAGTACTCAATGCACGGACGAAGGGTAGATCTGTAAATATGCAAGATGAACTCTGAAAAGAAAAAAAAACTTTTGGCACGACACAGTGAGTTAACTTTCCTTGCAGTAGATACAGCTATTGATTCAATGTAGTCGTTCCACTTCAAGTTATTCCAAAGTTTGAGACGATGAAGGGGCAGATATTTGAGGACGTGGGCTCAAGTTATAATATGTGGATGGTTGTTTTTTTTTTGTGTTTGTATTTGTATTAGTATTGATTCAAGGATAATAAGTCAGTTTTGACTATTTTATTTTACTAGTGTTTCTAATATTAATATTAATGCTTCTTTCTTACGTTTTTTTCCTCCATCTTTTCTTTTTCAGAATTTTCTCTTTTTTCTTTCTTTCTTTCTTTCTTTCTATTTATTTTTTTATTTTTTATGCACATAATCTTTTTCCCTTATTTTTACTTTCTATCGTTCTTTTTTCCTCGTTTTCACTACAAACTTTTTATATTTCTTCTTTTTTGTTCTCTTTTCACTTTCTTTCTTTCGTCATTTTCTTTCTTTCTTTTTCTTTCTTTCTTGCATAATACTTCACTTCTCTTTCTTTCTTTCTTTCTTTCATAATGTTTCACCTTTCTTTCTTCTTTCTTTCTTTCTTTCTTTCTTTCATAATACTTCACCTTTCTTTCTTTCTTTCTTTATTTCATAATACTTCACCTTTTTTTCTATCTTTCTTTCATAATACTTCACCTTTCTTTCTTCTTTCTTTCTTTCTTTCTTTCATAATACTTCACATTTCTTTCTTTTTCTTTCATAATACTTCACCTTTCTTTCTTTCTTTCTTTCTTTCTTTCTTGCAGAATACTTCACCTTTCGTCTTAATTATTTCTTTTTCTTTCATAATATTTCACCTTTCTTTCTTTTTTTTCTTTCATAATACTTCACCTTTCTTCTTTCTTTCATAGTACTTCACCTTTCTTTCTTTCTTTATTTCATAATACTTCACCTTTTTCTATCTTTCTTTCATAGTATTTTACCTTTCTTTCTTCTTTTTTTCCTTTTCTTTCATAATACTTCACCTTTCTTTCTTTCTTTTTTGCTTTCTTACAGAATACCTCACCTTTCTTTCTTTCATTATACTTCACCTTTCTTTCTTTCTTTCTTTCATAATATTTCACCTTTCTTCATTGACTTGACAATTGACTTCAATGTTCTCTTTTAAAATATATATATATATATATATATATATATATATATATATAGTCAAACCTTGAGCCAGACAAACTCTTTCTTTTTTAAAACCCTTTTTTTCTCTTCGAGATTGATTTAACTATTGGTAAATCAAGAATTCGAAGGTTTGTCGACGCGAGTATAGTTACCTATATTTATAAAGCTCTAGGTTACCCTATCGAGCACTGTTTTAAATCAACTAATATGGAACTAGTAGACATAGGAGTTTGTCTGGCTCATTTGGTTTGACTAGGTCTCCTCTACGTTTATATCGAGCTCTTTAGTTAGTTGTTTAGTCGTATCGGGGTTTTTTCTTTGGGCCTTGAACCTCTATCTGTGCGATTATTTTCGACAGACTTTCATATTCCTGGTTCTTTCTTTGTAAAAAACCCTTTTTTTCCCACCTTCGAGATTGATTTAATTATTGGTAAATCCGGTTTTTCGACACGAGTATAGTTACCTATATATATATATATATATATATATATATATATATATATATATATATATTTGTCATCCACAGACAGACTGTTTCGCTGTTTCACATCTCATCAGTGTGGCTAGACGTCCGGTTGCCTCTAGCTAGGATCGAAACCCGACTGAATTTGCGTCAGTCGGAACTTCTCCCACTAAGCTGTCAGCGCACGGCAGGGATGAAGGTGAATTTTAGCGTGTTTATTTTTAGATTTAGATAAACACACAGTGGCTGACAGTGACTCAATTCTGCCGAAGAGTCGTGCAATATTAGCTTAAATAGTCACTGTTTACAAATTCACACCTCAAACCAGAGAGCTCAACCGAAATTAATTTTTCAGGAGCCAATAAAATATAAATATATATATATAAAAATATATATATATATATATAAAAATAATAAATAAAATTTAATAAAAACAAGCAAAATAATTTGACACAAATAAAAAAATAATAAACGACTTCCGGTAAAATATATGCCAAAAATGACTACCCACAATGCACCACTGACCCGTATATATAAATAGCCGAGAAAAATAACAGCACTCGTGGTCCGACGATTGCATCTAGCATGTAACAGACTGTCGCCTGTAAGTGTTGACTTCTATGTTCACTTTTATATATATATATATATATATATATATATATATATATATATATATATATATATATATATGATAAGCTTCATAGGTTTAGGGCATTCAGTGTGAACAGAGTGAAGTCATGCATGAAGAAACTCTCCTTTGAGTGTATATGTTAATATCAGAGCACGCTGTTTGGTAAATATTTGCCGAAAATAGATAAACGTCGTTTTTCCAATGACCAGCATTAAATATCGTCCTCTTTGTCAATTTTCTTTTTCCCGCCAAGAAAGAACATTATTTTATTTTTTTTTGTTGTTGTTTAACCCTGTTTAAAGATGGCTGCTTGGCTTTTACTGCTTCATCGCCGATCGAGCAATCATATGAAAAGGGATTAACGTCGAAAGGAATCTGTGGGGGTAGGGCTTTGGGCGTGACAAATTAAGAGTAAAAATAAAGGAGAAAGAGATAGATAGATAGATAGATAGATAGAGAGAGAGGGGGGAGAGAGGGAGAGAGAGAGAGAGAGAGAGAAAACAAGAAAGAAAATAGACGGAAAAATCCTAAGAATGAATGAAAAAAGAATTGATATATAATCGTATAGAGATGAGAAGAAAGAAAGAAAAAAGAAAGAAAAAAGAAAGAAAGAAAGAAAGAAAGGAAAAGAAAGAAAGAAAGAATGAAAAAAAGAAAGAAAGAAAGAAAGAAAGAAAAAAGAAAAAAGAAAGAAAGAAAGAAAGAAAGGAAAAGAAAGAAAGAAAGAATGAAAAAAAGAAAGAAAGAAAGAAAACAGAAAGAAAAAAGAAAGAAAGAAAAAAGAAAGAAAGAAAGAAAAAAGAAAAAAGAAAGAAAGAAAAAAGAAAGAAAGAAAGAAAGAAAGAAAAAAAGAAAGAAAGAAAGATGAAGGAATGAAATTCAAAGAAGAATAGAGGGGAAGGAAAATGGAAGGAAAAATGAAAGACGACAGCCATATCACGTTAACCCACAGTTTCTCGTACGATCACCGAAGTTAAGAAACATCGAGTCTGGTCAGTAACTAGATGGGTGATCGCTTGGGAATACCAGGTGCTATAAGCTTGGATGAGCGGGTGGTGTAATGGATAATGGCTCGGAATTGTTAATCAGAGAGCCGAGTTCCAACTCCAGTTGGGTTCGTTATATTCACTTAAGCGCAAACACCCTTGGCAAAGGTATAATCGCTACATTTCTCTCTCTATCTATGGGTTAATTAGTAAGGACCTCCAATCTGTGGTTGACTGGGGCAGGAAATGGCTTGTAAACTTTAATGCCTCCAATATGAAACTGCTCTCCTTCACCCACCACTTGCCTCCCATCAGAATGGCTGATTTCCAACTCCCTGAGAGCGCCTCGTTACGCCTGCTTGGTCTCACGCTGTCCACTGACATGAGGTGAAATAAATACATTGAATCAGTTGCTTCATCTACTGCAAGGAAAGCGGGTTCTCCGTGTCGTGAGTCCATCCTTCAAATCGGCAAATCAATCAACCATCCGTCCTTGCATGGAATATTGCTGTCATATATTGTCTCGAGGTCCCCCTGTACTCGACAAAATCAAGAGACGAATAAGCAAGATGATATGTCCCGATCTGGCATCTAGTCTACAATCGCTATCCCACAAACGTGACCTGGCCTCCCTCTATTCTTTTCTACAAATATTTTCATGGCAATTGCTCCGACGAGCTACTTTCGCTGGTTCCCAAACTGCATGAATTTAAGCGTGCTACTAGGTTGGCATCTCGGTCCCATCCGTTTACTGCCGAAACAGTTAAATGTAACCGCGTCTTCTACTCCAACAGTTTGTTCTCTCACACTTCCCAACAGTGGAACTCCCTTCCTCTTACTCGCTCCCTTCCTCTTACTCGCTCCCTTGATAACTATAATCTTCAAATATTCAAATGTAATGTCAATCGACATCTTCTGATTCACCCACGCCAAACACGCCTCTTCTCTACCCTCTGTAACCCCTTGCGTGCTAGTGGTACTCCCGCCTTGCTTGGTGTCCATTAACTTAAAAATAAATACCAAAAAAAAAAAAAAATAAAAAATAAAAAATAAATCATTATTATCTAAAAAATAATTATTACAATCTAAAAATATTTTCTGGCTTTAAATAACCTACAAATGTTTGATAAACCGTAAAAACGAATCAATCACTCAAAACAGAATATTAAGGAAAAATATTAAAAGTGTGAAAAGTAAGAGAAAATGTAGACAAATAAAAGTCATGTCCTTCAGGGCGTAGGTGATCATGGCTCTCCACAACTTCCTGTACTATTTAGCAATATTTGTCTTTTTACTATCACCTACACTCCATGTTCTGACATCCTTTAACACAAGCTAATTATGTAGGTTACTCACTGATTTTCTTTGTTCCAGACTTCTTGTGAGTGTCAAATTTTCCAAGCCTTCTTTCATCATTATACGTCCCAGAAATTTCAAATCGTTTCTTTCTCATTCTGACTATAAATATTTGCTTCTATTTTCATTAAAACTTCTTCGTGGAATAAAAGGCTTCCTAAATGCTATTCTCAGTATCCTACTGTAGAGCCACAGCTCTGTTGCGGCAAGATTCCTTCTACCATGTTTAGAGTGAAACAAAGGCACAACTGTGGGGCACCTAGTGAGTATCGACGTCAGTACATAATCGTAATAGTTTTCTAGACTGGCGAGTTAAGCACTGCCCAGTGACCTTGCTATTTACTGAGTTTAGCTTGGAACAATGTCACAACTGTGGATCGACTTCTATACATAAGCTCGTTAACCATTGCCCAATGATCTCGTTATTTACTGTGCTTAGCTTGGAACAGGGTCGCAACTAGTCTGAATCGATCTCAGTACATAACAGTCATAATTTTCTAAACAAGTTCATTAACCACGGCACAATGTCTTCGTTATTTACTGAGTTTAGCTGAGGATCGACATCGTTAGACGAGCAATAATCAGCCCCCCCCGTCTCCCTCATTATTATCACATTTTAAATTGCCACACCCGGCCGGGACCCGAGGAAAGAAAGAAAGAAAGAAAGAAAGAAAGAAAGAAAGAAAGAAAGAAAGAAGAGGAAATCGAACTAAAGAATAAGAGGAAGAAAATAGACAATAAAAAGACAAAGGAAACTTTAGGAAAGAAAGAAAGAAAGAAAGAAAGAAAGAAAGAAAGAAAGAAGAGGAAATCGAACTAAAGAATAAGAGGAAGAAAATAGACAATAAAAAGACAAAGGAAACTTTAGGAAAGAAAGAAAGAAAGAAAGAAAGAAAGAAAGAAGAGGAAATCGAACTAAAGAATAAGAGGAAGAAAATAGACAATGAAAATACAAAGGAAACTTTAGGGAAAAAGGAAAGAAAGAAAGAAAGAAAGAAAGAAAGAAAGAAAGAAAGAAAGAAAGAAAGAAAGAAAGAAAGAAAGAAAGAAGAGGAAATCGAACTAAAGAATAAGAGGAAGAAAATAGACAATGAAAATACAAAGGAAACTTTAGGGAAAAAGGAAAGAAAGAAAGAAAGAAAGAAAGAAGAGGAAATCGAACTAAAGAATAAGAGGAAGAAAATAGACAATAAAAAGACAAAGGAAACTTTAGGAAAGAAAGAAAGAAAGAAAGAAAGAAAGAAGAGGAAATCGAACTAAAGAATAAGAGGAAGAAAATAGACAATAAAAAGACAAAGGAAACTTTAGGAAAGAAAGAAAGAAAGAAAGAAAGAAAGAAGAGGAAATCGAACTAAAGAATAAGAGGAAGAAAATAGACAATAAAAAGACAAAGGAAACTTTAGGAAAGAAAGAAAGAAAGAAAGAAAGAAAGAAGAGGAAATCGAACTAAAGAATAAGAGGAAGAAAATAGACAATGAAAATACAAAGGAAACTTTAGGGAAAAAGGAAAGAAAGAAAGAAAGAAAGAAAGAAAGAAAGAAAGAAAGAAAGAAAGAAAGAAGAGGAAATCGAACTAAAGAATAAGAGGAAGAAAATAGACAATGAAAATACAAAGGAAACTTTAGGGAAAAAGGAAAGAAAGAAAGAAAGAAAGAAAGAAGAGGAAATCGAACTAAAGAATAAGAGGAAGAAAATAGACAATAAAAAGACAAAGGAAACTTTAGGAAAGAAAGAAAGAAAGAAAGAAAGAAAGAAGAGGAAATCGAACTAAAGAATAAGAGGAAGAAAATAGACAATAAAAAGACAAAGGAAACTTTAGGAAAGAAAGAAAGAAAGAAAGAAAGAAAGAAGAGGAAATCGAACTAAAGAATAAGAGGAAGAAAATAGACAATGAAAATACAAAGGAAACTTTAGGGAAAAAGGAAAGAAAGAAAGAAAGAAAGAAAGAAAGAAAGAAAGAAAGAAAGAAAGAAGAGGAAATCGAACTAAAGAATAAGAGGAAGAAAATAGACAATGAAAATACAAAGGAAACTTTAGGGAAAAAGGAAAGAAAGAAAGAAAGAAAGAAAGAAAGAAAGAAAGAAAGAAAGAAAGAAGAGGAAATCGAACTAAAGAATAAGAGGAAGAAAATAGACAATAAAAAGACAAAGGAAACTTTAGGAAAGAAAGAAAGAAAGAAAGAAAGAAAGAAGAGGAAATCGAACTAAAGAATAAGAGGAAGAAAATAGACAATAAAAAGACAAAGGAAACTTTAGGAAAGAAAGAAAGAAAGAAAGAAAGAAAGAAAGAAAGAAAGAAAGAAAGAAGAGGAAATCGAACTAAAGAATAAGAGGAAGAAAATAGACAATGAAAATACAAAGGAAACTTTAGGGAAAAAGGAAAGAAAGAAAGAAAGAAAGAAAGAAAGAAAGAAGAGGAAATCGAACTAAAGAATAAGAGGAAGAAAATAGACAATAAAAAGACAAAGGAAACTTTAGGAAAGAAAGAAAGAAAGAAAGAAAGAAAGAAAGAAAGAAGAGGAAATCGAACTAAAGAATAAGAGGAAGAAAATAGACAATAAAAAGACAAAGGAAACTTTAGGAAAGAAAGAAAGAAAGAAAGAAAGAAAGAAGAGGAAATCGAACTAAAGAATAAGAGGAAGAAAATAGACAATAAAAAGACAAAGGAAACTTTAGGAAAGAAAGAAAGAAAGAAAGAAAGAAAGAAAGAAAGAAAGAAGAGGAAATCGAACTAAAGAATAAGAGGAAGAAAATAGACAATGAAAATACAAAGGAAACTTTAGGGAAAAAGGAAAGAAAGAAAGAAAGAAAGAAAGAAAGAAAGAAAGAAAGAAGAGGAAATCGAACTAAAGAATAAGAGGAAGAAAATAGACAATAAAAAGAGAAAGGAAACTTTAGGGAAAATGGAAAGAAAGAAAGAAAGAAAGAAATGAAGCCACACGTGTTTTTTGGGGGAGGGGTTACTTCAGCTCCCCATTCCAGGAGAATCGAAATTACAAGACAAGAGAATTGTTTTAGTTTTTTCGTTTTTTTTTTTTGTTTTTGTTTTTTTTTTTAGTAGCTTCCGAGGCGAGATGGCATTGGTATCACTTGCGCTACAGTAGGCGCCCACCTATGTATGTATGGCAATTTCTGCGTAAATATTTTAGCAATGAAAAGATTGAGGCGAACTGGATGCCAAATCGGCCGTGTACACGAGGACAACGCACACGCAGGGCCGGGGATCTTTTTTTTTTTTCTTTTCATTTGCCTATTACATACTGCCGTTCAACAAGAACCACATCCCGGTCAAAGAAATTGGCGGCGGGATGTGTTCTATTAAATACATCGCAATATTGATTCCCATATTGCACGCCATAATTCGCCGCGGCTAAATTAAAAATAAACGCGAAAAGATAAGAGAAAACAAAGAGAGAGAGAATGTGTGAGTGTGCGCGCGCGCGCGTGTGTGTGTGTGTGTGCGTCTGCGTGTGCGTGCGTCAATGTGAGAGAGAGAAAGAGAGTGTGTTTGTGTGTGTGTGTGAGAGAGAGAGAGAGAGAGAGAGAGAGGCGGGGTAGAATGTATTAATAACAAGAGAGATAATTGATCGTACACAAGAACATATGAAATGGCGAACGAATAGCAAAGGGAGGTAATTAAGTATGCAGGAAAAGGCAATAGGTCTTTTTTTCTGAAATAAGTGGGCTGGATGGACGTACCAGAGGAGGACGACGACTCGGAATAGGGTAAGTGATTATAAAATGTGAGGTGGGGGGACAAACAGAGAGATCAGAGAATAGTAACACTTTCTGTTACCGATCTGTGCTGAGTAAGATAGATAGATAGATAGATAGATAGATAGAGAAGATAGATAGATATGAACAGACTGAGATAGATAGATAGATAGATAGATAGATAGATAATGAAAAGTCCGAGATAGATAGATAGATAGATAGATATGAACAGACTGATAGATAGATAGATAGATAGATAGATATGAATAGACTGATAGATAGATAGATAGATATGAACAGACTGATAGATAGATAGATAGATATGAATAGATAGATAGATAGATAGATAGAGAAAATAGATAGATATGAACAGACTGAGATAGATAGATAGATAGATAGATAGATAGATAGATAGATAGATATGAATAGATAGATAGATAGATATGAACAGACAGACAGATAGACAAATAGATAGATAGATAGATAGATAGATAGATAGATAGATAGATAATGAAAAGTCCGAGATAGATAGATAGATAGATATGAACAGACTGATAGATAGATAGATAGATAGATATGAATAGACTGATAGATAGATAGATAGATAGATATGAACAGACTGATAGATAGATAGATAGATATGAATAGATAGATAGATAGATAGATAGATAGATAGATAGAGAAAATAGATAGATATGAACAGACTGAGATAGATAGATAGATAGATAGATAGATAGATAGATAGATATGAATAGATAGATAGATAGATATGAACAGACAGACAGATAGACAAATAGATAGATAGATAGATAGATAATGAAAAATCTGAGATAGATAGATAGATAGATAATGAAAAGTCCGAGATAGATAGATAGATAGATAGATATGAACAGACTGATAGATAGATAGATAGATAGATAGATAGATAGATAGATAGATAGATATGAATAGACTGATAGATAGATAGATAGATAGATATGAACAGACTGATAGATAGATAGATAGATAGATATGAATAGATAGATAGATAGATAGATAGATAGAAGGACATATATCAGACCTTGATAGATTGAGAAACAAATAGCTATCCATAGACTTAGAAACAAAAAGATCGAGAGATACAACACACACACACACA
>OZ038509.1:51415337-51425337 GCA_964036315.1 Acanthosepion esculentum | reverse complement strand
AAATGCTTCGGTTTTCAGTTTGTTTTGTTTTTTTCGGATTTTGGAAGACAGATTATGGAATTTGTACGTAGCATCTCCCCAGCTATGGGTAAATTGCAGGAGAGACTTTGAATGGCAACTGGTCTACCGCAGAAAGAAATGGCAACCTACTGCGGGAAAATATCTGCCTCGTCAGTCATGTATCAAAATAGCACATAATTGATTTATGTTTCGTTCAATTTTGCAAACTAATCGATGAAATTTGAAAAGGCTGATTTGTTTGGGAAATACTTTGACAAAAACCCTATTTCGTGATTTAATAATTTAATAAATTTAATTTTCTGATATTTTTGACGGATATTCTTGGAAGTGAGCCACCATTCTGAAGATGAGAAATTCTGTGTATCATCCGCTCGAAACAATTCTTATGATGGTGAATTTTTTTTTTTCATCATTGATTATATCTAGTACCTCAAATAAGATCTTTAAAACATATCACTGATATACGGCAACCTTCAGTGGAAAAAAAAAATCTGCCTATCAGTCATATATCGAAAGATACATGATCGCCTAAGCGTGTATCATGCATGGTACAGAACTGACTGATATCCACTTATGTGCAAATAGTCTTGGGAAAGGTATGAATCCTCTTCTCAAGGCTATGGGTAAATAGCAGGACAGACCGGGTTCTATAGCCTTGGATTGCAACTGGCCTACTCCAAAAAGAAATGGCAACCTACTGTGGGAAAAAAAAATCTGTCTCGTCAGTCATGTATCGTAAGATACATGATTGCCTAAGTGTGTATCAATCATGGCACAGAACTGACTAAAAATGGGTCAGTTTGGGAATTGAACCCAAGAATAAACGATATTTCTTTAACACAGCTTATACATATACCCAGAGGGTAGTTTTATATAAATAACATATACCCTGAATGTAGTTTTAAATAAAATTCAATAAATATTGTGTACCTGTATTTGGCCATTACCTGTATCTGTATACAGATACAGGTAATGACGCTAGCCATATAATACACACATGGGCACCTCAAGGTGGTGTAATGGTTCACAAGCTAGAACAATTAAGACTGAATAGAGAGTTCGATCCTCACGGAGTGCTCCATACTTTCGTCCTTGTGCCACATCTAAGCTATGCTTGGAAATTCGCTATAATACTCACACGAATTTTTACGTGGTGAAATTAAGATTTCACGTAAAAATAATATTTTGTACTTTCTGTACATGTACACAAAAATGTGATAATATATAAATGCAAGACATTGTGACCACAAAGTTAAGCAGCGTCAAGTCTGGTCAGTACCTAGAAGGGTGACCGCTTGAGAAGACTAGATGCTGTATGCTTCGATGTGCGGGTGGTGTAATGGACAATGACTTGGAATTGTTAATCGGAGAGCCGAGTTCCAATTCCCGTTGAGTTCTTTATATTCACTTTCGCGCAAATATCCTTGGTTAAAGTATGAATCTACATCTTCTCTCCCCAGCTATGGGTTAATTAGTAAGATTTATATCACTAAGCAATTATTAACCCCCAACAATAAAATAAAAGGCAAAATTGCGTCCAAAATATTCCACAGAGATTGGTTCGCAGAAAGAAGCTGTTAGAGGGGACCTTAATTCTCACCACGAAAAGGATGTGGGTGGTTTGCTAATATGTCAGTGGCATGGCGGGGTTGGGAGGGCCCCTTGCCGTGAAGGTTAGAATGGGCGGAGCCAAGAAATGTTATTTTTAATAATAATAATAATAATTACGCGGACGGACGCACACACACACACACACACACACACACATATATATATATATATATATATATAGCTGGCCACTCGTATTCGAGGACACATGTCTACAAGGTCGGCTAGCCGATCCCTATTGTAGACGCTTGCTCAGGCACATTTGTGTTTGTTCAACAATACTGCAACTATGGTGGGCAGACCTTAGTTACAGTTTCTGGGAAAGAGCGTGTTATCTAGCGTGATCGACAATTTGAACAAGGCCAGTACGCTCAAGCCCTCGGGTTCCGTCTACCCTATATATATATATATATATATATATATATATATATATATATATATATATATATATAAGAAATTTGAAAAATGGAAACGTTTCTTTGAAAATTGAATTTCTTACGCCTTTCGCCTTTCTAGGCTTCATCCGATTCAAATACGAAAGAAAGAAATTTGTGTGCATGATTAAATAATGAACCATAAGACGTTTTTCCTTAAGATGGCGTTTCTCGTAATTAAAGAAGAAAAGAAAAAAGAGAGACTTCTAAAAAAAAATGTATATATATATATATATGTATACTAATATTTATTCTGTATCTTTTTATAATTCTTAGTTCATGTCGAACGTTGTTAATATATATATATATCATTTTTTGGGGATCGAATTAAAGAAAAATCCTCATCGCATTTTCAAAATGCCGCAAAATCAAGAAACATTGTCGAGATTCTGCATCCTATTTTAAAAAATTTGCACATACACACACAATATATATATATATATATATATATATATATATATATATATATATATATATATATATATATATATTACGCGAATCATTCATACGAAAAGCAGATAATGAAGTTAATGATATAAATGGCAAGAATCACTCTCGCAAACAATTTTTAATAATAAAATACATTAAAAGTGATTCTTGCCATTTATATCTTTAACTTCATTATCTGCTTTTCGTATGAATGATTCGCGTAATATAAATTGAACCTGCACCACATAATTGATATATATATATATATATATATATATATATATATATATATATATATATATATATATATATATATCGGGTGTAACAGCAAAATTATTCAAATAGTGTAACAGCAAAATTGTCCAGTTGTTAGATTAACTTCTGAAACGTTGTGTATTACAAATGATTAAAGATATCTTACTGGAATTCTCCGAGGTTTTTATAACACAACTGAACTCTACTTTGAGCAATACGAATGTATATTTACTCTCCAAGCTTAACAGATGAATCGTGATGAAATCGATTACAAACGAAAATGACATGTTCATCATTAATTAATCATAGCTAAGGTTCGGCAGCTCTTAAAGGTTTTAAATAAAATCCGAATATATATATATATATATATATATATATATATATATATATGTATGTATGACAATAGGAAAACAGTAATTGCTGACGCATTTCGTCCAATGTGGACTTTTTCAAAGCAAGAAACGAAATGAATTTAATTAAACAAAGAAAATTAATAAAAACAAAAAACAGAGTGTTCTTAGCAACGGGAATGTAGGAAACGCTATTTTCATATTATTTACTGAAAATAACGTCAGTTAATGTCACGCGTGGAGAATATTATCATTAATCTGTGTTGATGGATTCAACCATTTTCTTTTGATTTTAATATGTTTTTGTGTGCATTTGTTTGTGAGAGCAGTAATTTTGTTAGAAGAGGTGAAATAGGGAAAAAGCCTGGGCGTAGATTAATATTTGGGTATTGTTCTATGGCGGCACTCTCTAGAATTTTCCTTCTGAGTGAGTTATTTTCTTTTTTTATAAGTATAGAATTTTTAAAATCAAAATTATGGTTGAATTTATTTCTATGTATTACTAAGGCATTATTAAATTGTTTATTCTAAGGTCTCTTAGAAACGCGTCAGCAATTACTGTTTTCCTATTGTCATTTATTTATAAATATTGTCTTCTCTAAAAGTTAACTTTGATAAATTTTCATATATATATATATATATATATATATATATATATATATATATATATATATATATATATATTATTCCAGGATCATTTTTCAGCTTATTTAACATGATCTCCGCCCTCTCTAACCTTCTAACTTTCTGTCCTGGTCTAACACGGTGCCTCACATGTTTTACATTTTCAAGTCTTTTTTCACTGTTCTTTGGACTGTCATAGATGAAACTCCCCTCTCACGTGCCAAACGTCTTATGGATCGTGTTGTATCTTTTCTAAATGATCTCTTTAGCCTTAAGTTGAAATGATGATCCTTCTTCTGATCCCGTTTTCCTCTCTACTGTTCCCTCTTTTGTAAACCTATTGACGGATCTCTTGATGGTTGTTAAATGAACTTGAAAAATGGAAGCCAGATTATGAATGTTGGTACCATTACTGAAGGCCTGAATGATCTTTTTCCTCTCACTATTGCTAAGTTGAGAAGACAGTTGGGCTGACACAAAATGATTTTAACCTGTTCTCTTTCTAGCTGAAATAACTCTTTCTTACGAAAAATGGTGCCAAGCGAAATCAAGTTGGGCATCATGGTTAGTGTTGTTGTCGCTATCGATTTGTAAGGGAGGTGAGTTCTTGATGTTATCTGTCTGGAGGAGGCGGTTCCAGCACGCAGGACATTTGGAAAGTGCCTGAAAACCATACCACGTGTTGACCCAAGCCTTGTAAGTGAAGTTTGGGTAGACGATGGCTGTGCTAACACGAGGTCTCAAGTCATCGTGACCGAGGGTTTGAGTGTGCTGGCCTTGTTCAGACTGTTGATCACGCTGGATAACGCACACTCTCCCCAAAATTGTAGCTAATGTTCGCTCAGCATAACAGCAGAATAAACCAACTCTGTGGTTGCTGAACAAGCATAAATGTGCCTGACCAGACGTCTTCAATGGGGATTAGCTAGCCACCATAGTAGACGGGCATCATCGGATATGATTGGCTGCGCCATTTAGATGTTTTAATTTTCTTTCAGTTAACATTTTTTTTAAAGATTTTCTTCTCTCCCTCTACACACACACACACACACACACATATATATATATATATATATATATATATATATATATATATATATATATATATATATACGTACATACATAATTTAATTTTATTTCATTTATTACAGGTTTGGTTCCAGAACCGTCGAACAAAATGGCGAAAACGTCACGCAGCTGAAATGGCGACCGCGAAGAAGAAGCAGGAACAGGCCGAAGAAATGGAAGGCAGTTCCGACCTCGAAGACGACAGCTCGGATATTCCTAGAACACATGTTATGGCCCCCGACCAATCAGGATAAGATGGATTTACAAAAAGAAATGAAATAAAAAAGAAATAAAACAAAGAAGTTATTAAAAAAAATAAACAAAAAGAAAGACAGAAAAATTGACTAAAGTGAAATATATATATATATATATATATATATATATATATATATACACACACATACATATATATACATACATATATATATATATATATATATATATATATATATATATATATATGTATATACACACATATATATATACATATATATATATATATATATATATATATATATATATATATATATATATATATATATATGAACTCTAAAATGAAAAGGGAAGAAATTTCTTTCCTCAAAAAACAGATAACTTATACCAACAACTACAAAAAATGCAACAAAAAAAAAAAACAACAAAAAATACAAGAGACAATTGCAAATATGAAAAGTATTTACATATGAACATCGTAGGAGGTGATGAGAAGTTTTCAGCCTGACCATGTAATGATTAAAAAAAAAAAAAAAGTCGGGTGGGGGTGGGGGAACAAATTCTGACATTTGGTCAGATCAGATTTCTGGGAAATATAGGTCAGACGGAGAACTTTTTCAGTAACCCCACCCCCTGGTAAGGCACCTGATATATCAAAATTTCACTTCGCACTTCATTAAAACGAAGAAGAAATAGATGCTTACAAATCAAGGAAATGTTTGTACGTTTGTTTTCTCGTTATTATTTGTCATAACAAGATCAATTCTGTTAGTTATACAAACGAATAATATAAACAATAAAATCGCTTCGCCGTGGAGCATTCATTAACAACCTACCATTGTAGACCATTACTTCCGTGGTGAGTTCGACCCTTCTTCTTATTCTATGTACCGTATCCCTTCAGAACGTGGGCGATTATGGCTCTCCACAATTTCCTGGATCTAGGGGCTAAATGCCATCATATTGCCATAGAACAATAATTAAAAGCTAGTTTTGTAAACTATTCCTTTTGCTTTCTGCGCGCCCGAAATGTGTGACCATGAGCCAGACGGAACCAGTGTGTGTAAATATCAAAGACTAACACAGTGTTTAGTAAATTGACTAATTGGGGACTCCAAACTCGTAGTCTTGTTCCGTACCAAGCATTGGTTACTAAATGTAAATATGCATTTATTTTAATGCATGTCCCTATAAGACATACGCAATCATGGCTCTCCACATCTTCCTTCTTTAATATGCAGGAATTATTCTCAGAATGATATTCATAAGATGAAGCTAGTATTGTTTAACGCTGATGTCTTCTTTAAATGTCTTCTTTCTTCAGGGCGTGGGTGATCATGGCTCTCCACAGCTTCTTTTTAAAATGCACGAATATTCTCTGATGTTCAAAAAATCAAGCTAATATTATTTTACTGCAATGTCTTTTTGTAAAATGCCATCTCCCTTCCGAAAGTAGGCGATCATGGCCCTCCACAGGTTCCTTTTCTTTATTATCTGTGAATTGCCATGCTTTATTGGGAAAGGTAGTCGAGTAGTTTCCCGTTGCCTTCTTCACGGCTTGGAATTCATTTTTCTTTCTTTTAAACTCGTTGCCAACCAAAGCTAGAGAGCCGAGTTTACTCTGCTATTTAACCCATAACTGGGGGAGAGACAAATTCCCAAGAGACGGATTGCCCTTCCCATTGACATAAATGCGAGAGTGAACGCAGCAGACGGGAGTGAAATTGTCGCCTTCATCTTTTGGGGCCGATATCCGTTACACGCTGGGCATCTGGCTAAGTGGATTAGTGTATTGGTTAAAACATACTGAGTTCTCTGGCAATTGCGAGTTCAATCCCTGGACTTGGTAGTCCTGAAAAGTTATAGATTCTGGTTCTGTGGAATTTATTAAAGAATGACCAAGCGTATAAAAAAAAGGTCAATACATGACAATAGTATAATAATAAAAAACTTCTCTGTACAAACAGATAGGGATCTAAAGGTAAATAAATCGTATATAATCGTATGGAATCATGTAAAAAAAAACAACAACATATTTACTCATTGAGGTAACAATCTCTGCTTATGTGAAGGTGGCGGTTAACAGTGGCGGACTGTCAAGGGTATCAACTTGCCCGATGGGAAGTGAACCCCTGAGTGAGTGGGACCCTGAGTGAGTGGGGTCCTTATATCAAATAAAAATGCAATAAAGGAAAAAAAAAACAGACGATTTTTTTCTAGTAATAAAAAAGTTTAAGAACTTTTTAAAGTCATCTGCACACTATCGGTTACTCAAGTCCAATGCGAGAAGAACATTTTCAAAGCTAAAGATCATAAAGACAAGGTTAAGAAATCTGTGGAGAATTTGAAATCATGTTGCTATTCATTGAACAGGAATTTGTCAGATGAATTGGATGCAGAAGCAATTATTAGCAAATTCGAACAATCATCTTAGCGAAAACAAACGATTGCACTTAATATGGCGGACTGCATTCAATACTCTATTGTGCTTTTGAACTATCTGTTAATGTGTAAATTGTGCAGTAAACTATTTAAAAATATCAACCAATTACTTAAAATTAAAAAAAAATAAATAAAAAATTTAATGACCTTCGATATTTACATTTGGTATCTACTATCAGTAATATGTACAGTACATGTGCACTATAATTACTGAGATTACACTTTTTTTTTTCACAAAATGTACTTTTTTTTCCATATGTATTTTTTGAAAAATTTAATTGTTCGTTATGAAAACTAATTGACAGCATTTTAGTTATGGGTGAGCCCACTTTGTCTCATGGCACACAAAATATTTTAGACCCAGTCCGCCACTGCCGGTTAAGATATTCAGACGACTTAATAAATAAATAAATAAATAAATAAAAAACTTGAAATTAAAAGTGGAAAACATATGAAAAGACAACACAGCTACCTGGTGAGAAAACCTTAGTTGAAATCGAAAACAAAAAAAAAAACAAAATGTTTTTGATTGCAAAAATTTCTTATGGATTTTATTGAGTTTTTTAATTTTTTTTTTTCAATTTAAAATTTTTAAAGATCTTATTCGGCATTTTAAGGATTCTCGAAAAACCTTGATAATTTCATTTATTTTACCATTTCACAAGATTGATTTTTTAAGATATCGTAATATGAAAATCGATTTATTTGATTTTAGACCCTTTTGAGATTTTTGTTCGTCTCAGCTCTTAAAGCAAATATATTACTCTAATCTATCACGTGACAACTTGCAGTCTCTTCAGGTTTTGGGTTGAAACGTAGGAGTAGTACTTAAAACAAAATAGCAGATTCCAATAATAATAATAATAATGATAGTTTAATTATTGCTGCACAGTAGTTTAATTATATGCTTGCTAATTAGAAATTAAACATACTGAAAAATTGAGTTGACCTCAAATGCAGATTCTGTGGTGAATATCCAAAAACAACTGACTATCTTGTATCAGGTTTCACGGTATTAGTATCCACCGAATATAAGACTCGGGATGACAAGATGGGCAAATATTGGCATTAGAAAATTGGCAACTCTTATTGGAAGGAAACTGCAAGAAATTGGTATGAAAACCTTACTAGACCCGGTTACAGACATAGGACCTGTAACAGTTTAATGGGTCATTTCTTCCTCTGATGGAGGCAAATAAAACCTAAAAACAATGGCTCTCTCTTTGTCTCCTTCCCTCTCTCTTTCTCCATTTTTCATTATATATATATATATATATATATATATATATATATATATATATATATATATATATATATATGTAAGATGAAAATGTGGAAAAGACAAAGCAAAATCCGAATATGTGAGTTTATTGTTTTTTATTTTTATTTTTTTTATTTTTTTTCTATCAACGTCAGACGTTTCGGTCTAATAGACTATCTTCAGGACATGGTTATTGGAGACATATTTATATTAAATTTAAGTTAACATGAAGAGACGATAGATACAGGACTAGTGAGAAACAGAAAAAGAATTTCAGTTTTTCTGTTTCTGACTAGACCTCTATCTATCGTCTCTTCATTTTAACTTAGATTTAATATAAATATGTCTCCAATAACCATGTCCTGAAGATGGTCTATTAGACCGAAACGTCTGACGTTGACAGAAAAAAAAATAAAATAAAATAAAAAACAGTAAACTAACATATTCGGATTTTGCTTTGTCTTTTCCACATTTTCATCATACCGTCGGATCTACATCCACATATTTGCTTACATATATATATATATATATATATATATATATATATATATATATATATATATATATATATATATATATATATATATACATATATATATTGTTTAACCTATCTACACGCATTTTTACAGTCTTATTCAGACAAAAGACTAACCTTCATTTCTCTCTATCTCTCTCTCTCTCTCTCTCTCTCTCTATATATATATATATATATATATAGATAGATAGATAGATAAATAGATATATATATTCATTTATTCGAAAATTATACCATAAAAATGTTATAAAATCACTACAAAAATAAACATACATTATGAAACGGACAAAGTCCGACAATTATTTAACACATTTTTTATAAAAAGAACGTATAAACATAAAAAAAATGTCTTAAATATATATCTATATCTCTATATATATCTATATCTATGTATTTATCTGTCTATCTGTCTATCTATATATATATATATATATATATATATATATATATATATATATATATATATATAAATATCAGGTCATCCCATAAGTTCTGTCCGAATTTTGAAACAAGTGACCAAATGTTACATTTAATTACAGATTCAATCAACAATGTATTTTCCCTGATTATCTATGACTTCCTTCCATCTATTAACAAGCTTACTAATTCCATTACTGTAAATTCTTTTGGCTTTGACTCGAAGAACTCACAAATGTCAGTTTTAACCTCTTCCTGTGTTACAAAGGCTGTTTCTTCCAAATGATTCTGTAAGCTACGAAACAAATGGTAGTCTGAAGGAGCAAGGTCGGGAGAATAAGGT
>OZ038509.1:51395337-51405337 GCA_964036315.1 Acanthosepion esculentum | reverse complement strand
AAATATATAGCAGAAGCACTATACCAGATGTGGCAGCAATATTCAAAGCAAGGATGAATGGTAGACTTATAAATATGCAAGATAGATTCTTCTTTGGATTTTATCGAGAATCTCTAAATATAACAGAAACACTAGACCAGATGTGGCAGCAATATTCAAAGCAAAGATGAATGGTAGACTTATAAATATGTAAGATAGATTCTTCTTTGGATTTTATCAAGAATCTCTAAATATATAGCAGGAGCACCAGACCAGATGTGGCAGCAGTATTCAATGCACGGACGAATGATAGATTTGTAAATGTACAAGATTCTGATGAGAATTTTTTTTCTGTCACGATGCAGTGACCCAAATTAAAAATACAATTTAATTCCTTAGAAAGTTTTATCTTGGTGGATTAAGATGGGACACAATAAATACCCTGTTCTGTACCACACATTTGCTTGTGAGTTGCTTAATATTAACCAGTTTGTGCATGTCTCCTAGTTGCTGACTCACAGTGCATCTCGAGGAGTAGTGGGGAAGCATCCTGGCCAGGTTTCAAGGTTCGAAGAAGGAGGCAGCCAAATTGACTTGAGCATCACATGTAGATAATAGGGGGCTCTGTCAAGTCCATCTGTGCGGACTGGGTTACCAAGACATGTGCTTTTTCTATCAACACCTATCACTATATCATCTATATTCCTGGTATACCTTGGTGGGGTTTGAATAATTGTACCTGGCGTTACTTTTTGGGCGTGCTGAACTCTCGTCCAATAATAATAATAAAAATAATAATAATAATAATGATAGCAGCAACAAGACAGCTAACAAAATAATGATGTAACTATCCTCTGGAATATGCCAATTCAAACTGACAGGGAAATAAAAGTCAACAGACCTGATATTATCATAAAAGAAAAGAAATTTAGGAAGTGTATGCTTATTGACATAGCAGTACCATCTGAGAAAAAACACCTTCATGAATATTATCAAAATTGTTCAAAAGGAGGGGCCTGGAGATCGAGATTAACAGGATGTGGGGAATGAAGACTGAGACCGTACCAATAGTAATCCAGCTCTGGGCCTCGTGACAAAAGGAATTGACAATTTTACTACAGTGTCCCAGGTAACAACAACATAAAAGTTGCCCAGAAAATCGCCCTACAAGGAACATCCCATATACTAAGAAAAGTGCTATCAATTAAATGACAATTCTCCTATAGAGAATAAGGATCATAGTTTGGACCCGGCTCTACAAAGCACGAAACATAAGATACGCAAATAATAATAATAATAATAATAATAATAATAATAATAATAATAATAATAATAATAATAATAATTTACTAAGTGTCCCAGGTAACAACAACATACAAGTTCCCCAGAAGATCGCCCTACTAGGAACATCCCATATAGTAAGAGAACGGCTATCAATTAAATGACAATCCTGCGCTAAGAACCATAGTTAGGACCCGGCTCTACAGGATACAAAGAAGAAAACATAACATACACAAATAATAATAATAATAATAATAATAATAATAATAATAATTATAATAATATGAAGAGGAAGAAGAAGAAGGTTCACAGTCAATTTCTATTTCGTTTAAGCCACTAAAGATTTATTGTGAGAAAACTCAATGAATAGAAACTATAATATAAAAGATTATATTTATAGGTCAATCAGATTGATTCCCGATTTTTCGAAGCAACAGCAGGAGGCTTTATTCAATATCAGTAAGAACCTTTTCCTGTTACGATAGAAAAAAAATTCTCATTAAGTGTGGATACCAGACAGCTCTTCAAATATAGGAGATTTGATTGTAAAATAATTTTACAATCAAGTCTCCAGAAGAGTAGATCTATTTTCACGAGATTTGAGGCTAAAAAAGATAAAGAAATATTCCTAAAAGAATTCAATAGAGATATGATAAATAAGCATTCTAGAAGTATATATATATGAATATATATATATATATATATGAATATATATATATATATATGAATATATATATATATATATATATATATATATATATATATATATATATATATATATATATATATATATATATATATATATATAATGAATATATATATATATATTCATATATATATATATATGTACTACAGTTCAAAAGTTCGAGGCCACACCTGGTAATTTTTTTCAATTGGGCCAAAACGTAGTTGTTTTGTACTTTAAATGAGAAAAAATTATTATACATGGTTTTAAAAAAATTAGATTTAAAAAAATATAGAAATTGTATTATGACAGAAAGAAAAAAAAGCATTTTAGGATTAATTTAAATTTTGCTCTCGACTTTTTGGCATTCGTTGCAAAATCTTCT
Source organism: Acanthosepion esculentum (assembly GCA_964036315.1). NCBI lineage: Eukaryota > Metazoa > Mollusca > Cephalopoda > Sepiida > Sepiidae > Acanthosepion > Acanthosepion esculentum. The sequence continues at coordinate 51,403,007 of OZ038509.1, read as the reverse complement.
CAAAGTATTAGTTTCATAATTCATTCCAATCTTTTTTCAATGACTCTAAGAGGTCTTTTTTTTTCTTTTTTTTTTTACTCTTCTGTCAAGTTCATCCAGTGCTAATACTGGATGTGGCGTCTGACCCTTTGAACTGTCGTATACACACACACACACACACACACACACACACACACACACACACACACACACACACACACACACACACACAAATATATATGTGTTGGTTTTCTGGCGGTTTACCTTGATGAATCTAACAGTGATCTCATCCCACAGACCTCATTTTTGCTCCATATGCGGCCTCCTTTCTAAATCCCTAGCGGGTCTTAAGTGACACTTAAGATTATCGCACAGATTTTATAACTGAATCAATTGGTCAAGTTGTCAGATCCTAATACGTCGAAACCGACGGGACAGTACATTATATATATATATATATATGTGTGTGTGTGTGTGTGTGTGTGTGTGTGTGTGTGTGATAGAAATTATAATTAAGTAAGATAATTATGATTATGAGAGAATTATAATTAAGTAATCCATCGATTCTGAAACCTCAAGAGGATGCAGAAAGCACTGGACGGCTGTTTCGTCCTATATTTGGGACTCATCAGCGGTGCGCATCCACTATCGAGAATTGAAACCCGGACAGTTACAGTTGGTATGACGTTTGCCTGATAACGCAACTGTTCGGGTTTCAATTCTCGGTCGTGGATGCGCACCGCTGATGAGTCCCAAATATAGGACGAAACGGTCGTCCAGTAATTTCTGCATTCTCTTGAGGTTTCTTCTAGACTCGATGCCATTACTTAATTATATATTATGTTGTCCGAAACTAGTCGAGGAATCCAAATGAAATAATAATAAAAAAACGAAAGAATATTAATACACAACCCAGTGTGTCTGAAGATTTTTTAATATTTTTTATTGTTCAATATATATATATATATATATATATATATATATATATATATATATATATATATATATATATATATATATATATATATATATATGCTTAGTGTTATACAACACGACTGGTCTAGTAGATGGAAAACTCTTACGCGAAAAGCCTGAAGTCTATTGTGTGCTTCGTCTGTGCCATTTATTTGCCCTGACTAAGTGTATAAATAGTTCTGAAAAGTGTGGATTACCATGATTCGTTCGTTCTTATCCATAATATATAAGAGTAATTTGAAAGATGTTATCTTTTCCGCCAGCTATATCAATGAAAAATGCTTCGGTTGCAGGGGTCAGGCTGGATTTTGTTCGAGCAATCCAAAATTGAAGCAGTGCTGCCTAATATCTGGTCGTTCCATCCCCCTAGAAAGAATATTCTTGCGAGATGAACGAGGTGCCACGCTTTGTCCCCTAGCCGGGGAGTCAACCAAGCCTAAAGAGCCCAATCTCCGCCGCTATTTAACGCATACAGGGAGAGGAGATTCATTCTTTACCGAGCGTAGCAGGAGATGAGACCGAAAACTGAACCCGGTTCGATGGCAACATTTCCTGCGCCGTAGCCGTGGCGGTAAAAGCACCAGAACCCGTTAAAAAATAAATGAAAATTTATTCATGAATAATGACGTCATCTCCTTATGGGTAAGACTAAATTTAGTTTCGGTTTTGTATTATTTAATATATCAATATTATTTCAGAAAATAAAAACATCTGTTCCGATACTAAGAAATCATCATCAGTAGTTGTAGTAACATTAGTAGTATAGCCCAGTGGTTAGAACGTTTGCATTCTAACCATGAGGCCCGGGTTCGAATTTCGCCATGGTCGATTTGTCAGGAAGGAAAACTTCTTGATATTATCGGACTGAAGGAGCCGATCCAGTGTGCGGCATCTTTAGGAGTGAAATTGGGTAGACGGAACAGTTGAGGGCTGTTGATAGCTGTGCTAGCACAAAGTCACAAGTCATCGTGGCCGAGGGTGTGAGCGTGCTGTCCTTGTTCAAATTGTTAATTACGCGAGATAACACACTCTTTCCCAGAAACTGTAACTAAGGTCTGCTCAGCATAGTTGCAGGATAAACCACAGGTGGGCTCTGTGGGTGTTGAAAAACATAAATGCGCCTGAGCAAGTGTCCGCAATAGGGACTGGCTAGCCGCCCTAGTAGATGGGTATCCTCGAATACGAGTTACCTGCTATACTATATAGTAGTAATAATGTTACTAGAAGCACACAGACTTTTTTCTTCTCATGTTTCGTTCATCAAAGAATAAAGAGAAGTGACACTGCGTTATAATATATATATATATATATATATATATATATATATATATATATATATATATATATATATATATATATATATATATATATATATATATATATATAGATTCGATGGTTTATTACATTGGACTTGTAATCAAGATCCAATTCATCAGACATTCAAATTTGTAGGTCTGGATGAATTTACGATTCCATTGTAATAAATTATAACCATCGAATATTAGTGTTTGAGCCTTTTATTCATATATATATATATATATATATATATATATATATATATATATATATATATATATATATATATATATATATATATATATATATATATATATATATATATATATATATATATATATATATATATATATATATATATATATATTTTAAATAAAAGTAAAAACAGATCACTTTAAGGTTCCATGTAATAAATTATTTCACCATAGCCCTTTTAAAGGACCTCGGATCATCAGACTATACTTTCAAAGGTTGAAATGAAAAATGAAATGGAACCTTAAAGTGGTCTGTTTTTATTTTTATTTAAATTATTAGTTCTGATTTACATTGAGCTCTCTGGATTTTATCCTCCTTGGGTCTACCCATACGGATTACCTAGTTTTTCGTAAACTATATATATATATATATATATATATATATATATACGCACACACAAGGTGTTGGAAAATTTGGTACCATTTCAGATTTAAATATTTGAGTCACTACATAGTCTAGGTAAATGAAACTGTATAGGCTCATTGTTGAGCAAAGTAAGATTTATTTATCAAAATGTGAATGAGAAATCCAAAGGTATTTGGATTTCATGAGCCATTTTACAAGGTTTCTCTATGCGTAGCGCCTGTAACACGGGACATGTCATGTCGGCTGTCCAGCTCTTACCAAACACGTCGCAACATGTCTTGGGTAACAGTCACCAGGATGGCTGGAGTTCCTCTGGGCTTGTAGAAAGAACGCGGAAATAGACCAGTCCCTTTAAATAGCCTTCAGAGAGAAAAATCGGGCGAGGTTAGGTTAGATGAAAATAGTGGCTATTTTAAGAGCACATTGACTTTATCACCATCATAACCAATACAACTTCCTGGCAGATTATCATTGATATATACCCACACAGAGAGCTTCCAGTGAGATGACACCTCATCCGGTCCTGTTGAATTTCTTCCGATACTGGTGGTTGTCCAGATCCTTTTGTCAGGCACAGCCTTAATCTTAGAATCATTCATGTCCAAATATGCATTGCAGTTGGTGGATTTTTAGCGAATTCACTCACAAATGCCTGATGCACAGCTTTGTTCGATGGTGTTGGAGCATACTCTAACACACAAGACGCATTTTCTTATCCAGTGAATGGGATTTCTATACATGAAAATAAGAAAACATTAAACATAGAATGTTGTGTGATTTTTACACATGATTTTAAAAATTTGAAATCATTTGAACGAGATTTGCTCATATTATTAGAATACAAAATTATATTTTCTGAAGACCCCAAACCAACACACACACACACACACACACACACCAATATATATATATATATATATATATATATATATATATATATATATATATATATATATGATTATAGTGATGGAGGTCTTGTGCAGAGCCATCCACACTTTTTGAATGGCAGAAAGAAAGAAAAAAGAAAGAGTGATAAATAAATAAATAAATAAATAATGAAAGAAAGAAAGAGTGATAAAGAAATAGAGAAAGAAACAAAGAAACAAAGATACAAAGAAAGGAGCGAAAAAGAGTGAGACAGAAAGAAAGTAAGAATGAAAAATAAAGAGTGAGAAAGAAGGGTGAGAAAAAAAATCAAAGAAAGAAAGAAAAAATGAGACGGAAAGTAATAACGAGAAAGAAAGAAAGAGGAAGAAAGAAAGAATGAAAGAAAGAAAGAAAAAAGAAAGAAAAGAAGAAAGAAAAGAATGAATGAAGAAAGAATGCGGAAGAAAGAAAGAAAGAATGAAAGAAAGAAAGAAAGAAAGAATGAGGAGGAAAGAAAGAACAGAAAGAATGAGGAAGAAAGAATGAGGGGAAAAGAAAAAAAGAAAGAAAGAAATAAGAAAGAAAGAAAGAAAGAAGAGAAAGAACGAGGAAGAAAGAATGAGAAAGAAAGAAAGAATGAAAGAAAGAAAGAAAGAATGAATGAGAAAGAAAGAAAGTGAGTCAGATAGGAAAGAAAATGTATGGTGCAGTTTAATTTATGTTACATTAAATATTTAAAGAAGACCTAATAGTTTATAATTTTTAAAAAACAAGGATCATAACATTCATCGAGTGATTTGTAAGTTAATGCACTTTACAATTTTGTTTGCGAAAGGATTTCGCCATTTTATATCATTAACTTTACTAATCTACTTTTTGTATGAATGATTGATTGTAATCTATCCACATTGAAGAGCTGTGATACCGCGAAACTGTCTCTCTGCGGATGACTATATATATATATATATATATATATATATATATATATATATATATATATATATATATGGTGTTACTCGTTTGGAAAAACCTCTGATAGCTCAACTAGCAGTAGAACAAATCTTTGCTCGAGGAAAAATGGCAAATAAAAAAAAGAAAGAACCAAGAACATTAAATCAATGAGAAAACAATTGTCAAGTGTTTAATCTCCAAGTGTAAAGAAAAAAAACCGAAACGAGTAAAAAGACACCTACGTAAAGTGCTCAATACACTAAGTAGAGCAAAACCTAAGATAATCCTAAGGAGCCAGGCAAACCTACCTAGGTTTCGCCTAAACAGATCTTCAGGGTAAAGCCGGCTATATAAATTTTTATGTTATTTATCTCATTTTCCCGCCTAAACAAATTTGGAAAGAACTTATTTTATTTTATTTACTGATCTTTCAAAATTTTGCAATAAATAAACAAACAAATAAATATGTGGCAAGTTCTCTTGCGTTCAGAGCTACATCGGTATCTAAGAAACAAACAGTATATTACTTGAATAATTTAACGAAATAATACCCAAGACATCAATTCTAAATGGTAAGAAAGTAGCTCTCCATTCAAAAATCTATCTTTGCTCTGTTTAAAGCACAAACGCACCCACCCACATACACTCACGTACAGCAGCAAAGACACACCTACACACATTATCATTATTATGATAAAATGGAACTTATAATGAGAGTTCTGGCGGTTTGTGATACATTACATTTATTGAGAATCTGCTAGAAATTGATATATATATATATATATATATATATATATATATATATATATATATATATATATATATATATATAGTAAGGTAAAAAATCTGTTGCTGTATGAGCAAATCGATCCTAGTAATATGAAAATATTACAACTTAGGTAAAGGGATTTGTTTTATTATATATATATATATATATATATATATATATATATATATATATATATATATATATAATCCCACTGTACGTAACATTTAATTTAAAAGAGTACTGCTAAATATTATTTATTTTAGCTTATTAAAGCAAAACATGTTAAAATCGCTACACGGTTAGAATTACGTTTCAACACAACAAATGTGTCTCTTCGGGTGATATCAAGCCACTGGCGAGGGAAAATTAATTTAATCTCAAAATCAGAATACGTTTAAAAAAATAGGCTTGTGCGCTTTTCCGTTATTAACCAATCGAATGTGACCTACGCTAAATTCCATCCCACCGGAAAATATTTTAATGTAGGTTATGGCACGAAGTTGTCGGCATACAAATCCTAGACAATTTCCTTATAGACAGATACAAGTTGTGACATTATATCGTCAGATATATCTAAGTCTGGCGTTCAACTTTCCAAATAAGTAAAAGCTGTATGCTCGTTCAGCTTCTTACATAAAAGTTTATATTTGATAAATAATATATATATATATATATATATATATATATATATATATAGGAAGAGGCTGTTTATTTATCAAATATATATACATATATATATATATATATATATATATATATATATATATATATATATATATATATATATACGAGGCCTGTCTGAAAAGTAACGAGACGTATCCATTCTTCGATATGAAAGACATCGTCCACAGTGAGATCTTACCATTGGGCCAGACGATCAATCAGCAAGCATAAAAAAGAGATCCCGAGGTGTTTGCTTCGCTCAGTGAGCGAGAAGAGAAGAGACGAGAGTTGTTGCAGGAAAAATCGTGGCTGCTTCAAGACGACAATGCAACTGCTCACAACGCCCTGAGCATCCGGCAGTTCATGGCCGAGAAGAACATCGCCGTACAGAAACAACCTCCTTATTCACCTGATCTTGCTCCCTGTGACCGTTTTCTTTCCTTCAAGTTGAAGGGAATCATCAAGGAGATCCGTTTTGAAGGCGTCAAGGTGCATGTGGCATATTTGAAAAGTGCTAGAAGACCATACCACAGATTGACTTTGGGGGAGTTATCAATGATTTTGTTAACACAAAGTCATAAGTCATTGTGACCGAGGGTTTTAGCGTACTTGCCTTGTCCAGACTGTTGATTACACTAGATAATGCACTCTCCCCAAGAAACTGTAACTAAGGTCCGCTCCTCCTATAAACCATAGGTGTGCTCTGTGGATGTTGAACAGGCACAAGTATGTCTGAGCAGGAGTTTTCAACAGGGATTGGCTAGATACTAGATGAGTGAACAGCCATTTTTATTTACTACCCGCCCAAGATAACATACATGACAATAAAAGCGTTAAAAATTATGAGAAAATAGTTCAATTCATAAACCTCCTGTTATTAAAAACATATGAGAACATAAATTAATCCCAAATGAAAATAATTTAAATACTAATTCACATGAAAAAAAAAATTTAGGAACATATTTTGCACACTTTCAATTATTGGAATTACTTTCGAATTAGGGACAATAAGACGTATACACACCCAAATGGCCACACATAGAATGAAAGAGACCGATATGACTATATATATATAATTGTTTTAAATATAGGTCATTGGGACTTATACTAAGTTAAAACTTACTATTAATGTCAATGCTCATTATTGAACACATACAATGGTATCTCATTCCTATCGCCCAGTACTCTCTCCCGACTACACCCACCTCTTTTGTTCTGTCTTGTCTTCGTTGAATGTTATACGTAATAGGAGTAGGTAGGCTTTCCTACCGCCCGGTCTACACTCCTCCCCCCTCTATTGGACACGTTTAGAGGCCCAAACCTTGTTTCGTGTCTAGGAAGAAGTCCCCGGATTTCTCTCTCTCTGTCTCTTTCCCTTCTCCACATCCTTTCATTTCTCATTCCTATCTGCTCTCGCTCCGGATCTTTTTTGGCCCCCTTGCCTTGATCGACCCACTGTCTTTCCCTTTCTCCACATCCCCTCCCTTGCCACTCCGATCTGTTCTTCCTCCAACCCCCTCTTTAACTCCTTGCGTGATAGTGGCCTCCG
>OZ038509.1:51387837-51390337 GCA_964036315.1 Acanthosepion esculentum | reverse complement strand
CATATAGATATGAACAGGTTTAAAAAAGGATATAGATAGATAGATACCAAAACGATTATGATAGGTAGATAATGAACTTATATACAGCTATCATACGGTGATAGATAGATAGATAGATAGATAGATAAATAGATAGATAGATAGATAGATAGATAGATAGATAGATAGATAGACTGATAAGGACAGTTTAAAAAAAATAGATTCCTTTCATAGATAGATAAGTAGACAGACAGATAGATATCAACAGGTTTAAAAAAGGAGATAGATAGATAAATAGATAGATAGATAGATAGATAGATAGATTATGATAGGTAGATAATTAACTTATATACAGCTATCATACGGTGATAGATAGATAGATAGACTGATAAAAGAGTTTTTAAAAAATAGATTCCTTTCATAGATAGATAAGTAGACAGACAGATATGAACACGTTTTAAAAAGGAGATAGATAGATAGATAGATAAGAACAGGTTTAAAAACAAATAGATTGCTTTCATAGATAGATTGATATATATCTACAAGTTTAAAAATAGATAGATATATAGAGTGGGATAGGTAGAATGAAAGTGAGTGATAAAGATGTTTTTGAGAGATTAAACTAATCTTAATAAATGTTATTTATCTACAGTTAGTGAATTAATATGTATTTGTTTAGCCCAAACTTGGGAACTCCCGGTGAGGATCGAACTCACTACCTAAGCTTATCTGTCTGCGAGATGAGCTCATTAACAACGCTCTGCGGCAGGTGTCCATGATCATCTTTTTTTGTTTTCGTTTTCTCTGTGTGTATACGAAGATTTCCACTTTTTGTCGATTTTGAAGGCCGAACGCGTCGCCTCCATTTGTCAAATTGGAAAGCAATTCTTCGTACGCACGAACGTTATTTTTTTTTTAACCTTTTTTAAATTTTTTTGATTAATTTAATTTTTTGCCTAATATTCGAAGGAATGAAAAAAAAAAATAAATATAAATGATTTTTAAAAAATGAAAAAAAAAATTTTAAAAAGACGTGAGGGAACAATTTCAAATTGAATAAAATATCAATGTTGAAAACGGGAAAAAAATGTCGGTAATAATTAAAATAAAAACAAAAAAGGAAATTCAACAAAAATAAAGAAATTGTCGAAAACTTTTAAAATCGCAGACGAGAACTCTTGTTTGAGATTTGAGGGTGGGGGTCTGTACATTCATCACACTGTTTTTATTGACTCATCGCAAGTCATTGTCATCTACACTTTCAGGTGATAATATATAAATATATATATATATATATCATACTCACTCACTCCCTAAGAACCAAATAACACACACACACACACTTAACAGAGACAAATCCTCTCTCCAGAAACCAATAAAACTACCAAACTGACCAAGGGAATTCAAAGCAGCATGAATCCATCCAGCTCTTATCTCAAATAACAACTTAAAAGAGACTGTTTGACCAACACAAGGAATGTTAAAAAATTAATGTTAAAAAGATAAAAAAAAACAAATAAAAAAACAAATGAAAACTAGAGACAAAAGTTCATTTTCTCCATCAAGACATTCATTTCTGTAGTTCACTGCTACCAACAAGCAGAATTTTTGTTTTCTCCTGTTGGCCGAAACTAGTCGAGAAATCGAAATGAAATAATAATAATAAAAACGAAAGAATATTAATCTACAACCCAGTGTGTCTGAAGATTTCAACTTTTTTAATAATTTTTATCGTTCAATATATATATATATATATATATATATATATATATATATATATATATATATATATAAACCTCTTTCGGAAGAAAATTCCATGAATACCTTCTACAATCGACACGATAGCATCCACTTTTAAATATGAACAAATAAAAATGAAAGGGAAATTATTAAAATATAAAAAGGAAAAGAGAAAAAAAAAATGGCGAGCAAGTGTATATGCATTTAATATATCTATCCCTGCGATGTAATTATATACTCCTTGGACAACACAAAAACACCGACACACAGGAAAAAAATATAAAACAAATAATACTTCAACAATTATATAAAAACAGTCACACATTTAAGTCACACATTTAAGTCAGCATCATTTTTGTTCGTTTTTTTTATATAAAAAAGAAAACATTTAAAAAAAAAAAGAACTAAAACAATGATAACCAAGAAAAAAAAAATCAAAATCTGGATATTTTTATCTGTCTTTATACAGCGAAAAGGTGGCTTAAACTTTTGGCAATTTATTGTTATTATTATTATTGTTATTATTGTTATTATTTATTTATTTCATTTACTGCTTGATACAATCATTTTCCAAGTCTCACTTGAGATCTGTAGTAAATGAAGCAATTTAATGAGTTTTTCTAAGTATGCGAAGATTAATTATTAACGCAAGCATTTTAAATAAAATAGATTATTATTATTATTATTATTATTATTATTATTATTATTATTATTATTATTATTATTATTCCTTTGATTTCTCGTGTACACTCATTTATTTTCGGTTCCCAACCAGAGACCT
>OZ038509.1:51372837-51375337 GCA_964036315.1 Acanthosepion esculentum | reverse complement strand
GAAAAACGTAATAAAAACTTAAACAAAGTCTGTTTAAATGGATTTTTACTGTATATATATATATATATATATATATATATATATATATATATATATATATATATATATATATTGTGTATTTAGGCAGCTATTATTCATTTATACATGTTTCATTAAAGACGGCAGACAAGGTACTACGGTTAAGCTTTTTATTTAATTTTTCTTGTGTTCCAACAAGTGTTTTCTTTTCTGGACACAGCCTCATCAGAACCCATTTAAACACATACGCAAACTTAGCAGACTGCCTCCGAAACATACCAGTAGAAAATACAAGCATAATAACCTCATCCACATGTAAAAAAATGATTAAAAATAATGGAAGCCTTAATAATAAAAAAAGAAAAAGCTAACATTCAATAATATTAATTATGAACACGGCCACAATGTACTAGCTGTGTTAAAAAAATCAAACATCTCTACACCGCTAGAAACATACACACAAACCATACATCTAGTTAAAAAGTAAAAATAAAATCATCCTTGATAATGGCTAAAAGAATAGCCGAAAGCTCTCGGAATCACATAACATTTGGACAGTTTCGACACTCTCTGTGTCCAGAAAAGAAAACACATAAGAAAAATGAAATAAAAAGCTTAATTGCAGTACCTTATCTGCCGTCTTTAATGCGACATATATATACTATGTATAATACGCACACATAAAATTGTGCTGAAAATGTAGAAAAATGCTTCAACTCACGCATAATACACACCCTTGTTTGGTAATCAATCCCTATAAATTGTACCTCTCCAATTATAATGTGAATATAATAGGGTGATCAATTATATATTAGGATCATTATGTAAACTGGTCCCTCACTTTATGGCCAAATTGTTTTTTTATCCATTTACTTTAATTCCCCATTTATAATACGCATTCGTCCATAATACGCAACCCTGAAATTGTGCTGAAAATGTGGAAAAATCCTTCTAATCATGCATAATACGCACCCCTTGTTTGGTAATCAAACCCTATAAATTGTACCTCTCCAGTTTCATTACACCCAGCGCATCATACACTTATTTAAAAAAAAAATGGTTTTAAACATAGAATAATATTATTCTAATTTAGTTTTATGACATTTCTTATTCTATTTTACGAGAAAAATGCGTATTATACATGGGGAATTACGGTGTATATATATATATATATATATATATATATATATATATATATATATATATATATTCAAGTACAAAAAATAACTTCAGTAACACTCATTTTCTCTATTTAAAAAGGAGGAGAGGTTTATCAGTTGTTTCCTTCTAAAATCTTCTCATTCTCAGTAACTCCTCACATCTTAGTGGAATTATCGCCTTCCTTGCCGGTGAAATGATTAAAAAAACTACAGTATATTTGCTTTCATTTTGATAAAAATTAGCACTTAACTATAAAACAGAAACAGACAATTATCACTTTCTCGTCCGTGTATTGTTTGATATATTGTAATGTAATTGTCATCTTTGATAATGGCTTATGTAAGCCGAAAGCTTAGATAGGATTAAAAAATATGTATCAATATTGTGATTTTCTTTCTTCGTTTAATGATAATATTATTAAGCTTATCAAACGATATGAAAAGAATTTACATAAAATAAATAGACAACACTTGTCAATATCATTTAATATATATATATATATATATATATATATATATATATATATATATATATAAAGAAACCTAATTGTTTTGCAAGTAGAGATGTGACCTGATGAACAAGGAATGTATATATATTTTTTCCGGGGAAATCAATTATTTTCATGGCACTTAAGGTTGTCTATATCTTAATTATATCTTAATTATTTAATTAATATTTGCTCTGGTGTTACATTGAGCTCTCTGGATTACATCCTCTTTGGAATTATCCACACGGATTACCAAGCCCTTCGTTACTTTACCATATATATATATATATATATATATATATATATATATATATATATGTATATATATATATATATATATATAGTAAGATAGATAGATAGATAGATAGCTATGAACAGACTGATATATATATATATATATATATATATATGGGCATAGTTAAATAGATAGATTGATAGGTATGAACAGACTGATACATACATATATATATACATATATATATATATATATATATATATATATATATACATATATATATATATGTATATATGGTAAGAATGTAGTTTTAAATATGCAGTATTTATATATATATATATATATATATATATATACATGGTAAGAATGTAGTTTTAAATATGCAGCATTTATATATATATATATATATATATATATATACATGGTAAGAATGTAGTTTAAATATGCAGTATTTATATATATATATATATATATATATATATATATATATATATATTTACATGGTAAGAATGTAGTTTTAAATATGCAGTATTGATATATATATATATATTTATATATATTTACATGGTAAGAATGTAGTTTTAAATATGCAGTATTGA
>OZ038509.1:51365337-51370337 GCA_964036315.1 Acanthosepion esculentum | reverse complement strand
TTCTTATCTCCATTATTATTATTATTATTATTATTATTATTATTATTATTATTATTATTATTTGCGTATCTTATGTTTCGTGCTTTGTAGCGCCGGGTCCAAACTATGATCCTTATTCCCTATAGGAGAATTGTCATTTAATTGACAGACTTCGTATATGGGATGATCCTTGTAGGGCGATTTTCTGGGCAACTTTTATGTTGTTGTTACCTGGGACACTATTGGTAAAATTGTCAATTCCTTTTGTCACGTGGTCCAGAGTTCCGATTACTATTGGTACGACAGTCTCAGTCTTCATTCTCCACATCCTGTTAATCTCGATCTCCAGGCCTCTCCTTTTGAAAAATTTTGATAATATTCATGAAGGTGTTTTTCTCAGATGGTACTGCTATGTCAATAAGCATACACTTCCTAAATTTCTTGTCTTTTATGATAATATCGGGTCTGTTGACTTTTATTTCCCTGTCAGTTTGAATTGGCATGCCCCAGCGGATAGCTATGGTCCAGTTGAGGACGTTAAAGCTGTATTGCACCACAGGGACAGCCAAGGTGTTTATGGCTGATATTCTGTTTTTTGAGTTTAGCTCGGTATTTAGTATCAGGCGTACACGCCTGTAGTACTCCTTTCTTACCACCTCCTTCATTTGGGGGGTGGTGTATGCCATCTCCTTCGCTAATTCCTAGGTACTTATAAAATTCATCATTCTCCAGTTCTCTAATCTTTGTGACAAAATCTAAATCTATTAAGGGTGCTTCTGTAATTCTACCTTTCTTTCTTTGATTTCTGGCGTGTACACATTTCTATCTATCTATCTATCTATCTATCTATCTATCTATATATATATATATATATATATATATATATATATATATATATATATATATATATACATATATATATATATTACATAGATAAAGCCCTTCGTAAGGTGTGAACTGTATTTGTGTCAACAGTTATTTCGTATTTCTTTAAGGTATGGGCTTCCAGGAATCCCTTCAATGAGTCTACTGGAATCTTTACCAACTAATCCGAGGGCTCCAACTACAACGGGCATTGTTGATGTTCCCATATGCCACATTTTTGAGATTTCGATTTCACGGTCCTTGTATTTTGATAGCTTTTTCAAGATCTTCAAAAATACACTGCAGTCTGCAGGGACTGCCATATCAATAAGGAAGCACTTTTTGTGTTTTCGGTCTCTAATCTCGATTAGCTTTGATTTTTGTGTCTGTGTGCATTTATTATTATAATTATTATTTCGTACAGTGTTTATATTTTCTTTACAATAATGATGAGCAGTTCCGTACAGTGTAATTTTTCGTCTCTTATAAGTAGGGATTACCAAGGATCTTTTTATTGTTTTTTTTTCCTGTAATTATTATTATTATTATTATTATTATTATTATTATTATTATTATTATTTCCTTTGATTTCTGTTGTATACCCATTTCCTTCCGGGTCCCAACCAGAGACCTAAGGTCAGAAATGGCTTCATGACATTTTCCATTGAACGTTTTTAAACATAAGATCACGCACTGTTTACATAGATAAAGCCCTTCGTAATGTGTGAGCTGTATTTTTGTATTTCTGTAAGGTATGGGCTGAAATCACTATTATTATTATTTTCTTGGATTTCTGTCGTATACTCATTTCCTTCCGGGTCCCAACCAGAGACTTAAATTAAGAAATGGCTTCATGACATTTTCCCCTTATCATTTCTGTAAAAAAAAAAAAATAGACAACCTAAGATCACATATTTTACATAAAGTCCTTCGTAATGTGTGAACTGTAAATCTCTTGACTGTTGAAAACTATTGGAAGAGTTACATAAATCATTTTGTTTATTATTATTATTATTATTATTATTATTATTATTATTATTATTATTATTATTATTTCTTTTGATTTCTGTTGTATACCCATTTCCTTCCGGGTCCCAACCAGAGACCTAAGGTCAGAAATGGCTTCATGACATTTTCCATTGGACGTTTTTAAACATAAGATCACACACTCTTTACATAGATAAAGCCCTTCTTAAGCTGTGAGCTGAATTTTTGTATTTCTTTAAGGCATAGGCTACCATTATTATTATTATTATTATTATTATTATTATTATTATTATTATTATTATTATTGTTGTTATTTCTTTTCACTTTTGTTCTATACACATTTCCTTCCGGGCCCCGACCAGAGACCTAAATTCAAAACCGGCTTCATGACATTTTTCACTAATCATTTTTTAAGATCACGCCCATTTTACATAGATGAAGTCCTTCGTAAGGTGTGAGCTGTGCTTGTGTCAACAGTTATTTCGTATTTCTTTAAGGCAGGGGCTACAATGGATCCCTTCTGTCGGACCCATTTCCAATCAAACCGAGGACTGAAACCACAATTTGAATTATTGATGTCATCATGTGCCACAGTTTTTATATTTCCTTTTCAAGATGCTTGTATTTTAATAGATTTTTGGAAATCTTCAAACATACGTTACAATCTGCAAGGACTACCATGTCAATAAGAAAGTACAGGCCGAGTTTTGTAATCAGCGGGTGCCAATGCCGTACAACCTGATACAAGATGGTCAATTGTTTCTTATATTTATAAACATAATTTATATAACAGAATCTGAATTTTAGGCTAATATAAATTTTTAGTATATTAGTTTAGTAATTTCTAGCTAGCAAAAAAAGCTAGCTAGAAATTACTCTGCAGGAAGAATAAAACATTAAAACATTCGATTTCAGCTTTTAACCCTGCACGACGTAATACTGATGGGTACGGGGTTTGTTTACATCGGGTTTATGGTACGGACAGAATATTAGCCATGAAGAGTTTTATCTTGCATTTGTTTCTGTATCTGGTCGGTTGCATTTTCTTTTCCGTCATTTTGTTAATGTTTTTGCCACTGCAGTATGTGTATCATGTTTTACTTTAATTTCTTCATCCACTTGAATTTCCACTTCAAGATTCTTGTATTTTGATAGTTTTTCGAAGATCTTCAAAGATACATTAGAGTCTGCCGGGACTGCCATGTCAATAAGAAAGCACATTCTGTTTTTGTGGTCATTGATCACGATGTATGGGTGATTAGCTTTAATAGTTCTGTCTGTGTGTATTGTAAAATCCCATAAAATTATGACAGATCCTATCTCTGTAACCGGGTCTGAGTGATGGTCATACCAATTTCTTGCAGTTTCCTTTCCGTAAAAGTTGCAGATTTTCCAAAGGAAATATTAACCCACTCTGTCCTGCCGTATTGTATATTCAGTGGGTGCCAATACCGCGCAAAATGATACAAGATGGTCAATTGTTTCTGGATATTTATCACAGAATCTGCATTTTAGACTAACACAATTTTTCAGTATGTGTGCTTGGTCATTTCTAGTTAGCCAGCATTGGTACTCTGCAGCAAGAATAAAACCTTCAGTTTCAGCTTTTAAGACTGTACTACGTAGTCGCTGATGGGTATGGGCTTTGTCTATATCAGCTTGTTTGTATCTGGTCGGTTGCATTTTCTTTTGCATCATTTTCTTAATGTGTTTTGCCACTGCAGTATGTGTATCATGTTTTACTTGAACTTCTGCATCCACTTGAAATTCCACTTCAAGATTCTTGTATTTTGATAGTTTTTCGAAGATCTTAAAGGATACAATACAGTCTGCAAGGATTGCCATGTCAATAAGAAAGCACATTCTGTTTTTGTTGTATCTGATCGCAATGTCTGGGCGATTAGCTTTGATTATTCTGTCTGTGTGTATTGTAAAGTCCCATGAAATTGTTACAGGTCCTATCTCCATAACTGGGTCTGGCTGATGTTCATACCAGTTTCTTGCAGTTTCCTTTCCGTAAAAGTTACACGTTTTACAATGCAGGAGCCACTCTGTCATGCTGGGTTTTCGTGCGACCTGATACAAGATTTTTTTTTCTAGATATTTATCACAGAATCTGCATTTTGGGCTAACATAAATTTTCAGTATATATGGTTAGTAGTTTTCAGTATGTAATCCTGTGCAGTAAGAATAAAACCTTCAGTTTCAGCTTTTAACCCTGCACCACGTAATACTGATGGGTATGGGGTTTGTTTATATCGGCATTTTGGTACAAACATGACCGCCTTTATACACGTCTCATGGATTATTTTGAGCCTTCTGATTGGTTAAAACTTCTATTAGTGAACTATAAAATGAGTCAGATCATTTTGGCTGGCTCACTAGTACACTAGGGTAACCAAAAACTCCAACAGAAAGGGTTACTGAATGAGGGATAACCAAAACGGAGGTTGGAAATGAAATTTTAATCTTTATAACATCAACAAAATACAATACTCGCCAGCGACGTGAAGTAGATAAACCACTGCTAGTGGTTGACTAGGACAGCATTTTACGATATTTACCTGTTTCCCCAAGAAGTAGGATGTGACACCAGGGAAAATTTAATGTTGGGAAATCGGAACCCGTGAGCTCGGGCAAAAATGTCCATAGTCCCTGCATACGCGGGAACGGGTATTTTCCAACCTCACCGGACGAGACTCTGCCCGTCGGCAAAGGCTTGACTGGGTTTCACTCTGCCCAAAGGCAAAGAGTTCGACACGGCAAGAGCTTCACACGCTGACAGCTCACGCTGACAGCTTAGGCATCATATTGCAATATTTACCTGCCTCGCCACGAGGTAGGATGCGGCACAAGGCCAAATTTAATGTGGGAAAATCCGAACCCATGAACTCGGGCAAAAATTGCCCGTAGACCCCGGCATACGCGAGATCGGGTATCTGTATCACTCCCCGGACGAGACTCTACACTTCGGCAAAGCATCGGCCGGGTTCCTCTCGGCCCAAAGGCAACGAGTTCGACACGAACAAACAGCCTTTCAACGAATTAATTTTTTTAAGGAGAATAGGAAGACGATTAAAGTATTGAGAACACATAGGATACATAATAGGAAAAGAAAGCCATGAGAACATCACCCTTAGATGGTGTTTCGGAAGCAAGAGAAGCAGGTG
>OZ038509.1:51350337-51362837 GCA_964036315.1 Acanthosepion esculentum | reverse complement strand
TGCCATCCAACGTGATAGAACCCAGTCTGCCCTGCTATTTATCCATAGCTTGGGTGGAAGAATAAGAATAAGCGGACTCATACCTTTTCCAAAGGTACTAGCACGTCAGTGAATGTAATGGATTCGACTGAAATTCGAACTCGGCTATCCAATTCCTCAATCCGAGCCGTTATCCAGTACTCCACTATGCTTACCTTTACAATAAATATAAAATAAAGTAGCAAGCCCAAAGAAATAAACTAAACCATACACTTATTTTAATTAAATAAGCAAACGTTATTCAAAGTGTCACAGGAAAGAAAATGAATTTCTCAGGCCGACTACAGCGGTGAACTACCCCAAACTGAAAGTAAAATGTTCCAGAAGCCAGTGAAACACGAAGCTTTTGAAATAGGCCTCCAGTTCTGGCCTGTAGTTGTATTATGAGTAGGCTTTAGTATAGAAAGCCATGCATAATTGCGACTGTTACACTAGCTAGAAGAAGGACAAGTTGCGCCTTATAACTTTCCCTGGCCACTATAGACCCCAGGCTTTCTTTAACGTTCGTCAGGTCCATGACATGCTGCCAGAGAGTGGTCCATTTCCCACTACCAAAATTGGATATCACAGTCCATTTTACTGCCTTCCTCTTGCTATTTTTTCCGATTAAGCAAAATAAATAAATAAAGTTTATCATCAGCATATATGCGTTTATGAATAAACATTTTATAGAAAAGAATATTAAATCAATTTAAATTGAAAAATTCCACATGAGAAAAGAATAATTTCTAAATTACAATTTCAGTGAAATTCGAACAGAATATTTACTTTTGAACGAAACATAAAATAATATATTCGAAAGAAATAAAACAAAGTTACTGTAAATTTAAAAACAAACATTTATTTGAATTTCTTACGCCGACAATATCGCACTTCCACAAATCCAAACGAAATTAAATGCGTCGTTACAATTTGAGCGAAGACCTTTTAAAATAGACTACCTATTCTGAGCCTTAGTTGCCCCATCACTTTGCCCATGGTATAGAACACCATGCATAATTTTGACCGTTATACCAGCGAGAAGGACTGGGTGAACGTTATATTTTTCTCTGGCTAGTGCAGGTCTCAGACCTTCCTTAAACTTCGTCAGGCCCATGTCTGCCGTGTTGGCAGAGACTGGTGTATCTTCCATACTGGTTACCTTATCAAAGAAAGAAACACTAGTCCGGCTTACTATTTTTTTTTTGTAGCTGCGGGAAGAAATAGGAAAATATCTATTCTAAAGCAAAGAATGTTTCTGAACCCAGTGAAATGCGGAACTGTTGAAATAGGCCTCCAGTCTGGCCCACAGTTGCACCATGTGTAGGCTGTAGTATATAACTGCGGCCGTTGTACTAGCGAGAAGGACATGATGTACGTTTTTTTTTGTTTTTTTTTTCAAGCTTATCACCCCAAGCAAGGCTGGAGGCCACTAGCACGCAAGGGGTTTCAGAAGGTTTGGAGGAAGAGCAGATAGGAGTGGTAAAGGAGAGGATGTGGAGAAAGATAGTGGATCGATCAAGACAAGGGAGTTACAGAAGATTTGGAGCGAGAGCAGATAGGAATGAAAGGGGAAAAGATGTGGAGAAGGGAAGTGGATAGATCAAGGCAACTGGAGGTGTCGATTGACATTACACTTAAATAGTTGGAGCTTGTATTTGTCAGGGAAACAGGAATAAGGAAGGGAGTTCCACAGGCGGGGTGTGCGAGACATGAAGCTATTGGAGTAGAAGAGACGTCTACATCTAACAGTTTCAACGGTGAAGGGGTGGGAACGGGATGCCAGCCTCGTGGGACGTTTAAATTCATGAGGCCTAGGAACCAGCGAAAGCGGCTCCTCAGAGCAATTACCGTGAAAGTATTTGTAAAAAAGACAGAGCGAGGCAACGTCGCGTCCGTGAGAGAGTGACTGCAGACGAGATGACAGATCAGGGCCAATTACATTGCATATCCGTCTCTGGATCTTATCAAGAACCCTGAGGCAAACAGCAGACGCTCCAGACCATATATGGCAGCAGTACTCCATGCAAGGGCGAATGGTCGATTTATAGATTTGGAGGATCGATTCCGGGGAGAAAAAATTCCTGACCCGGCACAGGGAGTTGTAATTATCTCGTGCCACTGCTCATTTCAGGCCGTCCCTAACGCTCGTCAGTCCATTGATATGTAGGCAGAGATAGGGCCATCTGCCACAAACACAATCCAGCATATTGTTTTAAGGACGGATATGGTAGTGGGGAGGAGAGAAGATGGTATCATTCCTAGGACAAAGTGAGAGCAATAGCCTCGGACGGATTTCGAACCCAACCCGCCAATTCCATTGCGATATCCGTTACGATACCCACACATACATTATTTTCAGATGTTTCTTTCACCGGCCTGTGGGTATAAAATTATAGATCGATAGATAAATCGAATTTTGGTGACTGGGTGACCCTGATCGAATTTCTACGAATACAGGCGGTGTTCGATTGATGGGAAGATATAGCGATAATAAAAGAACGGGATAGATAGATAGATAGATAGATAGATAGATAGATAGATAGATAGATAGATATGAACAGAATGACGTAGATAGGTAGAAAGAGATATGAACAGAATGAGATAGATAGATAGATAGATAGAGAGATATAAACAGATTGAAATTAATATGGTAATAGATAGATGAAGTGACATAGATAGATAGATAGATAGATAGATAGATAGATAGATAGATAGATATGAAGAAATTCAGAAATATAGATAGATAGATATGAACAGAATGACGTAGATAGGTAGAAAGAGATATGAACAGAATGAGATAGATAGATAGATAGATAGATAGATAGATAGATATGATGGGGAATCATATAGATAGATAGATAGATAGATAGATAGATAGAAACCGATTGAGATAGATAGATAGATAGATAGATAGATAGATAGAAATAGATTGAAATAGATAAAAAGAAAAAAAAGATAGATAGATAGATAGAAACCGATTGAGATAGATAGATAGATAGATAGATAGATGAGGAACAAGTAATGATAGATAGATAGATATGAACAGATTGAAATTAATATAGTTATAGATAGATAGATAGATAGATCGATAGATAGATAAATAAACTGACATAGATAGACAGATATAAACAGATTGAAATTAATATGGTAATAGATAGATGAAGTGACATACATAGATAGATAGATAGATAGATAGGTAGATAGATAGATATGAACATAATGACGTAGATAGATAGAAAGAGATATGAACAGAATGAGATAGATAGATAGATAGATAGATAGATAGATAGAAACCGATTGAGATACATAGATAGCTAGATAGCTAGATAGATAGATAGAAATAGATTGAAATAGAAAGAAATAACAGATAGATAGATAGATAAATAGATAGATAGATAAGGAACAAGTAATGATAGATAGATAGATAGATAGATAGATAGATAGATAGATACGTGAAAAGATTAGGAAACAGTACCGGATTCTGTTAGTCTAGTTTGTTTTTTTCCTCACAAAATAAATTGCTATTAACTAACAGATGCTCATAAAAATGTTGAGGATATAGACAAATTGAAATATGTCATATATCGCGTGCGTTTCAGGTTATAAAATATATCAATCAAGCAATGTCCTGAAAAAGGAGATGTCTTGCTTTGGGTGTGTCACTTTTTAATATACAACCGAACGGCAACAGAAAATGTTACTTATAAAAAGATCCAAAAGATATAGGCCTCGGAAAGGTATATTTTACGCAATATCTATATGCTTGAATAAGCTATTATTTTCTCATTTTACATGTTAATATGCGCTTGTTGAAATTCTAGAACCTTCATCAGGTTTTCAACCACTGATTCTGTTTGCTGTTCTATGCTTTCATCTTTGCCATTAATGCTAGTAGTTTTTCTCCATTCCCAGCCATTTTCTTTTCCTTAAATTTTCGGGATATACATATATTTCAGCTTATATATTCTCATATATCAGCCTATCACGATCAGTCAGTCAGTTAATTGCCATACGTGATACCAGTAGACCAGTTGCCATCCAATGCTATAGAACCCGGTCTAACCTGATAACTCGGCATTCCGATTATTAAATCCGAGTCTCTATCCATTCAGTCAGTTATGCGCCATACGTGATAAACGCCTAGGCGATCATGTATCTTTCGATACATGACTGACGAGGCAGACTTTTTTTGTCCTGCAGTAGGTTGCCACTTCTTTCTACAGTAGACCAGTTGCTATCAAAGGCTATAGAACCCGGTCTGTCCTGCTAACTCGGCACAACGATTCCTCAATCCGAGCCTCTATCTATTCAGTCAGTTATGTGCCATGTGTGATACACGCTTAGGCGATCATGTATCTTTCGATACATGACTGACGATGCAGATTTTTTTTTTTGCCGTAGAAGGCTTCCATTTCTTTCTGCAGTAGACCAGTTGCCACCCAATGCTATAGAACCCGGCCACACTGTCACTGGATCTAACCAACGTCTTTATCAACTGTGCCATATGTCCCTAAGTGTGAGTTCAATACCTGTTTAAATCAGTGGAGAACTTGGACGGGGGGGAAATGATAACAGTAAAAATTGTAATATGAGCACTGTTAAAAATGGTACCATAGACAGGTTTATAATACCCAGAAATTCATACACAGATGTTCTCAAGGATACATGGCACAGTGGATAAAGGCGTTAGTTAGATCCAGAGACAAGACCCAAAGAATGTGAGTTCAATACCTGGTTAAGGCGCTGGAAAACTTGGAGAGGGGAATTAACAAGAGATAACTGATAACAGACATCCATTAGACATGACACGTGAAACTAGAACAGTATACACCAGCGAGCGAAATAAAGGGTTCATTTCAACATTCCAACCACCTGAAGAAAGCCGGAGCGTACAACGGCCGAAACGTTGTGATCAATATGGCAACAAAGATGAGGACATAATCCGAATAATATAAGCAGTGTACAGAATACTACATCTCAGAAATATATATATATATATATATATATATATATATTTAAATAAAAACAGACCACTTTAAGGTTCCATATGATAAATTATTTCACCACATGAAAAGCTTTTCATTTTTCGTTTCAACCTTTGGAAGTAAAATCTGATGATCCGCGGTCCTTTAAAAGGGCTGTGGTGAAATAATTTATTAATGGAACCTTAAAGTGGTCTGTTTTTATTTATATTATTAGCTCTGATTTACATTGAGCTCTCTGGATTTTATCATCCTTGGGTCTACCATACGGATTACCTAGTTTTTCATAAACTATATATATATATATATATATATATATATATATATATATATATATATATATATATATATATATATATATATATGAAATTATATATATAATATAAATTATATAACATATATGTGAAATATAAATTATTCGGACTATTGTTCTCATCTTTGTCGTCATATTTATCACAATGTTTCTCTGCCATGTGTCCTAGAGGACAACGTACGAATAATGTAAATAATGTACATAATACCTCATCTCAGAAATATAGACAGATACTGAATGGCAGAAACGTTTGTTATAAATATGGCGACAAAGTTGAGGACAATAGTCCGAATAATGTAAATAATGTACATAATACCTCGTCTCAGAAATATAGGCAGATACTGAAGGGCTGAAACGTTGTAATAAATATGGCGAGAAAGATGAGGACAATAGTCCGAATAATGTAAATAATGTACATAATATCTCGTCTCAGAAATATAGACAGATACTGAAGGGCCGAAACGTTGTAATAAATATGGCGACAAAGATAAGGACAATAGTCCGAATAATGTAAATAGTGTACATAATACCTCATCTCAGAAATATAGGCAGATACTGAAGGGCCGAAACGTTGTAATAAATATGGCGACAAAGTTGAGGACAATAGTCCGAATAATGTAAATAGTGTACATAATACCTCATCTCAGAAATATAGACAGATACTGAAAGGCCGAAACATTGCAATAAATATGGCGAAAAAGATGAGGACAATAGTTTGAATAATATAAATAGTGTACATAAAACCTCATCTCAGAAATATAGACAGATACTGAAATAAAGTATGTTCATATTTTTGTTTATTTTTTAATCTATGATTTTATTTCATAACATTTAAAAATTTCTCTAAGTGTGACGTAATATTTTCATTTACCCCTGGGTGTCGCGTAGCTTAAAAAAGGTTAAGAAAACCTGATTTAGTGTTTATTACAATTCTAATAACCGCTTTTAAATCATTGCCGTTAAGAAAAGAAAAAAAGATGGCGGCGTCATGGGAAAACCGTCCTTTTTGACAGTACGTCTTATTGCGGACACATTTGTCCATGTTTACCTCTAAATCGTTATTTAATCTACAGCTGTGTTGTCTTCTGAGTTGTAATAAGAAAATATTTTCATAAGCCGAATCTCTAGTTCCGACATCAGGTTCATCCATTGATGTTTTGCATACATTACTAAACGTTACTGTTGACAAATCTATTTCTGTTTACTCCTGGGATTTACCTTGACCTCCCCCACCACTGAGCTAGGTTTTGACACAATGTCGGTTTTTAATGTGGTGACCTGAGTGTTTCCACTCAGGCCGCTGGTCTAAGCTGGTCTTAGCTTGTCTAAGCTGGTCTTAGCTGGTCATAGCTTGTCTAAGCTAGTCATACCACCGCTATGGAATAGATGATACGGAACAAGACCGAAGATTCTGTCCACGCATGGGGAGAGGAGGTGGTAGAAGGCCTCCGATACGGAACTGTTACTACAACCGTTGCATCTACCCCCACGGGAAGTTCCCCCTCTCTCTTCTTCCTGTTTTCATTTACTCCTTCGCCCAACGTTTCTCTCCTTTTGATGTTTACTTAAGGGTGATAGTTTGGTTACTTTTATGTCTCCCGTCTGTCTTCTTCCGTCACTGTGTCTTTTTTTCTTCTTCTTCTCTGTTTGTATTCGCAACACCAGCCTCTGTAAATATTTGCTTGCTGGTCAATACTCTTTGGTTACTTCTTATTCGTTAATATTTCCCTCTCTATTTTTTCTTTCTTTTTTCTTCTTTATTTGCATATTCTTTAAATCAGTTTTATCGTGTTCGTCTCTTGTTTACGTCTTCAGTTTCCTTTACAACGGTTCTGTGATATATTTTAAAATGGTTTTTACAATTTCTAATGTTGTATTCCCATTACAAAGTAAATTTACAATATCGTATTTCTCTTTTGCGATTTTATCTTCCTTATGACCCATAGCAATTTTTATATAGCGAAAATTAATAGCTAAAAGACACTTTACAGATATAGGTTGTAGCTTGTACCACTTAAGAAAATATATTTCCCAAGAACTTCTTGGTGTTTATCTTAGGTTACGTTCAGATTTCTCCATTTTGAAAAGATCTATAATTTGACTGTTGTCAAGTTCAAAATTTCTCCCACTTCTCTCTTGATTTCTCTGTCTAGATATGTTATTTTCTGTATCTTCTATATTTCTGAGATGAGGTATTATGTGCACTATTTACATTATTCGGACTATTGTCCTCATCTTTGTCGCCATATTTATTACAACGTTTCGGCCTTTCAGTATCTGTCTATATTTCTGAGATGAGGTATTATGTGCACTATTTACATAATTCGGACTATTGTCCTCATCTTTGTCGCCATATTTATTACAACGTTTCGGCCTTTCAGTATCTCTCTATATTTCTGAGATGAGGTATTACGTACACTATTTACATTATTCGGACTATTGTCCTCATCTTTGTCGCCATATTTATTACAAAGTTTCGGCCTTTCTGTATCTGTCTATATTTCTGAGATGGGGTATTATGTGCACTATTTACATTATCGGACTATTGTCCTCATCTTTGTCGCCATATTTATTACAACGTTTCGGCCTTTCAGTATCTCTCTATATTTCTGAGATGAGGTATTACGTACACTATTTACATTATTCGGACTATTGTCCTCATCTTTGTCGCCATATTTATTACAAAGTTTCGGCCTTTCTGTATCTGTCTATATTTCTGAGATGGGGTATTATGTGCACTATTTACATTATTCGGACTATTGTCCTCATCTTTGTCGCCATATTTATTACAACGTTTCGGCCTTTCAGTATCTCTCTATATTTCTGAGATGAGGTATTACGTACACTATTTACATTATTCGGACTATTGTCCTCATCTTTGTCGCCATATTTATTACAAAGTTTCGGCCTTTCTGTATCTGTCTATATTTCTGAGATGGGGTATTATGTGCACTATTTACATTATTCGGACTATTGTCCTCATCTTTATCGCCATATTTATTACAACGTTTCGGCCGGAGCGTACAACAGCCGAAACGTTGTAATAAATATGGCGACAAAGGTGAAGGCAATAGTCTGAATAATGTAAATAAATTTACTTTCTTTTTTTAATAAGTTTGACATTTTACATATATACATCATGAAAATATATGAACGCAATTTTTAAAAATTGAAGAAGAAATGGGCGTCTGCTTATTACACATTTGACCAAACCTTGAAAAAATTGCAAAAAATCACCAGGCACAGGATTCACACTAAATAAGCTGCAGAAATAGTTGAAAAGAAACCTTGAAATAAAGTAAGTTCATATTTGTGTGTGTTTTTAAATTTATGGTTTTATGTCATAACATTTAAATGTATAACCATTAAAAATGTTGCTAATTGCGCCGTGATATTTTCATTTGTTCCTAGGTCTGCCGTTGCTTAAAAAGGCTGAGAAACACAGGATTAATACCACGATAATTCTAGGAATCAGAAGGTTCACAAGAGTTCTTAAAGACAGGATCTAAAGAACAGGATATCCGACAAGTTGGAAAGCAACAAGCAGCAAGGCCTTTGTTGTTGAGTTCATATATATATGGGTGTGTGTGTATGGAAGTTGTAATGGTACAGTGTTAGTATCTGAGTAAATAAATAACTATTAAACCTTTTTTTTTCAAATAATTCTTTTCCCTATGTTCCTTCTCATATTGGATTCAATTATGTGAAGAGGAAGAATTGACCACCATTTCTATTGATCGAGGGCTCAAAATAAAATACCTGACAGCACCCATTGATACATTTTGGATTTCAATACGAAAGGGATAACCCACATTATCTAAAAATGCTTTATCAGTTTCAGTGCAATTTTCTACTTCTTATTTATGTGAATTGGGCTTCTCAACTCTAAATATTATCAAAAATAAGAAGCGAAAAAAACTAGGCTCAACGGAAGAAGAAATGGGGGTCTGCTTATTGCACATTCGACCAAACATTGAAGAAGTTAAGAAAAATCACCAGACACAGGTTTCACACTAAATAAGCTGCAGAAATAGTTGAAAAGAAACATTGAAATAAATTATACTATTTACATTATTCGGACTAATGTCCTCATCTTTGTTGCCAAATTTATCAGGCATATCATTCAGTGTCTTTGGGGTTCCAAACCTTTCTATCAGACAAGTAATTGTTGATAGATTCACGATAGTGCCGAAGTAAAGACGAGAGTTTATAAAACAAGGGACAATTTCAAACGGGATCCTTTTGCTCTATCAACAATTATTCGTCTTATAGAAAAGTTTGAAGAAGACTAAGATATATAAAAACCGAGATAGATAGATAGATAGATAGATAGATAGATAGATAAAGAAGAGACTTAGATAGATATATAGATAGATAGATAGTGACAGGGTGTAATCGATTTCTATTTTTTCCTCAGATAGATATATAGATAGATAGATAAAGAAGAGACTGAGTTAGATAGATAGATAGATAGATAGATAGATAGATAGATAGATAGATAGATAGATAGATAGATAGTGACAGGGTGTAATCGATTTCTATTTTTTCATCAGATCGGATCATTTTCAGTGGTGGGCAGTAATATGAATCTATTTTCGGCGTGTATGATGAAATTTGTTTGACCTTTATCACATCCAGACATTATTGTCTCTACTGTCGATTAGTTGTCCTACGGCCATTGTCTGCGATGGACGTTACTCCAAGGGGCGTACGAAAATTGTAACGCTGCACGAACACATTGGCTAACCTTACCAGTGAGCAAATCAAGGTACTATATAGACTGGCCCGGAAACTCTCCTGATTTAAATCCAATCGAGAATCTGTGGTCAACGTTTTAAGGACGACTTCGCGGAATGGACATACGAAGTACTAACAGGAGCACTGTGTCATGTTTCACTGGAAAAATACGAAGAAAAAGTAAATGATAACGGAATTATTCGTTTTGTTTCAATGAATTTGCACAAGGGTGTATATGTGTGTGCATATGTCTGTGTGAAAGGGAGAGCAAAAGAGAGAGAGAGAGAGAGATGATAAGAAATAATATTTCCTTGATCCTGGTAATATATATGTCTCTCTATGTGTTTCTATATATCTATTCATTTTTTAATTATATGAATTCACTGAGCTTTTTGTTTGGCATTGCACGTAAAATAATAAGTTATTTAAACGTATTTCCAATGTATATCTCTTCATCACGTAAATGCTGTTGGCTAAAAATTGTAACCGCTCTTAAGTAGAAATCGATAATTCTTCCCATGCAGATAGAAATTTATGAGAAGATTTTATTATGTGGATTATTGATGGACAATTAGTTTCAGATCATTATCAATATGGTTTGTGGGAAGGTAATATATTGTTTGCTTCTGTTTCATAAGTAAATTCGATAAGTCCGTCCGATGTTGTTTAGTTTATTTATAAGATAAAGGTAATACTTTTATTGCGGAGCTATATTAACAAAATAATATTTGTATATCTATCTATCTAGCTAGCTAGAAAGATAGATACATCGATATATGTATCTGTCTAGCTAACTAAAAAAAAATGATAAGAAACATATTGAATCAGCTACTTACCTAGCTCAATGTGTTCATTATCTATATATATCAGTGTATTCATTATGTTTCTCAGTTTGTTCCTATTTGTATATATTTGTTCATATATATGTATCTATCCATATTTCTTCACACACACACACACACGCATATATATATATATATATATATATATATATATATATTAGTTCATATATATCAATATATTTGTATTTGTTCAAATCAATCTATCTCAGTTCGTTTAGTATCTAATTTTGTTCATATCTATCTATCTATATCAATATATTCATTATCTATGTTTGTTCATATATCTATGTACATATATTTATATCTATGTACCAGCATTTGTTCATATAAAATATAATAGTTCATATCTATCAATCTATTTGTATTTGATCATATCTATCTATCTATCTATCTATCTATCTATCTATCTATCTATCTATCTATCTATCTATCTCAGTCTGTTCATATCTATGTATCTATCTATCTATCTATCTATCTATCTATCTATCTATCTCAGTCTGTTCATATCTATCTATCTATCTATCTATCTATCTATCTATCTATCTCAGTCTGTTCATATCTATCTATCTATCTATCTATCTATCTATCTATCTATCTATCTATCTATCTATCTTAGTCTGTTCATATCTATCTATCTATCTATCTATCTATCTATCTATCTGTCTATCTATCTGCCTGTTCATGTCTATCTATCTATCTATCTATCTATCTATCTATCTATCTATCTATCAGCTCATTATCTATCTATCTATACTTTTTCGTATCTATCTATTTATTTATCTATCTCAATTCGTTTAGTATTTAATTTTGCTTATATCTATCTATGTATCTATCTATCTGAACTAATGTATTGTCTATCTAACTTTGTTCATACATATATATATATCTACATTTGTTCATATCTATGTAACTATCCATATTTGTTCATATATATATATATATATATATATAAATATATATATATTAGTTCATCTATATTTGTTCATATCTATCTATCTATCTATCTATCTATCTATCTATCTATCTATCTATCTATCTATCTATCTATCCCAATGTGTTCATTATATATCTCAGTACATATATCTATATATCTATCGTATTTGTTCATATATAATATATTAGTTCATATCTATCTATCTATCTATCTATCTATCTATCTATCTATCTATCTATCTATCTATCTATCTATCTATCCCAGTTTGTTCATTATCTATCTATAACCATATCTGTCTATTCCAGTTTGTTTATATCGATCTCTCTATTTATCTCAGTATGTTTATATCTATCTATCTATCTATCTATCTATCTATCTATCTATCTATCTATCTATCTATCTATCTATCTTCATATGTCTTTAATCTCTGTTCATATCTATCTATCTATCTATCTATCTATCTATCTATCTATCTATCTATCTTCATATGTCTTTAATCTCTGTTCATATCTATCTATCTATCTATCTATCTATCTATCTATCTATCTTCATATGTCTTTAATC
Organism: Acanthosepion esculentum; assembly: GCA_964036315.1. Classification (NCBI taxonomy): domain Eukaryota; kingdom Metazoa; phylum Mollusca; class Cephalopoda; order Sepiida; family Sepiidae; genus Acanthosepion; species Acanthosepion esculentum. The sequence continues at coordinate 51,350,444 of OZ038509.1, read as the reverse complement.
TCTGTTCATATCTATCTATCTATCTATCTATCTATCTATCTATCTATCTATCTATCTATCTATCTATCTATCTTCATATGTCTTTAATCTCTGTTCATATCTATCTA
>OZ038509.1:51335337-51347837 GCA_964036315.1 Acanthosepion esculentum | reverse complement strand
TAAAATAAAAAATAAAAAGCAAAAATAAATTCATCCTTGATAATGGCTAAAATTATAGGTAAAAGCGCTCGAAATTACAGGAAACTTGGACAGTTAGTACACACACAGTGTCAAAAAAGAAAACGCTTTTTCGAACACAAGAAAAATTAAACAAAAAGCTTAATCGTAGTACCTTGTTTGTCGTTTTTAATGAAACATGCATAAATGAAGGATTGCTGCCTAAATACGCAATATATATATCCTTAGCTGAAGAGATGGATGTAAAAGTTCACGAAATAATTTATAACCACACAGATTTTTAAGGATTCTGTATTCATTATTATTAGAGAGTTCTGTTCTTACATTGAAATCTATTTTGATTAATTTCCTCCTTGAAATTATCCCTATTAATTATCAATTGATATTTTATATATATATATACATACACACACACACACACACATATACACACACACACACACACACACACACACACACACACACATATATATATATATATATGTGTAATTTGGCAGCAACTTTTCTTTCAAACATGTAGTGTTGAATGTTAAAGACAACATAGTCTTACATATTTTCTTTTGAATTTTCTCATATTCTCTAATGAGACTTTTTATTTGAAAATAGTTCCGAAATATGTATTTTCCATACGATGACCTAGCGCTTTCGAACATCATTGTTCATCTTCAGGGTCAATATTTTAGTCAAAAAAGTCAGGGTCAATATTTTACTCAAAAAAAAAAAAAAAAAAAAAATTTTTTTGACTAAAATATTGACCCTGAAGATGAACAATGATGTTCGAAAGCGCTAGGTCATCGTATGGAAAATACATATTTCGGAACTATTTTCAAATAAAAAGTCTCATTAGAGAATATGAGAAAATTCAAAAGAAAATATATATATATATATATATATAAAGGCTTACACTTATATTCCATGGTTATAATTTATTACATTGGAATCGTAATTACGATCCAATTCATCAGACCTACAAAATCAAAAAGAAATCAGAAAAAATAACTCCGGGAATAGAAAATCAAATTTAGTGAGGGTGTATGTATGAGAGTGGGGGACAAATGTGAGAGGTAAAAGAAAGCATTAGAGAGGGGTAACAGACGAGAGAGGGACAGGAAGGCCTAAAGGTGAAGGTGGGGGTTAAAATTTAATAGAGAGAAGTTTTTAAAGAGAAGTGAAATGACGGTTTAAATGAGTGACATACAGATAAATATGAATTATTTTCCGATTCATAATTCATTACTGAATTACTTACCTGCGTATATTAACCACTAATATTATCTATCTATCTATCTATCTATCTATATATATATATATATATATATATATATATATATATATATATATATATATATATATATTAGGGGAAAGAAGTCTTTCAAAGTGTAAAAGGTTTTCCCGTAACGCGTTTCGACATTTAGAACTTCATTCGAATAAGTTTATGTTTACATTGATACCACTGCACATGCGCACGAAGGAGAGGAGGGACACTAAGAATTTAGAATGTTTTTAAACATATATATATATATATATATATATATATATATATATATATATATATATATATATAATTTTCCGAACACAGTTTGCATATTGTGGCCCTGTTCATAGTTAATATTATTAAGTGTTGGCCTTTTCTTTTTTTATTATTGAGGCTTCCATTATTTTTAATCTTTGCATGTTATTTTATTGCATGTAGATAAGTTTACTATGTTTGTATTTTTTACTAGTATGTTTCAGATGGAGTCTGTTAAGTTTGTGTGTCTGTATAAATGCATTCTAATAGACCTGTGGCCAGAAAATAATTCATCCCTATAACTTTAAAAAGTTTCGCACAACCCATACATTTAAAAGCAAAACTACAATCATCCTTGATGATGGCTAGAAGTATAGCCGAAAGCGCTCGGAATAACAGAACATTTTTACCGTTTCTACACAATGTGTCCAGAAAAGAAAACACTTGTACGCACTCAAGAAAAATTAAATAAAATGTTTAATCGTAGCATCTTGTCTGTCGTCTTTAATGACATATATATATATATATATATATATATATATATATATATATATATATATATATATATATATTAAGACATTTTTATGTTTATACTTTATACATTCTTTTTATAGATACAAATATTAAATAAATGCTGTTTTATAATAAACAGTATTAATAAAACAGACGCGTATTTTTCCTATAAAAATTTCTCGGACATTAAGGCCGGTGAATGTCGTTAATACTATTTATTATAAACAGAGCATTTACTTAAATATTTGTATCTATAAAATGAACGTATAAACATAAAAATGTCTTAAAATAATTGTCGGATTTTGTCCATTTCATAATATATATATATATATATATATATATATATATATATATATATATATATATATATATATATATATATGTATATATATATATATATATATATATATATATATATATATATATATATATATATATATATGATCACATCTATTGAGTGGGCAATAACACAGGCAAATATAGTGTGAACTACGTCAAAGTGTATTATATTTCCCAAAATGATTCGTCTACTGATATTTTTTAAGTTTGAATGTCTTTATGGTTCAAAGCCTTTCAGCCACGCCCTTGAATCCAGGAAGAAATATGCAGAAAAATAATGGTGTAAAATGTAGAAGTTTAGGAATATTGAATATATATGCTGAGAAGTGCTGAGTGAAACAGCTTGCCCACGTCTTTCCTGTCACAGGTGTTCCTCTTCGATTAACACTGACCCAAAGACAAAGAAAAATCGTTACGCATTTTCAAACTTCACACAGTCAGGAATGTACTCATGTGAATATAGCAAATTGTTAATAATATATGTAGATTATAGACTTCTCAAATGCTCTATCGCCCATATCAAGCAATCTTCGCCACACACACACACACACACACACACACACACACACACACATATACATATATATATATATATATATATATATATATATATATATATATATATATATATATATATATATATTACAATGTATCATTCATACAGATATAAATGACGAAAATACATCTTCGCAAACAAATTTACTGAAAGACATTAACCCCGAATCTGTAAATGAATGTTATGATCCCTGTTTATAAATTCCAGTTGAATAAGGTCTTTTATGATATCTGTTCCTACAGATATCTTCAGGTAAGAAAAATAATATGTAGTTTTATAATTCCAGGTAATATCTGTAGGAACAAATGAAAGCTCGTAAATATATATAAAAAAAAGACCTTATTCAACTGGAATTTATAAACAGGGATCATAACATTCATTTACAGGTTCGGGGTTAATGTATTTTATTAAATTTGTTTGCGAAGATGTATTCTCGCCATTTACATCATTAACTTCTATATCTGTTTTCTGTATGAATGATTCATTGTAATGTAAATTGAACTGCACCACATACTTGATATATATATATATATATATATATATATATATATATATATATATATATATATATATATATCTTAATTTAAATAAAAACAGACCACTTTAAGGTTCCATATAATAAATTATTTCACCACAGCCCTTCCAAAGGACAGTGGATCATCAGATTTATTTCCAAAATTTATTTGGAAATAAATCTGATGATCCACTGTCCTTTGGAAGGGCTGTGGTGAAATAATTTATTATATGGAACCTTAAAGTGGTCTGTTTTTATTTAAATTATTAGCTCTGATTTACATTGAGCTCTCTGGATTCTATCCTCATTGGGTCTACCCATACGGATTACCTAGTTTTTCCTAAACTAAATATATATATATATATATATATATATATATATATATATATATATATATATATATATATATATATAAAAAGAAAGAACAACCGTAAATTTTAAAAAATAAGTTACTCCAAAATTCCCTTGACGAGGAAATGGAACTAATGTCTTTGGTTTAATAACAAAATTAAATTCAGGGGCTTTAGCTTCCATTTCTGAAACATGGTTATCACTGTGTAGCGAAAAAAACATATTTTAAATCAATTAATTTATAATATATATATATATATATATATATATATATATATATATATATATATCATCTAATAAGGATATATTTGATAATAATAAAGCATTGTACGTAAATGCCCTCCAGATAAGTGGTTTTGCACATAAACTATCTTACTTAAACCCCACAAATAACCATAGTGAAGTTAAAAGTAGTCATCCACACAAAAATAGAAAAAGAAATATTATTTGGTTCAACTCCTGCCTGTTTCCGTAGATTATCTAATATTAATATTAGACAAATTTTCCTGAAACTTATAAACAGACAATTTCTGAATAACAACCCTCCAGTTAAGATCTCCAATAAAAATAAAACATAAGTTATTCATGTACTAACAACATGTTCAGAGTAATTGATTCCCACAATAAGTATATCCTTTACAAACTCAATGGTGTCAACAAAAATTCTAATACCCCCCTTGTAATTGTAGAAATAGCAACCTTTGCGCAGTCGAGAGAAAATGCAGAGCATCTATTGTTATTTATCAAGCCACCATTTATGCTAAAGAAAATAAATCAAACCACCAAGTTTATATTGGGATTTCTGGGGAGGAATGGAAAAAAAGACATTATAACCACAGACACTGTTTTTCCAACCCAAAACTAAAACACCAAACTACTCTATCTTGTACATCCATCTCTTCAGACAAGGATTTTTATTAATAAAGATTTTATTAACAAAATCCTTATCTGAAGAGATGAATGCAAAAGTTCACGAAATAATTTATAACCACACAGATTTTTAAGGATTCTGTATTCATTATTATTACAGAGTTCTGTTCTTACATTGAAATCTATTTTGATTAATTTCCTCCTTGAAATTATCCCTATTAATTATCAATTGATATTTTAAATATATATATATATATATATATATATATATATATATATATATATTTTAAGCGTATCACCCCAAGCAAGGCTGGAGGACACTATCACGCAAGGGGTTATAGAAGGGTTGGAGGAAGAGCAGATAGGAGTGGTAAAGGAGAGGATGTGGGGAAAGAGAAAGACAGTGGGTCGATCAAGGCAAGGGGGTTACAGAAGATTTGGAGCGAGAGCAGATAGGAATGAAAGATGAAAGGATGTGGAGAAGGGAAGTGGATAGATCAAGGCAACTGGAGATGTCGATAGACGCTACACTTAAACCGTTGGAGATTGTATTTGTCAGGGAAACAGTAATAGGGAAGGGAGTTCCATAGGCGAGATGTGCGAGACATGAAGCTATTGGAGTAAAAGAGACGTCTACATCTGACAGTTTCAACGGTGAAGGGGTGGGAACGGGATGCCAGCCTCGTAGGACGTTTAAATTCACGAGGCCTAGGGACAAGCGAAAGCAGCTCCTCGGAGCAATTACCATGAAAGTACTTGTAAAAAAGGCAGAGCGAGGCAACATCGCGTCTGTGAGAGAGCGACTGCAGACGAAATGACAGATCAGGGCCAATCACATTGCATATCCGTCTCTGGATCTTATCAAGAACCCTGAGGCAAACAGCAGGGACCCCAGACCATATATGGCAGCAATACTCCATGCAAGGGTACACACACACACACACACACACATATATATATATATATATATATATATATATATATATATATAACTCTCATTCCTTTAATCCCTTTATCTATATATTTAAAGTTATTTTGACATTCTTTTTATATCTCTCTTAGTTTCAAATTAATATTTCATGCTTCATATAACGCCAATTTAATGTCATAAGTTTTATATCCGGGTATAATTTTATAAAACTTCTTTCCGTTAAGGCACATTACCTTCCACCCTCTCCTGATCCCTGTCTCGTGCCTTTCGTCTGACTGAATAAACTGTAATGGATAAATTCTGTATTATTTTTTCGACCGGGTTTATTTATTTATTTATTAGCTTTCAGAGATAAATTTCTATTTCTGACACGAACTCAGTCCAAACCGGATTTGATAAGACAGACAATCTTTATTTTCGTCTGCCGAAATAGGCTGTTCCCCATACGTGGTGATTTTGGAATTTATTGTTTATTATTTTCTCTGTAATAATAAATACATTGAATTCTTTTTCTGGTTCTTTTTTAATATTTTATATTACTAGGATCAACATGGATTATATACCAACGGACTTGTTACCTTACATATATATATATATATATATATATATATATATATATAGTCTTAAAGTGTGCTATATTTCTGGGATAAAGAGTTCAATATTAGAGATAGAGCGTGTGTAAATATGAAAGTGAACATAAAAGTCAGCACTTAGAGCCGACTGTCTGTTTCATGCTAGATGCAATCGTCAGGCCACGAGTGCTGTTATTTTTTCGGCTATTTATATATACGGGTCAGTAGTGCATTGTGAGTAATCTATTTTGGCGGTTATTTTATCGGAAGTCGTTTATTTGTTTATTTATTTATTTGTGTCAAATTATTTTCTTGTTTTTATTTATTTTTATTATTTATCTTATATATTTATTTATTTTTATTTTATTTTGATCGGTGTTTTTATTAACGTAATAAAAATTTGTTTATATCGCTTATTTAATAGTTTTGTTTTTGTTTGGGAAGATAATTAAAGCTATTTGTTGAATTTTGGGGTTTATTGTTGTGGTTTGTTCTGACTATTATTTTGGCGGGAAAAGTTTTTAATTTATTTATTTGGATTGATTATCTTTATTTGTTTTTTCTAAACGCCTAGTTTATCAGTATCGGTTGTTAGTTTATTTATATATTTGGATGTATTTAGATCAATTTATTATACTTGTCGTTATTTATTTATTACACTGTATATTTTCTCTTTTTGGTTCTCGATTTTTAAGTAACGCAGTATATTATTTTTTATTCATTATGCCAGGATCGAAACCCGACTGATTTGACATCAGTCAGATCACTTACCTCTAGGCCATCGTTGCACAGCAAGGAATGGAATTTTAATTTCTCTCTCTATATATCTATATATATCTATCTCTCTCTATATATATATATATATATATATCTATCTATCTATATATATATATATATATATATATATATATATATATATATATATATATATATATATATATATATATATATATATATATATATATATATATATATATATATATATATATATATATATATATATATATATATATATATATATATAGAGAGAGAGAGAGAGAGAGAGAGAGAGAGAGAGAGAGACAGATAGAGAGAAAAAGAAGTTAAAATTCCATTCCTTGTTGTGCAACGATAGCCTGGAGGTAAGTGATCTGACTGATGTCAAATCAATCGGGTTTCGATCCTGATTTGAAGCAATCGGACCTCTAGCCACACTGAGGAGCTGTGGTGCAGCGAAACAGTCGGTGGATGACTACACACACATATATATATATATATACATATACATATACACAGAGGAGCAATATTATTTACGAATTAACGTGTCCCTTAAGGAACTGTGTTCCTCATCATTGCAAATTCACAAATAATTATGTTGGATATACTACAGCATGCCTAACAAGAAGACTCATGTACCATCTCCCTGGCTCAATTTTGTTTTTTTTAATCGGTATCATCCCAAACAAGGCAAGAAAGCCACTAAGACACAAGGGGTTACAGAGTGTTGAAGAATTAGGAACAGAAACATTAATAATGAACGGGGAGAGAAAAGAGTAAACAGGACAGCAGATAGCGATTGGCAATCCATTTAAATTTTTGCAGATTAAAGTTGGCTGGAAAGCATGGAACCAGAAGGGAGTTCCACAAGCGAGAAACGAAAATGTTTGCATAGAACTTACGGCTACATCTTGCCAGCTCAACTGTAAATTGTTGAGATCTTGGTGCCAGTCTAGTACTGCGTTTAAATCCATAAAGTTTAGGTACCGTAGCGAAGAGCTCGTCCGAACAATTACCATGAAAGTATTTTTTTAAAAAGACACAGAGAAGTAACCTTACGGCGGTGGGAAAGTGACTGAAGCCGAGATGCCAGATCAACGACAATAATATTATTGAGTCATCTTTGGATTTTATCAAAGAGCTCAAGGTAAATGGCAGGTCTACCGAACCATATGTGGCAGGAATATTCAAAGCCTGGACGAATGGTAGACTTATAGATATGTAAGATTGATTCTGGAAAGAAAAAAAATGTCTCGTACGACACAGTGAACCGACTTTCTTAGCTACTGATCTGGCAATAGCCTTTCGACCAGTACAATAACAATAAAGGTAACAGTTATGCACAAGGTGATCGCAAGTTAATCCAGTAGTAAGTGCTAATAATGGAAGGTCGGTATCTCTCGCGTAAGTCTGAGTCTTACTCAACAGATCCCAGCTAGTATATTTAGCTACCCCCACCACCACCACCACCACCACCACCACCACGAGGGTTGCATGTGGCCAAAGGCCGATTTCAGCGTGGGTTGTGGACTATCCGAGCCAGTAGGCTCGGCCAAAAATATTCCCTTTCGAACCCGTATAAACGGGTTCAGGGTCAGTCTACCTCCCCGAACGAGACTCTGCCCTTCGGCGCAGACTCGTCCGTGTTCCTCTCTGTCCGAAGTTAGAGAGTTCGACCGTGTAGCTGGAACAGATCCCAGCTAGTCCGTTGACTTACAGAAACTTATAGGCAGTTACTACCTATAGTGTAGTCACTAATGGAGGTGACAAGTTATTCCATTGCATCAAAGAGTAAAAAGAACTGTTTGGGTAAAGGATATAGAGAAGGAAGGTCAAGGCATCAGAAGATGTCGATTGATATTACATTTGAATATTTGAAGATTATAGCTATCATGGAAGTTTTACTACGAAAAGTGCGGGAAAATAAGCGTCGGAGTAACATTTATAACTGTAGTGTTGCATTATAATTTGAAATGTTTCAACTAAAAATATCGGTAGTTAACATACCAGTCGCAATCCACGGCACAAGCATACTAGCCTATTACCAGTGCCGATACACCACAGGATTTAAGGCTAACTTTTTGTAACTGTTGTATTAGACGATCCCCCCATTCTTGAGGGTAATTTACTAGATTTAAAGGTCGCCTTATACGTGGATATATTTGGTAGATACTTTTAGGTGCGGTACAAAGGGGCGGCAATTTCTCCAACATCTTTTACAAAGAACAGTATGTATGAGTTGTACGTGGTGTCAGGAGAGAATTTGTGGGTGTTTAAGCGTTCAAATCAGAATGGCTAATTGAAAGTGGTGTCTTATGGGCAGAAACTGATGAAATACTGTGGATACCGGAAAAAAGTTTGGTTATTTTGGTTGATATGAAATGAGTATGAGAGAGGTTCAAATATTATTGTACATATCATAGTAATGGGCCACTTAATTTCAGTTCCAAATGAATAAACACACACACATATATATATATATATATATATATATATATATATATATATATATATATGTCTCTGGATGACAAATATATATATATATATATATATATTTGTCATCCAGAGACAGACTGTTTCGCTGTTTCACAGCTCATCAGTGTGGCTAGACGTCCGGTTGCCTCTAGCTAGGATCGAAACCCGACTGAATTTGCGTCAGTCCGAACTTCTCCCACTTAGCCGTCAGCGTACGGTACGGGATGAGGGTGAATTTTAGCGTGTTTATTTTTAGATTCAGATAAACACACAGTGACTGAGAGTGACTCAATTCTGTCGAAGATTATATATATATATATATATATATATATATATATATATATATATATATATATATATGTGTGTGTGTGTGTGTGTGTGTGTGTGTGTGTGTGTAATTTGCCAGCAACTTTTCTTTTAAACATGTTGTGTTGAATGTCAAAGACAACATAGTCCTGCATATTCTCTTTTGAATTTTCTCATATTTTTCTAATGAGACTTTTTATTTGAAAATTATATTGAAATAATATAATTTTTGGCAAAATCAATTTGTCGTTCATATGATACCAACACCAGGTATTACAAAGAATATCTTGTTAAACGACAAATTGATTTTGCCAAAAAGCTGTTAAACCAATGACTTCTGTTATCGACTATAGGTATTTAAGAATATTTGTAGAGATTTTTTGTTCATTTTTTTCATGTTTAAGTATAGTTATGGTATATATATATATATATATATATATATATATATATATATATATATATATATATATATATATATATATATATACCGGGTGTAACACCAAAATTATACAAATCGTGTAACAGCATGGTTTAATATGTAAAAATCCATGAAAAAATTGAGTTTCATTTTTCAGTTTTTCATACAAGATGTTTAGCTGTCTTGACACCATTTGTCGTAAGAATAACTGAAAAACCCTTTAAGCTATTAAGCCAGAAGGAGAACAGGTTAAAATCGTTTTTGTTAGCCCCACTGTGTCTCCCCAACTGACCAACTGAGCCATGGTGAGAGGAGAAAGATCATTCAGGTCTTCAGTAATGATACTAACATTCATACTCTGGCTTCCATCTTCAAAGCCAATTCAAGTACCATCAAGAGAACGGTGAATAAGTTTAAAAAAGATCTAAATACATTGTTAATGTTCAAAGTACAGTCCAATAGTGTTATAAAAACCTCACAGAATTCCAGTAGGATATACTGGACCCGATTTATACAATTTTGCGGTTACATCCGATATATATATATATATATATATATATATATATATATATATATATATATATATATATATATATATAGCCAAATGAGAGAAAGAACAGATGGAGTCAAAATCCACTATTCGTAGAATTTACTTTTTTTAAAAGTGCTCAATACAAAGTAGAGCAATATATTATTAAATTTTTATTATAAGAGATTATAATAAAAACATTTTGAAATCGCTACTGAGGACCTTTCATATTTCAATAAGATCAGAATTAAAAATAGACTTGTTGGTATGTCTTGATTAACCAATTAAATGGAAGATCGAAGCTAAATAGAAAAGTAAGCTCAGAGGGTGGAGGTGGCTGAGTTATTTTTTCATGTCATGATAAACCGGAACATAGACATGTCATCATTGACAATTGTCGCTGGCATATTTTCCGCAATTGTTTTTGTTTAACAGAATATATAATTTTTTCATATGTATATATAGGGTTTGGTTTGGGTTATTTAATGCCGACAACTTTTTTTTTCTGGTACTATTTTGTTTTGTCAAAAATCTATATCTGGTAATATTGTTTATATCAAAAATGTACAGCTGGTAATATTATTTTAAATCATGTATTGTTGGTAAAAAACTTTTTTCAAAAACGTATTGCTGGCAATATTTTTTTTTTCAAAAATATATTGCTGGTAATAGTTTTTTTGAAAAATATATTGCTGGTAACAGATTTTATTTCTTCAAAAACTTATTTTTGGTAATAACTTTTAAAAAGTATTTCTGGTATTAAATCTTATATTTTTATAATGCTTTTTACCTCAGTTTCGGGGTTAACTATTTTCCCATAGCTGGGACCCTAACAGGTGCTACCACACCGGGTCACGGTGGACCTGGGAACACCAGCAATTAAGAGGTGGTTCCACGCTCCTCAAAACCTCCTGATCAGAGGCCTTGCTGGTGGATGTAGTTTATCGTCTTGCCCAGGACGGAAACGCAGTGTATCTGATGAGATTGGAAGTGTGTTATGTATCACGAGCGACATCGACAAAATTAAAATCGAGTTCAGTAAAATAATATTCTGAATTGGACTGATATAAGGTAGTAAAAGAAAAAGGAACACCAGCAATTAAGAGGTGGTTCCACGCTCCTGAAAACCTCCTGATCAGAGGCCTTGCTGTCGGACGTAGTTTATCGTCTTACCCAGGACTGAAACGCAGTGTATCTGATGAGATTGGAAGTGTGTTATGTATCACGGGCACCATTGGCAAAATTAAAATCGAGTTCAGTAAAATAATATTCTGAATCGGACTGATGTAAGGTAGTAAAAGAAAAGGGAACACCAGCAATTAAGAGGTGGTTCCACGCGCCTCAAAACCTACTGATCAGAGGCCTTGCTGTTGGACGTAGTTTATCGTCTTACCCAAGACGCTGACGTAGTTTATAGTCATACCCAGGACGAGTATATATAGGGTTGATGAAGTTTTTAATTTCCGATCACGGTCAGTAAGTTTTGGCCGTGTTTAGAATTTATATTATTAAATGTTGGCTTTTTCTTTTTCTATTATATTTTGCTGTTTTTTGCATTTGGATGAATCTATTATGTTAGTATTTCTCAGAATTATTTTGCGGACAGAGGTTGGTTAGTTGGTTTTCTAATGAAATCATTCCCATACCTATATATAGTGATTTACTAAGCATAGCTTAAAAGAGACATAAGCCAGAAAGTAGGGAGCATCTAGTGAGGATTGAACTCCCTACTCGGTCATAACAGATCTCGCGAGACAAGCTTGCTAAACATTAAACCAAGTGGGGTGCGCCCCATCTTTATATATAAATATAAAACAATTCGCAGATCATTTGGGCAGAAAA
>OZ038509.1:51305337-51330337 GCA_964036315.1 Acanthosepion esculentum | reverse complement strand
AAGAAGAACGTATAAACATAAAAAATGTCGGACTTTGACTATATATATATATATATATATATATATATATATATATATATATGTGTGTATATATATATATGTATATATCTATATACATATATATATACATATATATATACATATATATATATGTATGTGTGTATATATATATATATATATATATATACACACACATATATATACACATATATATATATTTATATATAAATTTATATATTTTTTTTTTTAAACGTATCACCCCAAGCAAGGCCGGTGGCCACTATCACGCATGGGGTTACAGAAGGGTTGGAGGAAGAGCAGATAGGAGTGGTAAAGGAAGGGATGTGGAGAAAGAGAAGGACGGAGGGTCGATCAAGGCAGGGGGGTTACGGAAGATATAGAGCGAGAGCAGATAGGAATGAAAGATGTCAGGAAGTGGAGAAGGGAAGTGGATAGATCAAGGCAATTGGAGATGACTATTGACGCTACACTTAAACCGTTGGAGATTGTATTTGTCAGGGAAACAGTAATAGGGAAGGGAGTTCCATAGGCGAGATGTGCGAGACATGAAGCTATTGGAGTAGAAAAAACGTCTACATCTAACAGTTTCAACGGTGAAGGGGTGGGAACGGGATGCCAGCATCGTAGGACGCTTAAATTCACGAGGCTTAGGGACAAGCGAAAGCAACTCCTCTGAGCAATTACCGTGGAAGTACTTGTAGAAAAGGCAGAGCGATGCAACATCGCGTCTGTGAGAGAGCGACTGCAGACGAGATGACAGATCAGGGCCAATCACATTGCATATCCGTCTCTGGATCTTATCAAGAACCCTGAGGCAACACGCAGGAGCCCCAGACCATAAATGGCAGCAATACTCCATGCAAGGTCGAATGGTAGACTTATAGACTTGGAGGATCGATTCCGGGGAGAAGAATTTCCTGGCTCGGCACAGGGAACCAACTTTTCTTGCGGTGGATGATGCAATTGACTCGATGTATTTGTTCCATCTCAGATCAGCGGACAGCGTGAGACCGATCAGCCGCAGAGAGGAGCTCTCGAGAAGTTGGTCCTCAGACATTCTGATGGGATGCAGGGATGGGTCCTTGTGGTGGTTAATGGAGAGCAGTTTTGTTTTAGAGGCGTTAAAGTTGACCATCCATTTCTCTCCCCAGTCCACAACCGATTGGAGGTCCTTTTCAATTTGAGCTGCCAGGTTAATTTTGTTCGCCTCAGTAGATTTGTGCTTGAGGCAGGAGTAAATAGTAGTGTCGTCAGCGTAGATACCGACTTGGGAGTCTATGGCGTCATAAAAGGCACAAACACTAATACTACATCGTTATAATTCTTACAATAGAATCGTAATCACGACCCAATTCATCAGGCCTACAAATATATATATATATATGTATATATATATATATATATATATATATATATATATATATATATATATATATATATTGACCACTAATATCATATATATATATATATATATATAATTTTAAAAATTAGGTGGTCACATTTTCCTTCTCCATTTTCATTACACCCAACGTCGTCCGTTCATTTATTTATTTATAGATACAAATATTTAAGTAAATGCTCTGTTTATCATGAACAGTATTAACGACATTTATTATAAAAAGTCAATTTACTTCAATATTTGTATCTATAAAAAAAAGAAGGTATAAACATAGAAAAATTTCTCAAAATATTTGTCGGATTTTGTCCATGTCTTTATATATATATATATATATATATATATATATATATATATATATATATATATATATATATATATATATATATAAGTCTCAAACACTAATATTCCATCATTATAATTTATGACTTTCGAATCGTAATCACGATCCAAATTCTCAGCCCTACAAATATATATATATATATATATATATATATATATATATATATATATATATATATATATATATATATATATATATATATATATTCAAGGTTGAGGAATCGGAGAGCCGAGTTCGAATTCCAGTCGATTCCATTACATTCACTTACGTGCTAATACCCTTGGGAAAGGTGTGAATCCTCTTCTTCTCCCTCCAACTATGGGTAAATAGCAGGACAGACTGGGATCTATAGCCTTGGATGGCAACTGGTCTAGGAGAAGGACAACTCTGAATTCAAAACCTGCGGAGGGTCGTTTGGGGACCTTGTGGCGTCCGTTGCACCAGGTCCCTGTATTCGTCCCTCCAAAAAGTGTGGATGGCCCTGCACAAAGCCTTCCCCACTATAATCAAATCCTGTTTGGCTGTCGGGCTTTCAGTTTCTGGGAACTGATCTGTCTGACCCTCATACGTCGAGTTCGACGGGAGAGCAAAGAATATTCAAGGTAACCAAAAAAGTTCTGTCTGTTTTTAAAGTAAAAAGAAAACGCTTCACAGTATGTGTAACTTATATTTAGTCTTCGAAGTAATCGCCATCGGCATCCAGCACCTTCTGCCATTGTGTCTCCAGCTGTTCAATGCCCTTGTGGTAGAACTCGGGGGGGGGGTGACGGAAAGAAGTCCGTGAGGGCTTTGCGCAAGTCTGCTTCATTGGTGAAGGATTTCCCACGATGATGATTATCCAGGGAGTGGAAGAGGTGGTAATCAGATGGCGCAAGGTCAGGTGAATAAGGTGGATGGCACAAAGTCTCCCACCCAAGTTGCTGTATGGTATCCCTGACCACTCGCGCGACATGCGGCCTGGCGTTGTCATGGAGGAAAAGCACACCTTTGCGATTCACCAGTGCTGGCTCCTTCTGGCGCAATGCCTGTTGCACACGTTTCAATTGCTGCGAGTATAGGTCTCCAATAACCGTTTGGCCCGTTGGTAGCAGTTCATAATGAACCACTTGACGACCTGTCCACCAAACACAAAGCATAATCTTGCGTGGGTGCATAGGCGGTCTTGCGGTGTGAGGGACAGCATCCTGAGGAGACAACCAATGTCTGGAACGCTTGGGAGTTTCGTACAGAACCCACTTTTCATCACTGGTAAGCACTCGATTGAATAAGGATGCGGTACGGTGGCGAGAAAGCAGCGATACGCAGGCTGCCACTTCTTGTCACTTGTGGACCTCCAACAGCGTTTGTGGAACCCACTTGCTCCGTTTGTACGTCTTACCTAGGCGGTGCAGGTGAAGTTTAACTGTTTCATCTGAAATGTTGAACTGTCTTTCAAGTTCACCACACGTTAGACTACTGTCCTCTTCAATGGTAGCCTTCAAGACTCTGTCATTCAAGACCTGTGGTCGTCCACTGCGAGGCTCAACATGGAGAGACAAAACTGAATTTTCGAAACCAACGCCAAGCAGTACGTTCATCCACTGCACTATCCCCAAACACTTGACACATGCGGCGACTTGATGCAGCTGCTGATAAGCCCACTTTGAAGTCGTAAAGCAAACAGCCCCGAACGAGATATCTAGACACTTCCATCCTTCTCACAGCTATCCGGCTTATAACTGATGGCGGGGCACGGTGCGTGTGTTTTTTTATAACATCTGATGTTCGTACTTACTGCTGTCCGATTTGAAAACACGCATTTCGTATATATTTCAACTTCATTCAATGACTAATAAAAAAACGGACAGAACTTTTTTGATTACCATGTATATATATATATATATATATTGACCATTAATATGATATATATATATATATATATATATATATATATATATATATATATATATATATATATAATATTAATGACCTCTTGATTTTTAAAATTAAGAGCTCTACATGTTAGTTTTATTTTGTTTTTTACACGTGTATTGAGCACTTTTTAATACTACTGTATCCTAGTCTGATTCAACTCTGACCATTAACCTTTTATGTATTATATATATATATATATATATATATATATATATATATATATATATATATATATATAACACAACACTACTCACACTCACACATACGCACAGTAAAAAGAACCTTAATATATTGGAGGCCATCTACATTAAAACAAAGCAACCCACACTCAACAAAATTACATTTCAAACCAGTCCCAACCCATTACATTACATCTAAACTTTCGTTTTGTTGTTAATATTTCTGTCTCCAACGTGGTATGACGTCACGAATAAACGACCTGCGTCTACTATTCCGTGACCGTTATCGTCGCATAGCAATCTTCTATGTCAGCATAACATAATATCATCTTTGATGCTGAATATCTTTGTTTAAATGTCCGTCTAACCACTGTGAAGATGGGTCATGTGATCTGAAAGCTTAGATCAAGGAACAGCATAAAAAAATCCAAATGTTGGACAATTTTTGTCTTTATTTTCTCCCAAAGTTAGAGCAAATATACGAAGCTTACAACGGCTCATGATCAAACATAATAGACATTCGTTGTCTGTTATATGTAACAATATATGTTTGAATAATGATCTGCTGCCCCAATACACACACACACCCTATGTATATATATATATATATATATATATATATATATATATATATACACACACACACTCACTCATATATATATATATATATATATATATATATATATATATATATATAGTGAAACTCGAAAGCAAATTAAGACAGTGTTCCTGCTGTACGTAGATATTGCCTGACGATTGCACTAGGATGAAACAGACTGTCGCCTCGAAGTGTTGACGTCTATGTTCACTTTTATATTTATTTATATATATATATATATATATATATATATATATATATATATATATATATATATCAGTGGTCAATATTATTAACTGTATATATATAATATTAGTGGTCACTATATATATATATATATATATATATATATATATATATATATATATATATATATATATACATTTATATATATATATTTCCAACAGGATAATATCCAGGTAGACCTCTATGTACAAGACAGACCAACAATATAATATAAAAGCCTCAAACATTAATATTTCATGGTTATAATTTATTACATGAGGAATCGTAATCACGATCCAGTTCATCAGATATAAACTTTTTTTAATTTGTCGGTCTCATGAATTGGATTGTTATGACAATTCAAATGTAATAAATTATAAGCATGAAATATTAGTGTTTGAGCGTTTTATATTATATATATATATATATATATATATATATATATATATATATATATATATATATACAGGTAAATTGTAGTATGGTTCCACTGTACGTAACATTTAATTTAAAAGAGGTTTCAATACAGATTAGAGCTAAATATTATTTATTTTAGGATATTAAAACATGTTAAATTCGCTACACAATTACCATTATATTTCAACACCATAAATTTGTCTCTTCAGGTGATGTTAAACTACTGGCGAGTGAAAGATAATTCTAATTGTGTAACGATTTTTAATGTTTAATATCCTAAAATAAATAAATTATATATATATATATATATATATATATATATATATATATATATATATATATATATATATACACACACACACATTTCAGCTGCATCAAGGCTGGTCTTCAGTGATGGGCTGTTTTCATCACCGATTTCGGGTTTTGCATCATATCGGCTCAAACAGCAACCACGACCTCATCATATATATATATATATATATATATATATATATATATATATATATATATATATATATATATATATATATATATGTGTGTGTGTGTGTGTGTGTGTGTGTGTGATGAGTCAGCACGTTGAAGTAATGGATACTGGCTCGGACTGAAGAATCGGAGAGCCGATTTCGAATTCTAGTAGAATCCATTATATTCACTTACCTGCTAATACCCTTTGGTAAGGTATTTATCCTTTTCTACTCCTCCTCTTGCTATGGGTAAATAGCAGGACAGACCGGGTTCTATAGCCTTAGATGGCAACTGGTCTAGGAGGATGACAACTCTAAATTCCAAACCTGCGGAGGGTCGGTAAGGGACCTTGTGGCCTTTAATGCACAAGGTCTCTGTATTTGGCCCTTCAAAAAGTGTGGTTGGTTCTGTACAAAACTTTCACCACCATATATATATATATATATATATATATATATATATATATATATATATATATATATATATATATATATATTCCTCACCGGTAGCACGACACGTAGGTTGTTGAAACACACTGTCACCGAACCCTTAACTTCTCAATCACTCAATCTCTCATGCAAGTCCTTGACTTCCCCACTCGTCTCCCAGATAACCCTGAAGATCACGCTTCTTTTCTCGATCGCTTTTTTACCTCTATTCTTAACTCTTGTCATACTATGCAACTCTGCCCTCTTGACAACTCTGATCCTATGGTTGTACCTGACATCATCTCTTTCCGCTCTCTGTCCTGCCAAGAACCTCCGATCAACAGAATACCTTTCTATTATCAACATGCGGATTAGGACTCCTTCCGTGACTTCCTTCGTGACGTCCCTTGGAATGTAGTTTTTAATCATCCTTTTCATAGATTTACGTCTGAGGTCTCCTCCTGGGTGAAAGATGCTTTCATTCCAGCAAGGAAATACCAAGTTAAACCGCATTCACTTCCTCGGTTCTCACTTCTTCCGGCTGTACCAGAGCGACACCTCTGATTTCAATAGTCGTCTCGTTCTCTCTGTTCGTTGCGACTGCAAGAGTATGAAACAACGTATAGCATCTCGCAAGTTCGGTTCTAGAGATTATTGGCGGCTCTGCAAGAGTGTGCTGAACAACAGCAAATCCGCAAATCCCTTCTCTATTCAATCAGTTGCCATCTAGAACAGGCAAAGTTGAATGCTTTGCTCGGAAATTCGCATTCAGCTCAACACTCGATTCGTTTGGAGTAACCTCACCTGATTCCCCGAAAAGAACAGAGGCTCTACTGCGTGATACGTGCATAACTCCGTCACAGGTCTCAGATATCGTTTCTAAATTAGACTCCCATAAGGCAAGCGGGGGTGACGGGATCCCAGCCGTCGCCCTAAAGAAATGTTCTCCCGAGTTGGTTCTAGTACTCTCCAAACTCTACAAATATTACCTCACTGCTTCCAGCTTGTTGCAAATCCTCCTCTGTAGTTCCTGTTTTTAACCACTCTGGAGAACACTCTGACCACTCTAACTATGGTCCTAATAGTCACCTGCTTATTTTCAGCAAAGTATACGAGGCTTTAATCAATGCTGAAGTAGTTAAAAATCCTACCTCTCACGACCTACTCTCTGACAAACCATATAGCAAAGAATACATATTCTATTCATACGAACCTATTCTCAAAATCTTGTCCGCATTAAATAACCCATTGAGGTTGATATGCCGTAAAAGAAAATGAATCAAAGCAAAGAATACATATTCTATTCATACGAACCCATTCTAAAAATGTTGTCGGCATTAAATAACCCATTGAGGTTGATATGCCGTAAAAAAAAATGAATCAAAGCAAAGAATACATATTCTATTCATACGAACCTATTCTAAAAATCTTGTCCGCATTAAATAACCCATTGAGGTTGATATGCCGTAAAAGAAAATGAATCAAAGCAAAGAATACATATTCTATTCATACGAACCTATTCTAAAAATCTTGTCGGTATTAAATAACCCATTGAGGTTGATATGCCGTAAAAGAAAATGAATAAAAGCAAAGAATACATATTCTATTCATACGAACCTATTCTAAAAATCTTGTCGGTAGTAAATAACCCATTGAGGTTGATATGCCGTAAAAGAAAATGAATCAAAGCAAAGAATACATATTCTATTCATACGAACCTATTCTAAAAATCTTGCAGGCATTAAATAACCCATTCAGGTTGATATGCCGTAAAAGAAAATGAATCAAAGCAAAGAATACATATTCTATTCATACGAACCTATTCTAAAAATCTTGTCCGCATTAAATAACCCATTGAGGTTGATATGCCGTAAAAGAAAATGAATCAATGCAAAGAATACATATTCTATTCATACGAACCTATTCTAAAAATCTTGCCGGCATTAAATAACCCATTCAGGTTGATATGCCGTAAAAGAAAATGAATCAAAGCAAAGAATACATATTCTATTCATACGAACCTATTCTAAAAATCTTGTCGGCATTAAATAACCCATTGAGGTTGATATACCGTAAAAGAAAATGAATCAAAGCAAAGCTGTTCTTGAAAAGGACCGACAGTCAGTGTTAACTGGGACAAGGAATGGCTTGTTAATTTGAATGCCTCCCAAACTAAACTGCTCTCATTTAACCACCGTAGAGAAACGCAGCTGCGTACCATCAGCATGGCTGATGCCCGACTCTAGGAGAACGTCTTTCTACTCCTTATTGGCCTCACAGTTTCATCTGACGTGAAATAGAACAGCTGCATTGAATCAATAGCTGCATCTACTGTAAGGAAAGTTGGTTCATTGTGTTGTGCCAGAAGGTTTTTCTCGTCAGAATCCATCTTGAACATTTACAAATCTACCATTCGTCTATGCACTGAATACTGTTGCCATAGCTGTTCTGGTGCACCTGCTCGAGGTTCTTGACTAAATCCAAAGTACGATCTGCAATATAATTGGTTTTGATTTTAAGTGTGGCACAAGATTGACATCTTGGTCCCATCCGTTTACTGTTGAAATAGATAACTGTAACCTCGACTTTCTCCTCCATCAGTTTCTTTTCTCCCACTTCTTGCGCGTGGAATTCCATTCCGTTTACTTCATTCCTTGATAACTACAATATTTAGAAATGTAAATGCAACGTCAGTCACCATCTTCTATCTTGAATTCCGTTCATCATTTGTTCTCTTCTCAATCCTTTTGATTCAGTATTGCTTAAACTGAAATCGTTATATATATATATATATATATATATATATATATATATATATATATATATATATATATATATATATATATACCCCGGTGAAATGAGAACGAATAGAGTAAAATTCTAACGCTCGTAACGTTTAATTGAAAAGAGGGCACAATACAAAGTAGAGCAAAGTACTATTTTATTATAAGAGGCGGTATTTTAAAATTTTCAAATTAAATTAATCGTTCACTAACCAGTAATTTACAATCACCTGAGGAGACTCATTGATATGCGTTGAAACAAGATCGCAATTGTGTAACGAATTTAAACATGTTTTTGATTAAATTTAATATCCTAAAATAAATAATATACATGCCCCCCCCACACACACACATACACCCACACACACTACGCGCACACACACACACACACACACACACACACACAGACACCCATATATATATATGTACTTTATTTTAGGATATTGCATCGGAAAATGTCAAATCGCTACACGATTGCAGTTGTGTTTCGATGTGTATCAATAAATCTCATCAGTCGATTGTAAATTACTGATGAGTGACGGATTTCTTTAGTGCCAAAAAATTATCCAGTTAATTTAAAAATCTACCATTTTTCTCGCACTTCACGCGTGTGGAGTTCCCTTTTGTTTACTTCATTCCTTGATAACTACAATATTCAGAAATGTAACTGCAACGTCAGTGGCCATCTTCTATCATGAATTCTGTTCATCATTTGTTCCCTTCTCAATCCTGACTTCATTCACTTTCTCACAGACGTGATGCAGTTTCCCTCTGTCTTTTCTACAAATATTTTCATGGATACTGCTCTGACGAGATTTTTTTCCTCTGTACACTGACTAAATGAATTTAAGCGTGCTACTAGATTGACAACTAAGTCCCACCTTTTTACAGTTGATATAGTTAAATGTAGCCGCTACTTCTACTTCAACGGTTTCTTTTCATGCACTTCCCATCAGTGAAACTCCCTTCCGTTTACTTGCTTCCCTGATAAATACAATCTTTAAAAATTTAAATGCATCGACAATCGCTATCTGTTGTCGACTTGAACACGCCCCAATATACAGTCTTTTCTCTCATTTTCACTCTCTGCAACCCCCTGCATACTAGTGGCACTCCCGCCTTGTTTGGGGTGAAATGATTATATATATATATATATATATATATATATATATATATATATATATATATATATATATATATATATATAAAGATATTTTTGTAGGTACAAAATTTAATCACAGAAATAAAAGTGTGAAGCTTAATATTATTAGACATATTAAAAGCGAAGCAACCGGTTTCGCTCCCGCTCTTCAGGCTTCAACGGGAGATTTAACTTAAATTAAAAACACTAGAAAATGTGCAATGAAAAGGAAATGGGGAGCAAAAAATGAACACATGGCGCTAGACACAAATAACAGCGTGTCCCAACAAACATTCACGCTGTTTACACAGGGAAGGCTTGTGGGACCCGATATAAAGTGCCTCCAGCACCTTGAGATGAAATAATGAGTGTGACCGGGACAACACAGTGAACCCGTCCGCACTAAAGTTAGCCGCACACTCTCTGTTATTTAAGAGGTGCTCACATATGGCGGAACCATAGGTGTTTGGGACACGCCCATTCAACGACAAGGTTTGATTCCTGATCTTGGTGGGAAAGTGTTGTTTAACTCTCATGTCTAGGCGTTGAGTCGTTCTCCCTATGTAGTCGGTACCGCAACTACAAATGTATTTGTAAATAATGGTGTTAATATTATGGGGAGAGAGAATATCCTTTCACCCAGAACGAAACATAGACCGGGTTTTAAAAGCTATACGAACCTCAGCCGAGAAAAAAACAACTACGAATATTAGATGAAATCTGTCTAATTATTCTTTTCACACTTGGATCCAATCCAGGGCAATCTAAGATAAACAGGGCACTTTTTACCAGTACAGAGTTTGACCCTTCTGAACTCCTCAATCTTGTAGCGGATGACCGAATGAAGAGTATCAGGGGGATACCCTAAACCACATAAAGTTTCCTTAACAAAATTGATTTCATCATCCAAGAAGGACTCTGAACAGATCATTAATGCCCCATGAAGTAGGGTTCTAATAATGTTTATCATGCGTTTTGTAGGACAAAAGGAATCCCAACGCGTACATAACCCCGCCAAAGTTGGTTTCCCATAAATCGAGGTGAGAAGAAATTGTAGGTGTTCCATGTACTAATACATCCAAGAAAGCAAATTAAAAATTGCATTCCTTTTCAACAGTAAACCTCTGTGCTGGATGGATACCATTTAGAAAAGAGAGAAACTGGTCAGTCTCATCTTCGTTGTTGAATAAACCAAAAATTATCATCAACATATCGATAATACAGTTGAGGACGAAGTGCATTCCTACGTATTCTCTCTTCGTGAAAGCCGACAAAAATATTAGCAAGTGCCGGGCCCAAAGGGGAACCCATAGCCATCCCGTCAATCTGTCGAAACATGGTATTGTTAAAACTGAATTCGACAGACGACGTGGCAAATAACATCAACTCCACAAATACAGGCTCAGGAATACTTGGTGGAGACAAAGAACTGCGATAAAGTAAATCGCAGCAAATATTAATAGTTTCCACAAGAGGGACACAAGTGTATAGGGAACAGACGTCAAAAGAACACATGAACTTGCCAGAAGAAGACAAATTTTGGATGCGGTCGACAAAGGAAAATGAATCCTTCATGCAAAATCCACTCAAGCGCTGCAACACTGGTTCCAAAAGCGATGAGGGCCATTTGGCTACCTTGTGTTGGGCCGAACCAACCATTGACAAAATTGGTCTTACTGGTACCCCATCCTTGTGGATTTTTGGCAGCCCATACAACTGGGGACGAATCGACCCAGACGGTCGAATTTCTTTGAAAATTTCTTGTGGAAGCACCACAGGTTTTACCAACTTCAGGAGTAATTTCTGAAATTTTACTTCACCTGAACCAGTTCCATCACATGCTTTTTTCTCCTCCCCATTTCCTATTCATTGCAAATTTTCTAGTGTTTTTAATTTAAGTTAAATCTCCCGTTGGAAGCCTGAAGAGCGGGAGCGAAACCGGTTCCTTCGCTTATAATATGTCTAGTAATATTAAGCTTCACACTTTGATTTCTGTGATTAAATTTTGTACCTACAAAAATATCTATAAATATTTGAAAGTTAGGTACAGTCAGAGTTTAATGAGTAAATTAAATAGAATATTACAAATTAAGGCTAAATTAAGATCTGTTAATTGTGGAATCAAATTTTTTCAAACAGTGTATACGTTACCAGGTTTGCCCCTCTTTTATTCGGTTCAGGATAAAGAGGGCTAAATTACATCAAGGTTGGAAGATTGAATCTGTCTTCATCAAGGATTGGATTCAACAGCTTTCAACCAGAAGCGTGGGTTTAAAGCAGGAATACAAGAGATTGTGGTGCTCGCATAGGAATTTAATTTCCTTTTTTGACTGGGTAAGGTTCTCTAGGTTTTGGGGTTGGGTTCATCAACGTGTGTGCCTTAAATTATCAACCAAGCTTGATGCTAAGTTGAAAATTTTGGTTTACAAGAAATATAGAGTTACAGCGGAACCTAATTTAAATATAATTGTCAATTTGTCTTCGCACGAATTAACTGAGCTTAAATCGTTTGTTCTTGCTCATGGGTTGGACTTTTGCATTCCACCCTCTATGCCAGTTGGCAAGACTGGGGGCACTTTATATCGGGTCCCACAAGCCTTCCCCTGTGTAAACAGCGTGAGTGTTTGTAGCGACTCGCTGTTATTTGTCTCTTGCTCCTTTTGAGTCTGTCTATATTTCTGAGATGAGGTATTATGTACAGTATTTACATTAGTCGGACTATTGTCCTCATCTCTGTCGCCATTTTTGTCACAACGTTTCGGCCGTTGTACGCTCCGGCCTTCTTCAGGTGGTTGGAATTTCGAACCGAACCCTTTATTTCGATCACTGCAATATGAGTACTGGAAAAAAATGGTTGCTGAAAAATTAGGTTTATAATACTCAGAAATCCATACCCAGATGTCCTCAAGGACACATGGCACAGTTCATAAAGCTGTTGGTTAGATCCAGTGACAGACCCAGAGTGTGAGTTCAATACCCGGTTCAGGCAGTGGAGAACTTTCAGAGGGAAAATTAGCAGGAGATAACTGATAACTGACATCCATCAAACATGGCTCGTGGAACTAGAACAGTCTACCCCAGTGATCGAAATAAAGGGTTCGGTTCGAAATTCCAACCACCTGAAGAAGGCCGGAGTGTACAACGGCCGAAACGTTGTGACAAAAATGGCGACAAAGATGAGGACAATAGTCCGACTAATGTAAATACTAGCTCCTTTTGTTCATTTTTTTCTCCCCATTTCCTTTTCATTGCACATTTTCTAGTGTTTTTAGTTTAAGTTAAATCTCCCGTGGAAGCAGGAAAGGCGCGAGCGAAACGGGTTGCTTCTCTTTTAATATGTCTAGTAATATTAAGCTTCACACTTTTACTTCTGTGACATATATATATATATATATATATATATATATATATATATATATATACCCTTTTTTTAGTAATTTTCCAATAAAACATGACCCAGTGCACATGTTAGTACTTCGTATGTCCATTCCAAGATGTCGTTCCTTCCAGACTGACGACAGATTCTCGATTGAATTTAAATCAGGAGAGTTGACAGGCCACTCTATAGTAATTTGATTTGCTCACTGGTAAGGCTTGCCATTGTGTTCGTGCAGCGTTACAATTTTTGTACGCTCCTTGGAGTAACGTCCATCTAATACAATTACCGTGGGACAACTAGTCGACAGTCGAGACAATAGTATCTGGGTGTGCAAAAATCTGATGCAATCACGGATGGTGCAATATTTTTCAAGGTCAAACAAATTTCATCATGCACTCCGAAAATAGACTCATATTACTGCACACCACTGCAAACGACCTAATCTTGTTTCAACTAATTTGAACAAGGGTGTATCTATCTTTCTTATTCTATTCAGATCTATCTATCTATCTATCTATCTATCTATCTATCTATCTATCTATCTATCTCAGTCTGCCCATATCTATCTATCTATCTATCTATCTATCTATCAAAAATAGATTTATATTACTGCACACCACTGAAAATGATCTAATCTGAGAAAAAACTAGAAATCGATTACACACTGTCACTCCAGTGGGTCTTAACCTGTCCGTATGGTGAAAGAAAGCAAACTAAAGCAGTTGTTTCAATTAATTTGATCAAGGCTGTGTGTTATGAGGGACATATTTCCTACATCAAGAGGAGTATCAGGAGGAGCAGTAGCAGCAATAAGTTTTGCTGAAATCAATCATTCACGGCTAAACATTCTCTTTCCTAGTTTCTATTCTACATTATGTTTCCCAGTATCAAAAGGTAATAAACTTGTTAAAGAAATTCCAGTTTTCTAATGTTGTTTTCGATAACTCACTCACAACAATATATATTCTGTTATCACGATATTAGATATTTAATAACCCGTTGCCTCAATGCTGTCTTGAGAGTATAATTCTTTCCAGTTAATCTAAGTCTACAACATCCGGCAGACCCTTGAGATTGAACTATATATTTACTATTTAACCAAACTCACGCACCAATGTTTAAAGCCGTTCTGTTACTTCAAGTCTCTTCTTCATCTGTGAAGATAATGTCCAGCATTTCTTGCCTACAGGAGGACTGATATTACATAACAGTTCAGTACACTTTTCTTTGTTTCTGTTGCTTCAAGTCTCTTCTTCATCTATGAAGAAATTGTGCAGCATTCACTGCCATATAGGTGGACTGATATCACATAACAGTTCAGCTCTCTTTTCTTTGTTTCTAACGAAATTTTCGTCTCTTAATACTTTGCATATTTATTTGATTGTGAGGGAGAATATTTTCCTACAAGTCTGGACTCGGCCATCGGACGAAAAGACATAAAAATACTCCTACATCAAGAGGAGTAGCAGGAGGAGCAATAGCCTTTTTTTAGATCAATCATTCTCGGCTAAACATTCTCTTCATTAGTTTATCTTGTACATTATGTTTCCCTGTACCGAAAGATTTCCACTGTTGTTATTGATAATATATATATATATATACATATATATATATATATATATATATATATATATATATATATATATATACATATATATATATATACATATATATATATACATATATATATATACATATATATATATACATATATATATATACATATACATATATATATATACATATATACATATATATATATATATATATATATATATATATACATATATATATATATATATATATAAAGATATTTTTGAAGGTACAAAATTTTATCACAGCAATAAACGTATGAAGCTTGATATTACTAGACATAAAACGGGCGAAGCAACCGGTTTCGCTCCCGCTCATCAGGCTTTCAACGGGAGATTTAATTTAAATCAAAAGCACAGAAAATGTACAATAAAAGAAAATGTAGAGGAGGAGGGAAATATGAGCAAAAGGAGCTAGAGGCAAATGACAGTCTTCCTTGTGCAAACAACGTGAGTGTTTGTTGGGGCTCGCTGTCATTTGCCTCTACCTGCTTTTGCTCATTTTTCCCCTCCTCCTCCACATTTTCTTTCATTGTACATTTTCTGTGTCTTTAATTTAAATTAAATCTCCCGTTGTAAGCCTGATGAGCGGGAGCGAAACCGGTTGCTTCGCCCGTTTTTAATATGTCCAGTAATATCAAGCTTCATACGTTTATTGCTGTGATATATATATATATATATATATATATATATATATATATATATATATGTGTGTGTGTGTGTGTGTGTGTGTGTGTGTGTGTGTGTGTGTGTGTGTGTATGTGTTCTATTATAACAATATTAGATATTTAATAACGAAGGTCGTACAAACATAAAAAAATAATGAAAAAGAAACCAGTTAGATTATAATGATTTTCTAAGCATAGCACAGATGTGGCACCAGGCTGAAAGCATGGGGCACCCAGTGAGGATCGAACTCAGTGTTCAGTCGTAAACAATTTAGCGATTACACTGCCTCGAGGTGCCAAAATCGGTTAGAGTATATACCGAAAACGTATTTAAAAATAATTCAAATTAAAAAAAAAAGAAAACAATTAGTTAAAATTTCACCGACCCCTCTCCTTCATTTGCATGTGTTATCATGTCAACGTAAATATCACATTCGTCTAATGATGTCCTAAAGGACAAAATGCATCATGGGAACGTTTTTTTTTCACTTTGTCATAGATTTTCCTAAAACAGTTCTTGATATATACATTTACATATCTATTTTCCATATATACCCTCCGGGCAAAATGTTTAGGCCCACCCTGCATTTCCTGAGAACAATAAACACATCTTGACACATGAGCTATGTCTTATTTTTGTATCTTTTTTTTTTAAGTAAAACAAACATTTCAGTAACTATAGTGCATTTGCTATTATTTTTTAGTCTTTCTTCACGATACCACTCACTGTCATAAATTTCGTCTGTCCACAATACATTTGACTAAATTTTGGATATTTTGTATTTTGTTTTCGCCATTAACTTCGCAGTAGACGTTTTGAGATTACGAGAAGGGCCGGTGTTTTGGTTCAGGTCAAGTGAATCATGAAACAAGATCAATATCATTCGACTTTGGAAAGACATGCTATACCATCTGGTTTATGACTAATTGGACTGTTTGAGAAAATTCTTCACGTAGATAGATAGATAGATAGATAGATAGATAGATAGATAGATAGAAAGAAAGAAAGAAAGAGACTGATGTAGATAGATGGATATGAACCGACTGAGATAGATAGATAGATAGATAGATAGATAGATAAAGAACAGACTGAGATAGATAGATAGATAGGTCGATAGATAGATATATAAAGAAGAGACTGAGCTAGCTAGCTAGCTAGATAGATAGATAGATAGAAAGAAAGAAAGAGACTGATGTAGATAGATAGATATGAACCGACTGAGATAGATAGATAGATAGATAGATAGATAGATAGATAGATAGATAGAGAAAAACACAGACTGAGATGTCGATAGATAGATAGATAGATAGATAGATAGATAGATAGATAGATAGATAGATAGAAAGAAAGAAAGAAAGAGACTGATGTAGATAGATAGATATGAACCGACTGAGATAGATAGATAGATAGATAGATAGATAGATAGATAAAGAACAGACTGAGATAGATAGATAGATAGATAGATAGATAGATAGATAGATAGATAGATAGATAAAGAACAGACTGAGCTAGCTAGCTAGCTAGCTAGATAGATAGATAGAAAGAAAGAAAGAAAGAGACTGATGTAGATTGATAGATATGAACCGACTGAGATAGATAGATAGATAGATAGATAGATAGATAGAAAAAAACAGACTGAGATGTCGATAGATAGATAGATAGATAGATAGAAAGAGACTGATGTAGATAGATAGATATGAACCGACTGAGATAGATAGATAGATAGATAGATAGGTAGATAGATAGATAGATAGATAGATAGATAAAGAACAGACTGAGATAGATAGATAGATAGATAGATAGATAGATAGATAGATAGATAGATAGATAGATAGATAGATAGATAGGTCCAACCAGCATTTCTTTTAAAAAATCAAATTAAAATGAGATATTTTTGTATTTTTTAAAGTAAAAGTTAAAATTTCAGTAGCTACAATGCATTTGCTTTTATTTTTCACTCTCCAGTCCCCTCTTACGAGCAAAAAAATCAAACTTGTATTTATCTGTCTACAATACAGACCGTTCTGGGTAAGACGATTAACTACATCCACGTCCTGAGTTAGACAATGGACTACATCCAACATCAAGGCCTTTGATCAGGTGGTTTTGAGGAGCGTTTTATTGACGAAGACAATATGACAATATGACAATGTGACAATATGACAATATGACAATATGTCTATATGATTCAGTTGTATGACATTTCTTTAGTTTGTGTGCTTATTTGTCAAAATAAAATCATATATAATCTATTTACTGAAAGGTGTTTTTTTTTTAAAGAAATGCAGGATGTTGCCCAAATTTGTACTCTTGTAATATATATATATATATATATATATATATATATATATATAGGGAGATAGAGATAGAGAGAGAGAGAGAGAGAGAGAGAGAGATAGACTGAAAGAGAAGTACATAGAAGGGAACCTTTTACATCGGCGTTACAGGTTATTTGTAAATTAACTAATTCCCACGGCAATCTTTCTTCATCAAAGTAGGAGCCTTCTTCAACCCCAAAGTTCACACACACACCCTTGTATAATAACTTTCACCTCTTAGCCCCCGAAAATCCTTATAATCACTTGGGAGGAGGGGCATACCGGAGCGTTGTTCTTTCAGAGGCCATTTTCTAACACTTTCCGTTTTCCGCCTTTTCGCTTTCTTTCTTATTATTTATTCATTTCACATGCGTACATACCGACATATAAACAGAGAATCACATCATGTATACATACATACATATATATATATATATATATATATATATATATATATATATATATATATATATATATATATTGTGTTTCTTTTGCTGCTGCTCTTTTTGTGTCGTAACCTTTCCTAGAGAGTCTA
This sequence comes from Acanthosepion esculentum, assembly GCA_964036315.1. Taxonomy (NCBI): domain Eukaryota; kingdom Metazoa; phylum Mollusca; class Cephalopoda; order Sepiida; family Sepiidae; genus Acanthosepion; species Acanthosepion esculentum. The sequence goes on along the minus strand of OZ038509.1, from coordinate 51,311,934 downwards.
TTTCACAACTAAAAGCAAGGCAATCATTTAATGACCTGTTCTTTGTGTATAGCCCCCCCACTACATAATCTCGCTCTACCAATGATTTCTGTCTCCCTCTCAAAACTTCCCCCACCCAAATTGTCTTTATTACAAATTAGTTTTCTCTGGGAAGAAGGCGCAATCACAGACAAAGAACAGTTGCTTTATTTTTTTTATCAATTCTCTCCACCCCCCCCCCCACACACACACGGCAAGGAGATAACGTCACTAAGACGCAACGTCCTACTGGAAATAAAAGAGAAGTAAATCATTTAAAAGCAACCGGAAGCTGAAAGTATAATTTTCAGAGTTTACGCGGAGACGTTAGAAGGAACCGGAAACACATTCCTAAATAGGAAACAAAGTATAAATTTTACTCCTATCTCGGAATATCCCGTGTCTGTTAGTTTTTTTTATATTTCTAATTACTTCAGTTATTGTTCAACCTGTTTCCACTTCGTCGAAGTAAATCCTATCTGCAGTAGGGACTGAACTCACAATTTATTTGTATGTCATCAGCTTCCCGAAGCAACACTTTTATCTACTAGGATATTCTCCCGTACGACAAATCACTGTGGAGAACCTGGGAAATTAATAAATACTACATACTTGATATATCTCGGTGTATGGATGTTATAACAAATTTAGTACGGGAGATAAGAAAATCGATCACAGAATAGATTGCGTCAGAGGTAGTTTCGCAAAACACCGCAAATTGCTACAAAACTCAAGTCATGTTCTTAAATAATCTCGTCAAATCGAAAATTTCTTCTGGGTGTTTTGCTTGGCTTAAAATTCATTCATAAATACCTAATCTGCCAGCTTTATACAACCGTTTTTCTCAGATCAATGATTAAATTGCTTTCGTATGAGTGAAAACTGTAACTCTTAGGAAGGGCCCTCCTTATCCCAACCTCATGAACTGATGCTGGTGAATCACACAGAACTGTACCAAATAACAAAAACCACATCACTTGGGGACTTTCAACAGCAGAACCAACTACAATAGATAGTCCATGTAACTTGAAGAGCATGTAATGACATAATCAAGATGTCGATATTCCACACTACTTCAAGTAAAAGGTTAGGAAGGAAACTCGCATCAATATTGGAAGGAAGGATAACAGTTACGGGACTTGAGAAACCTACAAGAACGCACAATTTAAAAATTGTGCGTTCTTGTACTAATATAGTAATATGAGAATTATTTTGTAGAAGTAGGCTTTTTTTGGTAAAGGTAGCATGAACTAAATTTAAAATTTTTAAAAATTCCACCTCAGCGTTGTGACTGCACGCTCCAAAAGTATTCTTACGGTTAACAATATCACATTTCTAAAAACACTTCTTTCGGATTACACTTTACCTTTCGATGTCCTGTTATTACCTGGATGTAAAAAAACTTACCTATTTCCCTACCTGACGATGATTATATGAAACATTTGAAAGCTAAGCTAGTAGTAAAAAAAAAGACCTGATAAAACAAGAATTTATAAACAAGGATTATACCATTTATTAACGGATTCGAGGTTAATATATTTTATTATTAAAAATTATTTGCGAGAGTGATTCTTGCCATATCATTAACTTCATTATCTGCTTTTCATATGAATGATTCGCGTAATATATATATATATATATATATATATATATATATATATATATATATATATATATATATATATATATATATATATATATATATATATATATATATATTTGGTTTCACTGAAAGTGACTGGAAATTTCTTTTCTATCATCATCGAATGATTTCAGGCAATGTAAGGTCAGGAGTTATCAGCAGTGCGCAACCACGACTGAGAATTGAAACCCGGACAGTTACGTTATCAGGCAAACGTCAAAGAAACGGGCCTTGGTGACGAAGAAGTAGCGAATTAGACTCAATATTAGACCCAATATTAGACCCAAATATAGGACGAAACGGCCGTCCAGAGCTTTTTGCATTCTGTTGAGGTTTCTTCTAGACTCGATGAATTACTTAATTATAATTATATCAAATCCTCCTAATAATTTCTGTCGCTTATATATATATATATATATATATATATATATATATATATATATATATATATGAAGAAATATAGTCTTAAAGTGTGCTATATTTATGGGATAAAGTGCTCAATATCAGAGATAGAGCGTGTGTAAATATAAAAGTGGACATGGAAGTCAGCACTTAGAGGCGACATGGAAGTCAGCACTTAGAGGTCTGTTTCATGCTAGTGCAATCGTCAGGACGATTGCACTAGCATGAAACAGACTGTCGCCTCTAAGTGCTGACTTCCATGTCCACTTTTATCTTTATATATATATATATATATATATATATATATATATATATATATATATATATATAAATCCCATCTATTTTAAATGCAATATATACTTTTAAAATAAAAAAAATATAATCCCTGTTTAATATATGAATTGTGTCAAAATTGTATTAACCACATATTTTTATTAAAATTTAACTTATGTAACGGTTACCCTATAGGTAGCATCTGAAGATTGCGTTGTACATGATACCCGGAGTCGTGCTACCGGTGAGGCATCATATGTATATATATTAAAATATACTTAATAGTTCTGTTATATTACATCAAGCCCAGTTTTATTAACACCAGCACGATATATATCGACCTTGCCAACCGAACGATCCTCAGTGGCAGAATCGGTTAAGGTACGTCAGGCTATATGACGGTTCCGTATAGGATACAGGTTCGAATCCTGTCGAAGGACGAATATTTTCTATGACACTTTCTCGGACATTCAGGCCGCTAAATGTTTATTTAATACTGTTTATTATAAACAGAGCATTTACTTAAATACTTGTATCTATAAAAAGAATGTTAAACATAAAAATGTCTTTAAATAATTCTCGGACTTTGTCCATTTCATAATGTTTGACGTCATTTGTTTATATTTGATACGCCATGAGCAGTTATGAATGTACGTGCGAGATTTAGGGAAGATCGAAGTTTATAAGCAGTAAATTCGACCTTGCTAACCAAATGATCCTCAGTGGCCGAATCGGTTAAGGTACGCCAGGCTATATGACGGTTCCGTATAGGATACAGGTTCGAATCCTGTCGGAGAACGAATATTTTCTATGAAAATTTCTCGAACATTCAGGCCGGTAAATGTTTATTATAAACAGAGCATTTACTTAAATACTTGTATCTATAAAAAGAATGTTAAACATAAAAATGTCTTTATTTTTTTTTTTTTTTAATTTATTTATTTATTTATTTATTTATTTATTTATTTATATATATATATATATATATATATATATATATATATATATATATATATATATATATATATATATATATATATATATATATATATATATATATATATATATATATATATATATATATATTTTCCACAAATACCTGTTGCAGCATGCCTGATGATAGCGTGAGAACGCATGTAATTTTTAGTTGTGGCTGGGCAACGTTCACCGGGAATTTTTTGTAATATATTAAGGATCTCCCAGTTAATATGGCATTGAGTTACCTATCTACGGTCTACCTCTATAGCAGGAGTAGCTTAATTTAATTTTTATTCTTTGCCCAGTCATGGAGGACTTTGAAAGCCCGGTATTGTCGAGGTCCTTTGTTGAGGTCCACCTGTTTCCGCATAATATCGGACACTTTCTCAGTACGCCTCTAAACATTTTTCTGGCGTATTTTTTGTGGGTGGGTGGCGGGCTACGGTGTTTCCATCTGAGAGAGATGGGCATTCTCCGCCGACCTCGGTGAGTATCGTTGGTGTGTGCCTGGTATGTATAACTGCACTTGTAACAGCTTGACACTTGCCTAGGGAGTACAGAGTAACCATTTTACCTAAATAAATGCTGCCGAATGATGATTGCGTGAGAACACATGGAACTCCTAGATATGGTCGGACATCGTTCATCGGGAATTTTCCTGAGGGAAGATATATATATATATATATATATATATATATATATATATATATATATATATATATATATATATACATATATCTCAGCCACATAAGACAGACATGCTTGCTGAGGTATTCAGACCTCACACTTATACACACACCCAAGGGAATTCAGAGCGGCACGAATCCATCCAGCTCTTATCTTAATAACAACTTAAAAGAGACTGTTTCACCAACACAAGGACTGACCAAAATTCACGTTAAAAACAATAAAAAATAAAAAAAAACAAATGAAAACTCCAGACAAAAGTTCATTTTCCCCATCAAGACAATCATTTCTGTAGTTCACTGCAATTTTTTATTGTTCATTATATATATATATATATATATATATATATATATATATATATATATATATACGCTAAAATAAGAACTGGGGGAAAAAACATTCATTTCTGTGGTTCACTTCTACAAGCAACCAGAAAAATTGTTTTTCTCCTGATGATGGCCATGTTGGCCGAAACTAGTCGAGGAATATAACTGATATAATGAAAAACAAAAGAATATATATATATATATATAAATATATATATTATGTACGTATGTATGAATGACTTCAGATATTTATATCAAATTACTGTTTGAGTTCATTGATGATGGTAAAACCCACTGCTTATATGTGTGTGTGTCTGTGTGTGTCTGTGTGTGCCTTTGTGTGTGTGTGTGTGTGTGTCTGGGTGGGGGTGGGGGTGCCTGTGTGTGTGTATGTGTGTGTGTGTTTGTGTGTCTGTGTGGCGGGTGCCTCTGTGTGTCTGTGTGGCGGGTGCCTCTGTGTGTGTGTGTGTGTGTATGTGTGTGTGTGTGTCTGTGTGGGGTGCCTCTGTGTGTGTGTGTCTGGGTGGGGGTGCCTCTGTGTGTGTGTGTGTGTGTGTGTGTGTGTATGTGTGTGTGTGTGTCTGGGTGGGGGGTGCCTCTGTGTGTGTGTGTCTGTGTAGCAAATAAATGACAAAGTGGAAACATCCTGTAAAAGGTGAAATAAGGAGTGTGACCGGGACAACACGGTGAACCGGTCAACACTAAAATTAGCTGCACAAAATCTGCTCTTTAATAGGTGCTCGCATATGGCGGATCCGTAGGTGTTTGGGACGAGTCCATTCAACGGCAAAGTGTGGTTCCTGATTTTGGTAGGAACGTGCGGTTTAATTCTCATGTCCAGGCGTTGTGTCGTCCTTCCTATGTAGTCAGCCCCGCAACTACAACCGTATTTATAAATTATAGAGTTAATTTGATGAGGAGGGAGGACGTCTTTACACACCGGACGAACCATGGGCCGGGTTTGAAAAACTATCCGGAACTTAGTCGAGGAATATAACTGATAAAATAAAAACGAAAGATTTTAACTTTTTAATATTTTTTATTGTTCAATATATATATATATATATATATATATATATATATATATATATATATATATATATATATATATATATATATATATATATAAAAAAAAAAAACGCAAAATAAAAAAAGTATAAATCTATATATAGTTATACGGTTTTTATGGATACAATTATTTGAGTAAATTCTATGTTTTTTTTTAATTAAACAGTATTAATCATATCATATTTCTCTCTTTTCTAGAAATTTCATAGAAAATATGCGTTTTCTGACAGGTATCGAACCTATATCCTATACAGAATTGTCATTAAGTCTTACGCTCTATGACCGTTCAGCCACAGAGAATTTCCGGCTAGCAAAGTTCGAATTACTGCTTTTAAGCACACACCTTCGCCGATTTTTCTTTATCATGTCTTCTCTGAAATGTTAGCCTAATATAAAAGAATTTTCTCGAACATTAATACTGTTTAATACTCTATGTCTGATATTGAGCGCTTTAACCCATAATTATATCTTAACTTAAAACTATATCTTATCACATACATATATATATATATATATATATATATATATATATATATATATATATATATATATATATATATATATATATATATATATATATATATATATATATATATATATATATACATTAGCCCTTTCCATAATATATATACATACATTAGCCAGTTTTAGCGGAGGGGGTTGAAATTGAATAGACAGGATTGAGAATAGATAGATAGATAGATAGAGAGATACGAAGAGAGTGCGATAGACAGATAGATATGGTAGGTAGACAGAACTGAAGACCTTGAGATTGATAGCTAGATTGAAAGATATGAGCCTAATGAAATAGATAGATAGATAATGAACAGGCATATATATATATACATATATATGTGTATATATATATATATATATATATATATATATATATATATATATATATATATATATATATATATATATATATATATATATATATATGAAACCCGGATTCAAATATCACCACGGTTGATTTTTCAGGAAACAGACTTCCTGATGTTATCGGTCTGGGTGTATGTGTGTGTGTGTGGGGGGGGGTGATCCCAGCGTGCGGCACCCGTGGAAAGTGTCTGTAAACCACACCTTGGCTTGACCCGAGCCTTGTGAGTGAAATTGGGTAGACAGAACACTTGGGGGCCGTCGCATGTCATCGTGGCCGAGTGTGCTGGTGTTGTTCAGATTGGTGATCATTCTAGATAACAC
>OZ038509.1:51295337-51300337 GCA_964036315.1 Acanthosepion esculentum | reverse complement strand
CAATTTTAATATAAAAGACAGGGAAATTGAACAGGTATTAGGTGCCCCAGTGGTAGATTTGTACAACACAGCAAGATGCTACAAAGCTGAAACCTTACCCTAAAAACACGAGCAATATTTCTTTTGTTTTCAGTCCCATTAATCGAGACAATCATATGGATACCCGAAAACAAACTAGTTCAAGTTTGGTTTCGTTTGTTTTGTTTTACGGCACATCAATCTCAATGGGTGATTTAATGCCGACAATTTTTTTTTTTTTTGTAATATTTTTGTTTTGCCAAAAATCTATTTCTCTTAATATTTTTTCCTCAAAAATTCATAACTGGTAATGTTATTTTTTCAAAAACGTATAGCCGGCAACACTATTCTCTCTCAAAAAAAGTGTAGCTGGCAATATTATTTTTTCAAAAATGTATTATCAGAGGCCTTGCTGTTGGACAGAAAGAAAGAAAGAAACAAACAAAGGAGAACTACAAGAAAGAAAGAAAGAATGAAGGAAAGAAAGAAAGAAAGAAAAAAGGAAAGAAGGAAAGAAAGAAAGAAAAGACAAGTGCAAATAAGAAGAAATACAGAAACAATAAAGAAAGAAAACAAACACAATTAAAAGAAAGAAAGACAAGCCAATTGCAATATATATATATATATATATATATATATGTATATATGTATGTACATGCACACACTCACATATATACATGCGTGTGTGTGTGTGTGTGTTTGTGTGCGTGTAAGTACATCCTAAAAAAGGCGAAACCTAAAATTTAAAATGCATTTTTAAAAAGTAAAAATATGTCTTGAGGCTTTAATTTTATTTTTAATCCCAAGCTAATTAATTAGATTTTATATTTCCAATAATCAAAATAATTTGGTGGCTTTTAAACCGAATTTAAATGAATTGGAATCTTCGTTTTTGCTTCTCGTCAGCAAAATCGATGAATTCGCCCATATTGACACATTTGTCAACACAACATATTTCACCTTATTATAACCCTTTCAAAAATATTTTTTCCTCAAAAATGCATAACTTGTAATGTTATTTTTTCAAAAACGTATAGCCGGCAACACTATTCTCTCTCTCTCAAAAAAAAAAAAGTATAGCTGACAATATTATTTTTTCAAAAATGTATTTTCCGAGGCCTTGGTGTTGGACGTAGTTTATCGTCATACCAAGGACGCGGATGTAGTTTATTGTAATACCCATGACGCGGATGTAGTCTATCGTCGTATCCAGGACGTCAAACTAGTTCAGGAGAACGTGAACTGTCACCAGTGTGAAACCGTGTTCGAAGAGAATGTATGCATTCTGTTGTTTCCGCTACGTCATTTTTCAGTTATTAGTGTGCGTCTGTGTGTGTGTGTGTTCATATATATATATATATATATATATATATATATATATATATATATGTATGTATGTATTTATATATTGTTATGGTGCAGGTTAGGACCAAGGAAGAACAACACGAACACAAGAGTAGAAATAACGAAGATATATTACACGGAATAATAATACAAGATGTGGAAGGTGTTAGTATGACTGTCAGTCTGGTTTGGAGTGAACTACTATCGGCTCGACTCGATTCGTCTCTCTCTCTTGAGAGGCGTAGTATACATAGTGTTAGGAAGAGTTCATTCTGTAGTTATAGGTAAGGACCCACAACACCCCCCTCCCAAGCTTTTACCTCGCAGGGGTCTTTAATATTTTACCTCTTCGGATTAATCATCAAAGGCTCTGTAATGTCGTTACACACACACAAACAAATATATATATATATATATATATATATATATATATATATATATATATATATATGAAAAAATATATTCTTAAGGTGTTCTATATTTATGGGATAAAGTTCTCAATATCAGAGATAGAGCGTATGCAAATATAAATATAAAAGTGAACATTGAAGTCAACACTCAGAGGTGACAGACTGTTTGACGCTGGACGCAATCGTCAGGCCGCGAATGCTGAATTTTTCCTTGACTATTCATATATATGGGACAGTGTAAATAGGACAGTGTAAATAGAAAATATATGTGTGGAGTTGCTGAAAAGTTGATATATATATATATATATATATATATATATATATATATATATATATATGTATGTATGTATGTATGTATATACACGCTACAAAATCACATATCACGCTAGATAACTTCCATTGCCAACATTCTTCTCAACATTGTTAACCACGTGCAATAGGGTCTGGCTATCCCCACCCTAGTTGACGGGTATCCTCGAATACGTGCGGCCAACTTATATATATATATATATATATATATATATATATATGTGTGTGTGTGTGTGTGTGTGTGTGTGTGGTGTGTGTGTGTGTGGTGTGTGTGTGTGTGTGTGTATACACACACACACATATATATATATATATATATATATATATATATATATATATGCACACGCAGCTATGAAGGAGTGATTGAGAAACTAAGTACAAATTGAAATGAGAAAAGGAGTGAAGAAAGAAAGAAAAAGAAAGAAAGAAAGAAAGAAAGAAAGAAAGAAAGGTCTACGGGACACAGAAAAGAGCCAAGATGAAAAGGTGCAAGAAAGAAAATGAGAATTAATGAATATAATGAATGGGAAACGAGGTACACATTGAAATGAGAAAAACATAAAGGAAAAGAAATAAAGAAAGAAATAAAGGAAAACTAGGAGAAAGAAAGAAAGAAAGAAAGGACAACTAGAAGAAAGAAAGAAAGAAAAAAGAAAGAAAGAAAGGACAACTAGAAGAACGAAAGAATGAAAAAAGAAAGAAACAAACAAACAAAAGACAACTACAAGAAAGAAAGAAAGAATGAAAGAAAGAAAAAAGGAAAGAAGGAAAGAAAGAAAGAAAGAAAAAAAGACAAGTGCAAATAAGAAGAAATACAGAAACAATAAAGAAAACAAAAACCATTAAAAAAAAGAAAGAGAAGACAATTGCAATATATATATATATATATATATATATATATATATATATATATATGTATGTACATGCACACACGCACATATATACATGCGCGTGTGTGTGTGTGTTTGTGTGTGTGTAAGTATATCCTAAAAAAGGCGAAACCTAAAATTTAAAATGCATTTTTAAAAATTAAAAATATGTCTTGAGGCTTTAATTTTATTTTTAATCCCAAGCTAATTAAGTAGATTTTATATTTCCAATAATCAAAATAATTTGGTGGCTTTTAAACCGAATTTAAATGAATTGGAATCTTCGTTTTTGCTTCTCCTCAGCAAAATCGATAAATTCACCCATATTGACAGATTTGTCAATACAACATATTTCACCTTATTAAAACCCTTTCAACAATAAAATATACTTTTCTAAAACATTATCTGCAGAAAATTAATAAATTTAAAGTCTAATTAATCTTAATTAAAACAAATATTACTTACTTTTACTTTAAAATATCGCAGAAAAGCATCTTCTTTTAAGACGAATAGCTGTTTTTTGACGTGATGGGTGATTTATTAAGAGTCTAATGTTTAGGAAATTTAACCTAAGACGACTGTATATATAGGTACTCATCTACCATGGCTGCTAGCCAATCTCTGTTTGCTAAGGCACATTTTGTGTTTGTTCAAACTTGTGGTTTATAGCGCAACTATGCTGAGCAGACCTTATTTACAGTTTCTGAGATAGAGCGTATTATCTAACGTGATCAATAATTTGAATGAGGCCAGCACGCTCAAGCCCTTGTGACTCCTTGCTAACACAAGGTGTCCGTCTACGCAAATTCACTCACAAGGCTCGGATCAACTCCTTTACAAAGGTGCCGCACGCTGGGATCGACCCCCTCCATTCCGATGACATCAGGAAGCCTGAGAAATCGATCATGGCGAAATTCGAACCCGGATCTCATGGTCAGAATGCTAACGTTCTAACCACTCAGCCATGTACACATAAGCAAGCAAGCAAGCAAAAAAAAAAAAAAAAAAATTGGGAATATTACGTAACGAATACAACGTGAAAACCTTTTTAATATGATTACTTTAAACTACCGAGTAATTTTAAATATTTAAGAAAATATTCTATGCAATCTAAACTTTTATTGAATTTTAGGACGATTGTTGAAGAAATTTTAGAAAGTAATCTATAAATTTTAAATTTGCTATAGGTACCCCTTTCTGTCATGTGTGGACACGTGTATTTATCAAAGTCGAAACGTTTATAGCCACATAAAAAATTCAAAATTCGTTATAGTAGTTTTAATCTAATAACAATATCACTGAAATTTAGCAGGAAATAAATTACGATCATTAATATTTTAAAGAATATTAAAGCAATTTCTATGTCACATTTCAACTATTTATCTATCTATTCATCTATCTATCTATCTATCTATCTATTTATTTATCTATCTATCTATCTATCTAACACAGTTCTTTCATCTATCTATCTCTCTAGTTATCTATCTCAGTCTAGTTTTAGTAGCTAGCTATCTATCAGCGTATGATAGCTGTATATAAGTTCATTATCTATGACAATCATTTTAGCATCTATCTATCTATCTATCTATCTATCTATCTATCTATCTCAGTCTGTTCTTAATATCTATCTATCTATCTATCTATCTATCTCAGTCTGTTCTTAATATCTATCTATCTATCTATCTATCTATATATATATATGTATATATATATATATATATATATATATATATATATATATATATATATATATATATATATCTGAGTCTGTTCTTAATATCTATCTATCTATCTCTCTCTATATATATCTATCTATCACTGTATGATACCTGTATAAAAGTTCATTATCTACCTATCATAATCTTTTTAGCATCTATCTATCTATCTATCTATCTATCTATCTATCTATCTATCTATCTATCTCAGTCTGTTCTTAATATCTAACTATCTATCTATCTATCACCGTATAATAGCTGTATATAAGTTCATTATCTACCTATCATAATCTTTTTAGCATCTATCTATCTATCTATCTATCTATCTATCTATC
>OZ038509.1:51287837-51292837 GCA_964036315.1 Acanthosepion esculentum | reverse complement strand
TAATTTCTCGGTTCACATAACAAAAAAACTTAATATATTTGTATATATATGGATACATATAAACAATTAAATTGTGATAGATATTAAGTGATTGCGATAGATAAATAGCTAGATAGATATAAACAGGATGGGATGGATGAATAGATGAAGAATACACACACACACAGAAACACACACATATATATATATATAGGTGTATGGCTAGTTAGCTATTATATAGAGAGAGATATACAACATGTTGAAATAGACGAATGAGATAGATAAATAGATAGATAGATATAAAAGAAATGAAATAGATAGATTAAATAACTGAAATATCTATGTCTCTCTATCTCTCTCTCTCTCTCTCTCTCTCTCTCTCTATATATATATATATATATATATATATATATATATATATATATATATATAGATAGATAGATAGATAGATAGATAGACAGATGGATAGATAGATAGATAGATATGAAAGAAATGAAATAGATAGATATGAAAGAAATGAAATAGATAGATAGATAGATAGACAGATAGATAGATTAAATAACTGAAATATCTATGTCACTCTCTCTCTCTCTCTCTCTCTCTCTCTCTATATATATATATATATATATATATATATATATACTTATATATATATAGATAGATAGATACACAGATAGATAGATAGATAGATACATAGATTAAATTACTGAAATATCTCTCTCTCTATATATATATATATATAATTATATATATATATATATACTTATATATATGTATATATATATATATATATATATATATATATAGATAGATAGATAGATAGATAGATAGATAGATGTGAACACAAAGACAGATAGATATATAAATATATTAAATAACTAGGATAGATAGATAGATAGATAGATAGATAGATAGAGAGAGAGAGAGAGAGAGAGAGAGAGGTGTTTAATAAGAGGTGAATAATATACACATACGTTCTTAAAGATTGTATTTGAATGATCATCAAAGATATTTCACCGAAGAATGTGCCATAAACTTTCTATTATCTCCTTACGGGCGCTTTGCCGCCTCGCTCATCGCATTGTCTTTCATTTTTGCCATTCTGCGCATGCTCATTAGAATACTAGAATACGTGCCTTCATTATCGGCTGTCAGTGATTGATTGCTCTATTCAACATTTTTCGGTATCTGCTCACTATTTTTGCTCGTTCTTTTTCTTTTCCTTTTTTTTTTTTTTAGGTTGAGGCAAAGGTTTCCGGCAAGTTTCTTGCAAATTATACGATATCTTTGCCGTTTACTCAACTTGCGTAGAGTCGATTGTATTACGTTGTTTACAAACCCTAATAACGGAGAAGCCGATTCTGTCTATAAAATGGGATAGGAAAGTTATCATGTCCTGTGTTGTTTTCCGAAAGCCAAACACAGCAAACATTTAACCTTATTCAATAGGGGCAATTGGCAATTAAAACTGTTAAATGATGAGACCTAGCTGCCATATTATTATTCTTTTTTTTCTCCTATATGTCCTATCACTGTATTCCATACTTTTGACGTTTGTGCCACATCTAAGCTAAGCTTAGAGAAATTCGACGTGGTGTAAGGGTTAGCAAGCTTGTCTCGATAGATCAATTAAGACCGGGTAGCGAGTTCGATCCTTTCCGTTTACATTCACCCTTGTGTCCTATCTAAGCTTCGCTTTGGAAATAATTTAGACCACTCCAATGATTAGCAGGCTGGTCTCGCTTGGTTAATTACGACTGAGTGGCGAGTTTGATCCTCACTGGGTGCTCCATACATTCGGCCTTGAGCCACAACTAAAATACGCTTAGAAAATCCTTTAGGACACTTCGACAGTTTTTTTTTTTTTTTTTAAGCGTATCACCCCAAGCAAGGCTGGAGGCCACTATCACGCAAGGGGTTAAAGAAGGGTTGGAGGAAGAGCAGATAGGAGTGGTAAAGGAGAAGATGTGGAGAAAGAGAAAGACAGTGGGTCGATCAAGGCAAGGGGGGTTACAGAAGATTTGGAGCGAGAGCAGATAGGAATGAAAGATGAAAGGATGTGGAGAAGGGAAGTGGATAGATCAAGGCAACTGGAGATGTCGATTGACGCTACACTTAAACCGTTGGAGATTGTATTTGTCAGGGAAACAGTAATAGGGAAGGGAGTTCCATAGGCGAGATGTGCGAGACATGAAGCTATTGGAGTAGAAGAGACGTCTACATCTAACAGTTTCAACGGTGAAGGGGTGGGAAGTGTAACAGTTAACAAACTGGTTAGTGGGGTACTCCCTACTTTCGACCATGTGTCGCAATTAAACTATGGTTCGTAAATTATTATGTTACACATTTTGGTCGATTAAGCTTGGTGTAATGGTTAACGTGCTTATCTCGCTAGACCAATTACGACTGAGTAGTGCCTTATTTTAATCACTGCAGGTGGCATCCCTTTCGGGCGTTCCAGTCATGTGTCTCCACAATTTCCTCTCTTTTGTAGCTCTCAGATAGTTTTTGCTATCTCTCCTAATCCCCGTTGTTCATTTCTTTGTCCCTCTTGTCTTCATTATGTCTTGTGTGTGTCAAACTTTCCAAGCCCTCTTTCCTCATTATGCACCCTAGAATTATTTTTCACTTGTATTTTTCTGATGCTAATTATTAAGTGTCCTTTTTCGGATACGTCTCGTGAGAGATTTTCGCTGTTTTTTCTCTCTTGAGTGTGGCGCTTACATATCTCCCTTTTATTCGGTTGTCCCACATGTTCACACCCGAAGTGCAGCTGGGGTGACCACCTGTTTACATGTCTAGTTTACATGTCTTCGAAGGCATTTTGGACAGTAAATGGGTCGTTAGAAAAAAAAAACTTTCCTTGTAAGAAGTTGCCAAAATGTTTGGAAAATTGGTTTCTCAACAATATACGAAAAATACCGAAGGTCTTCATGCACAACCTGCCTTAGAAGAAACTCAGACAGTTCCGTATCGCTGGCTATGGACCTGATTGTCTTGGAGGGATCGTTGTCAATCATGGCAAAGATCTCACCAAATTCGTGAGTTCTTTACTTATCTGAACGATTAGTGAGTTTTCCGAGGATTCCGCTCCTTCGTAATCACCATTAGACTCGTCCAACTCTTTCTGAATCCGCTGCACTGTCCTCAGACTGACACCCAAACACTCTGAATTTTTCGTATTGGAACTTCCGGTGCGAATGCCAAGCAGTACAGGATGCCGTTTCCAAATTTCTGGTAGAGTGAATTGCGTCATGGTGGTCTGTGTGATCACCATGTTACCCTGGAAAAAATATTTCTCGTCTGAGAAAAAAACCAAAGCAAAACATTCATACAAGGTGCGATGGATAAATTGCCGTCAAAATTACGCAAAAAATGAAAATAACACTGACATCACATTTTAACAGATATATTTACCAAAATTATACAAAAATATCTTGAAATGCAAGAAGACAATTGAAGACAATGGCGGTTTTATTGAACAAATTGACACTTTAAGTCAATTTGTTCAATAAAACCGCCATTGTCTTCAACCACGGCATCAAGATGACTTCGGAATATCCTGCAATCCATCTGTACGGTCTCCTTGTTTAAGTTGGTGAATGTTGCCAATAATCCTTGCCTTTAGTTCACCTTTGGTGTTACAAGGAGTTTTGTTGGTTTCTTGCTCAACTGCGCCCCGCACGTAATAATCAAGAGGGTTGCAGTCTGGGGAGTTAGATGGCCTGATGTAAGGTAGATGTGGTCGCAGAAATTGTTTTAAGGCATGACTACGTTCTCTTGCTTGTGTGAAAGAGTGGAGAGACCTGCGGTCTTCCGGCAGCCACCCTCTTAACCCAGGGTAGTACTACTTCCTCAAGGCACTTGAGGTAGGCCTCCGTGTCGAGTCCAAGGTCCTCACCAACAAATTCGAGATTTCTTTTCTTATCAGAACAACCAGAGTTTTCCCAACTACTGTACCTTCGTAATCACCATTAGACTAACCCAACTCTTTATTTTTTTGTTGCTCCGATTGACACCCAAACACTCTGAAATGTTCGTATTGGTGCTTCTGGCGCGAATGCCAAGCAATACTGATCCAAATTTCTGGTGGAGTGAATTGCGTCATGCTGTTCTTTTTCTCACAGCCGATGTCCAACTGACCCTGTTATACTGTGCTGTCGACAGAATCATAGACAAGCAACGCGCATGCGCGAAATTAAAGACATAATATGGCGTCGATTTACCCATCACAACCATTGTATACAGATGAGAGATTTGAAAAAATATATATGGAGTAAGTGAAACAATCGATCATTTAGATATATGAAACAATATCTAATTTTTAACTGTCTGTTTTTACATTAACAAAAAAAAAACAGGTTAAAATATACAATAAAAAACTATTATTTCCTGAACAAACTAATATTCCTCAAAATTCACAAATACAAAAAAGGATTCCAGCTTAGCATGATAATCACATTGTAAACTGAACTTCTAATGGCATAAAGAAGGTGGTTATCTAAGCTTAGTTGAGGTTTGGCAAAAGGCCAAAAATATGGAGCAACCAGTGAGGATCGAGCTCACTATTCAATTGTAATTGATCTTGCAAATAATAACAATTGCACCACGTCTAAGGGCGCTAATGCTTTTCTAAGTGTAGCTTAGATGTGGCACAAGGCCGAAAGTATGGAGCACTCAGTGATGATCGGACTCACTAGTCAGTCATAATTAATCTAGCGAGATAAGCTTTCTAAACATTGCACCACGTTGAAGTCCGCTAAAATGATTTCCTAAGCATATATTAGATGTGGCACAAGGTCGAAATTTAGGAGCACCCAGTGATTATCGAACCCACTACTCACTACAACTGATCTCACGTGACAAGCTTGTTAACCATTACACCGCGACAAAGTGACCTAAAATGATTTTTAAGCGTAGCTTAGATATGGCACAAGGTCAAAATTGAGGAGCACCCAGCGAGGATCGAACTCACTACGCAGTTGTAATTGATCTACCGAGACAAGCTTGTTAACCATTAC
>OZ038509.1:51277837-51282837 GCA_964036315.1 Acanthosepion esculentum | reverse complement strand
TCTATCTATCTATCTATCTATCTATCTATCTATCTATCTATCTATCTATCTGTCTATCTATCTATCTATCTATCTATCTATCTCAGTCTGTTCTTTATCTATCTATCTATCTATCTATCTATCTATCTATCTATCTATCTATCTGTCTATCTATCTATCTCAGTCTGTTCTTTATCTATCTATCTATCTCAGTCTGTTCTTTATCTATCTATCTATCTATCTATCTATCTATCTATCTATGTCAGTCTGTTCTTTATCTATCTCTCTATCTATCTATCTATCTATCTATCTATCTCTCTCAGTCTGTTCATATCTATCTATCTATCTATCTATCTATCTATCTATCTATCTATCTATCTCACTCTGTTCTTTATCTATCTATCTACTTTAAAAAATACAAAAATATCTCATTTTAAGGTGTCTTTTTTAAAGAAATGCAGGAAGGCCACAAACTTCTTTTTTTCCGTAGTGTATATATGGGAAAAAGTTGTGTAAATCTTTATCTATCAAGAACAATTTTAGGAAAATCAATGACAAAGTGCAAAAAAAATCGTTTGACGACGCCTTTCGTCATTTACAATATCATCGGACCAAAGTAATGTTTACATGCACACTTTTATATATAATGTAGCCGAATACATTTATATTCTTTTTGTCCATGTTTGTATCACCTTTGTTATTGCTGTGGCCAAGTAACTGCTTAAGAAATAACAAAGCAAGAGGTTGCAGATAAATAGTGTATTGAACAGTAAATACAACATAAAAGTTTTACACGGCTTGGGAGTGTGTGTCGGTTGACCAGCTTCCAGTCTATATCATTGTTAATATTTAACAGCCCCCTCACAACAAGAGATTTATGTGACACAAGGCCGAGTTTACCGTGGGTTCTCCGAGCTCGTAGGCTAGGCCTAAAATATTCCTGTAGAAACCGTATAAACGTGTTCAGGGTCTGTCTACTTCCCCGGACGAAAAATTTGCCCTTCGGCAAAGCCTCGTCCGGGTTCCTCTCTGCTCAAGGCAGAGAGTTCGACAGTTGAACAGGCTAGAGCACTGTGACATTTAAAAGTCCCCACCCACGAGGGTGTATGTGGCACAGGGCCGAGTCTACCGTGGATTCACCGAGCCCGTAGGCTCGGCCAAAAATATTTCCGTAGAAACCGTATAAACGGGTTCAGGGTCTGTCTACCTCCCGGGACGAAACTTTGCCCTTCGGCAAAGCCTGGTCCGGGTTCTTCTCTGCTCAAGGCAGAGAGTTCGACAGTTGAACAGGCTAGAGCACTGTTAATATTTAACAGCAACTCCCACGAGGGATGTATGTGGCACAAGGCCGAGTTTACCGAGGGTTCAACGAGCCCGTAGGCTCGGCCAAAAATTTTCCATTAGAACCCGCATAAACGGGTTCAGGGCCTGTTTACCTCCCGGGACGAAACTTTGCCCTTCGGTAAAGCTTCGTCCGGCTTCCTCTCTGCTCAAGGCAGAGAGTTCGACAGTTGAATAGTCTATATCACTGTTACCCCGAGGCTTAATTTCCTACTAGTTTTATAGTAAGTGGAAGAGTCCACAATAGCCTCATTAGAAGGAGCACACCACAACAGTTATTAATGATATATTTTTTAAGGAAATGCAAAGAAGCTCCAAACTTTTTGCATGTAACGCATTGACTACCCGAATAAGGATAATTCATGAAATAAAAACGTATTAAATAACTTCACGTTAGCAGGTAAGCAAAGACAGGTGTGAATACCAATTAACGTATCCCAGAATTTGAAGTCGGAACATTTACTGTGAAAAGCTTGCCGACAAAAGTCTTTGTCGACACGACTGATGGCGGCTGCAACCAAATCTGAAGTCTCGTTTTACCCAAAATGCACTGGAGTCAAAAGTGAGACGAGGGAAATTACATGTATTTGGGCTGATAAGTCAAATGAAAGGCATTGAATGAATGTGCAACAAAGTCGATATAACTTCTGCGACTTATTTCAAAAAGATAAAGCAACAAAACTGTGCTGAGAATAGGGACTTCGGAATAAACACGAAGGAATATTGGTTCGGGAAAAAAGGTTAATTTTGATAAACCCGTTAACACGTAGATCAAAGCACTCTTAATATCAAGGTATCCATATATTTAAGCATCAGTCGATCGATCGATTATTTTATATTCACATATATATTTGGCTGTTTCTTTCTATCTGCTCACCTCTCTCTTTCTTTCACCTCTCTCCCCTCTCTCTCTCTCTCTCCCTCTCTCTCGGAATCGATCCTCCAAATCTATAAATCGATCATCCGCCCTTGCATGGAGTATTGCTGCCATATATAGTCTGGAGCCCCTTCTGTCTGCCTCAGAGTTCTTGATTAGATCCAGAGACGGATATGCAATGTAATTGGCCCTGATCTGTCATCTCGTCTGCAGTCGCTCTCTCACAGACGCGACGTTGCCTCGCTCTGTCTTTTTACTTTCACGGTAATTGCTTCGAGGAGCTGCTTTCGCTGGTTCCTAGGCCTCATGAATTTAAACGTCCCACGAGGCTGGCATCCCATTCCCACCCCTTCAACGTTGAAACTGTTAGATGTAGACGTCTCTTCTACTCCAATAGCTTCATGTCTCGCACATCTCGCCTGTGGAACACCCTTCCTTATTCCTGTTTCCCTGACAAATACAAGCTCCAACTATTTAAGTGTAACGTCAATCGACATCTCCAGTTGCCTTGATCTATCCACTTCCCTTCTCCACATCCTTTCACCTTTCATTCCTATCTGCTCTCGCTCCAAATCTTCTGTAACCCCCTTGCCTTGATCGATCCACTATCTTTCTCCACATCCTCTCCTTTACCACTCCTATCTGCTCTTCCTCCAAACCTTCTGTAACCCCTTGCGTGCTAGTGGCTTCCAGCCTTGCTTGGGGTGATAAGCTTAATATATATATATATATATATATATATATATATATATATATATATATATATATATATATATATATAAAGTGGTCTGTTTTTATTTTATTTAAATTATTAGCTCTGATTTACATTGAGCTCTCTGGATTTTATCCTCCTTGGGTCTACCCATACGGATTACCTAGTTTTTCGTAAACTAAATATATATATATATATATATATATATATATATATGTATGTATTGTTATATACTGTACTTATGAACACTAATGGGTATGTCCCAATCCTCATAAATATGTTGGACACTATAGTAATTGGGAGGTAATATCCGGTCCACTAGCAGTGGTTTACCTACTTCACACCGCTGGCGAGTATTGTATTTTTATTGCTGTTATAAAGATTACCATTTCATTTCTAACCTCCGTTTTGGTTATTCCTCATTAAGTAACCCTTTCTAGATTACAACATATATACAGATATTTTATATATGTGTGTGTTTGTGTGTGAACGTATTATTAATTTATTTCTCAAACCTTATTTTAAAGGATGCCCTTATTTAAATAGATGCTCTGCTTTTATTTATTCATTAAACAGTATATTTATTTCCACCGACAGGCTTAATAAAGGAAAAATACTTTCCTAATATATATATATATATATATATATATATATATATATATATATATAGGTAACTATAAAGGTGTCGAAAAACCTTCGAATTCTTCATTTAACAATAGCCAAATCATTCTCGAAGGGAAAAAAAGGTTTTAAAAAAGAAAGAGCTAGGAACATGAAAGTCTGTCGAAAATAATCGCACAGATACAGGTTCAAGGCCCAAAGAAAAAAAACCGATACGAGTAAACAACTAACGAAAGAGCTCGATACAAGCGTAGAGCAAACCTCGTCAAATTTAATGAGCCAGACAAACCTACCAAGGTTTCACTTAGGCAGATCGTCAGCGTCAGCTGGCTAAAGAGGGAAAAGAAAACAGCGTATATCTAGGCGACAACCAAGACAACACCACGTGACCAAGGAAAAAAGAAAAAGAAAAAGAAAAGAAAAAGCGACGACCGTGGGGGATGGGGTATAAATTTATTCGAATAACTAAAAGGGGAGGGGATATTTTAAGAAAACACAAACAATAAAGATAACGATAAAATCAGGGGAGAGAGGCTTATTTCAGTAACCAAGCTTTTCTGTGTCGACATTTGTTAAGGATCTCGGTTTTAGAATTTAGTAGATCATTAGGTTTGTTATATAATGCTATGGCTAATTTTTCCTCCGTGCTTAGCTTACAAAATTTATGATCCGCTTTATGGTGCATCTTTTTAATATTTCCCATTTCAGGATGGGGTCTTTGCTACCTTGTCTGATTTTCCATATATAGCTAGATAGTGTGGTGCTATGTTTAGTTTTTTCATTTTTGAAACTACTCGTGTGATTATAATATCTTTTTTTAAAACATACAACTTTTAAACACACAACTTCGACGATTTTTCTCGATCTATTATATCTACTCTGAAATTGTAGCCTAACATAAACAATGACAACATATTTGATCAAATGAATTAAATCCGAAAAATATTTTAATATATTTTATGTTTAGACGTTTTTTGATTTTTTAATGGGTACACTTATTTTTAAAATTTTACTTGTCTACTTCAACTCTGACCATTAAGTGTTTTATAATTGGTATATATATATATATATATATATATATATATATATATATATATATATATCAAATATGTGGTGCAGTTGAATTTGTATTACATTTTGTTTTATATTAAAGTTTGTTTGCGAAGGATTTCGCCATTTTATATCATTAACTTTACTAATCTACTTTTTCTATGAATGATTCATTGTAATATAATTCAAACTGCACCAAATATTTGATTTAAAAAGAACTGATCCGACGTGCAACTTTTCGGGATAACAACTGGGACATTACTCTATTTATTGAACTATTTAGTTCATGCCACATTGACTGATATACTCCTACAACAACAAAAATTTCTCATACTGCCATATTAGTAAAAAAAACACACTCTCTTAAATTTTCAAATAATTCAACCTTAGCTTTGCGACTGCACGCTCCAAAAGTTTGTA
>OZ038509.1:51270337-51272837 GCA_964036315.1 Acanthosepion esculentum | reverse complement strand
ACACGAGCTCTCCACACAGCGGGATGTGGCATAAGGCCTGTTTAACGTGGGTTTTTCCGAGCCCGTAGGCCCGAGCAAAAATTCTCCGTAAACCCCGTAATAACGGGGTCGGGGTTTTGTATCTCCCTAAACGAGACTCTGCCCTTCGGCATAGGCTCGTCTGGGTTCCTCTCTACCAGAAGGCAGAGAATTCGACCAGCACAGCTGGAGACAAGTCTCCAACTAATTCCTGAAGCAAGATTATTTACCTTACCTCCCCGCGAAGCGGGATGTGACACAAGGCCGTTTTTTAATGCGGGGCAAAACCGATCCCGTAGGCTCGGGCAAAGATTTCCCGTAGACACGGGGTCGGGTAGCTGTCTACCATCCCAGACGAGACTCTTCCTTTCGGCATAGCCTCATCTGTGTTCCTTTCCGCCCGAAGGCAGAGAGTTCGACAAGCACTAAGAACTTAGCGCACGGTTAAGAGCTAATGCTAACTCTACACAACTGCTTGTCTCTGCTACTTGATACCAGCAATTATCTTTATATAGCATCTTTTTTTCTTTTTTTGACTGGGCTTTTCCTACTGCGTTTGCTAGATATTAAGCACTATTCTACTAAACTTTTACTCCACCTGTTAGCCTCTCTTCTTGCTACGTTTCCCATCTAACTCAATTTTAACCGCTTAATCATTTCTTTAATATCTCTTATTTTGGCCTGTAGTCGATTTGAAGCTTACATAGGCTCAACTCAGATCGCGTCAAAATAGAAGCAGGGTTAACCTGGGGTAGATAACCATCTACCTCAGAGTGGAGTACTGTGATTCATTCGATGTCACTGGCTATCTAGATATATGAAAACGTGACCGACGACCCAACTGCGCAGAGAATGTGAACACGTGGGAAAAAAACAATGCGAGGCAGATGTATAAACACCCTGGCCAGAGGAAAGAGAACCTGATAGACGAATACAGGATCCAACTTCGGAGAACGCTGCGCAGCAAGTGGTCGACGCTGGTTGGTGACGTTTGAAGTTGGATAAAGTCCAATGTTACATAACGTGTCTAACAGCAAAAGTGTCCACATCGTGTAACAGCATGGTATAAGTGTTCATCCCGCAAAATGTTTCATATCTAAAACACCAATAAACTAAATGAGTTTATTTTTTCCAGGTTTTCAGATAAGACGTTTAGCCATCTCGAAAGCATTTGTCGTAAGAATCGCTGAAAAAAATCCTTTGAGTGATTCAGCTACAAAGAGAACAGCTTAAAATCATTTTGTATCAGCTCCACTATGTCTTACCAACTGAGTAATGGTGAGAGGAAAAAGATCATTCAGGCTTTCAGTAATGCTACCAACAATAATACCATGGATTCAATCTTTAAAGTTCATTCAAGAGAACGGTGAATATGTTTAAAACAAGAGGGAACAGTTGCGAGGAAAACTGGATCACGATGTCATAACAGGAAGATGGATCATCATTTCAACTGTGAAAAGAACCAACTCAATCTATAAGACTTTTGGCACGCAAGAGAGAAGTTTCAGCTATGACAGTCCAAAGAGCTGTGAAAAATACTTGAAAATGAAATCGTTCGTAAAACGTGTGAGATACCTTGTTACTCCAGGACAGAAAGTTAGAAGGTTAGAGAGGGCAAAGATCATCTTGAATAACTTGGAAAATGACACTAACATATATATATATATATATATATATATATATTTGAACTTTATTTCAATACTCCATGTGCTCCCGAACCTTAGCTATGATTAATTAATGATGAGCATGGCATTTTTCGTTTATGATCGATTTCATCACGATTCTTCTGTTAAGCTTACAGAGTAATTATTCATTCACATTGCTCAGTGAAGAGTTCAGTAGGGTTGTAAAACCTGCGAGAATTCCAGTAAGATATCTTTAATCATTTTTAATATAAAACGGCTCAAAGCTTAATCTAACAAATGGACAATTTTGCATTCGAACGATTTTGACAATTTTACGGTTACACCCGTTATACGCGGCTTTAATTGTCTGCACACGATGATAATATTGCACTTTGTCTTTCCATCAATTAGCATTGCTCTTTCCTTTGTTTTTGTGAGTTTATTTTCGGGTTATTTTGTTAATTTCAATATTACTCTCCAGCACGTCGAAACTGACTTTATACATTAAATTTACGCTTTTAATTATATTGTAGAGGGGCTTTTGATTATATATTTATTAACTGATATCCAATTAACCTTTAGGTTTCCTTTTATTTAATTACCACGGCCATACGTTAATTTTATAATCTACCCTCGGTAGGTGTATTCCTGGACTTACTCCAGTTCTCCATCCTCTGTTCTTATGAAAAGTTCAGTAAAGTTACATTAGAACATTATGTTTTGCATTCAACATTCTCCCTCCACCAATCTCTCCCTCCCTCTCTCTCTCTCTCTCTCTCTCACTCTCTCTCTCACACTTTCTCTCTCTAATCATTAATACTTTGGTATGATGCGTCCCACTATTTTTTTCTTTCACT
>OZ038509.1:51260337-51265337 GCA_964036315.1 Acanthosepion esculentum | reverse complement strand
AAGTTGATTGTAAAAGGAGCGGGAAAGAAGGAAGTAAGAGAATAAAAGCATTGAGAGAGTCGTTAGATGGAAAGAAAAAATGTAGAAAGCTATCGAAATAGGGAGAGAAAGAAAAGAAGGATAATAAAACTGTGGAACTGTGATGAAGGAGAGAAGAAAATAAGTTTAAAGAAAAATATGAGAAAGAAAGAAAAAAAGAAAGAAAAAGAAAGCAAAAGAATGAATTAATGAAAGAAAGAATGAATGAAAGAATGAAAGAAAGGAAGAAAGAAAGAAACAAACAAACACATGGATAAAAAGAAAGGCTGACTGAAAGAGTGGAAGAAATAAACAAAGAGGAGCAAAAATAATGGTTGGCAGGAAGAAGAATTGTAGCAGAAAATGTCAGTAAAAGAAAGAAAGAAAAAAAGAAAGAAAGAAAGAAATGAATAAGAAAAAAGGCTGTCTAAAAGAAAGGAAGATACAAAGAAAGAGTAGCAAAAATAATGGCTGGCAGAAAGAAGAATTGTATCAGAAAATGTCAGTAAAAGACAGAAAGAAAGAAAGAAAGAAAGAAAGAAAGAAAGAAAGAAAGAAAGAAAGAAAGGAAAAACGAGAAATGAGAATCGTACAAAATGACAGAAAGAAAAATGGAGAATTTACGAAAGAACTAATAATATAGCGACATGGAGGAAGAGGGTAAGCGAAGAAAACATGGGATACCAAAAGAGAATGAGTTATTCAATAAGATATTAGATAAATGCAAAGAGAGAGAAAGAGAAAAAAAATGAACGTAATCTTGACCTAAAAATGACGAGCGAAAAAGGCAGAATTACAAATAGGAAATAAGACAACGAGAAATTAAAAGAATGGAAGAAAAGAATAGAACGAAGGAACATGTAGATGCTTAAGACATTTACAAAAGAAGAGGTAAAAAATGTGAATGATAGTGAAAGTGAAAATATGAAAAGTAATTTAGGGGGAAAAATAACGTGCGTGATAGTAAAAGTGAAAACAAGAAAGTAATAAAGACGGTAAAAATAACGTGGATCATAGTGAAAGTGAAAGTGAAACTATAAAAGTAATTAAGGAGGTAAGTTCAAGATTTCGTTAGAATGAGTGTGGATGATTTTCGTATTATATTGATACGTAAAAATGGAGAACAGTGAAGGAGAGATCGTTTCAGTAAAACCATGATGTCAAAAAGTAGAAGGTTAAGGGCGTGGGCACCAGTTCGCTAAGAGATGGACTGAAGGATTACCAAGGGTAAATGAAGTCAAGCAAGCGGAGGAGAGATAACGTGTGTTTGGAAGTCGGTGAGCGAAAGATAACAAAAATATAAAGAGCAGACAAAGGAAAGAGAGTAAAAGTGAAAGTGAAAATGAAAGTAGAATAACGTTCAAAAAGATTTAAAAGAAGGAAGAGGAGGAGCGTGTTTAATGACGAGCGAAATAGGAATGACATGGGCCTGTCTCGGCAACATCTGGATGCACAGGCAAAAACGGAACTTGGCGGGCTTAGGCACGGTTTTAGGAAGAGTTGGAAGGCGGGAAGTAGGATGGAAGAATACAAGTATGATATAAAAAGGAGATGGGAAGAACGGAGAAAGAAGGAAAATATGTCAATAAAGGAAATTGAAAAAAAAAAGGAAAAGTAACGTATGAAAGAATGAAAGATAAATGAAGGGAAAATACTAATGAAATAAATATCAAGTAAAGAAGAGTTGAAAGACAAATGGACAAGTGAAAACAGAAAGAAAAAAGAAAGAAAGAAATGAAAAGGCAAAAGAAGAAGAAAGAAGCAATAGAAAAAAAAAGAAAACAAACGAAAAGAAGTGAAAATAAAAAACAACGAATAAAAATATGAAAAGGTACAAAGCGAAAGACGGAAGAAGGAGAACAAATTAACAAGAAAAGAAGATATATAGAAAAAAAACAACAGGAGAATGCAAATAAAATATATAGAAAATAAAATAAAGAAAGAAAGAAAGAAAGAAATACGGAAAAAAGAAAGAAAGAATGAAAGCAAAAAAGGACGAAGAAAATGAAGAAGAAGAAAAAATTAAGCAAAAAAAACATAAAACAAAAATAAAGAAAAATAAGAAGAAAGAATGGGTAAAATAAAACTCGCATTTCAGTAATGAAGAAATAAACGGAAATAGAGTACAGCTGTGCTTTAATAAGATAGAAAGAAAGAAAGAAAGAATCGAGAAAAAGAATAAAGGGCAAAACGAAATAATGAACGAAAATTAAAAATAAAATAATGAGAAAGAACGAGTAAAAGAAAAATTTCATAAAATGATGAAGAAAGAGACAGCAAGAAAAACTAAAGAGAATGGCGGTTTACTAAGAAAGAAGGAAAGAAAGAAAGAAAGAAAGAAATTCGGAAAAAAGAAAGAAAGACATTCGGAAAAAAGAAAGAAAGACAGAAAAATAAATAAATAAAAAAGGAAATAAATAATGAACAAAAGGGCAAAAGCAATAAGAATAAAAAGAAAAAAGAAAGAAAAAAGAAACGGACGAAGAAAAGGAAGAAAGAACATAACAAAAAGCAAATAACAAAAAAACAAAAATTAAGATATCATAAGAAAGGAGTAAAATAAAATTCCCATTACAGTAATGAAGAAAGAAAGAGAAAGAAAGAAAGAAAAAAACTGTGATATATTAAGAAATAAATAAATAAATAAAGAAAGAAAGAAAGAATGACCGGAAAATATTAGAGTCCTTTCGTATTTGTCAAGGGTGTATAAAGTTGTCACAGTGAAGAGAATTGTAAAACAAAGGAGAGAAATTAGAATAAGGAGATATTGTTTTTCGTGTGGATGAAGCGATGAAAATAATAATGAGAATCTTGTTAAATGAGGAAATGGATGACTCTAAAGATGGCCGTTAAATAATTAGGGACCAGACGATCTTCTGCGAACAGGCGGGAACAAATGGCGGGAACAAATGGCGGGAAAGTTAATGCCAAAAAAGAAATTAAAGGTAATAGCGGGTAGACTGTGATTTGAGTTACGAGGGATTAGGAGAAGATGAGGATGAGAGATGAGAAAACTGATAAAAGGAAAGATTGAACGCTAAAGAGGGAAGCATATAAAAAAGGGAATTTTCAGGGTGGAAGTGTAGAAATACAGAGTGGGGAATAAAAAGAGAGAGGGGAATAAAACGGGGCTTAGTAGGAGAGTTGGAGGTAGAGGGATGGTGGGAGGTCGAAAAGAAAGTATGGAGGAGGAAAGGAATGGAAAGAAAGAAAGAAAAAAAGAAAGAAATAGAGAGAATGAGTAGGAAGAAAAGAAACATGAAAAATAGGTAAGAAGAAGAAGAAGAAGAAGAAGAAGGAGAAGAAGAATAAGAAGAAGTGCGTTGGGAAGATGTGTTGAGAAAACATAGGAAGTTGATGTCGAAAACAAAAGAAAGAAAACAGAAAGAAAGAAAGAAAGAAAGAAATAGAGGGAAGGAGTAGGAAGAAAAGAAACAAAAATAGGCGAGAAGAAGAAGAAGAAGAAGAAGAAGAAGAAGAAGGAGAAGAAGAAGAAGAAGAAGAAGAAGAAGAAGTGTGTTGGGAAGATTTGTTGAGAAAGCAAGAAAGAAAGATAATTTCAAAGGCATAGAAGCAAAGAAAACAAGACAGAAAGAACGAAAGAACGACAACTTGAAAAGCATAGAAGCAAAGAAAGTAAGAAAGAAAGAAAGAAAGAAAGAAGGAAAGAAAGAAAGAAAGAAAGAGTAAAAGAAAGAGAAAAAATAAGAAAGAAAAAAGATAAAAAAAGAAAGAAAATAAGAAAGAAAAAGAAAGTAAGAAAGAGCGACAACTTGAAAAGCATAGAAGCACAGAAAGAAAGAAAGAGGGAAAGAGGGAAAGAAGGAGAGAAAAAACAACTTGAAAACATATAGAAGCAAAGAAAGAAAGAAAGAAAGAAAGAGAAAAATAAGAAAGAAAAAAGAATGAAAAAGGAAGAGAGAAAGAAAATAAGAAAGAAAAAAGAAAGAAAGAACGAGAACTTGAAAAGCATAGAAGCAAAGAAAGAAAGAAAGAAAGAAAGAAAGAGGGAAAGAGGGAAAGAGGGAAAGAAGGAGAGAAAGAAAAAACAACTTGAAAACATAGAAGTAACGAACAACAGAAAGAAAGAAAGGAAGAATGAAAAAAAGAAAAAACGACAACTTGAAAGGCAGAGAACCAAACAAAGAAAAAGAAGACAAAAAGACAGCGCAGAAGACGATTTCATAGAAAAAGATGAAAAAGTATTGCCAGTAAGAAGCCAGCAAAGAAAAATATAGGATAAGAAAAAAAAAAAAATACGGAAGGTAAGAAGAAAGAAAAAAAGAAGAAAATAAACGTAGATGGGCAGAATAAAGAAGCAATGAAGTAAAAAGAGATGCGTGTGTAGCAGTTTGGAGAGAAAGAAGAAAAGGTAGACGGAAGCGAAAATAAGAAAAGACTACGGATGCAGAAAATGATTTTATTTATGATGGTAAGAGAAACCAACAAAAAAGATGAAGAACATATAAAATAATTTACTGCGTTGGATGGTGAGAGAAAAGATAAGTGTCGAGGATGATCCTTCCGAACAAACGACGAAGAAAGAGAGAAATAATGAAGAACAAAGTGGGACAAAATAAAGAATCACCATTGTTGTATATAGATTACTTGGACACAATTAGATAAAAGAAACGAGAAAATGCGAGATTTGAAATCAAAACACGAAATCGGGAAATGAGAACGAGATTTGTGGGTCTAAGCGTGGTCGAATATAGATAAGGAGGCGAACGTAAGCCAGATCTACAAAAAACTTTAGAAACGGAAGCAGAAAAGAATAGTCCATGGAAAAAAAGATGGATGAATTAAAAATTTACAAAACCTAATATATGTCAAAGGGCAGTAAATTATGGGGATTTCTTTTTTATGTTTTGTTTTTTTTTCAAGAAGGGAATATAATTCAAGATAAGAAGCGATGGTGTTTATTCTTCAACGTTCCCATAATTTTATACACTCTTTTCCCAAACTTCTTTACTCATCTTTTT
>OZ038509.1:51215337-51255337 GCA_964036315.1 Acanthosepion esculentum | reverse complement strand
CTTCTTTCTTTCTTTCTTTCTTTGCTTTCTTTCCATCTCTCCTTTCCTTCCTTCTTTTCATCTCTTCTTTCTTTCTTTGCTTTCTTTCCATCTCTCCTTTCCTTCCTTCTTTTCATCTCTTCTTTCTTTCTTTCTTTCTTTGCTTTCTTTCCATCTCTCATTTCCTTCTTTCTTTTTAACTCTTCTTTCTTTCTTTCTTTCTTTGCTTTCTTTCCATCTCTCATTTCCTTCTTTCTTTTTAACTCTTCTTTCTTTCTTTCTTTCTTTGCTTTCTTTCCATCTCTCCTTTCCTTCCTTCTTTTCATCTCTTCTTTCTTTCTTTGCTTTCTTTCCATCTCTCATTTCCTTCTTTCTTTTTAACTCTTCTTTCTTTCTTTCTTTCTTTCATTGCTTTCTTTCCATCTCTCCTTTCCTTCCTTCTTTTCATCTCTTCTTTCTTTCTTTGCTTTCTTTCCATCTCTCCTTTCCTTCCTTCTTTTCATCTCTTCTTTCTTTCTTTCTTTCGTTGCTTTCTTTCCATCTCTCCTTTCCTTCCTTCTTTTCATCTCTTCTTTCTTTCTTTCTTTGCTTTCTTTCCATCTCTCATTTCCTTCTTTCTTTTTAACTCTTCTTTCTTTCTTTCTTTCTTTGCTTTCTTTCCATCTCTCCTTTCCTTCCTTCTTTTCATTTCTTCTTTCTTCCTTTGCTTTCTTTCCATCTCTCATTTCCTTCTTTCTTTTTAACTCTTCTTTCTTTCTTTCTTTCTTTGCTTTCTTTCCATCTCTCATTTCCTTCTTTCTTTTTAACTCTTCTTTCTTTCTTTCTTTGCTTTCTTTCCATCTCTCCTTTCCTTCCTTCTTTTCATCTCTTCTTTCTTTCTTTGCTTTCTTTCCATCTCTCCTTTCCTTCCTTCCTATCATCTCTTCTTTCTTTCTTTGCTTTCTTTCCATCTCTCCTTTCCTTCCTTCTTTTCATCTTTTCTTTCTTTCTTTCTTTGCTTTCTTTCCATCTCTCCTTTCCTTCCTTCTTTTCATCTCTTCTTTCTTTCTTTCTTTCTTTCTTTGCTTTCTTTCCATCTCTCATTTCCTTCTTTCTTTTTAACTCTTCTTTCTTTCTTTCTTTCTTTGCTTTCTTTTCATCTCTCCTTTCCTTCCTTTTTTTCATCTCTTCTTTCTTTCTTTCTTTCTTTCTTTGCTTTCTTTCCATCTCTCCTTTCCTTCCTTCTTTTCATCTCTTCTTTCTTTCTTTCTTTCTTTGCTTTCTTTCCATCTCTCCTTTCCTTCCTTCTTTTCATCTCTTCTTTCTTTCTTTGCTTTCTTTCCATCTCTCCTTTCCTTCCTTCTTTTCATCTCTTCTTTCTTTCTTTCTTTCTTTGCTTTCTTTCCATCTCTCATTTCCTTCTTTCTTTTTAACTCTTCTTTCTTTCTTTCTTTCTTTGCTTTCTTTCCATCTCTCATTTCCTTCTTTCTTTTTAACTCTTCTTTCTTTCTTTCTTTCTTTGCTTTCTTTCCATCTCTCATTTCCTTCTTTCTTTTTAACTCTTCTTTCTTTCTTTGCTTTCTTTCCATCTCTCCTTTCCTTCCTTCTTTTCATCTCTTCTTTCTTTCTTTCTTTCTTTGCTTTCTTTCCATCTCTCCTTTCCTTCCTTCTTTTCATCTCTTCTTTCTTTCTTTGCTTTCTTTCCATCTCTCCTTTCCTTCCTTCTTTTCATCTCTTCTTTCTTTCTTTCTTTCTTTGCTTTCTTTCCATCTCTCATTTCCGTCTTTCTTTTTAACTCTTCTTTCTTTCTTTCTTTCTTTGCTTTCTTTCCATCTCTCATTTCCTTCTTTCTTTTTAACTCTTCTTTCTTTCTTTCTTTCTTTGCTTTCTTTCCATCTCTCATTTCCTTCTTTCTTTTTAACTCTTCTTTCTTTCTTTCTTTCTTTCTTTGCTTTCTTTCCATCTCTCATTTCCTTCTTTCTTTTTAACTCTTCTTTCTTTCTTTTTATCTCATATTTCTTTCTATCTCTCTTTTCTATTTCTTCTTTCTTTTTTTTCTTTCTTTAATCTGTTCTTACAGTATTACTCCCGCCTTTTTAAAAAAAATTTTAACAGCAAAGAAAATGTCTTCTTTCTTTTCTTTCTTTCGTCACTGTCTTCTTTATCTTCTTCCCTTTTCATTCCCCCTTCTTCCTCTTCCCTCTCGTTCGCATTCCCCTTTTCTTCTTTCTCTCTCTCTCTCTCTCTCTCTCTCTCTCTTTTCTTGCTTCTTCGAGACGCGGTTTATTTTTTATTTCATTCTTTCTTTACATTCCGTTTTACATCATGTTTTTATATTTTCTTTCTTTTTCCTTTTTTATCTACTTTTGTCGATATTCTATTTCTTTCTTTGCTTTCTTTCTACCATTTCGTTCTTTCTTTCTCTTCTTTTTTTCTTTGCTTTCTTTCTATCCTTTCTTTCTTTCTTTCTATCTCTTCTTACCTTTCTTTCTTTGCTTTATTTTTATCTCTTCTTTCTTTTTCATTCTTTCTTACTTTCTTCACTTTTTTCTATATCTTCTTTTTTTTCTTTCTTTGCTTTCTTTGTATCTCTTCTTTCTTTTTTCTTTCTTTCTTCTTTCTTTTTTGCTTTCTATCTATCTCGCCTTTCTTACTTTCTTTTCATCTCTTCTTTCTTTCTTTCTTTCTTTGCTTTCTTTCCATCTCTCCTTTCCTTTCTTCTTTTTAACTCTTCTTTCTTTCTTTTTATCTCATAATTCTTTCTATCTCTCCTTTCTATTTCTCTCTTTCTTTCTTTCTTTCTATAATTCCTTCTTTTTCTTATTTCTCTTCGTAAGAAAATGTCTTCTTTTTTTTCTTCTTTATCTCGTTCCAGATTTCTTTATCTCTCTCAGTTTGCATTACACTTTCTTCATTCTTCATGCCTCACGATTTTTCCGCTTCTCTTACTTCCCTTTCTTTCTTTCTTTTTTCCTTTTTTCCTTCCTTTCTTTCTTCCTTCCTTCCTTCCTACCTACCTACCTACCTACCTCCTTTCCTTTTTCTTATTCTTGTTTCTTAGCTTATTGTATCTTCGTTTTATCTCATCTTCTTTTTTCTCTTTTTACATGTTATTTTTCATTCTTTTTCTTTCTTTCTTGCTGAATTTTTTTTTTTACTCAATCTCCTTCTGTTTTCCTTCATCTTTCTCTTTTTAAATTACGTAGAGTCTTTAGTCTACAGCTTCCGTCAGGGCGGGCGTATATATATTGGAAACCAAATGGCCAACGATGGTACCGACAAGCTTCAGTTTGCTTCTGGTAGAGGGCTTCTTTAATCCCACTATCAAATAGGGTTATTAACCCAGACCCGAGAGATAATTTTATAATTCACCGACAACGTTCATCCTGTCAACTTTTAAGCTGCAAAACGCGAGGCCTTATCTCGGACACGAACGGCCGTGAAAGTGTCTGGAGTTGGCGGGAAAAACATCGGCGGAAGGGGGGACAAAGAAAGAAGAGAAAGAAGAAAAGAGACAATGGAAAAAAAGAAGGAAGAATGAGAAAGAGATGAACAGAGAAAAGAGGATGGTTTTCTAATGAAAAGAGGATGACGGGAGGGAGGTTTTTAGATCCATTTCTTCTGTTTGCTTTACAGCCATAGCGAGCAGAGAACACCATCCACTGGTCGTCGTCGCCGCCGTGATCGGAAAGATATGTTATCAGGTCGATTTCCCCGAAGAGAGTTTAACAACTGAAACAAGAACCATTAAATAAATAAGGAATAGATAAAGGATTGAACAATTAGAAAGTCGTTTAAGGATAATAATAATAATAATAATAATAATAATAATAATAATAATAATAATAATAGAAATAATAATAATAATTATAATGATAATACAATTGGTAATAACAAATATTAAATCGACAAAATTATAGGGAGAAAAATGCATTATGAAATTTTGCATCATCGATTATTATACATATTTAATTATCATTTCTTTCATCTTATTTCTTTTGCTTTTCCACCAAGTAGTAATAGTCTTAAGTTGTCTGAATTTCTTAGATGAAGCCTTGTCAATTATTATTCATTTTTCACTAGTATTTCTTTCATCTTATTTCTGTTGCTTCTCCACCAACTAGTAATAGTCTTAAATTGTTTGAATTTCTTAGATGAAGCCTTGTCAATTATTATTCATTTTTTACTAGTATTTCTTTCATCTTATTTCTCTTGCTTTTTCACCAAGAAGTAATGGTCTTAAGTTGTCAGAATTTCTTAGATGAAGCCTTGTCAATTATTATTCATTTTTCACTAGCATTTCTTTCATCTTATTTCTCTTGCTTTTCCACCAAATAGTAATAGTCTTAAGTTGTCTGAGTTTCTTAGATGAAGCCTTGTCAATTATTATTCATTTTTCACTAGTATTTCTTTCATCTTATTTCTCTTGCTTTTCCACCAAGAAGTAATAGTCTTAAGTTGTCTGAATTTCGTAGATGAAGCCTTGTCAATTATTATTCATTTTCCACTAATATTTCTTTCATCTTATCACTCGTGCTTTACAACCAAGTGGTAATAGTCTTAAGTTGTCTGAATTTCTTAGATGAAGCCTTGTCAATTATTATTCATTTTTCACTAGTATTTCTTTCATCTTGTTTCTCCTGCTTTTCCACCAAGTAGTAATCGTCTTAAGTTGTCTGAATTTCTTAGATGAAGCCTTGTCAATTATTATTCATTTTTCACTAGTATTTCTTTCATCTTATTTCTCTTGCTTTTCCACCAAGTAGTAATAGTCTTAAGTTGTCCGAATTTCTTAGATGAAGCCTTGTCAATTATTATTCATTTTTCACTAGTATTTCTTTCATCTTATTTCTCTTGCTTCTCCACCAACTAGTAATAGTCTTAAATTGTTTGAATTTCTTAGATGAAGCCTTGTCAATTATTATTCATTTTTTACTAGTATTTCTTTCATCTTATTTCTCTTGCTTTTTCACCAAGAAGTAATGGTCTTAAGTTGTCAGAATTTCTTAGATGAAGCCTTGTCAATTATTATTCATTTTTTACTAGTATTTCTTTCATCTTATTTCTCTTGCTTTTCCACCAAGAAGTAATAGTCTTAAGTTGTCTGAATTTCGTAGATGAAGCCTTGTCAATTATTATTCATTTTTCACTAATATTTCTTTCATCTTATCTCTCGTGCTTTACAACCAAGTGATAATAGTCTTAAGTTGTCTGAATTTCTTAGATGAAGCCTTGTCAATTATTATTCATTTTTCACTAGTATTTCTTTCATCTTATTTCTCTTGCTTTCCCACCAAGTAGTAAGTCTTAAGTTGTCTAAATTTCTTAGATGAAGCCTTGTCAATTATTATTCATTTTTGTCTAGCATTTCTTTCATCTTATTTCTCTTGCTTTTCCACCAAGTAGTAATAGTCTTAAGTTGTCTGAATTTCTTAAATGAAGCCTTGTCAATTATTATTCATTTTTGACTAGTATTTCTTTCATCTTATTTCTCTTGCTTTTCCACCAAGTAGTAATAGTCTTAAGTTGTCTGAATTTCTTAGATGAAGCCTTGTCAATTATTATTCATTTTTCACTAGTATTTCTTTCATCTTAATTCTCTTGCTTTTTCACCAAGTAGTAATAGTCTTAAGTTGTCTGAATTTCTTAGATGAAGCCTTGTCAATTATTATTCATTTTTCACTAGTATTTCTTTCATCTTATTTCTCTTGCTTTTCCACCAAGTAGTAATAGTCTTAAGTTGTCTGAATTTCTTAAATGAAGCCTTGTCAATTATTATTCATTTTTCACTAGTATTTCTTTCATCTTAATTCTCTTGCTTTTTCACCAAGTAGTAATAGTCTTAAGTTGTCTGAATTTCGTAGATGAAGCCTTGTCAATTATTATTCATTTTTCACTAGTATTTCTTTCATCTTATTTCTCTTGCTTTTCCACCAAGTAGTAATAGTCTTAAGTTTTCTGAATTTCTTAGATGAAGCCTTGTCAATTATTATTCATTTTTCACTAGTATTTCTTTCATCTTATTTCTCTTGCTTTTCCACCAAGTAGTAATAGTCTTAAGTTGTCTGAATTTCTTAGATGAAGCCTTGTCAATTATTATTCATTCTTCACTAGTATTTCTTTCATCTTATTTCTCTTGCTTTTCCACCAACTAGTAATAGTCTTAAATTGTTTGAATTTCTTAGATGAAGCCTTGTCAATTATTATTCATTTTTTACTAGTATTTCTTTCATCTTATTTCTCTTGCTTTTCCACCAAGAAGTAATAGTCTTAAGTTGTCTGAATTTCGTAGATGAAGCCTTGTCAATTATTATTCATTTTTCACTAATATTTCTTTCATCTTATCTCTCGTGCTTTACAACCAAGTGATAATAGTCTTAAGTTGTCTGAATTTCTTAGATGAAGCCTTGTCAATTATTATTCATTTTTCACTAGTATTTCTTTCATCTTATTTCTCTTGCTTTCCCACCAAGTAGTAAGTCTTAAGTTGTCTGAATTTCTTAGATGAAGCCTTGTCAATTATTATTCATTTTTGTCTAGCATTTCTTTCATCTTATTTCTCTTGCTTTTCCACCAAGTAGTAATAGTCTTAAGTTGTCTGAATTTCTTAAATGAAGCCTTGTCAATTATTATTCATTTTTCACTAGTATTTCTTTCATCTTAATTCTCTTGCTTTTTCACCAAGTAGTAATAGTCTTATGTTGTCTGAATTTCTTAGATGAAGCCTTGTCAATTATTATTCATTTTTGACTAGTATTTCTTTCATCTTATTTCTCTTGCTTTTCCACCAGGTAGTAATAGTCTTAAGTTGTCTGAATTTCTTAAATGAAGCCTTGTCAATTATTATTCATTTTTCAGTAGTATTTCTTTCATCTTAATTCTCTTGCTTTTTCACCAAGTAGTAATAGTCTTAAGTTGTCTGAATTTCGTAGATGAAGCCTTGTCAATTATTATTCATTTTTCACTAGTATTTCTTTCATCTTATTTCTCTTGCTTTTCCACCAACTAGTAATAGTCTTAATTTGTTTGAATTTCTTAGATGAAGCCTTGTCAATTATTATTCATTTTTTACTAGTATTTCTTTCATCTTATTTCTCTTGCTTTTCCACCAAGAAGTAATAGTCTTAAGTTGTCTGAATTTCGTAGATGAAGCCTTGTCAATTATTATTCATTTTTCACTAATATTTCTTTCATCTTATCTCTCGTGCTTTACAACCAAGTGATAATAGTCTTAAGTTGTCTGAATTTCTTAGATGAAGCCTTGTCAATTATTATTCATTTTTCACTAGTATTTCTTTCATCTTATTTCTCTTGCTTTTCCACCAAGTAGTAATAGTCTTAAGTTGTCTGAATTTCTTAAATGAAGCCTTGTCAATTATTATTAATTTTTCACTAGTATTTCTTTCATCTTAATTCTCTTGCTTTTTCACCAAGTAGTAATAGTCTTAAGTTGTCTGAATTTCTTAGATGAAGCCTTGTCAATTATTATTCATTTTTTACTAGTATTTCTTTCATCTTATTTCTCTTGCTTTTCCACCAAGTAGTAATAGTCTTAAGTTTTCTGAATTTCTTGGGATGAAGCCTTGTCAATTATTATTCATTTTTCACTAGTATTTCTTTCATCTTATTTCTCTTGCTTTTCCACCAAGTAGTAATAGTCTTAAGTTGTCTGAATTTCTTAGATGAAGCTTTGTCAATTATTATTCATTTTTCACTAGTATTTCTTTCATTTTATTTCTCTTGCTTTTCCACCAAGTAGTAATAGTCTTAAGTTGTCTGAATTTCTTAGATGAAGCCTTGTCAATTATTATTCATTTTTCACTAGTATTTCTTTCATTTTATTTCTCTTGCTTTTCCACCAAGTAGTAATAGTCTTAAGTTGTCTGAATTTCTTAGATGAAGCCTTGTCAATTATTATTCATTTTTCACTAGTATTTCTTTCATCTTATTTCTCTTGCTTTTCCACCAATTAGTAATAGTCTTAAATTGTTTGAATTTCTTAGATGAAGCCTTGTCAATTATTATTCATTTTTTACTAGTATTTCTTTCATCTTATTTCTCTTGCATTTCCACCAAGAAGTAATAGTCTTAAGTTGTCTGAATTTCGTAGATGAAGCCTTGTCAATTATTATTCATTTTTCACTAATATTTCTTTCATCTTATCTCTCGTGCTTTACAACCAAGTGATAATAGTCTTAAGTTGTCTGAATTTCTTAGATGAAGCCTTGTCAATTATTATTCATTTTTCACTAGTATTTCTTTCATCTTATTTCTCTTGCTTTCCCACCAAGTAGTAAGTCTTAAGTTGTCTGAATTTCTTAGATGAAGCCTTGTCAATTATTATTCATTTTTGTCTAGCATTTCTTTCATCTTATTTCTCTTGCTCTTCCACCAAGTAGTAATAGTCTTAAGTTGTCTGAATTTCTTAAATGAAGCCTTGTCAATTATTATTCATTTTTCACTAGTATTTCTTTCATCTTAATTCTCTTGCTTTTTCACCAAGTAGTAATAGTCTTAAGTTGTCTGAATTTCTTAGATGAAGCCTTGTCAATTATTATTCATTTTTCACTAGTATTTCTTTCATCTTATTTCTCTTGCTTTTCCACCAAGTAGTAATAGTCTTAAGTTGTCTGAATTTCTTAAATTAAGCCTTGTCAATTATTATTCATTTTTCACTAGTATTTCTTTCATCTTATTTCTCTTGCTTTTCCACCAAGTAGTAATAGTCTTAAGTTGTCTGAATTTCTTAGATGAAGCCTTGTCAATTATTATTCATTTTTCACTAGTATTTCTTTCATCTTATTTCTCTTGCTTTTCCACCAAGTAGTAATAGTCTTAATTTGTCTGAATTTCTTAGATGAAGCCTTGTCAATTATTATTCATTTTTCACTAGTATTTCTTTCATCTTATTTCTCTTGCTTTTCCACCAAGTAGTAATAGTCTTAATTTGTCTGAATTTCTTAGATGAAGCCTTGTCAATTATTATTCATTTTTCACTAGTATTTCTTTCATCTTATTTCTCTTGCTTTTCCACCAAGTAGTAATAGTCTTAATTTGTCTGAATTTCTTAGATGAAGCCTTGTCAATTATTATTCATTTTTGTCTAGCATTTCTTTCATCTTATTTCTCTTGCTCTTCCACCAAGTAGTAATAGTCTTAAGTTGTCTGAATTTCTTAAATGAAGCCTTGTCAATTATTATTCATTTTTCACTAGTATTTCTTTCATCTTAATTCTCTTGCTTTTTCACCAAGTAGTAATAGTCTTAAGTTGTCTGAATTTCTTAGATGAAGCCTTGTCAATTATTATTCATTTTTCACTAGTATTTCTTTCATCTTATTTCTCTTGCTTTTCCACCAAGTAGTAATAGTCTTAAGTTGTCTGAATTTCTTAAATTAAGCCTTGTCAATTATTATTCATTTTTCACTAGTATTTCTTTCATCTTATTTCTCTTGCTTTTCCACCAAGTAGTAATAGTCTTAAGTTGTCTGAATTTCTTAGATGAAGCCTTGTCAATTATTATTCATTTTTCACTAGTATTTCTTTCATCTTATTTCTCTTGCTTTTCCACCAAGTAGTAATAGTCTTAATTTGTCTGAATTTCTTAGATGAAGCCTTGTCAATTATTATTCATTTTTCACTAGTATTTCTTTCATCTTATTTCTCTTGCTTTTCCACCAAGTAGTAATAGTCTTAATTTGTCTGAATTTCTTAGATGAAGCCTTGTCAATTATTATTCATTTTTCACTAGTATTTCTTTCACCCTATTTCTCTTGCTTTTCCACAAATTAGTAAGTCTTAAGTTATCTGAATTTCTTAGATGAAGCCTTGTCAATTATTATTCATTTTTCACTAGTATTTCTTTCATCTTATTTCTCTTGCTTTTCCACCAAGTAGTAATTGTCTTAAGTTGTCTGAATTTCAGACACGAACTATTGTCATGTGCTTTTATTCGCTATTTTTTTCTGTGATGTGTCGAAGAAACAAAAGTGAATCTCAAGATTTTAGTCTAACATTCTAAAATCTGTATTACTAATTGACTGAAATATCGGCCCATGCATATATATATATATATATATATATATATATATATATATATATATATATATATATACTGGCTTACTAGTAATACCTCCGTATTTTATGTGTGATGGATTCACTCATCTTGTAAAAATCATAGTGTTATATACCATACCTATGAACACTAATGAGTATGTCACAATCCTCCCAGATATGCTGTACACTATTGTAAGTGTGGTAATCTGCTGTCTACGCAGGCTGCGGGAACTGTCAGCTTGGGAAGCTCTTGCCGTGTCGAACCCTCTGCCTTCCGGCAGAGAGAAACCCGGACGAGGCTTTGCCGACGGCAGAGCTTCGTCTGGGGAAGTAGACGGATACCTGATTTCGCTTATGCAGGGTCTACGGGCAATTTTTGCCCAATCTACGGGATGAGATTTCCCCACTTATATTTGGCCTTGTACTGAAATCCACCTCGAGGGAGGCAGGTAAATATCGTAATATGCTAAGCAGTCCACAACTAGCAGTGGTTTACCTACACCACGCCGCTGGCGAGTCTTGTATTTTGTTGATGTTATAAAAATACCTTTCCAACCTCTGTTTTGGTTATTCCTCATTCAGTGACCCTGCCTAGGTTACAATAGATAGATAGATAGATAGATAGATAGATAGATAGATAGATAGATAGATAGATATGAACAGTCAGGGAGTGATAACAACAGATTGAGATAGATAAAATAGAATAGATAGATAGATAGATAGATAATGAACAGACATTGATATATAGATAGATAGAACCTGAACTGAAATAGTGTTATATACCGTAGCTATGAACACTAATGGGTCTGTCATAAATACGTTGGACACTATTGCAAGTGGGGGTAATATGCTATCTAAGTAGTCCACCACTAGCAGTGGTTTACCTACTTCACGCCGCTGGCGAGTATTGTATTTTGTTGATGTTATAATGATTACCATTTCATTTCCAACCTCCGTTTTGGTTATTCCTCATTCAGTAACCCTTCCTAGATTACAACAGATAGATAGATAGATAGATAGATAGATAGATAGATAGATAGATAGATAGATAAAGAAAGAAGGAAAGAAAGAAAAATATTACCATAAAAGATTGAAATTAAACAGAAAGATATATACTACCATAAAAGAAAGAAAGAAAGAAAGAAAGATAGATAGATAGATAGATAGATAGATAGATAGATAGATAGATAAAACCTGAACTGAAATAGATACTGCTATATACCTTTCTTGGTTACAGCTAGGCGGCAGAGTTCATCATACATAAAATCGGAGTTACTTTTCAATCATCCTCTATATAAATATTCGCTAAAAAATGAGCATACCATGATGAAAAATCTTTTTATCGTTAAATTGTTTTGTGTTATTATTAAGAAAAAATTATCAAAGATCCTTTATTTTTAATTTTCTTTGATCCGTTCTAGAACCTTCGGAATTTTTGTTAAGAATTTTTTTTTCTGGCGTCAACAGGAGACCATAAATTTGTATGTGAAATTTTAGAGTCTTTTTTGCGGTGAAATCACATTGAGTTGGAAATTCTTGCAAAACTAAATTGTTGGATTTTAGTTAAACTTGCAGAACTTATTTTTGAAAATTTTTTTTTTTTTTTAGAAAATATCGGTGAAAAAAAAAATTGTACATTTCTTACCCTCTACTTATTCATTTTTATGAAATTTTTACATTTATGAATTTTTTATATTTTTTTACCCGCTACTTATTTAATTTTAAATTAAATTTAATTTTATGAAATTTCAAAAAATTTATATCGCTCAATCTTAATAATAATCTTCAGCTATTAAATCCTCATCGAGAAACATCTGCCAAACCAGAGGGACCTGTTCCACAATTACATTTATTTCAGTAAAGCATTCGATCGGCTATGGCATGATTGCCTCTGGCAGGTCCTCAGAGGATTCAGCATAGAATAAGGGCTCATACAAGTCATTCAGGCTATGTCATCAAGGAGATTTCTCCCAGACGATTATCGGCGTCAAACAAGGGATTCATATTATCCCTACACTCTTCAACTCTCTTCAACCCGTTTCTTGAGATAATTAAGCAGGAAACCCTTCACGACTCCAACATCTCTGTCGGTGGTAGACCTATCTTCAGCGTGCGTTTCGTAAGCGATATTGACCTCATGGCGGGCAGTGACATTGAACTACAAGACCCGAACAACAAACTCGTTGAAAAAGCCGGCGCATATGGAATGGAACTCAACACAGAGAAATCTAAAGTTATGGTGGATACAACAAACAACACAACAATGGACGGCAAACCAGCACCCAGCTTCCAATACTTGGTAGCGACCCTGTCAAAAGATGGCATCTGCAATGCTAAATTCCACACACGGACCAGCACGGCCAAAGCATCGATGGTCAGACTGGAAAGGAAAAAGCAACATCAGCTTCCATACGAAGTTCAAATAGCTGGTCGTATCCATCTTCCTGTGAGACTTGGACACTCCTTGTTGAGACTGGAAAAAGGATCCAGACATTCAAGAACAAATACATGAGAAAGTTCCACCGCATCTCATACTGAGAGCCCAAAACCAATGACTTTGTATGGAGCAAGGTCAAAGCTCTCGTGGGAAAACAGGAATCTCTCTTCGCCACTATTACGCGTCGAAAAATGTCATTGTTTGGCCGCGTCAGCTTCTATCTCTATCGGTGATAGACCTATCTTCAGCGTGCGTTTCGCAAGCGATATTGACCTAAGGGGTGCAGTAACATTGAACTGCAAGACCCGAAGAATAAACTCGTTGAAAGAGCCGGCGCATATGGAATGGAACTCAACACAGAGAAATCGAAAGTTATGGGGAATAGAAGAAACAACACCAGTGGCAGCGTCACATTGGACGGTGAACCAGGTCCCAGCTTCAAATACTTGGGAGCAACACTGAGTCAAAAGACGGCACCTGCAATGCTGATATCCGCACACGGACAGCTACGGCCACAGCATCGATGGTCATACTGGGAAGGATGAGCAACATCAGCTTCAATCTCTATCGGTAGTAGACCTATCTTCATACTGCGTTTCGCAAGCGATATTGACCTCATGGCGGGCAGTAACATTGAACGAAAAGACCCGAACAACGAACTCGTTGAAAGAGCCGGCACATATGGAATGGAACTCAACGCATAGAAATCCAAAGTAAAGATGAATAGAAGAAACAACACCAATGTCAGCGTCACCATGGATGACGAACCAGCGCCCAGCTTCAAATACTTGGTAAGTGACCTCGTCCAAAGATGGCATCTGTAAACCTGAAATCCGCACACGGACCAGCACGGCCACAGAGGCGATGGCCAGACTGGAAAGTCTATGGAAGAGCAACATCAGCTTCCAGACCAAGTTCAAGCTCAACAAATCGCTAGGCATATCCATCCTTTTCTACGGGTGCGAGACGTGGACTCTCCTGGATGAGGCAGGAAAAAAGGATCCCGTCGTTCGCGAACTTCTGCTTTAGAAAGCTCCTTCTCATCTCCTACCGGGAACACAAAACCAGTGACTATGTACAGAGCATGATCAAAAGTCATGTGGGTTTTCATGGTTTGGCCACGTCACACGGCATAATAGGTACCTCCACGAGATCGCTAAAAAAAGACTATAGCATGATGAAAAAGACGTCAAACTTGACGAAAACAAAATTTTATCGTCTAAATATTTATGTTATTATGAAGAGGAAAGACCACAGTTTATTTTAATTATTTTTTTAAAAATTTTCTTCTTTTTAGAACATTATAAATTTTGATTAAAAAACCTTGTTTCTCTTTGTATCACCGAAACTAGTAAACTAGTTTTTTGCATGACACTCATTAAATTGAAAAATCTTGCAAAAATAAAAATAATTGTCTGATGTTAATGAAACTTTCAGAAACTTTTCACAGATGATCAAAATTATTATAAATATGTTTTTTTTTATTAAAGTCATGGCAGAAATATTTTTTATATTTATTTCCCACATAACTAATTTTATGAAATTTTGCTGACTTAAAAAAAACAAGATTTTTAACGAAAATTTCGGACGTGCTAGGAACGATTAAAAAATCTAAAAATATAACCCCAAAATAATTTGATCCTTCTTCTTAATAATAACATAAACATTTAGACGATAACATTTTGTTTTCGTCAAGTTTGGCGTCTTTTTCATCTTGTTATGCTCTTTTTTTAGCGATATCGTTGAGGTACCGAGCTTAACAGCTTCTGTAAGATACATCGTGCAAGTCACTGTTGAAGGTGGGCGCAAGTGGGGACAGCGACGCAAGAACTGGTCAGACAACATCATATAGTGGGCTGAACATGACAATGCCGAAACTACTGAGACCCACCGTCAATAAATCATCCTGGAGGGGATTGGCTGTTTCTTCTTTCCTTAGGTTTCCCCGACAATTGAAGCAGTCAAGTGACTGATGATGATGTCTATATTAGTTATAAGGACAAGTCCTCGGAGAATTTAAATCATCAGTTTTCTTAGGTTAAACAGGAAACCCAGTAACAGAAAATCTGTTCTGGCTCATAAAAGAAAAAATGCAATAAAAACTAAGACATTATTTAATTAGAAAAGCCTTCAGTTGTTTGTTATAAATAAGATATATTATGGAGACTAAGGTCTAACGTAAAACAATTTTCGATGAATAATGAATTTTTACAAGAAATATTTTGATTTTTTAAATTTTAATTAGAATAATTTATAATATTTTGAAAGTTATCAAATACTGTATTAATTTGTATCGGTCAACTGATATTGTTATTAAATAACATTTTATTTAGTAATTATAAATTGAAATGCTTACTGCGTCGTGGGTATGACGATAAACTACATCCGCGTCCCGTGTTTGACGATAAACTACGTCCAATAGCAAGGCATATGGTAATATGTTTTTGAAAAAATAATATCACCAGCTATACATTTTTGAGGAAAAATATTAACAGAAATACATTTTTGACAAAGCAAAAATATTACCAGGAAAAAAAAGTTGTCGGCATTAAATGATCCATTGAGGTTTTGATGTGCCGTGAAACAAAAAACAAAACAAATGCTTACTACAATTCAGCGATCCCCAGTATTTAAAAAATATTGATTTTTTTGTATGTGCCGATTTTTGTAAATATGAACCTCCAAACATGTTATTATAAGGAAATAAAAATGTTAACTATAATAAGTTTAAATTATTTCGGTAATTTTCTAACATTTATTCAACAAGCGTCTTCAGAATTAAGACTCAGCCAAAATATCTAAAATTCAACAATGATTACTGGGTAGTTAAATACATACACACACACACACATATATATATATATATATATATATATATATATATATATATATATATATATATATATATATATATATATATATATATATATATATATGTGTG
The DNA here is from genome assembly GCA_964036315.1 of Acanthosepion esculentum. Taxonomy (NCBI): domain Eukaryota; kingdom Metazoa; phylum Mollusca; class Cephalopoda; order Sepiida; family Sepiidae; genus Acanthosepion; species Acanthosepion esculentum. Next base: position 51,239,947 of record OZ038509.1, on the reverse strand, counting down.
ACAAAATGGACAAAGTCCGACAATTATTTTTAAGACATTTTTTATGTTTATACTTACTTTTTATACATACAAATATTTAAGTAAATGCTCTGTTTATAATAAACAGTATTAACAACATTTACCGGCCTGAATGTCCGACAAATTATCATAGAAAATATGAGTCCGACGACAGGAATCGAACCTGTATCCTATACGGAACCGTCATATAGCCTGACGGGCCTTAACCGATTGAACCACATGGGAGCGTTCGGTTATCAAGGTCGATTTTACTGCTTTTAAACACAATTCTCCATGATTTTCTCACGTACATTCATATCTGCTCGATGCGTATCCAAATGTAAACAAATGACGTCACACATTATGAAATGGACAAAGTTCGACAGTTATTTTTTAAGATATTTTTATGTTTATACGTTCTTGTTTAAAAGCAGTAAAATCGATATTGCTAACCGAACGCTCCCATGTGGTTCAATCGGTTTAGGCACCTCAGGCTATATGACGGTTCCGTATAGGATACAGGTTCGATTCCTGTCGGAGGACGCATATTTTCTATGAAAGTTTCTCGGACATTCAGGCCGGTAAATGTTATTTAATAGTGTTTATTATAAACAGAGCATTTACTTAAATATTTGTATCTATAAAAAGAACGTATAAACATAAAAAATATCTTTATATATATATACATATATATAATACTAATAATAAACCCACTATATATATTGGTTTTACTACAACCACTCTCTCTCATAGGCTTACTTGTCACATTTTTTATCTTAGTTCTATTAAACAACTGTTTTTAGTAAAACATACCCATGTATATAATATTAGACAGATATTAGTTGATAACACAATAATACTGACATACATACAGTAAAAAGGAACCTTCAGATATTGGAGGCCATCTACATTAAAACAAAGTTACCCACACTCAACATTTCAAACCAGTCGCAACACATTGCAATACATCGAGACATATGGTTCTATTGTTAATATTCCGGTCTCTTACGAGGTACGACGTCATAGAACCGCATCATGAATTTACGACCCGCGTCTTCTATTCCGCGACCGTTATCGTCGCATAGCAACCTTCTAAATCAATATGACAGAATATCACCTTTGATGGTGAATAGACATTCATTGTCTGTTATATTTAACAATATACGTTTAAATAATGATCTGCTGCCCCAATACACTATATATATATACATATATATATATATATATATATATATATATATATATATATATATATAGATAGATAGATAGATACATAGAGATATATATCAGATGTGCGTGATTGCGTTTATCATGAAATAGTCCGTTGTCTCTGAGTATTGATTTAATGTCCACTTATATATTTACATATGCTCTATCTCTGCTTTTGATCACTTTATCCCATAAATATAACATACCTTAAAACTATATTTCTTCACACACACGTACACACACGCAGACACACACACACACACACACACACACACACACACACAAACATATATATATATATATATATATATATATATATATATATATATTACAATGAATCATTCATACAAAAAGTAGATTAGTAAAGTTAATGATATAAAATGGCGAAATCCCTTCGCTAACAAAATTTTAAAGGTGCATTAATCTACAAATCACTCGATGACTGTTATTATCCTTGTTTTTTTGTTTGTTTTTTTTAATTATAAGCTGTATAAGATCTTTCTTTAATAGGCAAGTACTTTCGACAGTACATTCAGTCATCTTCAGGTATGGAAATTATTTTGTTTTTGGTAAATTCCAGGTAGCATCCGAGACGAAAAAATAGAATGTGAATCGAATTTTTTTTTTTAGATGTGTTATTGTTATTGGATACAATCTTTTCGAGCGTGCAGTCGCAACGCTAAGGTTGATTTTTTTGAAAATTTAAGAGAGTGCGTTTTTTACTAATATGGTAATTTGAGAAATACTTTTGGTGGAGTTTATCAGTCAATGTGGCATGAACTAAATTGTTCAATAAGTAGAGTAATGTCTCATTTGTTATCCCGAAAATTTGAACGTCGGATCAGTTCTTTTAAATCACATATCTGGTGAAGTTCAATTGATATTAGGCGAAATAACTTCGCTATATATATATATATATATATATATATATATATATATATATATATATATATATATATATATATATTACAATTAACTTTAAAATTCAAAACATCAGGTTGTCGATAAATGTTCAAACACATAAAACACTCATCTCTGTGTTAAAAAATAGTTTTCTGCGATATTTTAAACTGAAAGTAAATATTGTTTCTAAAATGTACATTCTATTTTTGAAAGATTTTTTAATAAGTATAATTATGTTGTGTTGACAGATTTATCAATATGGGATATTTTAGCAATTTTACTGAAAATCAGCAAAAAACGTCATTCTAATCAACGTAAACTCACTTCGAAATACAGCAAAGTATTTTGCTTATTGGAAATATTAATTCTAATCTATTAGCTTAGAATAAAACGAAAATAAAGACTTCAAGAAAGATTTTTATATTTTTAAAAATATATTTTATACTTTAGGTATCACTTTTTGGATACATACATACATATATATATATATATATATATATATATATATATATATATATATATATATATATATATATATTTCCAACTAATAATAAACATACTTTTCATATTATTAACTGTACACAAATGCATAATAACTAAACATGCATAGAAAACTTGAATAATATAGAGTATTAAAGCAAATTTTAATATCACTAATTTTTATTGTACGAATATTTTTTTAACCTATTAAAATGGATAAATTTCTATTAAATCAATTTTTTCTGTTTTCTATTCACATTACATTTAGTCATTATGTACAGTTAATTGTATAAAAAGTATGTGTATTCATTAGTTGAAAATACAATAAAATAAAAATTTGTATGTGTACAAATATTTGTTTCCCCCCACTGCATATATATATATATATATATATATATATATATATATATATATATATATATATATATATATATATATAATATATATATATATATATATATATATATATATGCATGTTTCATTAAATAATACAGACATGTTTTGTCTATTTATTTTAAGCAAGTTCCTTTCATATTGTCTGATAAGCTTAATAACATTATCATTGAAAGACGAAAGGAAATCACCATATTGATACATGTTTAAATTCTATCTAAGCTTTCGGCTTACATAAGCCGTTATCTAAGATGACAATTACATTTCAATATATCAAACAATACACGGACGAAACAATAATGATAGGCTGTTTTTGTTGCATGAAAGATTTCAAAGCAACGACAAATTCGTGTATACGAAACGCGGAAGCGAAAATCGCGTCGCAGCTCGTGACGTCACACATGATCACGCGGGAGTGAAAACGAGAAGTATTAAGTATGGGATGTATGAATATGGTGATTTCCTTTCGTCTTTCAATGATAATCTTATTAAGCTTATCAGACAATATGAAAGGAACTTAAAATATAGAGAAAAAAACTTGTCTATATTATTTAATGAAACATGCATTAATGAAAAATTGGTGCCTTTCGAAGGGGACTGGTCTGTAGATAAAAATTAATTCTTAACTCTTAGACCACCCAACCAATATAGCCGACCCTAGCCGTTTCCATAGTAACTAATATTGCAAGAGACCATACTTATAAACACGCGCTAACCACAAGATAGCTTATTCCCAAATTCTCGCTTGACGAGGAAGCGTGACCAGACACCTTAATTCAACATAATTTGAAAAATTATATTAGGGGTCTCGGCACTCGCTTTTGAAACATGAGAACTCTTATGTAGCGAAGGAATCATATTTTTTTAAAATATTATAATATAAGCTCTACTTCTGTATGGAGCACTGTCTTTTTAAAAATAAAAGCAAAAATACTAAGGAACTCCGGATTATTTACCTAACGTGATCTTTCCTATTTTTCTGCATACCTGCACACACACACACACACACACACACACACATATATATATATATATATATATATATATATATTGGAGCTACATACAAAGCCAGTTCGTAAGCCGAAATATTCGTAAACCGAAAGTATTTTTTCAATATGAATCAATGTAAAATGGTCCCAAGTGGATTGCTTATTTAAACTTTAATAACAATACTTTGTGTACAAGTTTATACACAAAACTAATGAAAATCATTAAATCTAAGAAAAAAAAAAACAATACTTATCAGATAAAATAAGGACGAACAATTTAATTTTTACCTGCATGTAGGAGAATTGATGGCGTAAATGGATGGGGGAGGAAAGTTGTTGTTGCCTGCAAAGGGGAAGGAAGGACATGATCGTCTCTTTATAAGAATAATATAGATCGTTGATTTTGCCATTTGAAACTGGGTAGGGAGAGACATCATTAACATATTTTTTTTTCTCTTAACTTTTCCTTTTCCTTTATCAGTATCACTGCTAGCTTTCTTTGGCGCCATGACTGAGGACTAATGAAGAAGAAGAAAGGCAGGGTACAATCAAATTGGTAGAGAAAAACTGGGCACAACACACGAATGTATACAACATGGCGGTCGATTAAGAAATGATTCCGTTCGGGTTAACTCGGTTCGGCTCGGTTCAGTTCGGCTCCGTTCGGCAATGTTGTTCGAGAACCGAAATTTTGTTTGATAATCAAAGGCATTTCCATCTTGAATTTTCTGTTCGAAAACCGATTTGTTCGACATGTTAGGCTTCATCTGCAGCTATTTTCCCTGGCTTTCTTTAGAGCTCTTTTTAGGGTGTCCACAAATCTTTCAGCTAACCCGTTCGATCTTGGGTCATATGGAGCTATGGTAACATATGGTTCGACGTTGTATTCCTTGCAGATCATCTTTAAATAGTTCCGACGTAAATTGACTCCCGTTGTCCGTCACAGTTGGTGTCTACTACACCAAACCTTGCGAACAATTCCAGCAGGAAGTTTCTAGTACTTTGCGTCGTCGGTTTTCTTATCCTTTGTATCTCAGACCATTTCGAAAAACTATCCACTACTATGATATAATGGTATCCATTCAGTGAAAATCCACATGTAACCTAGACCATGGTAGGTCTGCTTTTGGCCAGTGATTAAATTTTATTGGGGGTGCCTTTGCAGCTAATGCACAGCCTTTAAATTTTGCCACTGCCTTCTCAATGTCCCTGTTCATATTTGGCCAATATACAAAACTTCTCATTAGGCTCTTCATCCTAGTGCTGCCTGGATGACCAGTATGAAAATCCTTTAGTATTTGCTTTTGCAGTGTGTATGGAATCACCACACGTTTTCTGTATAACAATACTATATCGCAAAGCGAAAACACATTTGTTGTGTACTGGTCCCTCTCGGCTATTTTTTCTAATATTTTCAAGATATACTTGTCCCTGGTGGCTTCTTTTATTTTTTCTAGAGTTACTGGAAGTTCCTGAACTGCATTACACACAGTAAATTTCAGCTCTTCTTCTGACTTCAGTGAGGCAATTACCGTGTCTTCTAATGGTTCGCTCATTTTAGGAATTAACCTGGACAGCCCATCAGCGTAGCCAAATATATTCGATGGTATGTACTCCATGCTGAAGTTATAATTTAGCAATATAGTAGCCCATCTTTGTAGTCGGTTTGCTGTATGCTTCGGCAAACCCTTTTTCGATCCAAAAATCGAAATTAGAGGCTTATGATCGGTTTGTAGCTTAAAATGTCGACCATGGAGAAAACGGTGAAATTTCGCTACTGCAAATATTATTCCTAGCGCCTCTTTCTTTATCTGAGAGTGATTCTTCTCAGCAGGATGTAGTGCTCTAGAAGCATGAGTAATTGGTTTTACTTGACCATCTGTCATTTTGTGTAAGATGCATGCTCCTACTCCATACGCACTTGCGTCGCAAGCTACTATGATCTCTAAATCCGGATTTAATGAGTTAAAAATAATTCCGAGGTTAACACTTCCTTTATCTTTTCAAATGCTTTCTGGCATTCATTAGTTCATTTCCAGGGTTTTCCTTTCTTCAGTAGTTCATTTAATGGTGCCCGCAGATCATACATTTTAGGGATGTATTAATTAGCTAATCCCAAAAAAACTTTGTAATCTGGTAATATCATTCGGAGCCGGCATGTCTTTTATAGCCGCTGCTTCGCTCTGGGTTTGGCCTTCTACCATTCTTATCGATGATCTGCCTCAGATATTTTACTTTCTCCATAAAAAACTCGCATTTGCTTTACTTGAGTTTAAATCCCAAATCCTGTATTCTTGAAACTACTGCATTTACATGTTCCACGTGTTCTGCTATACTTGTACTTCTCATGAGGATGTCGTCCAGATACGCTACGGCAAAATCTAGACCACCCAACATCGAATCCATTACTTGTTGAAAAATGGCGGGTAGTCTGTTAAATTTATACAGACCCCGATGTGTGTTTATAGACAAAAGTTTTGACGTTTCTTTTTCTATCGGTATTTGCAGATATGCGTCGCTGAGGTCTATCTTCGAAAATATTGTGCCTCCATTAAACTTCGCAAATATTTCTTCCGCTGTTGGTAGAGGATAATTATAGTCTTTGAGTGCCGCGTTTGAACCCGTCGAGAAATCAGCACAAACACGAATTTCTTTAGACTTTTTTTTCACGTATACCTTCGGTGTTGCCCATTCACTATACTCAACTTTTTTAAGTACACCGGTTTTATCTAATCTGTCCAATTCTTTATCTATCTGTTCAATTGAGGCAAACGGCACATTCCTTTTCTTTTTGAATACCCTCTGAGCGTTTTCTTTTAGCTGGAATTTTGCCTCCATCTTGGTACACGTTCCCAACCCAGGAGAAAAAACAGTAGGAAATGTTCCCTTAAGTTTTTGGGCTTCGGTTTTTAAACTTTCTACCTTGTAACAGAAATAATTCATCGGTAGATCCCATAATTGGAATTCTGTTATCCAATTCGTACCCAGTAAGTTCGTGGTATTTTCTATGACAAATAGTTTAGCTTTTCGCGTTTTTTTATTTAACGTGACGTTTGCAACAAATTCTCCAATAAATTGTATTTTTTCTCCCGTCACTGACCTCGCGATTTTCTTTGTCTTCATTAAAGTTGGTTTCCCCAACTTCTTCCGCGTATGCAAATTTATGATAGATAGATCCGAACCAGTGTCAAGTTGCATTTTTATATTTTTATTACTTATTTCGACGGCAACAAATTTTCTGTTTATTCCATCTTTTACCTCGTTGGACTTTAATTTTCTTATTTTATTGTCTTTATTTTTTTACCTGCAATGCGTGCTTTTATATCCCACTCTTTTACAGTTGAAACATTTTTTATTCCTAGAATCGCAATATCTGTACTAGTGTAGTTCACCGCAAGCAAAAGATGGCTTCGGGAGTTTTTGTTTATTTTTCTCTGGTATTTCACATTTTGCTTGATAATCCGCAATTTTAGAATTCTTTTTGGTAAACTGACTTTCTTCTTTGTAGCGTATTTTGCTTACATGCGAAACGCCAGATTGTTCTATCTTTTTAGCGTCTTTTTTTACGCTAACATATCTTGTGCAGTCTTCTGCCAATTTCTGTACCGTAATACTTGGATTGCTTTCCAATTTTGCCAGTACTAATTTTCTCAACTCTGCATCTTTTTCCGATACCAGCCCCTGAACAAACACCAAACACTTAAAATTGTTTGTGCTTAACTCTGCCAGCTTGAATTCTTCACAATGCTTATTTACATTGGCTGCGTACGTTATATAGTTTTGTTCATCATCTTTCATCAGATTCAAACATTTCCACCTCTTGTGGAACAGAGATGTCTTTTTACTAAATAATTCACTTAATATATTTACCGCCTCGGTAAATGTCAACTCGCTAGTTTTTTTCGGTAAAATGTAGTTTACCAATTTACTATGCTCAGCAGTTCCTAATTTGCTTAAAAGAAGCCTAACCTTCTTTCCTTCAGACCACGAGTGGCAGTCCTCGTTGTACACGTCCGTATATTTTTTATAATACTCCGCAAATGTTATCTCTTCATCTAGACTGTACGTGAATATTTCAATTGAATTCCATATTGTATTCTCTGGGAAAAAATGATTTTGTAGATTTTTCTCTTTCCTCTTCTCAGTTATTTCCAGAATTTTGTTTTGAAACTCCCTATGCATCTGTTCCATTTTTTGTTGGAATTGCATTTGTCTATTGAAAGTTTCCTCCTGTTGCTGCATCTGGAATGTTGTTTGTTGCTCTAATATTTTCGTCTCTTGTTCCAACTGGAACTTAAAGAATTCCCGGAATAGACTTTTGCATTCCTCCATCTTCGCAAAAAGTTTACACAATGTCTAAATACTGTAGAGTGGGGGGTCCTACGAATTTGCAATTGGTGACCTATTTGAGCAAACTGTATTATCGAGAAAAATATTTCTTTTCTCGACAGATTTTTTCGTCACTAAGTTGACGTCTTGGCTTGCGACAAACTTTGCCATGTTTTTTTTTATTTTATTTTATTTTTAAGTGTGAATCCGAGACTTTGTCGCCGAAGTTATTGTGGCGAGCGAATTTTTTCTTCCTCCGTATGAGTGCGAATCCTCGTCGCCAAAGTTGTGGAGTTATTTCGCAGTGGAGGCTTGTATTTGTACTAAAATCGCTCCTAACTTAGTTCGACGTACCAAACGTTAGGAACTTGATATAATAAGTATTACGCAGAGTAATCTTGTTGTGGTCTCTGACTACTTTCGTATTCGACTAACTGTCACTATTGTCGTTCGACATCGACTGACCCTCGTTCCTCTTACTACTCATACTTATATTAGGTGGGAGAGTCTAATAACTATAGAATAGGTGTGTTTCCACGTTCCTCAAAACCTCCAATCTCCAGAAAAGGAATAAAGCAAGCATGAAACACACACACACACACACACACACACACACACACACACACACACACACACACACACACATATATATATATATATATATATATATATATATATATATATATATATATATATATATACCCAAGTTTAGGATTGGTATATACGGAATGAAATCCAATAACCAACAATTAATATTCTTTAAAGAGTGCTCAATACAGAGTAGAGCAGATATAATTATTTATTTGAATATTACAACATAAATATGTTATAAAATCACGACAGAAGTAGCCATTTTGTTTCAACACTTCTTGTGTCTTGTCAAGTGATGATATAGAATATAGAATAAATGGTTTTAAAAGTTTCAAATTAATCAACGATCCTTAGCTAGGAGTAAACGCTGCTACATAAGCTAGAGTAGCCAATCAAAATACAAGTATAGGGTGATTCGAAGAATTTGACAACTAAGCAAGGTTATCATAGATATTAAAAGATTTATAAAATTTGAAATTAAAATTAAAAGTAAAAAATTAATTAGATTTCTAAATAGGTAATTTTAATTTTTTACTTTTAATTTTAATTTCAAATTTTATAAATCTTTTAATATCTATGATAACCTTGCTTAGTTGTCAAATTTTTCGAATCACCCTATACTTGTATTTTGATTGGCTACTCTAGCTTATGTAACAGCGTTTACTCCTAGCTAAGGATCGTTGATTAATTTGAAACTTTTAAAACCATTTATTCTATATTCTATATCATCACTTGACAAGACACAAGAAGTGTTGAAACAAAATGGCTACTTTTGTCGTGATTTTATAACATATTTATGTTGTAATATTCAAATAAATAATTATATATATATATATATATATATATATATATATATATATATATATATATATATATTATAAATTAACTGATTTAAAATGTGGTTTCATCGCTACACAGGAATTACCACGTTTCAAAAACAGAAACCAAAAACTTCAAATTCAGTTATATTAAAATAAAAGCATTAGTTCTGTTTCATCCTCAAGCGAATTTTGGAAATTTTTTGAAATTCTAACCCCGTCCCTTAATAATTGATACATGTGTGTTCACTTTTTATATACTAAATGTAAGAAACATTATGGGACAAAGATTATAAAAAATCTAATCCCATCCCACGATAATTGATACATTTGCATACAAATTTCATACATTAAATTATATAAAAGTTGATACATTTGTTTTATGCACGAAATGTAGCAACTATAAGGGGGAAAAGATTTTGTTATCTTTTTCCCAATTGTGGGGAGCCGTAGAACCTCTAAGTTCTGAAAAAGCCTTATAAGGGACGAAGAAAAATATAATACAGAAATCTAAAGACGCATTGAAGTATCGAAAGATGGCTTCTAGAAATTAAGCAAACTATTAAGAAACAGAAAATTTCGTTGGAAGAAGAGATAAGACTTCTCAACTGTCTTGTAATATGACTCTTCTAATATGGCAGTGAATGCCGGACAATTTCATCGCAGATGGAGAAGAGACTAAAAGCAACAGAAATGTGGTTCTACAGAAGGATGCTGAGGATACGATAGAACGAAAATTTGAGCAACATGGAAGTTTTAAGGGAAATGGAAACAAAAAGGACACTTATGCTTAGAAACGGAAAGAGAGAGTCGAAATATATGGCACATAATGAGGAAAGAGGGCTTAGAAAGATTTTACTCACGGGACATATTGAAGGCAAGAGGGACAGAGGAAAACAGCGCATAGACTACTGAACAACCTTAAGTAAAAAAAAAATGGCGGAGCAATGTTTAAGAGATATGCCACAAAGAAAAAATATTAAGAGCTAAACATGTCTGGAAACACCGAATAGCCTTCCTAAGGAGCTTATGTAAATGGGTGACAGAACATAGACAGGCGGGAGGGGGATGTAAAAGAGACAAATATTGCTTAAAGATACAAAGGACAGGAAGACCCTTACCTCATGAATGCTAATTTTCAAGGCATATAGTCCCTTCCAATATGAAGACTCCATGAATCAAACTTTTTATCGCCGTTTTCAAGAATGGAGAGAAACAGTATAAAGACAAACATTGCTAAGAGCTACAAAGGATAGGAAGTCGTGGAGAGCCATGATCACTTAACTAAAGGGCTTGTGTAAATGGATGGCATAAAAGGGTATGGGAGGGATAGTAAAAAGACAGGCCTTGCGAAGAGCTACAAAGGATAGGAAGCCGTGGAGAGCCATGATTATCTATCGAGCTTGTGTAAATGAATAGCAGAAAAAGGGAGTGGAAAGGATAGAAAAAAAACATTGCTAAGTGCTATAAAGAATAGGAAGTGGTGGAGAGGCATGATCATCTACCTAACGAGATTGTGTAAATGAATGGTAGAACAGGGAGTGGGAGGGATAATAAAAAGAGAAACATTGCTAAGAACTACAAAGAATAGGAAGCTGTGGAGAGCCATGGTTAGCTACCTAACCAGCTTGTGTAAATGGAGGGCAGAACAGGGTATGGGAGAAACAGTCAAAAGACAACAATTGCTAAGAACTAAAAAGGATAGGAAACTGTGGAGAGCCATGGTCAGCTACCTAACGAGCTCGTGTAAACGGATGGCAGAACAGGGTGTGGGAGAGACAGTCAAAAGAAACATTGCTACGAACTACAATGGATAGGAAGCTGTGGAGATCCAATGTCATCTACCTAAAGAGCTCGTGTAAATGGGCGGAAGAACAGAGAGTAGGATGGATAGTCAAACGACAAACAATGCTAAGAGATACAGACGACAAGAAGTTGAGGAGAGCTGTGACCGACCACGTCCTGGAACGATGCGGCAGATAGATGATGAACTGCATTAATATTAATATTATTTTACTTGACTAAACTTACATAAAAATTGAAAATAAACTGACCATCCCTATCATTCTCTTGGGCGTGTTACTTACTGGTATCCCGTCTGTCTCACCCTAATCAGTAGCAGATCGTGCAAACCCCGACCAGGACCTTCTAGTATTGAAATTCCAAACAAGATGTCCCGACTGGAGATTTATTTGCCCTCGAGTCGAAGCCTTTCTAGCGTTGGCCATAAATTTTCCCGGGCGATTATCAAAAACCTTGCCAACTTATAATCACCAATTCGTCCATTTGTACTGCCATTTTTGAAAATGAACGATTTCGGGATGAGATTATCTTTGTATTCTTCGCTTCTGATTGGCCGAGAGCCACTTCAATCAGCGAGCCTTTTCTCCGCTTGCCTGATCATATGTGGGTAAGAGTCGTGAGGCAAGCTAAAGCCACCTTCCCACCGCCAGCCGGCCGGTCGGCCCGAGATCTTTTGCAAAAACCTCATCCTTCCGGTTTTCAATCGTCCACTCGTGCTGACCAAAAGCATACAAAGTTTGACCGCTTGACTTTCCTCCCTCCTCCGACTTGAGAATTCCCGCCACCCCATACTGGTGTAATTCATAAAATTAGCTTATGAGGAGGAGGAGGAACTTCAAACTCATTAGCCAGTCGTCCGCAGCTCTTAAGAAATGGTAAGGAAAAACGCCTTTCTTTAATTATGAAGAAAATAATAATAATCAAGCATTAATCTATTTAATTTAATCTTCATTTCTTCAAAGTTATAGCTTCAATGATCCAGCCATTATAGTACCCGGTCTGGTTTGGTTCGTCTTGATTTTGTTTTCCGGCATATCAAATTTTTCCAGTTTCTTTAATGTCGATAGGTAGACATAGGTTGGGTTAGCACGAGTGCTTAGTTTGCAGGAGAGACCAAAAGGTAAACGCAGATTTAGTTTTCAAAACAGACCAAAAGGTAGAGGCAGGTTTAGTTTGCCCGAGAGACCCAAAAGTAGACGCAGGTTTGGTTTGAAGGAGAGACCAATAGGTAGACGCAGGTTTGATTTGTAGGTGAGACCAATAAGTAGACGTAGGTTTGGTTTGCCCGAAAGACCAAAGGGTAGACGCATGTTTGGTTCGCAAGAGCGACCAAAAGGTAGACGCAGGTTTGGTTTGTAGGAGAGACCAAAAGGTAGACGCAGGATTGGTTTGTAAGAGAGACCAAAAGTTAGACGCAGGTTTGGTTTGCCTGAGAGACCAAAAAGTAGATGTAGGTTTGGTTTGCAGAACAAACCAAAAGGTAGACGCAGGTAGGGTTTGCAGACAGACCAAAAGGTAGACGAACATTTAGTTTACCCGAGAGACTAAAATGTAGACGCAGGTTTGGTTTGTAAGAGAGACCAAAAGGTAGACGCACATTTAGTTTACCCGAGAGACTAAAAGGTAGACGCAGGTTTGGTTTGTAAGAGAGACCAAAGGGTAGACGCAGGTTTGGTTCCCAAGAGCGACCAAAAAGTATACGCAGGTTTGGTTTGTAGAAGAGACCAAAAGGTAGACGCAAATTTAGTTTTCAAAACAGACCAAAAGGTAGACGCAAGTTTGGTTTGTAGTAGAGACCAATAGGCAGACGCAGGTTTGGTTTATTGGTGAGACCAATAGGTAGACGCAGACTTGGTTTGTATTCAGACCAATAAGTAGATGTAGGTTTGGTTTGTAGGAGAGACCAACAGGTAGACGCAGGATTGGTTTGCAGGAGAGACCAAAAGGTAGACGCGGGTTTGATTTGTAGGCGAGACCAATGGGTAGACGTAGGTTTGGTTTGTAGGAGAGACCAAAATGTAGACGCAGATTTAGTTTTCAGAACAGATCTAAAAGGTAGACGTAAGTTTGGTTTGTGGGTGAGACCAATAGGTAGACGTAGGTTTGGTTTCCCCGAGAGACCAAAGGGTAGACTCAGGTTTGGTTTGTAGGAGAGATCAATAGGTAGACGCAGGTTTGGTTTGTAGGTGAGACCAAAAGGTAGACGTAGGTTTGGTTTGTAGGAGAGACCAAAAGATAGACGCAGGTTTGGTTTGTAGGAGAGACCAATAGGTGGACGCAGATTTAGTTTTTAAAACAGACCAAAAGATAGACGTAAGTTTGATTTGTAGGAGAGACCAAAAAGTAGACGTATGTTTCGTTTGTAGGAGAGAGCAAAAGGTAGACGCAGGTTAGGTTTGTACGAGAGACCAAATGGGTAGACGTAGTTTTGGTTTGTATGAGAGACCAAAAGGTAGACGCATGTTTGGTTTGTAGGTGAAACCAAAAGATAGACGCAGGTTTGGTTTGTAGGAGAGACCAAAATGTAGACGCAGATTTAGTTTTCAAAACAGACCAAAAGGTAGTCGTAAGTTTGGTTTGTAGGAGAGACCAAAAGGTATACGTAGGTTTGGTTCGTAGGAGAAAGCAATAAGTAGACGCAGGTTTGGTTTGAAGGTGAGACCAAAAGATAGACGCAGGTTTGGTTTGTAGGTGAGACCAATAGGTAGACGCAGCTTTAGTTTTCAAAACAGACCAAGAGGTAGACGTAAGTTTGGTTTGTAGGAGAGACCAATAGGTGGATGCAGGTTTGGTTTGTAGGAGAGACCAAAAGGTAGACGTAGGTTTGGTTTGTATGAGAAACCAATAGGTAGACGCAGCTTTAGTTTTCAAAACAGACCAAAAGGTAGACGTAAGTTTGGTTTGTAGGAGAGACCAAAAGGTAGACGTAGGTTTGGTTTGTAGGAGAGACAAATATGTAGACGTAGGTTTGGTTTGTAGGAGAGACCAATAGGTAGACGAATGTTTGTTTTGTAGGTGAGACCAATTGGTAGATGTAGTTTTGGTTTGTAGGAGATACTAATAGGTAGACAGAGGTTTGGTTTTCAAAACAGACCAAAAGGTAGACGTAAGTTTGGTTTGTAGGAGAGACCAATAGGTAGACGTAGGATTGGTTTGTAGGAGAGACTAATAGGTAGACGCAGGTTTGGTTTGTAGGTGAGACCAATAGGTAGACGTAGGTTTGGTTTGCCCGAGAGACCAAAAGATAGACGTCGATTTGGTTCGCAGGAGAGACAAAAAGGTAGACGCAGACTTGGTTTGTAGGAGAGACCAAAAGGTAGACGCACGTTTGATTTGTAGGTGAGACCAATGGGTAGACGTAGGTTTGGTTTGTAGGAGAGACCAAATGTGAACGCAGGTTTGGTTTGTAGGAGAGACCAATAGGTAGACACATGTTTGGTTTGTATGAGAGACCATTAGGTAGATATATGTTTGCTTTGTAGGACAGACCAAAAGGTTGACGCAGGTTTGGTTTGTGGAACAAACCAAAAGGTAGACGCAGGTTTAGTTTACCCGAGAGACCAAAGATCTATGGACACATCCCTGATATTTCTACAATCTTAAACCCTAGAGTCTAAGCTTAATGGAACCTACAATCGGCTGCTGAGATCTGTACTTGACATCTCTTGGAGACAACATCCAGCTAAAGCACAACTCTATGGACCCATGCATGATATTTCTACGATCTTACGCGAACACAGAATGCACTTTACAGGACACTGCTGGCGAGAAAAACAAGAACTCGCGAGTGGTCTACTCAACTGGACAGAGGAATTCTGAGGCGCTGGAGAATGTTACGCAAGACATGCTACAGCGTGTTTGGCAGGAACTGGACTACCGACTTGACGTGTGTCGTGTCACAGATGGAATGCATATTGAAAATTTGTAAAGCTTGATGAAATCGGTTATAAAAATCTATATTCCTTTGAATATCTTGCTGGAATTTTGCTAAAAGAATATTTCATTCTTCAACATGAAACTTCTTTAATTTCGTTCGCCTGGAGCATGTAGTTACTCACAGGTTCATATTTTAAAGGATGTCAATTCTAAGGAATGTTTTTCTAGATTTGGGTTTTTCAAAAGTGTCAAAAGGGTAGGTAAAGTTTGACATTCCAACCACCTGAAGAAAGCCGGAGCGTACAACGGCCGAAACGTTTTCATAAATATGACGACAAAGATGAGGACAATAGTCCGAATAATGTAAATAGTGTACATAATACCTCATCTCAGAAATATATACAGATACTGAAAAGCCGAAACGTTGTAATAAATATGGCAGCAAAAATGAGGACAATGCTTCACAACCTAACTGTCAGGGTTTCAATTCTCGGTAGTGGATGTGCACTGCTGATGAGTCCCAAATATAGGACGAAACGGCCGTTCAGTGCTTTCTGCATTCTGTAGAGGTTTCAGACTCGTTGAATCATTAAATATAATTATCAATTTCTCCTAATAATTTCAAATGTATACATATATATATATATAATGTTGTATATGTAAATAAAAAGAAAGAACAGTAAGATATATAATCCGGTGTTCTTACAGATATTTTTATTTTTACACAATAGTGCTCAATGTAAATTTACAAAGCATAAATATTATAAATTAACTGATTTAAAATATGTTTTTTTTTCGCTACACAGTCATAACCATGTTTCAAAAATGGAAGCTAATAGCTTCAAATTTAATTTTGTTATTAAATTAAAGACATTAGTTCCATAGCAAATTTGTGCAATTGTCAGATTAAGTTTTGAACCTTTGTATTTTAGAAATGATTAAAGATATCTTACTGGAATTCTCCGAGGTATTGACTATTTAACTCTACTTTGAGATGCAAGAATGTATTTATCTCTAAATTGAAATGATGATGCCCTCTTCCTGTTGTGACCTCCTGATCCAGTTTTCCTTTCTATTGTTCACTCTTTTTTTTAAACTTATTCACCGTTCTCTTGATGGTTCTTATAAAAGAATTGAAAGGACGTTGAAGAGGAAAGCCAGAGTGTGAATGTTGATACCATTACGGAAGCCCGGGATGATCTTTTTCCTCTCACCATTACTCATTTGGGAAGAGAGTGGGGCTGACACAAATCATTTTAACATTATATTCTTTCTAGCTGAATAACTCAAACGGTTTTTCAGTGATCCTTACGACAAATGGTGTCAAGATGATTAAATGTCTGATGATGTTACACGATTTGAACAATGTTATTGTTACACCCGGTATATATATCTTCAGTAAAATGAATAGAGCACTTTGGCTGAATGGCATTTGTTTACTTTTGTAAAAACAATACGCTAGATTTAGTTGTGTAACTCGACCGAGTGAAGATAGCTCTGGCTGACACCAAATTAGTTGTGTTTCAATCCTGGCTTGAGGCATTCGGAAGTCTAGTCGCACTGAGGAGCTGTGATACAGCGAAAGAGTACTGTCTGTGAATGACACACACACACACACATATATATATATATATATATATATATATATATATATATATATATATAGAGAGAGAGAGAGACAGATAATGTGCATAATAAAAGACAGATTAATATTAACAGTGGGGTGTATATATATATATATATATATATATATATATATATATATATATATGCGTTTCCTTCCATTCTCTGTTTTATTTTTTCTATTTTCCTTCTCTCTTTCGTTATTTCTGCAGTTTTCTTTACTTTTTCTTTTTATTTGCATTTTCTTTTTTCATTTCCTTCTTTTTTTTCTTCTTGTTCTTCTTTTTCTTCTTTTTCTTCTTCTTTTCCTTCTGGTTCTTGTTCATTTTATTCTTCTTCTTCTTTTTCTTCTTCATTTTCTCCTTCTTTTTCTTCTTCATTTTCTCCTTCTTTTTCTTCTTCTTTTTCATCTTTTTCTTCTTCTTTTTCTTCTTCTTTTCCTTCTGGTTCTTGTTCTTGTTCTTTTTCTTCTTCTTCTTCTTCTTTTTCTTCTTCATTTTCTTCTTCTTTTTCTTCTTCATTTTCTCCTTCTTTTTCTTCTTTTTCTTCTTCATTTTCTCCTTCTTTTTCTTCATCTTTTCCTTCTGGTTCTTGTTCTTGTTCTTTTTCTTTTTCTTCTTCTTTTTCTTCTTCTTCTTCTTCTTTTTCTTCTTCATTTTCTTCTTCTTTTTCTTCTTCATTTTCTCCTTATTTTTCTTCTTCTTCTTCTTCTTCTTCTTCATTTTCTCCTTCTTTTTCTTCTTCATTTTCTTCTTCTTTTTCTTCTTCTTATTCTTCTTCTTTTCCTTCTGGTTCTTGTTCTTGTTCTTTTTCTTCTTCTTCTTCTTCTTCTTCTTCTTTTTCTTCTTCATTTTCTTCTTCTTTTTCTTCTTCATTTTCTACTTCTTTTTCTTCTTCATTTTCTCCTTCTTTTTCTTCTTCATTTTCTTCTTCTTTTTCTTTTTCTTCTTCTTTTCCTTCTGGTTCTTGTTCTTGTTCTTGTTCTTGTTCTTTTTCTTCTTCTTCTTCTTTTTCTTCTTCTTCTTCTTCTTTTTCTTCTTCATTTTCTTCTTCTTTTTCTTCTTCATTTTCTCCTTATTTTTCTTCTTCTTCTTCTTCTTCATTTTCTCCTTCTTTTTCTTCTTCATTTTCTTCTTTTTCTTCTTCTTTTCCTTCTGGTTCTTGTTCTTGTTCTTTTTCTTCTTCTTTTACTTCTTCATTTTCTTCTTTTTCTTCTTCATTTTCTCCTTCTTTTTCTTCTTCATTTTCTCCTTCTTTTTCTTCTTCTTCTTCTTCTTCTTTTTCATCTTCATTTTCTCCTTCTTTTTCTTCTTCATTTTCTCCTTCTTTTTCTTCTTCATTTTCTCCTTCTTTTTCTTCTTCTTCTTTTTCTTCTTCTTTTTCTTCTTCTTTTTCTTCTTTTCCTTCTGGTTCTTGTTATTGTTCTTTTTCTTCTTCTTTTTCTTCTTCATTTTCTTCTTCTTTTTCTACTTCATTTTCTCCTTCTTTTTCTTCTTCATTTTCTCCTTCTTTTTCTTCTTCTTCTACTTTTTCTTCTTCATTTTCTTCTTCTTTTTCTTCTTCATTTTCTCCTTCTTTTTCTTCTTCATTTTCTCCTTCTTTTTCTTCTTCTCTATTTAATCTCTGTTTAAAGAGGATTCAAAGAGTCAAAATATCCATTAACGTTATTCTTTCTTGATGGATCAGCTGAAGACATTCCGACGATTCCCGCCGAGATGAGCCTGGATCATGGATCAACGCTGATTGTTAGAACCCAAGTTATGAACAAGTAATCCAACCTTGAAGTGACTGAAGGGAACAAACTAAGATAGATATATAGATAGATAGATAAGATATATATATATATTATATATATATATATATAGAGAGAGAGAGAGAGAAAGAGAGAAAGAGAGAGAGAAACAGAGATATAGATATAATCGGATTGAGATAGATAGATAGATAGATAGATAGATAAAAGACAGACAGATAAGATATATATATATATATATATATATATATATATATATATATATATATAAGATATATATAGATAAGATATATAGAGAGATAGATAGATAGATAGATAGATAGATAGATAGGTAAGTACTGACAGATAAGATATATATATATATAAGAGATATATAGATAAGATATATATATATATAGAGAGATAGATAGATAGATAGATAGATAGATAGATAGATAGATAGATAATGAACAGATTGAGATAGATAGATAGATAGATAGATAGATAGATAGATAGATAAGGACTGACAGATAAGATATATATATAAGATATATATAGATAAGATATATATATATATAAAGAGATAGATAGATAGATAGATAGATAGATAGATAGATAGATAATGAACAGATTGAGATAGATGGATAGATAAATAGATAGAATCGGATTGAGATAGATAGATAGATAGATAGATAGATAGATAGATAGATAGATAATGAACAAAATGACATGCAGATAGCTGTAAATAAAGATCTATTAACAGCTGAAGTTCGAGACGTTATTGAACAATTTGAAGTACACGTCGATCCGTGGAAACAAAGAAAAATTGATCGTCAGAAACAGCTTGTTTGCTATGAAGGTGTGAACCTGTAATCCTTAATCGTTTGTCCCTAGAAAATATTAACTTTCCACGCTCCATTAGGCAGAACAGTTGCCGACGTTCGTCTCACGACGAAATGCCTTCGATGTATAGTACACTGGTTGCAAGGATCGGGGAATTACCTCACCTGGGCTGATCAAGAGATTTACTTCAACAGTTGAAAGATACAGTGGCTCGGAACTGGTCATTAGCGGGCTCGTTTGTTGATGACGCAGGGTTTGAAGAATCTCTGCCTCTTGCCATGCTGTAAATTAAACTTGGAGCTACGGTTTCAAACCGCAGTTGGTGATTATCTGCGTTGGTTCGAAAAGTAATATCTCCGGTTTTAAATCTATTCGTGTTTGTTTGTTTTTTTTATTTTATCGTCGTACCTGAAACATGGATTCGCGTTGTAAGTTCGAATTCCAGTCGGGTTCGTAACATTCAATTACGGGCAATACCCTTGCGAAAGGCATGAATCCATCTCTTCTTCAAAGCAAATGTCTTGAATAGCAGGACGGAACTTCTTCAGGTGGTTGGAATGTCGAACCGAACCCTTTATTTCGCTCACTGGGGTAGATTGTTCTAGTTCACGTGCCATGTTTAATGGATGTCAGTTCTCAGTTATCTCCTGTTAATTCTCCACTGCCTTAAACAAGTATTGAACTCGCACTCTTTGGGTCCTGTCACTGGATCTAACCAACTCTTTGACATGCCACATGGCACAGTGGATAAAGGCGTTGGTATATTGAGATGTGGTACAGCGAAACAGTCTGACTGTGGATGACTATATATATATATATATATATATATATATATATATATATATATATATATATATATATATATATATATATATATATATATATATACTAGCAGCATGGCCCGGCGTTGCCCGTGCTTGATTCAAAAATCGTACGACTCATGCAGCAATCGCTATGACTTGACTTAAAATATTTTTGCCCTTCCTTACCTTTAAAGGAGTGCCCTTTGCCGTGCTGATGTTGCTACATGCCTTACTTCTTGCCTATCTCACACTGCGAATTTTTTCTAAGCTCTATACTAAACATTAAATCTGTTACGAAAAAATAACTAAACAAAATGAACACAAAACGATCAGCTTTAAAAAAGGACTCGTAACTGGAAAAACCGAATGAAAAAAGAATGTTAACAACAAATACTTTTTCACACCCAACCCAGTTCTGCGGAATCAGAATCAACGTTGAGTTTAAGCAAGCGAATGAGCCAATTGGAGTAAAGTGCCATGCGGATTTAAATTTTTGCAACTTGTGATGAATGCAGCTATCTATTTTTTTTTTTGCCTGCTAGCATGCTAGTTAACATTCGTGTCAGTCATCTGTTGGCTCTCACGCTGGCCAGTAGAATCTTCCTGCCTATTCGTGGCAGCCCGCTATAGGCTCTCACTCTGGCCAGTAGAAAATGGACGCAAAATACATGAACATTGCCGTAGAAGCATGGAAAATCGATTATTTCCACTATCGATGGGAGTTGGGAAATGCAAAGTCGGTCTTGGCCTTTTCGCTAACTTGGAGCATGTACATGTAAATTTTGTAAATCTATCGCAGTTTCAATAAGTTTGTCTTTGTAATTAACTGCTGTAGATAAACTTAGAAATTTTCGAAAGTACTTGGGTTAGAAAAAACTACAGCGCATTTTTTTATGAATTTCATATTAACATAAAAAAACTCATTAGAGAACTGGAAAGAATCAGCATAAAAATGCACATATGTCTATATTATTCTATGAGACATGTTTGCATATATATATATATATATATATATATATATATATATATATATATATATATAATGTAATTTATTTTTTTGATAAAGTAAATGTATATTCTAAAATATTTTTATAAAAAATAATTTACGATTTACTGATTACGATTTGAAGAAAAATATTAAAAATTAAGGTTTTAATCTTTAATATATTACTTTTATTCGGTTATAAAATAAAAGTTATGTTTTTCTGGTGGTGAGTTGTCTCGGTGCTGAGTTGTCTCGGCGCTTAGTTGGCGGTGTTCATTCCGCGGTGTTCACTTATTCCTTTCCGTGTATATATATATATATATATATATATATATATATATATATATATATATATATATATTTATATATATATATATATATATATATATATATATATATATATATATATAAATATTTATATATATATATATATATATATATATATATATATATATATATATATATAAATATTTATATATATATATATATATATATATATATATATATATATATATATATATATATCGTCGTCGTCGTCGGCTCCCAGTCGTGTCCGAGTATCGGGTTCTGTCATGAGTCCTATCTTCGCGGTTGATGTTTATGTTTGACATGGCTTGTGAGGACCAGTCAGTGGTGGAATAACCGCGGACAATGCTCACATGGGAGGGTAGGGGGAGGACGGGGTCGTTCACATCGCTCTCTCCTCCTTCGTCGTCTTGCCTCTTCATTCTCCCTCCTCTTTTCCTCGAAGTCCGCGATGCCATCGCGTATTGTTTGTTGTCCTCCACGTTATTCGGTCCCTGGCAGTTTCTTCCCACTAGGATGAGCTAATGTTGGTAAGTGTCAGTGTGCGCTTTAGTTGGTCTTTGTAGCGCATTTTGGGTGCTCCTCGTGGTCTAGTCCCGATGGCCAGCTCCCATATAGGATGTGCCCTGCCCAGCGGAGGCGGTGATGGGTGATGACACTACCAATACAGAAGTGCTAAACAGAGCCTCAGTGAGAAGCGTCAATACATATATATATATATATATATATATATATATATATATATATATATATATATATATATATATATATATGCAAATCTATTCATGTATATTCTAATTTATCTTCATAATTCTCCTTAGATGGGGTTGGAATTTTGACCATGTTGTGTACTTGAATAAGAATTCAGGGTCAGAGGAAAATCCCTTGAGCCATTTTGCCGTTGGTGAAATCGGTCGAACTACTTTTGAGTTCAGTTCGTCTAACTTCCGTCCGGCTCACTTCGCGCATGCGCAGGAATGTCCATCGTCCGGTTGGACGCGCCAAGTGAGGCGTAGTCATTCTAAGCCCGTTCTAATCTCAGAGCGGCACTTGCCGAAAGCCTGGACATATTTGAATTTTGGAATTAATCGCCAAATTTGAGTAGGCTAAAAATTACTGTTAAATAGCGTCTTTCACACTCACAACACACACACACACACACACACACAAACACACACACACACATACATATAGCGTCTTTCAAACACAACACACACACACATAGAGAGAGAGAGAGAGTGTGTAGCAGCTTATCACGTTCTCGCTTACTTTTTACTTTTTCTATTTCTTTTTAAATTAAGTTCACGTCAAGCAAGTCAATAAAGCCACTAAGACACAAGGAGGTTAGTCGGGGTGAAAGAATTAGAAAACAGAAACATTGCCAGGGAGCGAGAACAAAAGAAGAGAAATCGGCAAGACAGTAGATAGCGATTGAGATTGTATTTAAACTTTTACAGATTAAATTTCGCTGGAAAATGTGTAGCCGGAAAGGAGTTCCACAAGCAGAGCAGTAAAGCCACTAAAACACAAGGGGTTACTGGATGCGAAAGAATTAGGAACAGAAACATTAACAATGAGCGGGAAGAGGAAAGAGTAATCAGTAGGACAGTAGATAGCGATTGACATTGCATTTCAATTTTTGAAGGTAAAAATTGGCTGGAAAGCATGGGGCCTGAAAGGAGTTCCACAAACAAGGCAATGAAGCCACTAAGACACAAGAGGTTACTGGATGTGGAAGAATTAGGAAGAGAAACATTAATAATGAGCGTGAAGATGAAAGAGTAATCAGAAGGACAGTAGATTGCGATTGACATTGCATTTAAATTTTTGAAGATCAAAGCTAACTGGAAGGTATGGGGCCGTCATAACGTTGTGTGTGTGTGTGTGTGTGTGTGTGTTTATCAACTCAAAGGTCATTTTTAATGAATACACGTATCTGAGTAGACGTTCCGTTTATTTATTAAGCAGTATATGCGTTTATATTCGTCTACCAGCCTGAACAATCGAGGAATCTATTTAAAGAAAAAATTACGCTCGTCGACAGGATTCGAATTTACGTCCCTCAGGGCAGCGGGACCCACCGTTAAACATAACCAGCCCTTAAAAACTGTGCTACAAAGAACAGCTGATCGGGCAAATTTAAATTTTAGCATTAATCGAAATACCTACAGTCATAGATCTCCTGAATATTTTTTCATATCTGCAGATTCGTATCCATTCATAAACAAAGCGGATTTTCTATCACTAAAGACTTCCTTATTAGTGGATTTGAGTAGACGTTCTGTTTCTTTATTAAACTAAATTTCTATTCGTCTGCCGGCCTAAATTTTCGAGAGATCTTATTACAGAAAAATACAAGTATTTCACTTTAATACAATATCTATCTATCTATCTATCTATCTATCTATCTATCTATCTATATATATATATATATATATATATATATATATATATATATATATCCCTCTGTTTTAATATCTATCTATCTATCTATCTATCTATCTATCTATCTATCTATCTATCTATCTATCTGCTTTAATATCTATCTATCTATCTATCTATCTATCTATCTATCTATCTATATATATCCCTCTGTTTTAATATCTATCTATCTATCTATCTATCTATCTCATTCTGTTCATATCTATCTATGTATCTATCTTATTCTGTTCATATCTATCTATCTATCCCTCTGTTTTAATATCTATCTATCTATCTATCTATCTATCTATCTATCTATCTATCTATCTATCTATCTATCCTTCTGTTTTAATATCTATCTATCTATCTATCTATCTATCTATCTATCTATCCTTCTGTTTTAATATCTATCTATCTATCTATCTATCTATCTATCTATCTATCCTTCTGTTTTAATATCTATCTATCTATCTATCTATCTATCTATCCTTCTGTTTTAATATCTATCTATC
>OZ038509.1:51192837-51200337 GCA_964036315.1 Acanthosepion esculentum | reverse complement strand
TATATATATATATATATATATATATATATATATATATATATATATGATAAGTACCTGCATCTGAATTCTTGGCAGATTTATATTTCTCCCTAATTATATCTCCGATTGTTTGGACGTGGTGTTAAATATCATAGTATCTTTAACATCACGTCAAATATTAGGGATAACTCAATCAAACAAGTAAAACAATTAAAATATATTGGGCATGTTTTAACAAAGTACTGAAAGTGTAGCACTGAAATCCGAAGACAGACAATGATGCACTCCAAACGCTAAGCAGACTATTAAGAACTGAAAACGTTTGTTAAAAGAAAAGAGTACTGAAATGTTACGTAATATCAGTCCTCTATTTATGGCAGTGAATGCTGGACAATCTCCTCACAGCTGAAGAAGAAACTTAAAGTGTACTGAACTGTAATATCAGTCCTCCTATATGGCAGTGAATGCTGGACAATCTCCTCATAGCTGAAGAAGAAACTTAAAGTGTACTGAACTGTAATATCAGTCCTCCTATATGGCAGTGAATGCTGGACAATCTCCTCACAGATGAAGAAGAGACTTGAAGCAACAGAAACAAAGAAAAGAGAGCTGAACTGTTATGTAATATCAGTCCTCCTATATGGCTGTGAATGCTGGACAATCTACTCACAGATGAAGAAGTGACTTGAAGCAACAGAAACAAAGAAAAGAGAGCTGAACTGTTATGTAATATCAGTCCTCCTATATGGCAGTGAATGCTGGACAATCTCCTCACAGATGAAGAAGAGACTTGAAGCAACAGAAACAAAGAAAAGAGAGCTGAACTGTTATGTAATATCAGTCCTCCTATATGGCAGTGAATGCTGGACAATCTACTCACAGATGATGAAGAGACTTGAAGCAACAGAAACAAAGAAAAGAGAGCTAAACTGTTATGTAATATCAGTCCTCCTATATGGCAGTGAAGGCTGGACTATCTCCTCACAGATGAAGAAGAGACTTGAAGAAACAGAAACAAAGAAAAGAGAGCTGAATTATTATGTAATATCAGTCCTCCTATATGGAAATATATGCTGGACAATCTCCTCACAGTTGAAGAAGAAACTTGAAGCAAAAAGAAAAGAGAGCTGATCTGCTATGTAATATCAGTCCTTCTTATGAAATTGACAATTATATGAATGTACGTGAGAAAATCATGTAAAATTATAGTTTAAAAATAGTAAAATCGACCTTGTTAGCCGAACGCTCCTCTGTGGCGAAATCGGTACAAGCACTTCAGGCTGTATGACGGTTCCGTATAGGATACAGGTTCGTTTCCTGTCGTCGGACTTATATCTTGTATGACAATTTCTCGGACATTCAGTCCGGTAAATGTTGTTAATTCTGTTTATTATAAAGAGAGCATTTAGCTAAATACTTTTATCTATAAAAAAAGAATGTATAATCCTAAAAATATCTTAAAATATGTATATGTTTGTGTCTGTGTAAAATTCTGTATTTGTGCAGCAACCTTTCTTTTATACAAGTTTCATTAAAATTTACTGACAACTTACTGCGATTATGTTTTTATTTATTTATTTAATTTTTCTTTTTAATTTTTTTTCTTTTCTGGACCTAAATTATGTAGAAATTGTCCAACTCTTTTGTATAACCGATCGCTTTCTGATATACTTTTAGCCATTATCAAGGATGATTTTATTTTTACTTTTAACTGAATCTACAGGATTGTTTTATGATGTATCTAGAGTTATACGATTTTTTTTTTAATTTTCCAAACACGGTCAGGACATTGTGACCGTGTTCATTATTGATATTATTGAGGGTTGGCATTTTCTTTTTTTTTATTGATCATGATTTCATTAATTTTAGTCTGTGTCTGTGTGTTTGTATAAATTTCACCAAAACCATGGCGATAAAGTCACTAAGACGCCAGAAAAATGTGGAAATTTTAATGAGGTGAATGTACAATAAGAAAAACAGTATTTAGGAAGACAGAAGATAGCAGTTAATGTCACATTTAAATTTCTGACATTCGTAGGACAAGAATTAGGGGAAAAAAGAAGCCATTAAAATATGTATCTACGGACTTAATACTTAAATCAATATATCCGGAGCCTGGCAGATGTTTTGTTGATTTTAACCGGGATTTCTAATTCATATTGACGAAGTTGCTGAAAAAAAATATTTATTTTTCTCCAAGTTATATGCCTGTTTTTCTCCAAATATACGCCATAGAATTACTGATATCCCCGATGTAAAATTATCTGAGTAATTTACGCGTATCATTTACAAGTCGATCTGGTATCAAACCGACACCGCTTTTATCGATTAATCCAATTGGATTTAATCTACTTGCCATTGTTAAGAAGGATCCCCTTTGCAAATTACCCCTCACCTGGTACTTCAGTCCGAATCGTCCACTTTGGGCTTCTCTCGCCGTTCATCAATTTTAATTTTTACACCTGTCATCACCTTTCATTGTAGCTACGTTTCGGGTCGTCGGGTCATGGAACTTCGGTCAAGGGTAGGTGCGTGCCATTACCAGATGATAGACAGTCTATAGGAGTTACTCAACCGAATTAATACGGCCAATGTCTTACAGCAAAGATAAGGCTAATGCCCTTTTCCTTGGAGTAAGACAGAACGGTGTTAAGTATATGTTTCACTTTAGCCTAGAATTTTAATAACAGTATATATATATATATATATATATATATAAAATAAATATCTATATAAAATAAATATCTATCTATCTATACATACATATATATATATATATATATATATATATATATATATATATATATATTATTTTCATCTATCTATCTATCTATCTATCTATCTATCTATCTCATTCTGTTCATGTATGTCTATCTATCTATATATATATATATATATATATATATATTGAACAATAAAAAATATTTAAACAAATAAAATCTTCAGACACACAGGGTTGTATATTAATATTCTTTGGTTTTATGATTTCAGTTTCGACTGTAATATGTAAATAAAAGGAAAGAACGGTAAGATATATAATCCGGTGTTCTTATAGATATTTTTATTTTTACAAAATAGTGCTCAATATAATTTACAGGGCATTAATATTATAAATTAACTGTTTTAAAATATGTTTTTTTTCGCTACACAGTAATAACCATGTTTCAAAAATGGAAGTTAAAAGCTTCGAATTTAATTTCGTAATTAAATTAAAAACATTAGTTCCATTTCATCCTCAAGCGAATTTTGGAGTAATAATAATAATAATAATATAATATAATATAATATATATATATATATATATATATATATATATATATATATATATATATATATATATATATATATATATATATATATATATATATATATATATATATATATTGAATACATAAAATTCCTAGCTGATGGGTACGTGATCTGTGGTAGATACGCATAGAAGCGTTCGTCCTTCGCATATCCTGATTGGAATTTATATACGTATATAATATATACGTATATAAATTACTTTTATTCGGTTATAAAATAAACGTATGTTTGATGTATATAATATATACGTATATAAATTACTTTTATTCGGTTATAAAATAAAAGTTATGTTTTTCTGGTGCTGAGTTGTTTCGGTGCTGAGTTGTCTCGGCGCTTAGTTGGCGGTGTTCATTCCGCGGTGTTCACTTATTCCTTTCCGTATATATATATATATATATATATATATATATATATATATATATATATATATATATATATATATATATATATATATAAATATATATATATATATACACACACACATATATATATACTACACACACATATATATACACACACACACATATATATATACTATATATATATATATATATATATATATATATATATATATATATATATATATAGGATGGCTGGCCACTCGTATCCGAGGAGACCCGTCTACTAGGGTGGCCAGCTAATCCCTGCTTCAGACACCTACTCAGGCACATTTGTGTTTGTCCAACAAAGCGGACCTTAGTTACAGTTTTTTTTAATATAAAACAGATGATCGTCTACTAGTGTGTCTTGCTAATCGCTGCTGACCTTATGCTCCCACCCCCTTTAACTTTCGGAAAAGAGGTAGCACTTTAGAGCCTGTCTATATTTCTGAGATGCGGTATTATGTACAGTATTTACATTAGTCGGACTATTGTCCTCATCTTTGTCGCCATATTTGTCACAAATATTTAGGCCGTTGTACGCTCCGGCCTTCTTCAGGTGGTTGGAATTTCGAACCGAACCCTTTATTTCGATCACTGGGGTAGACTGTTCTAATTCCACGAGCCATGTTTGATGGATGTCAGTTATCAGTTATCTCCTGGTAATTTTCCCTCTGAAAGTTCTCCACTGTCTGAACCGGGTATTGAACTCACACTCTTTGGGTCCTGTCACTGGATCTAACCAACGCCTTTATCCACTGTGCCATGTGTCCTTGAGCGTACAACGGCCGAAACGTTGTGACAAATATGGCGACAAAGATGAGGACAATAGTCCGACTAATGTAAATACATGTAGCACTTTGTTTTTAAATTTCCTTAAAAATCATTTAAATCACCTTTTAATTACCATCGCCTGAAGAAGTACAATCATAGTATTGAAACATGAAAGCTTTTGTGTAGCCATTTCAGCATGTTTTTATTATAATGCCTTATAATAAAAATATAATAATAATAATAATAATAATAATAATAATAATAATAATAATAATAATAATAATAATAGCAAAGACAGATGCAACCGATCAGATAAAGAAACAATGGCAAGTTAAACTGCTTCATGGCCAATAATCTGCCCGTACCAAACAAGCTGACGTAGACAAAAACCGTACCCATCAGTGGCTACGTAGTGCGGGGTTGAAAGCTGAAACTGAAGGTTTTATCCTTGCTGCACAGGACCAATGCTTGTTAACTAGGAATTATCAAGCACATATACTAAAATACTGTGTTAGCCGAAAATGCAGATTCTGTGATAAATATCCAGAAACCATTGATCATCTTGTATCAGATTGCACGATATTGGCACCCACTGAATATAAAAACCCGGTATGACAGAGTGGGCCAATATCTGCACTGGAAAATTTGCAACTTCTACGGGAAGGAAACTGAAAGAAACTGGTACGAACACCACCTAAACGCGGTTACGGAGATATGATCTGTTACAATTCTATGGGACTACACAATACACACTGACAGAACAATCAAAGCCAACCGCCCAGACATTGTTATTAAAGATCACAAACAAACAAAAATGCCTCCTTATTGATATGGCAGTCACTGCAGACTGCAATGTATCTTTGAAGATATTCGAAAAGCTGTCAAAATACAAGGACCTTGAAATCGAAATCTCAAAAATGTGGAACATGGTAACATCAACAATCCCTGTTGTAGTTGGAGCCCTAGGATTTGTTGGAAAAGATTCCAGTAGACTAATTGAAGGGATCCCTGGAAGTCCATGCCTCAAAGAGGTACAAAATATTATTCTGACAAGTACAGCCCACACTTTACGAAGGGGTTTATCGATGTAATTTTTTTTTTAAAGTGGAAAGTGTCATGATACCATTTATAACCTTAGGTCCCTGGGCGGGACCCGGAAAGAAATGTGTAAACGGCAAATATCAAAGGAAATAAATAATAATAATAATAATAATAATAATAATAATAATAATAATAATATATGCATAAATATAAAATATAAACATTGAAGTCAACACTCAGAGACGACGGGCTGTTTCATTCTGGGGGCAATCGCTCTATCTTTGATATTGAGCACTTTATCCCATAAATATAGCACACATTAAAACTATATTTCTTTATATATATATATATATATATATATATATATATATATATATATATATATATATAGACTCACTATAGACGCTCGAAATTTAATATCACTTAATACACACACACACACATATAGCACACTTTAAGACTATATTTCTTCATTTATATATATATATATATATATATATATATATATATATATATATATATATATATATATATATATATATATATATATATATATATATATATATATATATATATATATATATATATATATAGAGATAGATAGAGGCACGGTGGAGTAATGGATAGCGGCTTGGATTGAGGAATCGGAGAGCCGAATTCGAATTCCTGTCGAATCCAGTACATTCACTTACGTGCTAATAACCTTGGGAAAGGTGTGAATCTTCCTCTTCTCCCCCCAGCTATGGGTAAATAGCAGGACAGACTGGGTTCTATAGCCTTGGATGGTAACTGGTCTAGGAGAAGGACAACTCTGAATTCAAACCCGAAGTCGAACCCCGAAGGCGGATGGACGGCACTTTGTGCTACCTTCTGGCAACTCCTGCAGCCGCGTTGGTACCAAACTGTATTAGTTTATCCTCTCCTATGGACTCAGCTAGCAAGGCCGAGAGAGGGAACTAGACGTCTGGGCAGCCCTAGTTCTCCATATATCCCGCCCATCGTCTCTTGATACGGTCGGATGCCGACGACGACGACGATATATATATATATATATATATATATATATATATATATATATATGTTTATGTATGTATATATATGTATATGTATGTATATATATATATATATATATATATATATATATATATATATATATATATATATGCATAATATTTTCTTTTTACACGTTATTTTTATAAATAGAAATCAAATCCATTTGATTATGTATATATATATATATATATATATATATATAGCATAATATATATAGCATAATGAGAAGCCACGTATACTTTCTTAATATGTATATAATATAGAAAAAACAACTGAAAAGTTACAAATTGAAAAAAATTGAATGTTTTTTTGTGAAAGTATTTATTTATATATTTTTTTGATACTTCATATCGGCCCCGATCTTTCGTCAGAAATGGCTGTTTTCAGAAGTTTGTTTACATTAAGTAGCGTATACATATATATATATATATGTATATTATACCTGACCATGAATAATACATTCTTCAGGTGTCAGAAACTATCCCGTTATCAGCACACGTCAAGTGACCCTAGTATGTTGCACATCGCATCATTTAGCTCCTGTATCAGTATCAACTGCAACGTGTGCGGGGGTTTTCGCCTTCTGATCACTCACCATGGGAAATCTTTTGCCGAAGGTTTATTGTACAAACTGCCGATCCGTTTTTTTCTTTCTTCAGTCTTGTTTCCGGGTGATGCAACATTTAGAAGAGATGGAATTACAAATTTGCACAACCGACATTTGCGGGCGGATCGCAATCCGCACGGCACAATACATGCTAGACACAAGTTTCCTTTTTTGATTAACGTGAAGGCTGGAATAGAAGGTGACTGTTTGGTAGGTCCATATTTTCTCCCAGCACGTCTTACAGGCGCTGTCTACAGGGTCTTTATTTCGAACACTCTTCTATGCCTGCTAGGGGATGTACCCCTGCTAATACGAAGACGTATGTGCTTCATGCATAGGTAGTGGGAGTCTGCACAT
>OZ038509.1:51105337-51182837 GCA_964036315.1 Acanthosepion esculentum | reverse complement strand
GGGGAAAAAAATGAATCACCAGTTTCTAGGCGTCATTTCATTTTTCTCCCGCTTTCCTCGGCCGTCGGAAATTGTGTTTTCTAGTTTTTCGTAAAGAATCAGTGAAATCGAACCCACGATCACGAATACCGACCCAATTCTTCTAAACACTGCACCGAAATGACCTCTACATGCCAGAATCGGTCCAGGTGTAATGAAAAGATCCTCGTTACTATGAATGCACGATTCTTCCTGATCCGCTTCCCTCTCGTTCTTTCAACTCACCCTTGATAGCCTTTCATATATATATATATATATATATATATATATATATATATATATATATATATATATATATATATATATATATATATATATATATAAACAGAGAATGAGGGAGGAGATGTGTGTGTGTGTGTCTGTGTCTGGGTGTATAACGGACTTCACGGTTAAACAATAATCAGACGTATTATTTCTAGGTTAACCTCATCACTCACAATAGCCAATCCCTATAAATACGTCCCTCCACAGCGTCGCTGAAGCATTACACCCTTTAACCCAAGACTGGGCATCCATTTTTCAACTTCAGTGCCCTTAAATAAACTTCAAAACAATATTTATTTACCTTCGCTTTGATGGAGAGAGGCATTAACCTTTTTTTTTCCTCCATTGGCCCGTCATCTAAGGACAACTATTCGTAAAAATATATCGTTTAATTTGGGGGTCCAAACCTAAAAGAATATGAGGGTGGCGCGCGGAGACAATTTGCAGAAGTCTTTGGTATTTTCGTTGTTTCATAAATCTATAATCTTTACAAATTCACGAAGAAAGAAAATAATAACGCATTAATATTGGAAATATTGTCGACCTTTCTATCTATATATTTATCTAACTTTACAGAGAGATATATGGATAGATATGAAAAGCAGACCAACAGATAGATAGATAGATAGATAGATAGATAGAAACAGACTGATATGTAGCTAAATATCTACGCACACACACACGCATACACACACATACACACAACCACATATATATATATATATAGAGAGAGATGAACAGAGACCGCAATATATATATATATATATATATATATATGTGTGTGTGTGTGTGTGTGTGTGTGTGTATGTATATATATATAGAGAGAGAGCGATTTGAAGATAGATAGATAGATAGATATGAACAGATTTGAAGACAGACACACACACACACACACACACACACACACACACACACACATATATATATATATATAACCATTTCACCACAAGCAAGGCTATAAAGCCACTAGGATACAAGGGGTTACTGAGTGTTAGAGAATATGAGAAAAACTACTATTAACGAGAGAGGACAATAAAAGAAATGAAATTACGAAGACAGAATATAACGATTGACATTGCATTTAAATATATGAAGATCAAAGGCAATAAAGCCACTAGGATGCAAGGGGTTACTGAGTGTTAGAGAATATGAGAAAAACTACTATTAATGAGAGAGGACAATAAAAGAACAAGAATTAAGAAGACAACAGATAACGATTGACATTGCATTTAGATTTTTGATGATCAAAGGCAATAAAGCCACTAGGATGCAAGGGGTTACTGAGTGTTAGAGAATATGAGAAAAACTAATATTAATGAGAGAGGACAATAAAAGAACTGGAATTAAGAAGACAGAAGATAACGATTAACATTGCATTTCAATATTTGAAGCTATATACACACGTCTGTGATTTTGTATACATATCATTTTAACAATATGTATTTAGATTGATAATAAACAAGAAATATTACTTATATCAACATAATCTCATCAATCAGTGTTTTCTGTAACTCACACAGATAATTTCTACATTAGAAATTTCAGATCAGAATTCAGTTGTGTCACGCTGACATCAATTTTAATCCATTCATGCACATATCGTTATACCCTAATCCATAATATATATATATATATATATATATATATATATATATATATATAACGAGAGAGAGAGATTTTAGATACGTAGATGATATATATATATATATATATATAATGATATGGACTAAATCCGACAATTCGGGCCGGTAAATGTTGTTAATACTGTTTATTATAAACTGATTACTTACTTAAATATTTGTATATATGTATAAAAATAACAGAATATATATATATATATATATATATATATATATATATATATATATATATATATATATATATATATATATATTCTGTTTAGTTTGGATTTTTGTATTGAGCACTTTTCACTGTTTATACCTGTAAGGTCAGGCTGTTTTCAGCCTCCCATTACAATATATTGTTTTATATTATATATTGTATATTACACACACACACACACACACACACACACACACACACACACACACACACACACACACACACACACACATATATAGATATAAATAAGTTTAAAAAAGAAAGAACAGTGTCGAGTAAAAACTCAACCTGGACGTAATCATTCCGACTTGGAGATAAAGAGATCAATTAGAAAAGATCCAACTCAATCCATAAAACGTTTGGCATAGGAGTTTCGCAAAAATAATAAAGACATCATGAAAAAACAAAAAATACAAACTAAATTAAACATCATATAATCGGAGAAGACATTTAAAAAGGCATTAAATATATATATATATATATATATATATATATATATATATATATATATATATATATATATATTATAAATTAACAGATTTAAAAAATGTTTTTTTCGCTACACAGTAATAACCATGTTTCAAAAATGGAAGCTAAAACTAAAGACAGTAGTTCCATTTCATCCTCAAGCGAATTTTGAAGTAACTTATTTTTCAATTTACAGTCTTAAAGGCACGGCAAAGATTCATAATTCACTGTTTCCAAGGATACAGAGAAATCCACTCATCCAGACAAGGGGTGGTAGCGTGTTCAATTTCAATTTTACTGTAAATTTAAAAATAAGTTACTCCAAAATTCGCTTGAGGATGAAACGGAACTAATGTCTTTAATTTAATTATAAAATTAAATTCGAAGATTTTATATTCCATTTTTGAAACACGGTTATTACTGTGTAGCGAAAAAAAAATCATATTTTAAATCAGGTAATTTATAATATTAATGCTCTGTAAATTTACATTGAGCACTATTGTGTAAAAATAAAAATATCTATAAGAACACCGGATTATATATCTTACTGTTCTTTCTTTTATATATATATATATATATATATATATATATATATATATATATATATATATATATATAATATGTTATTATATGATTATAATAGCCTCATTCACAAAAAGGCTACAAATAATGGTAGCATTATTAATAAAAAAAAGAAAAACGACAGCTATGAGCCCGGCCACAATGTTCTGACCGTGTTTAGAAAAAGGAAAATAATTTCTATAACTGTAGATACACACATGAAAATATATTTACAGAGAATTATTAAAATTAACATTATTTTAATTACATGTGAATTTTCCCAACTATTTTTGCCACTCTCTCTCTCACACTCTTCCTTTCCCTCCCTCTCTCTCTCTCTCTCTCTCTCTCTCTATATATATATATATATATATATATATATATATATTACTTCAAACGTTTTTTGAAGTTATAAAAATATATCGGATTAACAAGTAAAACTCATGAATTCTTTTTTCGATCGTACCTAGAGGCAACCGGACGTCTAGTCACACTGATGAGCTGTGAAACAGCGAAACAGTCTGTCTGTAGATGACAAATATATATATATATATATATATATACATACAGAGAGAGAGAGAGAGAGACAGATAAATTGATAGATGTAAACAAATATATATGTTTACAAATATATATGTTTACATCTTTACATATGTTTTCAAATATATATGTTTACATTTTTCTTTCATTCTTTCTATTTATCTATCTTTCTATTTATTTTTCTATCTATCTATCTATCTATCTATCTATCTATATATATATATATATATATATATATATATATATATATATATTATAATTATTTTTTAAAAACATGAGTTCTCATATTTCAAAAACAAGACCCGAAAACCTCAATATAATTATTAAAATTAAATTGAATTAAATAAATTGGATTATTAAAATTAAATTGAATTAATTTAATTTTAATAAATATATTGAAGTTTTTGGCTCTTGTTTTTGAAACATGAGAACTCATATGTAGCAAAGGAATCATATTTTTTTTTAAATTATTATAATTTAGGCTCTACTTCTGTATGGAGCACTGTCTTTTTAAAAATAAAAACAAAAATACTAAAGAACTCCGGATTATTTACCTAACGGGTTCTTTCCTATTTTTCTATATATTTGCACACACACACACACACACACACACACACACACACACACACATATATATATATATATATATATTACTTCAAATATCCTTTTTTATTAAAGTAATAGAAATATATCGGATTAACAAGTAAAATTCATTCATTCTTTGGAAACATATATATATATATATATATATATATATATGGAGAGAAAGATATTAGACAATATATATGTTTACATCTATTTATCTATCTATCTCTCGCTATATATATATACATATATATATATATATATATATATATATATATATATACATACATACAGAGAGAGAGAGAGAGAGAGAGAGAGAGAGAGAGGAAGACAGATAAATTGATAGATGTAAACAAATATATAGGTTTACAAATATATATGTTTACATCTTTACATATGTTTACAAATATATATGTTTACATCTTTCTTTCATTCTTTCTATTTATCTATCTTTCTATTTATTTTTCTATCTATCTATCTATCTATCTATCTATATATATATATATATATATATATATATATATATATTACTTCAAATATCCTTTTTTATTAAAGTAATAAAGTAATAGAAATATATCGGATTAACAAGTAAAATTCATTCATTCTTTGGAAACATATATATATATATATATATATATATATATGGAGAGAGAGATATTAGACAATATATATGTTTACATCTATTTATCTATCTATCTCTCGCTATATATATATATATATATATATATATATATATATATATATATATTTATATTCATTTTTTCTATATTCCGTGTGAGTGTATGCGTACGTGTGTGTGTGTGTGTGTGTGTGTGTGTGTGTGTGTGTGTGTGTGTGTGTAAAACAACTGTCATGAAATAAATAAACACATCAACACAAATATGAAAACATTTGGTATTGGCCTGACGAAGATCGCCGACTCGAGAGAAATGGAATGCGTCTTACTCTTTGTTTGTTTAGCTTTTTAGACGTGAAGAAAAGAAAAAGGAAGCAAAATAAAAAAAAAAGTGAAATAAGCAAAAAGGAAAAAGAAAAGAAGCAAGGCGGGCAGAACGGAGGAAGAAGCAAGGGATAAATTTGTAAGCCTTGTCTGTTCGTAGTAGTGCGGAATAATCAATCACCCGAATGGGCGTTCGGTTTATCTAAACTCTTAATCGGGAGATAGGGAAAGACAAACGGAAAGTTCTTTGGCGGGAAACTTCAAAGGGACGTCACGCACCATTAAGAAAAGCATGTGCTCTCCGCAGATAAGTTTCACACAGACACATACAAGCTCTTATGAATATGAATTCATTATAAACATATATATATATATATATATATATATATATATATATATATATATATATATATATATATATATATATAATATTTGCAAGCAAACTGGAATAAATAGTTTACATTTATAAGACTTATGATGTTAACAATATATATATATATATATATATATAAGTGAACAGAGAAGTCAACAGTTACAGGCGACAGTCTGTTTCATGGTAGAAGCAATCGTCACGCCTGACGATTGCTTCTAGCATGAAACAGACTGTCGCCTCTAAGTCTTGACTTCTATGTTGACTTTTATATTTACACACGCTCTATCTCTGATATGGAACAATTTATCCCATAAATATAGCACATCGATTTAAATTACCATATATATATATATATATATATATATATATATATATATATATATATATATATATATATATATATATATATAT
This sequence comes from Acanthosepion esculentum, assembly GCA_964036315.1. NCBI lineage: Eukaryota > Metazoa > Mollusca > Cephalopoda > Sepiida > Sepiidae > Acanthosepion > Acanthosepion esculentum. Next base: position 51,176,814 of record OZ038509.1, on the reverse strand, counting down.
ATATATATTTAAACACATTTTTATGTTTAACATTCTTTTTATAGATACAAGTATTTAAGTAAATGCTCTGTTTATAATAAACAATATTAAATAACATTTACCGGCCTGAGTGTCCGAGAAATTTTCATAGAAAACTTTCGTCCTCCGACAGGATTCGAACCTGTATCCTATACGGAACCGTCATATAGCCTGACGTGCCTTAACTTTTCTATGAAAAATTCTCGGACATTCAGGCCGGTAAATGTTATTTAATACTGTTTATTATAAACAGACCATTTACTTAAATATTTGTATCCATAAAAAGAATGCTAAACATAAAAATGTCTTTAAATAATTGTCGGACTTTGTCCATTTCATAATGTGTGTGTGTATATATATATATATATATATATATATATATATATATATATATATATATATATATATATATATATATATATATATATATATATATATATATATATATATATATATATATAATATGGCTGGCCACTCGTATCCGAGGAGACCCGTCTACTAGGGTGGCCAGCTAATCCCTGCTTCAGACACCTTCAAAGGTCGGTTTCAGTTGCGAAATGACTACTCACCACAAACATATGACAATTTGACACTAACATTCAGCGATTGTGACCCCATAAGGATGTCAAATACAATCATATGTACCTAAAAATACTTACAAATGTAAATTAAAATAAGAATTATCATAAAACTAAATCAGAATTATATTATTCTCTGTTTAAAACCAGTTTTTAAATAAGAGTAGGAAACGCTGGCCGTAATGAAATTGGAGAGTTACAATTTATATGTTTGATTGCCAAACAAGGAGTGCGTATTATGCGTGAGTAGAAAACTTTTCCTACATTTTCAGCACAAATTTTGGGGTGCGTATTATGGCTGAAGGCGTATTATACATGGGGAATTACGGTATAAAATTATATATATATATATATATATATATATATATATATATATATATATATATATATATATATATATATATGTATAATTTGGAAAATATTATAAAAGAAAAAGATGCGCCCTCCGGTAGTTATCGAACCTACGTTTTCTTTTGCAGGGGAAATCTTCATCTTCGTTAGATCCGATGTGCTTTTAACCGACTCGATTGTCGATTAAGCCTCCTCATCCTTTTCGTTCAAAGTCCCGAACGTTCATAACTGCCCAGATTCTCATTCGAAAAGTAAACGAAACAACATCTAAAGAAGTAATGGATTTATTTTTTTTAAAACGGTATTTATTTTAATCTACAGGCCTGAATATTAGAGATAAATATATAAAAGAAAAATGTGAGCCCTCCGACAGGATTCGAACCTGCGTCCCCCTTTCACATTTACACTTTCATCATGTTCTGACACCAGTTTGAGGGTCAAATATTTGCTCAGAGCTGGGACCCTAACAGGTGCTACCACCCCGGGTTAGGGCGAACCTAGGAACAACAGCAATTAAGTGGTGGGTCGACGCTCCTCAAAACCTGCAATCTCCCGATCAGAAGTCCTGCTGCCGGATGTAGTTTATCGTCATACCTAGGACAGATCAGGAAATGCGTATAAGCAGAAATAGGCTGGTATTTTGAAGTCGTTTTAGCGACTCCTTCTGTATTAAAGTTGCATGTATTTGTAATAAATGTAGAATTTAAAACAGACAAACAATTTAGCTTTTGAATTTTATAGTCTTGCCTTCGATGAAGCGACTGGTATTCCATAAAAGGCAGAATGTGGCGCCATTCCTCTAAATCACGTGGCTACCAGATTTAACCCCATTTTACCATGTACAGGACATGCCGAAAACCTCACTAAGATTTGCATATTCTCACGCCCAATAAAAGGGTTCAGTTCGGGACAGACATGAAGCGTTTAAGTTTTTCTTTTTTAAAATTAGACTATAGGCATTTAGATAATTTGATACGGCCACACACAGAAACACACACACACATACATAAATACACACACACATACATATATATATATATATATATATATATATATATATATATATATATATATATATATATATATATATATATATATATATATATATATATATATATATATATATATATATATATATATATATAAAAAAATCACTGTGGAGTAGTGGATAGCGGCTCGTATGGAGGAATCGGAGAGCTGAGTTCTAATTCCAACCGAATCCATTGTTATGGAACTTCTACTTCTCCCTCCATCTGTGGGTAAAATATCTGGGTACGTTAGGTTCTATTGACTTCGGTTGTAATTACACATACATATCACATGTTTTAGTTTCAAATGTATCTACGCTGTCATGAAGTTCAGAGCAGCATTGGATCTTAACGTTTATTCCAATTTAATTTCAATAAAAAACAAAATAAATATTTTTTTCCTCAGTTTCTTCTTTAAATAATTTTATCATTTTAAACTTAATATAGATTAAATTCAAAATTTAAAATTGGTAATTTTTAATTTTTAATTTTATAGTATAATTTAATATCTATTATTTAGAATGAATTCTGCTTTAGTCTAAATCCAGCATTAAAGCATTAAATAATTATTATAACCTTAAAGTCCGTTGTCAAGTTTTTTGAATTCTCGTATACTTGTATTTTGATTGGTCATTCCAGCTTATGTAACAGCGTTTCCTCTAGCGAGGGATGTTTGATTGATTTGAACCTTATAAAACACTTTATTCTACATTCAACACCATCACTTGATAAGACACCAGAAGTGTTGAAACAAAATGGCTTTTTCGTAGGGATTTTATAACATGTTTATGTTATAATTTTCGAATAAATAATTATATATATATATATATATATATATATATATATATATATATATATATATATATATATATATATATATATTTAGACTTCGCTAACCAGGCGCTTCTCTATAGATGAGTGGTATAGCACATCAGATCAAATGACGGTTCCGTGTTGGACACACCTTCGATTCATCTTGGAGAACGCATATTTTCTACGAAATTCCTTGAATATTCAGGCCGGTAAATATTATTAATATTTTTTTAATTAAGAAAAAAAGAGCAATTACTTAAATAAATGACGTATAAACAGAAAATATATTAAATAATTGTCGGACAGGTCATTTCATATATATATATATATATATATATATATATATATATATATATATATATATATATATATATATATAATTTTATACATTTGTAAGTATTTTTAGGTACATATGATTGTATTTGACATCCTTATGGGGTCACAATCGCTGAATGTTAGTGTCAAATTGTCATAGGTTTTTGTGGTGAGTAGTCATTTCGCAACTGAAACCGACCTTTGAAACGGCAATTTTGTAAAGATTTTTTTATAGCTGTGCATAATACGCACCCCTAATTTTGCTTATTATTTTTTAAAAAGATGAGTATTATACATGGGGGATACGGTATATTATATTTTATTATATATATATATATATATATATATATATATATAAGCGTTTGATAGGGTTTGGCATGCCGGCCTTCATCGCAAGCTCCAGGGTTATGGAATTACAGGTCGATTGTTTGACTTAATACTTAATACAATAATTCCTGTCAAACCGTGAATTGAAGGTCGTTCTCAACGGATTCTCCTCCAGCTTCTATTCCACAAACGCAGGTGTTCCCCAAGGCTCCATCCTAGGCCCTACTCTGTTCCTTATCTTCATCAACGATCTTCCTGACGCCATAGATTCCCAAGTAGGCATCTACGCGGACGACACTACAATTTACTCCTGCTTCAATAACAAATCTAGTGTCGCTGACAAAATTAACCTGTCCGTTCGTCTCGAAAAGGACCTGCAATTGGTTGTGAACTGGGGCAGGAATTGGCTGGTTAACTTTAACGCCTCAAAAACTAAACTGCTCTCTATTAATCACCACAGAGATCCTTCCCTGCCTCCCATTAGAATGTCTGACGATCAAATTCCCGGAAGCACCTCTTTGCGACTGCTGACCTGAGATGGGACAAATACATTGAGTCAATTGCTTCGTCCACCGCAAGGAAAATTGGCTCACTGTGCCGCACCAGGAAATTTTCCTCCCCGGAATCGATCCTTCAAATCTACAAATCAACCATTTGCCCTTGCATGGAGTATTGCTGCCATATATGGTCTGGTGCCCCTTCTGTTTGCCTCGTGGTTCTTGATAGGATCCAGAGACAGATATGCAATGTAATTGGCCCTGATCTGGCATCTCGTCTGCAGTCGCTCTCCCACAGACGTGACGACGCTTCTCTGTGTCTTTTTTACAAATACATTCATGGTAATTGCTCAGATGTGCTGCTTTCGCTGGTTCCCAGACTTCATGAATTCAAGCGTCATTCAATTCAATTCATTATTTACCAGTAACTGGGGCTCTAACAGGTGCTACCACCCCGAGTCAGAGTAGACCTGGGAACAATAGCAACAGAGATGGTTCCACGCTTCTCAAAACCTCCAATCTCCCGATCAAAGGCCTTGCTGCCGGATGTAGTTTATCGTCATACCCAGGAAGTCAGAATTTAAAGAAAACAAATTTTCAAGTCCTTATTAAAAATATGATTACTTAAGATTACGTGCCTATTTTTGTACTCTGTCGTAAAGATTAACTATTGTCACCAATTTTAAAATCTGTACATGTAATATTCTTGCAGCTGTGAATGTCAGAATTTTGTTACAATATCTATTTAGGAAAACACCCCCCCACCAAAAAATGGGATAAAATTTCAAGATGCTCTGAATTTAAAACTAATTAAGATACAAATTAAGATACGTTTAGGAGTGCATTTCAACTTCACCCACCTAGACGCGAATGGGTTCGAAATTTTATTGTCGATAACTCCAAAACGGTAGATTTTATCAAAATTTCTTTGTTATTTTCGAATTACGCATGTACATTTTCACATAAATGGATTTATTCAGGAAATTTTTATCAGAATCTGAGCGCTGGTCTTGAACTGCAAATTACTCTTTTGATGTTCCGTGTTGAAATTAGTTCTGTCACCCGACGTTTATGGCCTGTTGACTTGGGCGCTTACCTTAGCGCAAGACTTATTAAGTTCACCTAGACCTCTTACCCGCCGTAGGTAGATACTTACGCTAGCATAATACAAAAGATGGTTGTACGGTTTCCTCTGAGTTTCCATATAAGCTTTCGCACACCTGATGTTTAGGGGTGCAGAATTAATTTTAACTTAACCCACCGCGACGCGAATGAGTCCGAACTTTTATTTTCGATAACTCCAAACTGTATTGTTGGTAATTTTGTTATAAAAATGTATTTATACTTTTTTTTTTAGTGCTGTATTGATTGACATTTTACTGTTGATTTTTTGTTTCGGTGTGCAGTATTTACCCATAACTGGGTTCCTAGCAGGTCCTACCACCACGGATCAGGGTAGATCTGGGAGCAACAGCAATTAAGAGACGGTCCCACGCTCCTCAAAAACCCTCCGATCTCCGGATCAGAGGCCTCGCTGCCGGATGTAGTTTATCGTCATACCAAGGACTATCAACGGCGAGGGGATTAAATAATAGAGACACAGTTAACCATAGGTTGTAGTGATCGGCAAAGTATCCCCTTCACTATAAAAATGTATTTCTACATTTTAATAACGTTTTGACTCCACTTTGGGGGTTAACTATTTGCCTAAAGCTGGGACCCTAACAGGTGCTACCACCCCGGCTTAGAGTAGATCTAGGAACAACAGCAATTCAGAAGTGGCTCCACGCTACTCAGAACTACCTGATGAGAGGCCTTGCTGCCGGATGTAGTTTATCGTCATACGCAGGACGAGTGTATGTGTGGGTGGATGTATTTATACTACATCCTGTCTGAAACCATAAGTATGTATATATTCATTAATGACATGTAAAATGTTACGGGCTTTTTTTCTTTTTAAACTTTTACTTAAAATTCTTAATTTCTTGTTTTCGCACCGAGTTGACTGGCAAGTGGATGAAATGATCTATCCTAAATAGGCGATCAAGTACCTTCATCTTTTTCAAACAGACGCTTCAAAGATTGTAAATCATTTAACGCTTGTGCAGAGTAGGCATTTCGCCTTAATTAATGTCTCTAAGCATTTATTAAACGCATTTGACGTAGGATATTCTGTTCAGCAAGAATTACTTTTAATTTTCTTATTTTATTTTACTCTCAAGTTTTGTAGTATTATTTAGTAAAGATGGAATAAAATGCAGTTTCTCTCGCTCTCTCTTTCTTTCTTTCTTGCTTTCTTTATCTCTCTCTCTCTTTCTCTCTGTGTCTCTTTCCCTATATATATATATATATATATTTTGATTTTCAAAACACGGTCAAGATATTGTGTCAATGTTCATAGTTGATATTATTGAGTGTTGTTTTTTTTGTTTTTATTCCATGCTTCCATTATTTTTAGCCTCTGTTTACATGTAGATGATGTCACTTTTTTTTTCTTTTTTTTTTTTTTTTTTAAGCGTATCACCCCAAGCAAGGCCGGTGGCCACTATCACGCGTGGGGTTACAGAAGGGTTGGAGGAAGAGCAGATAGGAGTGGTAAAGGAAGGGATGTGGAGAAAGAGAAGGACGGAGGGTCGATCAAGGCAGGGGGGTTACGGAAGATATAGAGCGAGAGCAGATAGGAATGAAAGATGTCAGGAAGTGGATAGATCAAGGCAATTGGAGATGACGATTGACGCTACACTTAAACCGTTGGAGATTGTATTTGTCAGGGAAACAGTAATAGGGAAGGGAGTTCCATAGGCGAGATGTGCGAGACATGAAGCTATTGGAGTAGAAAAGACGTCTACATCTAACAGTTTCAACGGTGAAGGGGTGGGAACGGGATGCCAGCCTCGTAGGACGCTTAAATTCACGAGGCTTAGGGACAAGCGAAAGCAACTCCTCGGAGCAATTACCGTGGAAGTACTTGTAGAAAAGGCAGAGCGATGCAACATCGCGTCTGTGAGAGAGCGACTGCAGACGAGATGACAGATCAGGGCCAATCACATTGCATATCCGTCTCTGGATCTTATCAAGAACCCTGAGGCAACACGCAGGAGCCCTAGACCATAAATGGCAGCAATACTCCATGCAAGGTCGAATGGTAGACTTATAGACTTGGAGGATCGATTCCGGGGAGAAGAATTTCCTGGCTCGGCACAGGGAACCAACTTTTCTTGCGGTGGATGATGCAATTGACTCGATGTATTTGTTCCATCTCAGATCAGCGGACAGCGTGAGACCGAGCAGCCGCAGAGAGGAGCTCTCGAGAAGTTGGTCCTCAGACATTCTGATGGGATGCAGGGATGGGTCCTTGTGGTGGTTAATGGAGAGCAGTTTTGTTTTAGAGGCGTTAAAGTTGACCATCCATTTTTCTCCCCAGTCCACAACCGATTGGAGGTCCTTTTCAATTTGAGCTGCCAGGTTAATTTTGTCCGCCTCAGTAGATTTGTGCTTGAGGCAGGAGTAAATAGTAGTGTCGTCAGCGTAGATACCGACTTGGGAGTCTATGGCGTCAGGAAGGTCGTTTATAAATATGAGGAACAGAGTAGGGCCAAGGATGGAGCCTTGAGGAACACCAGCGGTAGTGGGATAGGAGTTGGAGAAGAATCCACTGAGAACAACCTTCAAATCCCGGTTTGATAGGAACGATTGAATTAGGTCAAACAATCGACCTGTGATACCATAACCCCGGAGCTTGCGAAGGAGGCCGGCATGCCAAACCCTATCGAATGCTTTGGAGATGTCAAGGGCCACGGCACGGGCTTCGCCGTTACTATGGATAGCTTGGTAGACAAATTCAGTGATGGCCGTAAGCACATCGGCAGTAGACCGGGCAAAGCGGAAACCATACTGCTTGTCTGAGAGCATATCGTGCGATATCAGGTGAGTAATCACTTCGGTGTTGATAATGGCCTCGAAGACTTTGCCGAAGAGGGGAAGGAGACTGATAGGACGGTAATTAGAAAGGTTGGAGGGGTCGCCAGAGTTCTTAAAGACAGGAACAATGGTAGAGGACTTCCAGCAGTCAGGAAAACAGGAGTCCTTGAGGCAGCGGTTGTACAATTTAGAGAGGGCAGGTGCCAGTTCAGGTGCGCATTTCTTCAGGACAATGGCTGGTATTCCGTCACCGCCGGTAGCCTTGTGGAGATCTAAGTTAGAAATAATGCCCAGTACCGACGACGGGGTTATGTGCAAGCCGTCCAGTAGGGCCTCAGTTCTGGGTGGGAAGTCGGGCAAGGGTACCCCAGAGGAGACAAGCATAGAATTGGAAGAAAACTTTCGCCATTACATCTTCCATGCATCCAAGCTTACAGTACATGTTTTTCTAAGCGCTCACACATCTAGGTAATGACCAGACCCGACGTTGCTTAACATCATTAATCGTACGGGAACCGGTGTTTCAACTTGATGCGGTCGTAAGACTCCTGCTTGAAGTGCTTGTTTGAAGGAATGGTGAAACAAGGACGAGAGAGAAACGCTGCTAAGGTCCACGTGTGATAGGAGGCTGTGTCGGGCCATAGTGATCGATAACGTCCTGTGAAATCTTCCGTTTCCTTCGAACTATCGAAAATTATTGATTATTAAAGTCAAATTTATCGGATAAAATTAAAGGCAGGAACACGGAAATTATTAGTCGGCCCTGCGGGTCACCAGGACAAAAAGCAATGTCTCTGTCCAGGATCGTGGAAGAAGAAAAAGAAAACAATATTAAAGGAACTTTCATGAAACTATTAGGTTGACCGGAAAGTCCTGACTCGCTTAGGAAGCGGAAAGAAAACAACCAAATTTTATGGAGCATCACCAACATTTATTCTTCCAAATAAAGTCCACCATTCTCGACGATCTTCTGCCAGCGATCATCCATCACTCGAATCTGTTCAAGATACCAGTCCGCTGGCTTTGAATCTGTAAACAAGCTTCCTTGACTTCATCAAATGTGTTGAATTGCTGCTCGCGGAGGAAGTGTGCCATTGATCGGAAGAGGCCATAGTCACTCGGAGCAGCATCGGGACTGAATGGTGGTTGTGGACGAATTTCAACACCGTCCATCTTTTTGAACTTCTAAGTCAACATGTTAGTGTATGGTCTCGCATTTTCTTGCTGAATCAAATCCCGACATCGCTTAATCAAAGCAGGATACGCGGTCTAACTTCTGGCAAGAAAATTTTAGGGAGCATCACCAACATTTATTCTTCCAAATAAAGTCCATCATTCTCGACGATCTTCTGCCAGCGATCATCCATCATTCGAATCTGTTCCAGATACCAGTCCGCTGGCTTTGAATCTGTAAACAAGCTTCCTCAATGACACATGGCACAGTGGATAACGGCGTTAGTTAGATCCAGTGACAGGTCCCAAGGAGTGTCAGTTCCATACCTGGTTCAGGCAGTGGAGAACTTGGAGAGGGGAATTAACATGACACGTGGAACTAGAACAGTCTACCCCAGTGAGCGAAATAAAGGGTTCAGTTCGATATTCCAACCACCTGAAGAAGACCGGAGCGTACAACGGCCGAAACGTTGTGATAAATATGGCGACAAAGATGAGGACAATAGTCCGAATAATGTAAATAATGTACATAATACCTCATCTCAGAAATATAGACAGATACTGAAGCTTCCTTGACTTCTTCAAAAGTGTTGAATTGCTGGTCGCGGAGGAAGTGTGTCATTGAGTGGGAAGAGGCCATAGTCACTCGGAGCAGCATCGAGACTGAATGGTGGATGTGGAAGAATCTCCACACCGTCCATCTTTTTCAACTTCTCCTTAGTCAACCTGGCAGTGTTTGGCTTCGCATTGTCTCGCTGAAACAAAGCCCGACCTCGATTGACCAAAGCAGGATACTCTTTCTTTAGTTTGTCGTACACGCGGTCTAACTTCTGGCAATACAATTTAACTTTGATGTCGTGACCTTCTGGAAAAAAAAATCGAAATGTAGTACTCATTGAAAATTTCACCGGACAGAGAGCAAGATTAGGTGTTTTCTTTTCACTTTCTAAGAGAGTCAAGACTTTCTGGCCAAACTAGTCTATATAAAAAGTGCGATGGATAAATTGTCGTCTAAATGACGCAAAAAAAAAAAAAAATGAAAATAAGACCGACAACTCATTTTAAAAGTTATATTTACCAAAATAACACAAAACTGTCTTGAAATACAACAGAATAAATTTATACAATAATATCGCCATTGGTTTCAACCACAACCTCCAGACGACTTCGGAATCTCCTGTAACTCTTCAGGACGGTCTCCTTGTTCTGTTTGACGAATGCTACCATAATCCATGCCTTCCGTTCATCTTTGGTGTTAGGAGGAGTTCTGTTTGTCCCTCGCTAAACTGCAACCCACACATAATAATGGAGGGAGCGATCAGCCAGGATCCGAATCTGTCCCAGATACCAGTTAGCTGGTTTTGAATAAAAAAAACTGTAAACAAGCTTCCTTTACTTCATCAAATGTGTTGAATCGCTGGTCGCAGATGCCATTGAGCGGAAGAGGCCATAGTCGCACGGGGCAGCATCGAGACTGAATGGTGGATGTGGAACATTCTCAACTACCGTCCATCTGTTTGAACTTCTTCTAAGTCAACCTGGTAGTGTGTGGCCTCGCATTGTCTTGCTGAAACAAAGCCCGACCTCGATTGACCAAAGCAGGGTACTCTTTCGTTAGTTTGTTGTACACGCGTTCCAGCTACTGACAATAAAATTTAGCGTTGATGGCATGACCTTTTGGAATAAACTCGGAATGCATCAATCATTGGAAATTACACCAGACAGAGAGCAAGATTTATTTCCACTTCGTAAGTGTGTCAGGACTTTCTGTAAAAAAACTAATAGATTCAAGTCCTACTTCGAATAATTTTATTGTGATGTCGTCATTTTGTCACTTCTGTTTTTCACCTAAATTCCCTTGGCAAATGTTCAGACCAGCTTAATTTTTTCGTTCCACCAGTTCTGACATTTACAGTTAAGACCCTCTAAGCTACGCCCACTTAATCTTCTCACCCGCATTCCAGCTGTATTCCAATTGTAAAGAGGAAGTTCTACGTAAGCCTCTTTTCTTTCTTCAAGAACTACCATTTTGTGGAACAGAACACCGCGAAGATATTTCCATCTTAACCTCTTCATCATGTCTATCCTCTTTACATTTATAACTTTAACTTCTTATAACCTCCTCTTACATCCATTCCACACCCCTCATTCCGTAACCCTCTAACTTAAGTGGCTCTTGGGCCTCATATTTGATTAACTTTAATTCTACTCAGGACACTAAAATCATAAACTCTTCAGTTCAATGATCAATCGTTATCTACTCTACATATCCTTATAGCATTCACTTCCTCCATTGACAAGGATGTGCGGGTGGTGTAATGGATAGTGGATGGGAATGAGAAGACGAGTTCGAATTCCAGTTGTTGTAACCTAGGAAATGTTACTGAATGAGGAATAACCAAAACGGTGGCTGGGAATGAAATGGTAATCTTTATAACATCAACAAAATACAATACTCATCAGCGGTGTGAAGTAGGTAAACCACTGCTAGTGGTGGACTACTTAGACTGCATATTAGTCCCGCTTCCCACACTTACAATAGTGTCCAACGTATTTATGAGGATTAGGACATACTAATTAGTGTTCATAGGTACGGTATATAACACTATTTCAGTTCAGTTTCTATCTATCTATCTATCTATCTATCTATCTATCTATCTGTTGTAACCTAGAAAGGGTTACTGAATGAAGAATAACCAAAACGGGGCTTGGAAATGAAATAGTAATCTTTATAACATCAACAAAATACAATACTCGCCAGCGGCGTGAAATAGGTAAACCACTGCTAGTGGGGACTACTAAAAAAAGCATATTAAACCCACTTACAATAATGTCCAACGTATTTATGAGGATTAGGACATACTAATTACTGTTCATAGGTACGGTATATAATACCAGTCGAGTTCGTTACAGTGTAAAGGCTATGAATTCATCTCCTCCCCATTTCTATGGGTTAAATATTAGAAACTGGAGTTTATTGTTTTTTTAATCAGTTCACCTCAGTCAAGACGATAATATCACTAAGACGCAAGGAGTGAAAGATAATTAGATTACTTTAGAAGAAACCAGGATGCCAATACTAAACACAAAACAATGAATAAACCTCTACTCCTGTTAAAATAACAGGGGAAGAGTGTGAACCGGTCGTTAGGCGAACATATCTACCCTTATCTTATTCAGTTTCATACACTATTCACTCGCAAAGAAAAGGAATTATTCTTGCAATCTAAAATATGATTCGGTTTTAAATGACACACAAAGGGTTGATAAACCGTAAAAACAAAACCAATCAAACCTCCTCTTACGTTCATATCCCACGCCTCATTCAGTAATACTTGAGTATACGAATTAAATCCTCCTTGAGTTGCTCTTGAGCCCTTTATGAGGTGAAATTTAGTAAAAGAAAAAAATCTGCGCCATTTTTGATTCTTTGGTCGAGTGGGTTATAGCAATTATTTTGTCTGAAATGTTAAGGTACAGGGTTCGATCATCACAGGCGTTTCGGTGTATAAGGCATCGTCGTGTAAGAAGCTTAGGTTTAAATGTCACATTCACGTTTGATAACTCTCAGGCAAGGAAGAATTGACAACTGCGTATATCAAACAAATCTAGAGCTTATGGATATCTTGGCTTGTGTGTGTGCGTGCGTGTGTGTGTGTGTGTTCTAGTGAGTTGTCAAGTTTTCAAGTGTTTGTTCGGGTAGAGAAAGCCTTCCGTAGTATTACCCTCCACACACACACGCACAGAGAGAGAAAGAGAAAGAGAAAGAGAGTGAAAGAGACCGGCTTTTATCACGCGTGTGCGCGTGTATAAAGAGGCAACAAAAACTTCTCCCGTCTCGTCCCGGCTATCCAGTCAAACTCAATAGATGGGCCGTTATTCTTCAGCTGTAAAAGATGCCACAATTTGTCAACAGCTCACGACGAAATAATTCAACGAACAAATTCAGTTCGGGCCAACTGGTCCCAGGCGCGATACTATCACCCGGCGGCCATTGCTTGTCAGCAGCAATCATCGCCCCTTACCGGCACTAGTGATTTATGGCGCGAATTTAAGATTATTAATTGCTTCTAATGCAAGAAAGTCTGTAATGGGTATGAGTAGCATTTGAGCGCGTGCCTTTGGCCGAAAAGTGTTGGGAGACTTGTGTCGGGGTGCGGCTAAGGGAAATTAATTTGTTACTCCTGTCGTTACCTCCATTTTGCAAAGAGTGACCACTTTTTCTTCTTTTTTTCTTCTCTCTCTTTTTCTTTTTCTTCTTTTTTTCACCTTTTTTTTCTTCTGGTTGGCGTTTTTGTTGCTGTCGTTTCTCGCTTAGCGGATTTCTTTCCGTGGTTTCATGTCATTTTTCTTTTTCCTTTTTATTATTATTTGGGGTTTCTGCTTCCTCTCCTGTTATTTTTAATTTCACACACGTACACACACACACACACACACACACACACACACACATATATATATATATATATAGAGAGAGAGAGAGAGAGAGACAAAGTAAAGGTAACAAATCCGTTGGTATATAATCCAAGTGGATCCCAGTAATATAATATAAATAATGTTCACTCCCCGCTAAGTCTTCAAATGTCGAATGTATAACAAATTCTAATTTCTATATACCCCCTCTATAACCTCTTTATGCAATATTAATTATAATTTATAAACTTCCCCTCCTCTAAGATGCCCCCAACCCTATTTCCATTAATCCATTACATGTTTTAATCTATATATTTTAAAGTTATTTTTAAAACCCCTTTTATTCCTCTTTTAATTTCAAATTAATATTTCATTCTTCATATAACCATAAATTAATGTCATAAGGTTAATATTCGGGTTTAATTTTATAAAACTTCTTTCCTTTAAGACAAATATCTTCCACCCTCTCCTGAACCCTGACTAGTGCCTTTCGTCTGACTGAAACATTGAAATGGATAAATTCTGTATTAGTTTTTTAATTATTTTTTTTTTTCGTTTTTTTTATTTGTATTTATTTTTTTTTTTTGAGCTTTCACAGTTAAATTTCTATTTCTGTCAGGAACTCAGTCCGCACCGGGCTTGATAAGACAGACGACTGATATCTTCGTCTGCCGAAATAGGCTATTCTCCATGAGGTGATTTTGGATTTTATTGTTTAATTATATATATATATATATATATATATATATATATATATATATATATATATATATATATATATATATATATATATATATATATATCGCACTGAGGAGGTGTGATACGGCGAAACAGTACTCTGCGAATGACATAATTTAGCTCTTGAAAATATATTTCAATTGAGCACTGTTGGGTGATAAGCTAATTCTATAAACAACAGCCACCTGCGTTAATGCAAAGCTCTTCAGTAAAATGAATTGGAGCACTCCGGCTGATTGGCATTTGTTTACATTCGTAAAAACAATACACTAGATTTAGTTGTTTCTCTCTGTCGAATGAGGATGGCTCAGTGGTAGAAACTCTGACTTGTCGGTTGGGTTTCGATCCGGGCTTGAGGTATTCGGATGTCTAGTCGCACTGAGGAGCTGTGATACGGCGAAACAGTACTGTCTGCGAATGACATAATATATATATATATATATATATATATATATATATATATATATATATATATATATATATATATATATACATAGATTCACCCCTGTAGTTTGCAGCTACTAACAAGGAAGAATTGTTTTCTCCTGATGATGGTCTTGCTGGCCGAAACTAGTCGCTGAACCTAATTTAAATAATAAAACAAAAATACTAATATACAACCCAGTATGTTTATAATGTCCTTTATAATTTAATATATAATTTAATTTATATATTTATAGTGGTTTTCCAAGCGTAGCTTAGAGGTGGCACAAGGCCAATTTATGGATTTATATTAAAGTACATTTTCATTTTCTGTGTCTGATTCCACGTTTTCTTTTTGCGTTTAATTTCTTTCTGCTTTTGTCATCAACAATATTTATTTTTTTATTCTTCATTCTGTTCCTTTCTTTCTTTCCTTCATTCGTTCTTTCATTTTGTATTTCCTGTAACCCTTCCCCCTTTTTTTGGGTCTTTTTCTATCCCTTTGCCAACACTTATAATCTTCCTTTCTTTCATTTATTCTGTTTTTTTTTCCAATATTTTGTCAACTCTTGTATTATTTTTTCTTTCTTATTACTTCCCCCTTATTTTGCGTTTTTATTTTCCGTTTGTCAACTCTTATAATCTTCATTCCTTCCTGCCTTCTTTCCTTCTTTCCTTCCTTCCTTCTTAATTTTTATACTACCCATATTTACCTCTATAAACGATCGTTATTCCTTTATTACGTTCTTTCTTTCTTTCTTTGCCCAATTATAATAACCTAATTTACCTCTATATACGATCTTTATTCCTTCCTTCCTTCATTTCGTCCTTTCTTTCTTTCTTTCTTTCCCAATTATACTAACCATATTTACCTCTATAAACGATCTTTATTCTTTCCTTCCTTCCTTCCTTCATTTCTTTCTTTTTTCTTTCTTTCTTTCTTTCTTTCTTTCTTTCTTTCTTTCCCCAATTATAATAATCATATGTACCTCTATGTACGATCTTTATTCCTTCCTTCCTTCATTTCGTCCTTTCTTTCTTTTTTCTTTCTTTCTTTCGTTCGTTCGTTCTTTCGTTCTTTCTTTCTTTCTTTCCCAATTATACTAACCATATTTACCTCTATAAACGATCTTTATTCCTTCCTTCCTTCCTTCCTTTCGTCCATTCATTCTTTCTTTCTTTCTTTCTTTCTATCCCCAATTATTGTAAACATATTTACCTCTATAAGCGATCGTTCTTCCTTCATTTCTTTCTTTCTTTCCTTCTTTCTTTCTTTCTCCAATTATACTAACCATATTTACCTCTATAAATGATTTTCCTTCCTTCCTTCCTGTCGTCCTTTCTTTCTTTCCTTCTTTCTTTTTTCTTTCTTTCTTTCTTTCCCCAATTATACTAACCATATTTACCTCTATAAACGATCTTTATTCTTTCCTTCCTTCCTTCCTTCCTTTCGTCCATTCATTCTTTCTTTCTTTCTATCCCCAATTATTGTAAACATATTTATCTCTATAAACGATCTGTATTCCTTCCTTCCTCCCTTTCTTCCTTTCGTCCTTTCTTTCATTCTTTCTTTCTAATTTTTATGTCTTTTTTTCTTTACCTTTTCTACAACTCTTATAACTGGACTTCCTTCGCATAACAGTTTCACTTGCTTTTATTTTGACTCGTCATATTACTTCTTTCTTTCTTTCTTTCATCCTTCCTTTCTTTTCTTTCTTTCTTTCATCCTTTCTTTCTTAAATCTTCCCCTCTTTCTTTCTTTCTTTCTTTCTTAAATCTTCCCCTCTTTCTTTCTTTCTTAAATCTTCCCCTCTTTCTTTCTTTCTTAAATCTTCCCCTCTTTCTTTCTTTCTTAAATCTTCCCCTCTTTCTTTCATAATAATTCACCTTTCTTTCTTTCTTTCTTTCTTTCTTTCTTTCTTTCTTTCTTTCTTTCTTTCTTTCTTTCTTTCTTTCTTTCTTTCTTTCTCATTTATTAGAGTTTCTTTTGATTTTCTCTCTTCTTTTTATTTTTTTCTCCTTACATCCACTGATCACTCATTTTCTTTATTCTCAGGTATTTTATTTTTCAAATCGTTTTTTCAATTCTCCCCCGTCCCACGACTTCTTCTTTCTTTTACATTCTTTCTGCTTTTCCTTTAATTCATTTGCATTTTCTGTTCTAACCGTATTTTATTTCTTTCATAGAAATAAGCACCTTTTCTTTCTCCACGTTCTTTGTTTATTGTTCTCGCTTTAGCTTTTTTTGATTATGTCGCTCTGTGTCTCTTTCTGCACGCGCGCGCGCACACACACACACACACACTCACACACACACATATATATATATATATATATATATATATATATATATATATATAGATAGATAGATAGATAGATATATATATATATATAGAGAGAGAGAGAGAGAGAGAGTGTGTCCATAAAGTTCGTGTGCACTTTAAAAAATTTATAACTTTATTTGTATTTGCGATAGAAATAATCTGTAAAAAGAATTAGAAAGAAGTAAATCTATATTTTTTAAGATTTTATTGAAATTTTATTTAAGTTTCCACATGTCCTCCATCATTAGCAATACAAAGGGTAATACGATTTTGCAGTTCACGGAAAACATTTGCCAACTGATTTACAGTAATGCCCGAAATCAAATTAGTTATTTTAGCTATACTTAAAACTAGGTACATTAAACTTTATAACATTTTTACAGAGTATTTCTATCGCAAATACAAATAAAGTTATAAATTTTTTAAAGTGCACACGGACTTTATGGACACCCTGTATGTGTGTGTGTGTACGTGTATATATATATATATATATGTATATATATATATATGTACATATATATATATATATATATATATATATATATATACATAATTATTTAATAATTAATTTTATTTTGTTAACTATGTTAATTTATAATATATATATATATATATATATATATATATATATATATATATATATATATATATATATATATGCACATTTCATTAAAAACGACTGACAAGGTGCTTTTATTCAGTTTTTTATATAATTTCTCGTGCGATCTAATAATGTTTTTCTTTTCAGATGATAAATTATATAAAAACTGTCCGAATGTTCTTTTTTTCCGAGCGCTTTCGGCTATACATTTAGCCATTTACAAGGATTATATTTCAACTGTTAGAATTAGAAATAGTTTGTTATATGTATGTTTTATAAAATGTTTCATTTTTTTTGTTTCAAAACACGGTCAAGATATTATGTCCATGTTCAAAGTTAATATTATTAAGTGTTGGTTTGTTTGTTTTTATTAATAAAGCTTCCATTCGGACAGTTTTTATATAATTTATCATCTGAAAAGAAAAACATTATTAGATCACACGAGAATTTATATAAAAAAACTAAATAAAAGCACCTTGTCAGTCGTTTTTAATGAAATGTGCATGAAATAAGGATAGCTGCCTAAATACACACACACACACACACACACACACACATACACACACACATATATATATATATATATATATATATATATATAGCTTTTCATTTTTTCGTTTCAACCTTTGGAAGTAAAGTCTGATGATCCGCTGTCCTTTAAAAGGGCTGTGGTGAAATAATTTATTATATGGAACCTTAAAGTGGTCTGTTTTTATTTAAATTATTAGCTCTGATTTACATTGAGCTCTCTGGATTTTATCCTCCTTGGGTCTACCCATACGGATTACCTAGTTTTTCGTAAACTATATATATATATATATATATATATATATATATATATATATATATATATATAATTGAAATTCCGGCATATTCGTGTGATTTCACACCACTCCCAGAGCCAACTTACGTTTTATATTGTAACCCCACGGTCTTCTGAACAGGCGTACAGGTTTACCCTAAAACATTCTGTTCATAATTGGATTCCTTATAAATTCTTCTCATTCTCTTTCACTCCCAGTAGCCCCTTGCGTCTTAGTGGCTACACTGCTTGGGGAGAATTTATTTTTTAAAAAAGGTCTATGTCGAGTGGACCTTAATTACAGTTTCTGGGAGGGTGAGCGTATATTGGCCTGATTATTATTTTTACAAGCCCATTACGCACAAATTCTCGGGCACGATCAATTGTGATTTTGTGGAAACTGGCTTCCGACGCGTAGCAGCGACCCAGATACAAACGCATGGCTTGGGTCAAAACGTGGTATGGTTTTTTCAGACACACATTCCGAACGTCTCACCGCTGCGATATCATTAAAAGGATGCCACCTTTTCACATTGAATGATTCATTCATTTTTTACAGTTTATCAATCGTTTGCAGCTTATTTAAAGCCAGAAAATATTTTAAGGTTCTAAGAACTTTTCGGAGATAATAATTGTTTAGTGATACAAATCTTACTAATTAACCCATAGGTGGGGGTTAGAAGAGGCAGATTCAGACCTAAAGTTAACATCAGTCAGCTAAGTGACAATTTTTTAATTGCATTAATTCTCTCTCTCCCCCTCTCTCTCTCTCTCTTTCACACGCACACACACACTCTCTCTCTCCATATATATATATGAAAATTTCTCAAAGTTAACTTTTAGAGAAGACAATCTTTATAAATAAACGAAAATAGGAAAATAGTAATTGCTGACGAGTTTCGTCCAATGTGGACTTTTTCAAAGCAAGAAACGAAATGAATTTAATTAAACAAAGAAAATTAATAAAAGCAAAAAGACTGGAATGTAGGAAACGCTATAGTTAACAATATGAAAATAGCGTTTCCTACATTCCAGTTGCTAAGAACACTCTGTTTTTTGTTTTTATTAATTTTCTTTCGTTTCTTGCTTTGGAAATGTCCACATTGGACGAAACGCTTCAGCAATTACTGTTTTCCTATTGTCATTTATTTATAAATATATATATATATATATATATATATATATATATATATATATATATATCAACCATTCGACCTTGCATGGAGTATTGCTGCCATATATGGTCTGGAGTCCCTTCTGTTTGCCTCGGGGTTCTTGATAAGATCCAGAGACGGATATGCAACGTAATTGGCCCTGATCTGGCATCTCGTCTGCAGTCGCTCTCTCACAGACGTGCCGTCGCCTCTCTCTGTCTTTTTTACAAATACTTTCATGTTAACTGCTCCGATTATCTGCTTTCGCTGCTTCTCAGACTTCATGAATTCAAGCGTCCTACGAGGCTGGAATCCCGCTCCCACCCTTTCATTGTTGAAACTGTTAAATGTAGATGTCTCTTCTACTCCAATAGCGTCATATCTCGCACCTCACGCCTGTTTAAATCCCTTCCTTATTCCTGTTTCCCTGACAACTATAATCTACAACTATTCAAATGTAACGTCAATCGACATCTTCAATTGCCTTGATCTATCCACTATCCTTCTCCACATCCTTTCCTCTGTCACTCCTATTTGGTCTCGCTGCAAATCTTCTGTAACCGCCTTGCTTGGGGTGAAATGCTTAAAAAAATATCGGCTCGGATTGAGGAATCGGAAAGCCTAATTCGAATTCCAGACGAATCCGTTATATTCACTTATATGCTAATACACTTGGGAAAGGTGTGAATCCTCTTCGACTCCCCTCCCCCAGCTATGAGCAAAGAGCAGGACAGACAGGTTTCTATAGCCTTGAATGGTAACTGGTCTAGGTGAAGGACGACTCTGAAGACAAATCCTGCGGAGAGTCGTGGGTCGTTTGGGGACCTTATGGTACGTAGTGCACCAAGTTTCTATAAAAAATAGGGGGGTGTTGGTTGGTCAAATAAGTGTGGTCGGTTTCTGCACAAAGTCTTCACCTCTAAAATCAAATCTGCTGATGTCTGGGCTGTCGGTTCCTAGGAACTGAGGTGGCTGACCCTTATACGTCGTAAAAGGGTCTCCGGTAGGCGCGGCTCATCAGGAGACTGGGTAGTCCACGATATATATATATATATATATATATATATATATATATATATATATATATATATATATATATATATATACCGGGTGTAGCAATATATACATAAATGTATATATATATATATATATATATATATATATATATATATGCACATTTCCTTTAATACGACAGACAAGGTGCTTTTATTTAGTTTTTTTATACAATTTTTCATGCGATCTAGTAATTTGTTTTCAGATGATAACTTAGAAAAAACTGAAATGTGCATGAAAGAAGAATTGCTGCCTAAATACACACACACACACAGATATATATATATATATATATATATATATATATATATATATATATATATATATATATATATATATATATATATTTCCGTGAAGTAAACGATGGATTTCTAAGGATTCCGCTTTCATTATTATATTTGCTCTGTTCTTACACTGAGCTCTCTTTGGAGTTATATCCTTTTTGGAATTATCCCTGTTAATTATCAAATAATATTATGTGTATATATATATATATATATATATATTATATATATATATATATATATATATATAGTTTACGAAAAACTAGGTAATCCGTATGGGTAGACCCAAGGAGGATAAAATCCAGAGAGCTCAATGTAAATCAGAGCTAATAATTTAAATAAAAACAGACCACTTTAAGGTTCCATATAATAAATTATTTCACCACAGCCCTTTTAAAGGACCGCGGATCATCAGACTTTACTTCCAAAGGTTGAATCAAAAAATCTATGTATAGGTACCCCCAAAGAAAAGCGGTACTTAAGGTATAAAAAATAAGAAAGTGAAAAATCTTTCTTGAAGCGTTTATTTTCAGTTTTAATTTAAAGCTATTAGATGAAATTTAATATTTACAACAAGCGAAATTTAATATTTACAATAAGCAAAATACTTCGTTGTTTTTCAAAAACTAATTGACTGGAAGGATTTTTTAATCACTAAAAATCGTGGATTTTAACCATTTCTATTCATCTGTCAGTACAAAAAATATTTAAAAAAATAAAATATACTTTACTGAAATATTATTTGAATAATATTAGCTGATTTAAAGTTTAATTAATCTGATTTGAAATAAATAGTACTTACTTTATTTTAAAATATCTCAGAAAAGCATTTTTATTACGGAGATAGGTGTTTTTATTAAGTGTTGACGGCTCTATTAACAAGTGGATGTTTATATACTTTTTCTATTGGAGACATATCTGGAAAAATAACTTGAAGATTATAATGTGAGCGCCTCTCTGCTATAATTGCCCAGTAATCTTAAAAATTTAGGAAAATATTCTCCGTAATCGAATCGAATTTTACTTACTTTGGCTTTAAATTTATTATAATTACTCTTATATTTTTATGTCGTGTATGGGCGTCCGTATTTACAAAAATCGGCACGTATATATACACCCAAAAATTCTAAATTCTTATTAAAATATTGGGGATCACTGAATTGTAGTAAGGTTTTCAATTTATGATTATTAAATATAGTTTTTACCTAATAACAATATCAGCTGACCAGTACAAATTAATACAGAATTTTAAAAGGTTTAAACTCTCTATATTATTCTAATTAATTTCTTTTTAAAAAATGAAAACAATTCTTGTAAAAATTCATTAGTCAACGATTTTTTTTTTACCAAGACAATAGAGTCCTTTAGTATATGTTTTGGCTTTTCTAATTAAATAATGTTTTAGTTTTATTGCATTTTTATTTATTATTCAGAGTCGATTTTTGGTAACTGGTGTCCTGTTTAAAAAGAATGATGATTTAAATTACCCAAGGAATTCTGCGTATAGCTAATATAAACATTAAGAGATACAAAAACGAATTTCGTGAAATTTCATAAAATTAAATAAGTCTGTTAACAGATAAAAAAAAATGTTTTTAACAACATTTTCTAAGAAAGATATATTTCTAAAAACAATTATATCCATGGGTGAATAAATCCCGAAAGTTTAATTAAAATGAGACAATAGTCTGAGTTTTGCAAGAATTTCCAAATCAGTGTTTTGCACTGCAAAATGGCGTTCAAATTTCCTACACCAATTAATGGACACTCGCTGACACAAGAAAGAAGTTTTAACCCTAATTTCGAACGTTCTAAAAACGCTCAAAACTTATAACTTAATTATTGTTTTTCCTCTTAATAATAACATGAATATTTTGACGAAAATTATTATTTATTAAGTTTAGGACATTTTTTCATCATATATGATCATATTTAGCGAATCATTCGAAGTCATATATATATATATATATATATATATATATATATATATATATATATATATATATATATATATATTGATATTTCAGATCTGCCCCGATCTTTCGTCAGAAATAAATTAAATAACTGTATTCAGAAGTGTGTTTAAAAGTAGCGTCCGTTGCGAGACGCGGACGTCACGTGATGTGGAACGCAACTGTGTTTGAATATTTCTAACGTAAATCTAACGATAATAATATTTTAGATGTTGTTTAAAAAATTTTTTTTTAACTATATCTAAAACAATTTTTTTTAACTATTGAAATTCCCAAGTCTTTGTTTAACCCTAGTTTATATGTGTCTAATTTTAAAATCCAGTATTTTTCTTTTTTTCTGCGTGTGTATGCGGAACTAAAATCGGAATCTATCAATAAACATTTACAGTTGTCTAATGAGTGTCTTATTGATTAAATAAATACTTTCACAAAAAACATTCAATTTTTTTTAATTTGCAACTTTTCAGTTGTTTTCTCCATATTATATACATATCAAGAAAGTATACGTGGCTTCTCATTATGCTATATATATATATATATATATATATATATATATATATATATATATATATATGTATATATGTGTGTGTGTGTGTGTGTGTGTGTGTGTGTATTATAATTGTTTATTTTTTAAATAAAAATAAAATAATAAGCAGAAGAAAAATAATAATAATATAAAATAATATGAAGAAAAATAATAAAATATTACCATAATAATAATAAAAATAATATATATATATATGTATATATATATATATATTAATACATGTTTCATTAAATAATATAGATAAGTGTTGTCTATATATTTTATCTAAGTTTTTTTCATATAGTCTGATAATCTTAATAACATTATCATTAAACAATGAAAGAAAATCACAATATTGATACATATTTTTTTAATCCAATCTAAGCTTTCGGCTTACATAAGCCATTATCGAAGATGACAATTACACAATATATTTATGCAATACACGAACAAGAAATTGATGATAGTATTATTTGTTTACATGGATGATTTCCAAGCAACGATAAACATGTATTTAATGAAACATATATTAATGAAAAAATGCTGCCTAAATACACACAATATATATATATATATATATATATATATATATATATTATAATTTTTTTTAATAAAAATAATAAAAATATATATTTAAAAAAACAATTATAATATGCTCAAACTTTGAATTGAGCACTGCTCTTAAAAATAAAAATAAATGCTAAGAACTCTGAATTATAAATCTTACTGTTCTTTCTTATTATATATATATATATATATATATATATATATATATATATATATATATATATATATATATATATATATATATATCGTGTCATGTGTGTGTGATTGTAAGTTAGACTTTATCCGATTCTTGCATTGCACTTACTTCCACCTCTTTTCATTCGATCGCACATATTCTCAGACCTCTGATCTCACTAAATCCCGGTCAATGGAGGGCCAATGGGTGCCGACCAGCTTGTCCGTCCGGACAAGCCTTCATCACGCGGTGAGTTGTCTTTACTTCTCACTTGCTTGTCGTTCCTTGCATTCACTTCGCTAGACATCGGCTCGTTTGTTTCGGCCAATGGATGGGCCGGTCTCTTGTCCATCAACCAGGAGAATGGTCACTGATGTGGAATTTGAAGGTGCACTGTTGTTTTTGTTCTTATGTTTGAAAAATAGGTTTGACCATTATCGAAAGTTACTAAGGAAGGAAAGAACCCGGTTTAATATCTAAGAAAGAAAGAAAGAGCAGAAGATTTAAGAAAGAAAGAAAGAAAGAAAGAAAGAAAGAAAGAAAGAAAGAAAGAAAAAAACGAAAGAAAGAAAGAAAGAAAGAAAGAAAGAGGAGAAGATTTAAGAAAGAAAGAAAGAGGGGGAGTTTTAAGAAAGAAAGAAAGAGGGGAAGATTTAAGAAAGATAGATAGATAGATAGATAGATAGATAGAAAGAAAGAAAGAGGGGAAGATTTAAGAAAGAAAGAAAGAAAGAAAGAAAGAAAGAAAAGAAAGGTGAATTATTAAGAAAGAAAGAAAGAAAGAGGAGAAGATTTAAGAAAGAAAGAAGGAAAGAAAGAAAGAAAGAAAGAAAGAAAGAAAGAAAGAGGAGAAGATTTAAGAAAGAAAGAAAGAAAGAAAGAAAGAAAGAGGGGGAGTTTTAAGAAAGAAAGAAAGAAAGAAAGAAAGAGGGGAAGATTTAAGAAAGAAAGATAGATAGATAGACAGACAGATAGATAGATAGATAGATAGATAGAAAGAAAGAGGGGAAGATTTAAGAAAGAAAGAAAGAAATAAAGAAAGAAAGAAAGAAAGAAAGAAAAGAAAGGTGAATTATTAAGAAAGAAAGAAAGAAAGAAAGAAAGAAAGAAAGAAAGAAAGAAAGAAAGAAAGAGGAGAAGATTTAAGAAAGAAAGAAGGAAAGAAAGAAAGAATGAAAGTAAGAAAGGTGAATTATTATGAAAGAAAGAAAGAGGGGAAGATTTAAGAAAGAAAGAAAGAAAGAAAGGTGAATTATTATGAAAGAAAGAAAGAGAGGAAGATTTAAGAAAGAAAAAAGAAAGAAAGAAAGAACGAAAGAAAGAAAGAAAGAAAGGAATATTTAAGAAAGAAAGAAAGAAAGAAAGAAAAAAGAAAGAAAGAAATGAAAAAGAAAGAAGCAGTTGAAAGAAAACGGGAGAGTGGGAAGGAAGAGTGGATGGAAAAAGATATGCAAGACAAGTGACTGGGAGCTGAAAAAAAAATTCTCAAATCGGGAAAGGAATAAACAAAGAATGAAACGGAAGGACGGAAGAACAGGCTTTCTCCTATTGCGTTTCTCATCAACCAAGCTTTTGCTCCATCTGTTATCCTTCCATTTTCCCACATTTTATGGCTTAATCATGTCTATGATTTTCTCTTACTTAGGTTTGTTCTCGGAATTCGAATGTGGCGCGCGAACTTAACGTGGTTGGAAATTGCACCGCTATAAAAAAAACTAAAAAAAACTATGTAAATCAACACTATTCGAACACAATTTTTCACGAGGTACAGTTCTTCTTCTGACGTCTCCCAAAACATTTGCACGATAAAAAGAAACTAATAACCGGTTCCCGTACAACTATCGAAGTTAAGGCACGTCGAACCTGGTCAATACCTAGATGGTTAACATCTTGGGAATACCAGGTGTTCTAAGCTTGGATGTGGGGGTGGTGTAATAGATAATGGCTTGGAATTATTAATCGGAGAGCAGAGTTCCAATTCCCGTTTAGGTTAGTTGTATTCTCTTACGCGCAAATACTCTTGGGGGAGGTATGAATCCGCCTCTACCCTCCAGATATGGGTTAATTAGTAAAACGTATCACTGATCCATTATTATCTCTAAATAATGCTTACAAACTAAAGAAATAATTTCTGGCTTTAAATAACCTGTAAAGGATGATAAGCCGAAGAAAACGAATCAATAAACAAAATTAAACAAATTTATAGCGTGTTCAAATTTATTTCCCTTAAAGAAAAATGCAGCTGAAAATGTTACTAATTAACCCATAGGGAGGGGAATAGGTGGATTCATACCTTTCCCAAGGGTAGTTGAGCCTAAGTGAATATAATGAACCCAACTAGATTGGAACTCGGCTTTACTATTTCAAATGCCGTTATCCATTCTACAACCCGCACATTCAAGCACCTGGTATTACTGAGCGGTCACCCACTGACCAGGATCGATGTTGCTTAACTTCGGTGATTGTATGGGAATCGATGTTTCATTGTGATATGTCCGTAAGCCCCTTAGAGATGAAGAAGAGACTTGAAGCTATAGAAATGTGGCTCTGCTAATAAATACAGAGAATCTCATGGGCTGAACATGTGGCTAACGAGGAAGTTTTAAATAAAAGTAGCGACAATGAAACTGATAATTACAACCAGAAAGAGACGACTTAATTACCTTGGACACATAAAGAGGAAAAGAGGCCTAGAGACACTCACAGGGCATACTGAAGGCAAGTGTAGCTTAAGAAAACAACGAGCAATCAGCTTAATCATTTCTCAGTTGGGTCTCTGTCTTCGGGCAGAGTCGACTCAGTTGCGGTTCGTGTAGAGGACAGATGAACAACTGGGGAAAATAAAACTGTGAGGTGTCCAGTCCTGGGGAACAGCTACCCGTTGCTGCAGCCTCACATTGCACTGGAGAGACGGATCGATGCTCGCAACGAGGCCAGAACAACAGATAATTGCGGGGGCTCGGCGAATTTTTGTCTTTAGACCGATTGTACACGCTCGGTTTCACACATTAAACCGACCTTGTGTCACAACCTGCCTCGTGGTGGGTCAAGTAAATCGCCTTACCTAGCACAGGCCGTCAAGTTTTATTTATTATCTCTCAGTTTCGTCTCTGTCTTCGGGCAGAGTGTGACTCAGATGCAGCTCTGTTGGAGGACAGAGGCGCAACTGCGGAAACGCCCAGACCTAGGGAGCAGCTACCCGTGGCTAAACCATCTCATGGCACTAGAGAGAGAGGGGTAATGGGTGCTCGCAACTCCCTCGTTGCGAGGGCTCGGGGAATTTTTGCCCTTAAATGAGTGTACGCGCTCGGGTTTCCCACATTAAAATTGACTTTGGGCCACGTCTCGTCTACAGGGGCGACCGAGTAAATAAACCTGTTTAACGAGTTTTTGTAAATAGATGGCAGAACGGGGTCTAAGCGGGATGTAAAGAATCAACTTACTTAGAGCAGAAAAAAAAACTGGAAGCTGTGAAGAGCCATAATCGTCTATGTCTTGAGTTGATATGGCACGTATAAGAAAGAATATGGTAGAAATGTTTATTAAATCCCAAATATGGATCGAACATGTTACACGTTTGTCAAATTAACTTTCTAAGCACCGGGCTACGGTCGGCGCCCAAATCGTACTGCGACAGAAAAAGAGAAAGAGAGAGACAGAGAGAGAGAGAGAAGTAATTAAATTCCTATTTAAACAAACTGCCACACCTACTTTTCATCTGAAACAGTCCTAAAACGTATGATTTATCAAGTCGTAAAAGAAAAGAAAGAAAGAAGAAAAAGGCCTTTGTAGGTTTTATTTCTCGAACAAAAGGGGTCAACGTAGGAATTGGACACTATCAAGCGAACCCCACACCATCCCTCTCGCCCGGTGCGACATCGGACCAAGTCTTGTTTGAATAAAACTAATTTATCAAATCTGTTACTGTCTTGCATTATATACTCGTATATATACCTCCATGAACGCACCTGTCCACTTGATTGTCACAATGATTTTTATTTTGAGCAAAATTTCGTTAGATACAAATTCTGTCATGTTTAACAAATTCTGTCATGTTTTGTCTGCTGGACAATGTCCTCACATATGAAGAGACTTATATGCTAAGTATAGCGTCTTGATAGTAAGAGTGATCGGTTCGATGAGGTCAAATTGGCAGATGATCTAAGAAAAATGAGCTAAAATCTGTTGTTAACTGGGGCAATAAATGGCTTGTTAATTCTAACCAAAACGAAATGGCTCTCTTTTAATCTACTGAGAAAACCGTTTTTATTTTCATCAGTATTGCAAGGTCTACGGCTAGAATTGTTGATTCACTGTGCCGTGCTAGACAGTTTTTTCTCGCCAGAATATATCTTACGTATCTATTATAAGTCTACAATTCATCCTTGCTTTGAATATTGCCAACACATTAGGTTTGGTGACTCTGCTATTTACCTTGAGCTCCTTGATAAAATTCAAAAAAAGAATCAGCAAAATTATTGGTCCTGATCTGACATCTTGACTTAAGTGACTTCCCCACCATAAAGTTGTTTCCCTCTAACTTTTCTATAAATACTTTTATGGTAATTATTCAGATGAATACTGTGATAAGGTACCTCAAATTTATGGATTTAAGCGCAGTACTAGATTGGTAACAAGTTCTCATCAATTTACAGTTGAAGAGGCTAGTTGTAGCCGTAAGTTCTATGCTAACAATTTCTTTTCTTACACTTCTTGTTTGTGAAACTCTCTTCTGGCTCTATATTTTCCAGCCAATTTTGAATATTGCTGCCACATCTGGTCTGGTGCTTCTGCTATATATTTAGAGATTCTTGATAAAATCCAAAGAAGAATCTATCTTAAATATTTATAAGTCTACACATTCATACTTACTTTGAATATTGCTGCCACATCTGGTCTGGTGCTTCTACTATATATTTAGAGATTCTTGATAAAATACGAAGAAGAATCTATCTTACATATTTATAAGTCTACCATTCATCCTTGCTTTGAATATTGCTGCCACATCTGGTCTGGTGCTTCTGCTATATATTTAGAGATTCTTGATAAAATCCAAAGAAGAATCTATCTTACATATTTATAAGTCTACCATTCATCCTTGCTTTGAATATTGCTGTCACATCTGGTCTGGTGCTTCTGCTATATATTTAGAGATTCTTGATAAAATCCAAAGAAGAATCTATCTTACATATTTATAAGTCTACCATTCATCCTTGCTTTGAATATTGCTGCCACATCTGGTCTGGTGCTTCTGCTATATATTTAGAGATTCTTGATAAAATCCAAAGAAGAATCTATCTTACATATTTATAAGTCTACCATTCATCCTTGCTTTGAATATTGCTGCCACATCTGGTCTGGTGCTTCTGCTATATATTTAAAGATTCTTGATAAAATCCAAAGAAGAATCTATCTTACATATTTATAAGTCTACCATTCATCCTTGCTTTGAATATTGCTGCCACATCTGGTCTGGTGCTTCCGCTATATATTTAGAGATTCTTGATAAAATCCAAAGAAGAATCTATCTTACATATTTATATGTCTACACATTCATACTTACTTTGAATATTGCTGCCACATCTGGTCTGGTGCTTCTACTATATATTTAGAGATTCTTGATAACATACGAAGAAGAATCTATCTTCCATATTTATAAGTCTACCATTCATCCTTGCTTTGAATATTGCTGCCACATCTGGTCTGGTGCTTCTGCTATATATTTAGAGATTCTTGATAAAATCCAAAGAAGAATCTATCTTACATATTTATAAGTCTACCATTCATCCTTGTTTTGAATATTGCTGTCACATCTGGTCTGGTGCTTCTGCTATATATTTAGAGATTCTTGATAAAATCCAAAGAAGAATCTATCTTACATATTTATAAGTCTACCATTCATCCTTGCTTTGAATATTGCTGCCACATCTGGACTGGTGCTTCTGCTATATATTTAGAGATTCTTGATAAAATCCAAAGAAGAATCTATCTTACATATTTATAAGTCTACCATTCATCCTTGTTTTGAATATTGCTGTCACATCTGGTCTGGTGCTTCTGCTATATATTTAGAGATTCTTGATAAAATCCAAAGAAGAATCTATCTTACATATTTATAAGTCTACCATTCATCCTTGCTTTGAATATTGCTGCCACATCTGGACTGGTGCTTCTGCTATATATTTAGAGATTCTTGATAAAATCCAAAGAAGAATCTATCTTACATATTTATAAGTCTACCATTCATCCTTGCTTTGAATATTGCTGCCACATCTGGTCTGGTGCTTCTGCTATATATTTAGAGATTCTTGATAAAATCCAAAGAAGAATCTATCTTACATATTTATAAGTCTACCATTCATCCTTGCTTTGAATATTGCTACCACATCAGGTCTGGTGCTTCTGCTATATATTTAGAGATTCTTGATAAAATCCAAAGAAGAATCTATCTTACATATTTATAAGTCTACCATTCATCCTTGCTTTGAATATTGCTGCCACATCTGGTCTGGTGCTTCCGCTATATATTTAGAGATTCTTGATAAAATCCAAAGAAGAATCTATCTTACATATTTATAAGTCTACCATTCATCGTTGCTTTGAATATTGCTGCCACATCTGGTCTGGTGCTTCCGCTATATATTTAGAGATTCTTGATAAAATCCAAAGAAGAATCTATCTTACATATTTATAAGTCTACCATTCATCCTTGCTTTGAATATTGCTACCACATCAGGTCTGGTGCTTCTGCTATATATTTAGAGATTCTTGATAAAATCCAAAGAAGAATCTATCTTACATATTTATATGTCTACACATTCATACTTACTTTGAATATTGCTGCCACATCTGGTCTGGTGCTTCTACTATATATTTAGAGATTCTTGATAAAATACGAAGAAGAATCTATCTTACATATTTATAAGTCTACCATTCATCCTTGCTTTGAATATTGCTGCCACATCTAGCCTGGTGCTTCCGCTATATATTTAGAGATTCTTGATAAAATCCAAAGAAGCATCTATCTTAATTATTTATAAGTCTACCATTCATCCTTGCTTTGAATATTGCTGCCACATCTGGTCTGGTGCTTCTACTATATATTTAGAGATTCTTGATAACATACGAAGAAGAATCTATCTTCCATATTTATAAGTCTACCATTCATCCTTGCTTTGAATATTGCTGCCACATCTGGTCTGGTGCTTCTGCTATATATTTAGAGATTCTTGATAAAATCCAAAGAAGAATCTATCTTACATATTTATAAGTCTACCATTCATCCTTGCTTTGAATATTGCTACCACATCAGGTCTGGTGCTTCTGCTATATATTTAGAGATTCTTGATAAAATCCAAAGAAGAATCTATCTTACATATTTATAAGTCTACCATTCATCCTTGCTTTGAATATTGCTGCCACATCTGGTCTGGTGCTTCCGCTATATATTTAGAGATTCTTGATAAAATCCAAAGAAGAATCTATCTTACATATTTATAAGTCTACCATTCATCCTTGCTTTGAATATTGCTGCCACATCTGGTCTGGTGCTTCCGCTATATATTTAGAGATTCTTGATAAAATCCAAAGAAGAATCTATCTTACATATTTATAAGTCTACCATTCATCCTTGCTTTGAATATTGCTACCACATCAGGTCTGGTGCTTCTGCTATATATTTAGAGATTCTTGATAAAATCCAAAGAAGAATCTATCTTACATATTTATATGTCTACACATTCATACTTACTTTGAATATTGCTGCCACATCTGGTCTGGTGCTTCTACTATATATTTAGAGATTCTTGATAAAATACGAAGAAGAATCTATCTTACATATTTATAAGTCTACCATTCATCCTTGCTTTGAATATTGCTGCCACATCTAGCCTGGTGCTTCCGCTATATATTTAGAGATTCTTGATAAAATCCAAAGAAGCATCTATCTTAATTATTTAAAAGTCTACCATTCATCCTTGCTTTGAATATTGCTGCCACATCTGGTCTGGTGCTTCTACTATATATTTAGAGATTCTTGATAACATACGAAGAAGAATCTATCTTCCATATTTATAAGTCTACCATTCATCCTTGCTTTGAATATTGCTGCCACATCTGGTCTGGTGCTTCTGCTATATATTTAGAGATTCTTGATAAAATCCAAAGAAGAATCTATCTTACATATTTATAAGTCTACCATTCATCCTTGTTTTGAATATTGCTGCCACATCTGGTCTGGTGCTTCTGCTATATATTTAGAGATTCTTGATAAAATCCAAAGAAGAATCTATCTTACATATTTATAAGTCTACCATTCATCCTTGCTTTGAATATTGCTGCCACATCTGGTCTGGTGCTTCTGCTATATATTTAGAGATTCTTGATAAAATCCAAAGAAGAATCTATCTTACATATTTATAAGTCTACCATTCATCCTTGCTTTGAATATTGCTGCCACATCTGGTCTGGTGATTCTGCTATATATTTAGAGATTCTTGATAAAATCCAAAGAAGAATCTATCTTACATATTTATAAGTCTACCATTCATCCTTGCTTTGAATATTGCTACCACATCAGGTCTGGTGCTTCTGCTATATATTTAGAGATTCTTGATAAAATCCAAAGATGAATCTATCTTACATATTTATAAGTCTACCATTCATCCTTGCTTTGAATATTGCTGCCACATCTGGTCTGGTGCTTCCGCTATATATTTAGAGATTCTTGATAAAATCCAAAGAAGAATCTATCTTACATATTTATAAGTCTACCATTCATCCTTGCTTTGAATATTGCTGCCACATCTGGTCTGGTGCTTCTGCTATATATTTAGAGATTCTTGATAAAATCCTAAGAAGAATCTATCTTACATATTTATAAGTCTACCATTCATCCTTGCTTTGAATATTGCTACCACATCAGGTCTGGTGCTTCTGCTATATATTTAGAGATTCTTGATAAAATCCAAAGAAGAATCTATCTTACATATTTATATGTCTACACATTCATACTTACTTTGAATATTGCTGCCACATCTGGTCTGGTGCTTCTACTATATATTTAGAGATTCTTGATAAAATACGAAGAAGAATCTATCTTACATATTTATAAGTCTACCATTCATCCTTGCTTTGAATATTGCTGCCACATCTAGCCTGGTGCTTCCGCTATATATTTAGAGATTCTTGATAAAATCCAAAGAAGCATCTATCTTAATTATTTATAAGTCTACCATTCATCCTTGCTTTGAATATTGCTGCCACATCTGGTCTGGTGCTTCTACTATATATTTAGAGATTCTTGATAACATACGAAGAAGAATCTATCTTCCATATTTATAAGTCTACCATTCATCCTTGCTTTGAATATTGCTGCCACATCTGGTCTGGTGCTTCTGCTATATATTTAGAGATTCTTGATAAAATCCAAAGAAGAATCTATCTTACATATTTATAAGTCTACCATTCATCCTTGTTTTGAATATTGCTGCCACATCTGGTCTGGTGCTTCTGCTATATATTTAGAGATTCTTGATAAAATCCAAAGAAGAATCTATCTTACATATTTATAAGTCTACCATTCATCCTTGCTTTGAATATTGCTGCCACATCTGGTCTGGTGCTTCTGCTATATATTTAGAGATTCTTGATAAAATCCAAAGAAGAATCTATCTTACATATTTATAAGTCTAACATTCATCCTTGCTTTGAATATTGCTACCACATCAGGTCTGGTGCTTCTGCTATATATTTAGAGATTCTTGATAAAATCCAAAGAAGAATCTATCTTACATATTTATAAGTCTACCATTCATCCTTGCTTTGAATATTGCTGCCACATCTGGTCTGGTGCTTCCGCTATATATTTAGAGATTCTTGATAAAATCCAAAGAAGAATCTATCTTACATATTTATAAGTCTACCATTCATCCTTGCTTTGAATATTGCTGCCACATCTGGTCTGGTGCTTCTGCTGTATATTTAGAGATTCTTGATAAAATCCTAAGAAGAATCTATCTTACATATTTATAAGTCTACCATTCATCCTTGCTTTGAATATTGCTACCACATCAGGTCTGGTGCTTCTGCTATATATTTAGAGATTCTTGATAAAATCCAAAGAAGAATCTATCTTACATATTTATAAGTCTACCATTCATCCTTGCTTTGAATATTGCTGCCACATCTGGTCTGGTGCTTCTGCTATATATTTAGAGATTCTTGATAAAATCCAAAGAAGAATCTATCTTACATATTTATAAGTCTACCATTCATCCTTGCTTTGAATATTGCTGCCACATCTGGTCTGGTGCTTCTGCTATATATTTAGAGATTCTTGATAAAATCCTAAGAAGAATCTATCTTACATATTTATAAGTCTACCATTCATCCTTGCTTTGAATATTGCTACCACATCAGGTCTGGTGCTTCTGCTATATATTTAGAGATTCTTGATAAAATCCAAAGAAGAATCTATCTTACATATTTATATGTCTACACATTCATACTTACTTTGAATATTGCTGCCACATCTGGTCTGGTGCTTCTACTATATATTTAGAGATTCTTGATAAAATACGAAGAAGAATCTATCTTACATATTTATAAGTCTACCATTCATCCTTGCTTTGAATATTGCTGCCACATCTAGCCTGGTGCTTCCGCTATATATTTAGAGATTCTTGATAAAATCCAAAGAAGCATCTATCTTAATTATTTATAAGTCTACCATTCATCCTTGCTTTGAATATTGCTGCCACATCTGGTCTGGTGCTTCTACTATATATTTAGAGATTCTTGATAACATACGAAGAAGAATCTATCTTCCATATTTATAAGTCTACCATTCATCCTTGCTTTGAATATTGCTGGCACATCTGGTCTGGTGCTTCTGCTATATATTTAGAGATTCTTGATAAAATCCAAAGAAGAATCTATCTGACATATTTATAAGTCTACCATTCATCCTTGCTTTGAATATTGCTACCACATCAGGTCTGGTGCTTCTGCTATATATTTAGAGATTCTTGATAAAATCCAAAGAAGAATCTATCTTACATATTTATATGTCTACACATTCATACTTACTTTGAATATTGCTGCCACATCTGGTCTGGTGCTTCTACTATATATTTAGAGATTCTTGATAACATACGAAGAAGAATCTATCTTCCATATTTATAAGTCTACCATTCATCCTTTCTTTGAATATTGCTGCCACATCTGGTCTGGTGCTTCTGCTATATATTTAGAGATTCTTGATAAAATCCAAAGAAGAATCTATCTTACATATTTATAAGTCTACCATTCATCCTTGTTTTGAATATTGCTGCCACATCTGGTCTGGTGCTTCTGCTATATATTTAGAGATTCTTGATAAAATCCAAAGAAGAATCTATCTTACATATTTATAAGTCTACCATTCATCCTTGCTTTGAATATTGCTGACACATCTGGTCTGGTGCTTCTGCTATATATTTAGAGATTCTTGATAAAATCCAAAGAAGAATCTATCTGACATATTTATAAGTCTACCATTCATCCTTGCTTTGAATATTGCTACCACATCAGGTCTGGTGCTTCTGCTATATATTTAGAGATTCTTGATAAAATCCAAAGAAGAATCTATCTTACATATTTATATGTCTACACATTCATACTTACTTTGAATATTGCTGCCACATCTGGTCTGGTGCTTCTACTATATATTTAGAGATTCTTGATAACATACGAAGAAGAATCTATCTTCCATATTTATAAGCCTACCATTCATCCTTGCTTTGAATATTGCTGCCACATCTGGTCTGGTGCTTGTGCTATATATTTAGAGATTCTTGATAAAATCCAAAGAAGAATCTATCTTACATATTTATAAGTCTACCATTCATCCTTGTTTTGAATATTGCTGCCACATCTGGTCTGGTGCTTCTGCTATATATTTAGAGATTCTTGATAAAATCCAAAGAAGAATCTATCTTACATATTTATAAGTCTACCATTCATCCTTGCTTTGAATATTGCTGCCACATCTGGTCTGGTGCTTCTGCTATATATTGAGAGATTCTTGATAAAATCCAAAGAAGAATCTATCTGACATATTTATAAGTCTACACATTCATACTTACTTTGAATATTGCTGCTACATCTGGTCTGGTGCTTCTACTATATATTTAGAGATTCTTGATAAAATACGAAGAAGAATCTATCTTACATATTTATAAGTCTACCATTCATCCTTGCTTTGAATATTGCTGCCACATCTAGCCTGGTGCTTCCGCTATATATTTAGAGATTCTTGATAAAATCCAAAGAAGCATCTATCTTAATTATTTATAAGTCTACCATTCATCCTTGCTTTGAATATTGCTGCCACATCTGGTCTGGTGCTTCTACTATCTATTTAGAGATACTTGATAACATACGAAGAAGAATCTATCTTCCATATATATAAGTCTACCATTCATCCTTGCTTTGAATATTGCTGCCACATCTGGTCTGGTGCTTCTGCTATATATTTAGAGATTCTTGATAAAATCCAAAGAAGAATCTATCTTACATATTTATAAGTCTACCATTCATCCTTGTTTTGAATATTGCTACCACATCAGGTCTGGTGCTTCTGCTATATATTTAGAGATTCTTGATAAAATCCAAAGAAGGATCTATCTTACATATTTATAAGTCTACCATTCATCCTTGCTTTGAATATTGCTGCCACATCTGGTCTGGTGCTTCCGCTATATATTTAGAGATTCTTGATAAAATCCAAAGAAGAATCTATCTTACATATTTATAAGTCTACCATTCATCCTTGCTTTGAATATTGCTGCCACATCTGGTCTGGTGCTTCTGCTATATATTTAGAGATTCTTGATAAAATCCTAAGAAGAATCTATCTTACATATTTATAAGTCTACCATTCATCCTTGCTTTGAATATTGCTACCACATCAGGTCTGGTGCTTCTGCTATATATTTAGAGATTCTTGATAAAATCCCAAGAAGAATCTATCTTACATATTTATAAGTCTACCATTCATCCTTGCTTTGAATATTGCTGCCACATCTGGTCTGGTGCTTCCGATATATATTTAGAGATTCTTGATAAAATCCAAAGAAGAATCTATCTTAAATATTTATAAGTCTACACATTTATAGTTTCTTTGAATATTGCTGCCACATCTGGTCTGGTGCTTCTGCTATATATTTAGAGATTCTTGATAAAATCCAAAGAAGAATCTATCTTACATATTTATAAGTCTACCATTCATCCTTGCTTTGAATATTGCTGCCACATCTGGTCTGGTGCTTCTGCTATATATTTAGAGATTCTTGATAAAATACGAAGAATAATCTATCTTAGATATTTATAAAACTACCATTCATCCTTGCTTTGAATATTGCTGCCACATCTGGTCTGGTGCTTCTGCTATATATTTAGAGATTCTTGATAAAATCCAAAATAGAATCTATCTTACATATTTATAAATCTACTATTCATACTTGCTTTGAATATTGCTGCCACATCTGGTCTGGTGCTTCTGCTATATATTTAGAGATTCTTGATAAAATCCAAAGAAGAATCAATCTTACATATTTATAAGTCTACCATTCATCCATGCTTTGAATATTGCTGCCTCATTTGGTCTGGTGCTTCTGCTATATATTTAGAGATTCTTGATAAAATACGAAGAAGAATCTATCTTAGATATTTATAAGACTACCATTCATCCTTGCTTTGAATATAGCTGCCTCATCTGGTCTGGGGCATCTACTATATATTTAGAGATTCTTGATAATATCCAAAGAAGAATCTATCTTACGTATTTATAAGTCTACCATTCATCCTTGCTTTGAATATTGCTGCCACATCTGGTCTGGGGTTTCTGCTATATATTTAGAGGTTCTTGATAAAATCCAAAATAGAATCTATCTTACATATTTATAAGTCTACCATTCATACTTGCTTTGAATATTGCTGCCACATCTGGTCTGGTGCTTCTGCTATATATTTAGAGATTCTTGATAAAATCCAAAGAAGAATCTATCTTATATATTTATAAGTCTACCATTCATCCTTGCTTTGAATATTGCTGCCACATCTGGTCTGGTGCTTCCGCTATATATTTAGAGGTTCTTGATAAAATCCAAAGAAGAATCTATCTTACTTTATTTATAAGTCTACCATTCATCCTTGCTTTGAATATTGCTGCCACATCTGGTCTGGTGCTTCCGCTATATATTTAGAGATTCTTGATAAAATCCAAAGAAGAATCTATCTTACATATTTATAAGTCTACCATTCATCCTTGCTTTGAATATTGCTACCACATCAGGTCTGGTGCTTCTGCTATATATTTAGAGATTCTTGATAAAATCCAAAGAAGAATCTATCTTACATATTTATATGTCTACACATTCATACTTACTTTGAATATTGCTGCCACATCTGGTCTGGTGCTTCTACTATATATTTAGAGATTCTTGATAAAATACGAAGAAGAATCTATCTTACATATTTATAAGTCTACCATTCATCCTTGCTTTGAATATTGCTGCCACAACTAGCCTGGTGCTTCCGCTATATATTTAGAGATTCTTGATAAAATCCAAAGAAGCATCTTTCTTAATTATTTATAAGTCTACCATTCATCCTTGCTTTGAATATTGCTGCCACATGTGGTCTGGTGCTTCTACTATATATTTAGAGATTCTTGATAACATACGAAGAAGAATCTATCTTAGATATTTATAAAACTACCATTCATCCTTGCTTTGAATATTGCTGCCACATCTGGTCTGGTGCTTCTGCTATATATTTAGAGATTCTTGATAAAATCCAAAATAGAATCTATCTTACATATTTATAAGACTACCATTCATCCTTGCTTTAAATATTGCTGCCACATCTGGTCTGGTGCTTCTGCTATATATTTAGAGATTCTTGATAAAATCCAAAGAAGAATCTATCTTACGTATTTATAAGTCTACCATTCATCCTTGCTTTGAATATTGCTGCCACATCAGGTCTGGGGTTTCTGCTATATATTTAGAGATTCTTGATAAAATCCAAAATAGAATCTATCTTACATATTTATAAGTCTACCATTCATACTTGCTTTGAATATTGCTGCCACATCTGGTCTGGTGCTTCTGCTATATATTTAGAGATTCTTGATAAAATCCAAAGAAGTATCTATCTTACATATTTATAAGTCTACCATTCATCCTTGCTTTGAATATTGCTGCCACATCTGGTCTGGAGTTTCTGCTATATATTTAGAGGTTCTTGATAAAATCCAAAATAGAATCTATCTTACATATTTATAAGTCTACCATT
The DNA here is from genome assembly GCA_964036315.1 of Acanthosepion esculentum. Taxonomy (NCBI): domain Eukaryota; kingdom Metazoa; phylum Mollusca; class Cephalopoda; order Sepiida; family Sepiidae; genus Acanthosepion; species Acanthosepion esculentum. The sequence continues at coordinate 51,137,421 of OZ038509.1, read as the reverse complement.
CATACTTGCTTTGAATATTGCTGCCACATCTGGTCTGGTGCTTCTGCTATATATTTAGAGATTCTTGATAAAATACCAAGAAGAATCTATCTTAGATATTTATAAAACTACCATTCATCCTTGCTTTGAATATTGCTGCCACATCTGGTCTGGTGCTTCTGTTATATATTTAGAGATCCTTGATAAAATCCAAAGAAGAATCTATCTTAATTATTTATAAGTCTACACATTCATACTTACTTTGAATATTGCTGCCACATCTGGTCTGGTGCTTCTACTATATATTTAGAGATTCTTGATAAAATACGAAGAAGAATCTATCTTACATATTTATAAGTCTACCATTCATCCTTGCTTTGAATATTGCTGCCACATCTAGCCTGGTGCTTCCGCTATATATTTAGAGATTCTTGATAAAATCCAAAGAAGCATCTATCTTAATTATTTATAAGTCTACCATTCATCCTTGCTTTGAATATTGCTGCCACATCTGGTCTGGTGCTTCTACTATATATTTAGAGATTCTTGATAACATACGAAGAAGAATCTATCTTCCATATTTATATGTCTACACATTCATACTTACTTTGAATATTGCTGCCACATCTGGTCTGGTGCTTCTACTATATATTTAGAGATTCTTGATAAAATACGAAGAAGAATCTATCTTAATTATTTATAAGTCTACCATTCATCCTTCCTTTGAATATTGCTGCCACATCTGGTCTGGTGCTTCTGCTATATATTTAGAGATTCTTGATAAAATCCAAAGAAGAATCTATCTTACATATTTATAAGTCTACCATTCATCCTTGCTTTGAATATTGCTGCCACATCTGGTCTGGTGCTTCTACTATATATTTAGAGATTCTTGATAAAATCCAAAGAAGAATCTATCTTACATATTTATAAGTCTACCATTCATCCTTGCTTTGAATATTGCTACCACATCAGGTCTGGTGCTTCTGCTATATATTTAGAGATTCTTGATAAAATCCAAAGAAGAATCTATCTTCCATATTTATAAGTCTACCATTCATCCTTGCTTTGAATATTGCTGCCACATCTGGTCTGGTGCTTCCGCTATATATTTAGAGATTCTTGATAAAATCCAAAGAAGAATCTATCTTAAATATTTATAAGTCTACACATTTATAGTTTCTTTGAATATTGCTGCCACATCTGGTCTGGTGCTTCTGCTATATATTTAGAGATTCTTGATAAAATCCAAAGAAGAATCTATCTTATATATTTATAAGTCTACCATTCATCCTTGCTTTGAATATTGCAGCCACATCTGGTCTGGTGCTTCTGCTATATATTTAGAGATTCTTGATAAAATACGAAGAAGAATCTATCTTAGATCTTTATAAGACTACCATTCATCCTTGCTTTAAATATTGCTGCCACATCTGGTCTGGTGCTTCTGCTATATATTTAGAGATTCTTGATAAAATCCAAAGAAGAATCTATCTTACGTATTTATAAGTCTACCATTCATCCTTGCTTTGAATATTGCTGCCACATCTGGTCTGGGGTTTCTGCTATATATTTAGAGATTCTTGATAAAATCCAAAATAGAATCTATCTTACATATTTATAAGTCTACCATTCATACTTGCTTTGAATATTGCTGCCACATCTGGTCTGGTGCTTCTGCTATATATTTAGAGATTCTTGATAAAATCCAAAGAAGTATCTATCTTACATATTTATATGTCTACCATTCATCCTTGCTTTGAATATTGCTGCCACATCTGGTCTGGAGTTTCTGCTATATATTTAGAGGTTCTTGATAAAATCCAAAATAGAATCTATCTTACATATTTATAAGTCTACCATTCATACTTGCTTTGAATATTGCTGCCACATCTGGTCTGGTGCTTCTGCTATATATTTAGAGATTCTTGATAAAATACGAAGAAGAATCTATCTTAGATATTTATAAAACTACCATTCATCCTTGCTTTGAATATTGCTGCCACATCTGTTCTGGTGCTTCTGCTATATATTTAGAGATTCTTGATAAAATCCAAAGAAGAATCTATCTTACGTATTTTTAAGTCTACCATTCATCCTTGCTTTGAATATTGCTGCCACATCTGGTCTGGTGCTTCTGCTATATATTTAGAGATTCTTGATAAAATCCAAAATAGAATCTATCTTACATATTTATAAGTCTACGATTCATACTTGCTTTGAATATTGCTGCCACATCTGGTCTGGTGCTTCTGCTATATATTTAGAGATTCTTGATAAAAAACGAAGAAAAATCTATCTTAGATCTTTATAAGTCTACCATTCATCCTTGCTTTAAATATTGCTGCCACATCTGGTCTGGTGCTTCTGCTATATATTTAGATATTCTTGATAAAATCCAAAGAAGAATCTATCTTACGTATTTATAAGTCTACCATTCATCCTTGCTTTGAATATTGCTGCCTCATCTGGTCTGGTGCTTCTGCTATATATTTAGAGATTCTTGATAAAAAACGAAGAAGAATCTATCTTACATATTTATAAGTCTACCATTCATTCTTGCTTTGAATATTGCTACCACATCTGGTCTGGTGCTCTTGCTATATATTTAAAAATTCCTTATAAAAATGCAATGAAAAATCTGCAATATCCTTATGTTCGACCTGGCTTCAGTCAATTTTGAACACCGAAAACGTTGCCTTTTCTATGAATAATGTCTTGGTTATTGTTTTTATGGCCTTTCCTGATCGACTTTAGGAATTTAAGCTCAGTATTAGATTGGCGGTAAGGTCTCATCATTTTCCAGTTGAAATGGATGGAGAGTAATTGTAAGTTATTCTAACAGATTTTTTTCTATAACCCTCCTCGTTTGTCAAACTCTCTGCTGCATCCCGTACGGTCTCGCCTGAATCTATTCATAGCCTGCATTTTGGTAGTTGGTTCCTTGAATCTATGGTTACTGGCTGCGTATCGTTACTGGCTGCGTATGTGTTCAAGCCTCAAGGCCCCCCAAATTTAGGCCCGCTATTTGGTCAGGTTGAAACATTAATTTCTGTGAATGGATGAGAGATTTATTTCGATGTTAATGACTCAAAGGTATGCGCAGGTCTGCGGTAAAGTCTCTGTAACCACGGACAACTAAGGTCTGCAGTATAAACCACAGATAGGCTCTGTGGGTGTTGAAAAAAAAACGTAAAATGCGGCTGAGCAAGCGGCTACAGTACGGATTAACTCGCCGGCCTAGTAGACGAGTATCCTCGAATACGAGTGGCTAGGCATTAACTATGCATATCCAGTCTCTCTTGTCATTCAGCTTATTCATACCTTTTCCAAAGTTATTTGTGCGTAAGCCATTAGGTTAACCCCCAACCCGCAAATAAAGGAATTTTGCTTATTTTAACCGGATTTGAGAAACACTGAGATAAATGGGTTAATAAAATTGTGAGACTCTTCTAAGATTTCTCAAACACTGTTCTGGCTAAAAACTTTCGCAGTGTTTCAAGCATGCGTCAAAATGGCGTTTTTGCTTTTTTCTTTTTTTTTAATCTCTTTTATAGTTGATCATTTTTTTCGTTTAAATTTCCCGTTCCGCTTTTTAATGTAATTTATCAACTACTTCATACTTCATTCATTCTTTATTACTACGTTCTGCATTGACATTTGCCGTACAGGAAATCAAAGGAGTTCTTTGACGAAGTAAAGACGGAAAAAATATGTCGATATACATTACTATTTCTCCTGACTACAAAGGCATTGGGTGTGTTTAGGCTTGCTGTGCAGACAGCGAAAATAAATGGGAGTGGCCACTATATCTATAGGTATTTACGAAGCTGACAATATCCGGGCGCAAAGCCAATATAAGTGAGACACACAGAACAAAATCGAAGTTCTTTTTTTAAATATTGTGTCTCTTCCGCAAGATGGCGTTTGTGACTCTCCACGAATTCTTTTTTTTATTATTATTTGTGAATTGGCATTTCAGTATTATTGGCTTTTCTCCTTAAATTCTTTGTGTGCTGTGTTATCTCAGGAACTAGGCGAACATGGCTCTCCACAATTTCCTCTCCTTTGTTACTCTTAATAAATGTTGTCTAATTGTTATTTCTCCTAAACTCTGTTTCGTCATTCATTAACTCAACCTCACTGTGTATGGCAAGAGTTTTTTTCCTCTGACACTCTTGCCCTGTATCTGTCCAAGAGTATCGGATTTTCCAAGCCCTCCTTCCTCATTACGTTCCCCAGAAAGCTCACCAGTATCTTCCTGATATTAAGTATTAGTTTCCTTTTGTTTCCATTTTCTCCAAAACTGACACATATGTTCGATTCACGATACCCTTAGCAGCATTCTGTACCTTCAAGACTGGTGCTTCAATTACCCTCTTCATTTTTGAAAAGTTCGTCCAGCATTCACTGAGATAAATTTAATTATATAATATAAATTATTTTATTACTAGTTTTATTCCATCTTATTATTGTTGAATTTTATCCCAACACTCTGGCTCTATACACTCTTCATTATTACTATTATTTTATTACTAGTTTTATTCCATATCATTAACCTATCTCCTGTGGAGGGCTATTGATTGGCCTGTCATTGCAATAGTGAAGAGGGAGATGTGATAGTATTAATGTAAGAGAATATAACGAACACGGCGTAACGCAATATTTAGCAAGCTTGTTTTGCTAGATCCATGGAGGTGTCGCATCTAAACTACCCTTAGAAAATGATCATGCTTTCTGTTATAATCGCTAAAACTAGTAATAAAATAATAGTAATAATGAAGATTGTATAGAGCCAGAGTGTTGGGATAAAAAGCAACAATAATAAGATGGAATAAAACTAGTAATGAAATAATAGTAATAATGAAGAGTGTATAGAGCCAGAGTGTTGGGATAAAAAGCAACAATAATAAGATGAAACAAAACTAGTAATAAAATAATAGTAATAAAGAAGAGTGTATAGGGCCAGAATGTTGGGATAAAAAGCAACAATAATAAGATGGAATAAAACTAGTAATAAAATAATAGTAATAAAGAAGAGTGTATAGGGCCAGAGTGTTGGGATGAAAAGCAACAGTAATTAGATAGAATAAAACTAGTAATAAAATAATAGTAATAATGAAGATTGTATAGGGCCAGAGTGTTGGGATATAAAGCAACAATAATAAGATGAAATAAAACTAGTAATAAAATAATAGTAATAAAGAAGAGTGTATAGAGCCAGAGTGTTGGGATGAAAATCAACAGTAATTAGATAGAATAAAACTAGTAATAAAATAATAGTAATAATGAAGATTGTATAGGGCCAGAGTGTTGGGATAAAAAGCAACAATAGTATGATGGAATAAAACTAGTAATAAAATAATAGTAATAATGAAGAGTGTATAGAGCCAGAGTGTTGGGATAAAAAGCAACAATAATAAGATGGAATAAAACTAGTAATAAAATAATAGTAATAAAGAAGAGTGTATAGGGCCAGAGTGTTGGGATGAAAAGCAACAGTAATTAGATAGAATAAAACTAGTAATAAAATAATAGTAATAATGAAGATTGTATAGGGCCAGAGTGTTGGGATAAAAAGCAACAATAATAAGATGGAATAAAATTAGTAATAAAATAATAGTAATAATGAAGATTGTATAGAGCCAGAGGGTTGGGATAAAAAGCAACAATAATAAGATGAAATAAAACTAGTAATAAAATAATAGTAATAATGAAGAGTGTATAGGGCCAGAGTGTTGGGATAAAAAGCAACAATAATAAGATGGAATAAAACTAGTAATAAAATAATAGTAATAATGAAGAGTGTATAGGGCCAGAGTGTTGGGATAAAAAGCAACAATAATAAGATGGAATAAAACTAGTAATAAAATAATAGTAATAATGAAGAGTGTATAGAGTCAGAGTGTTGGGATAAAAAGCAAAAATAATAAGATGAAATAAAACTAGTAATAAAATAATAGTAATAATGAAGAGTGTATAGGGCCAGAGTGTTGGGATAAAAAGCAACAATAATAACATTGAATAAAACTAGTGATAAAGTAATGGTAATAATGAAGAGTGTATAGAGCCATAGTGTTGGGATAAAAAGCAACAATAATAAGATGGAATAAAACTAGTAATAAAATAATAGTAATAATGTAGAGTGTATAGAGCCAGAGTGTTGGGATAAAAAGCAACAATAATAAGATGAAATAAAACTAGTAATAAAATAATAGTAATAATGAAGAGTGTATAGGGCCAGAGTGTTGGGATAAAAAGCAACAATAATAAGATGGAATAAAACTAGTAATAAAATAATAGTAATAATGAAGAGTGTATAGGGCCAGAGTGTTGGGATAAAAAGCAACAATAATAAGATGAAATAAAACTAGTAATAAAATAATAGTAATAATGAAGAGTGTATTGAGCCAGAGTGTTGGGATAAAAAGCAACAATAATAAGATGGAATAAAACTAGTAATAAAATAATAGTAATAATGAAGAGTGTATAGAGCCAGAGTGTTGGGATAAAAAGCAACAATAATAAGATGAAATAAAACTAGTAATAAAATAATAGTAATAATGAAGAGTGTATAGAGCCAGAGTGTTGGGATAAAAAGCAACAATAATAAGATGAAATAAAACTAGTAATAAAATAATAGTAATAATGAAGAGTGTATAGAGCCAGAGTGTTGGGATAAAAAGCAACAATAATAAGATGGAATAAAACTAGTAATAAAATAATAGTAATAATGAAGAGTGTATAGGGCCAGAGTGTTGGGATAAAAAGCAACAATAATAAGATGAAATAAAACTAGTAATAAAATAATAGTAATAATGAAGAGTGTATTGAGCCAGAGTGTTGGGATAAAAAGCAACAATAATAAGATGGAATAAAACTAGTAATAAAATAATAGTAATAATGAAGAGTGTATAGAGCCAGAGTGTTGGGATAAAAAGCAACAATAATAAGATGGAATAAAACTAGTAATAAAATAATAGTAATAAAGAAGAGTGTATAGGGCCAGAATGTTGGGATAAAAAGCAACAATAATAAGATGGAATAAAACTAGTAATAAAATAATAGTAATAAAGAAGAGTGTATAGGGCCAGAGTGTTGGGATGAAAAGCAACAGTAATTAGATAGAATAAAACTAGTAATAAAATAATAGTAATAATGAAGATTGTATAGGGCCAGAGTGTTGGTATAAAAAGCAACAATAATAAGATGGAATAAAACTAGTAATAAAATAATAGTAATAAAGAAGAGTGTATAGAGCCAGAGTGTTGGGATGAAAAGCAACAGTAATTAGATAGAATAAAACTAGTAATAAAATAATAGTAATAATGAAGATTGTATAGGGCCAGAGTGTTGGGATAAAAAGCAACAATAGTATGATGGAATAAAACTAGTAATAAAATAATAGTAATAATGAAGAGTGTATAGAGCCAGAGTGTTGGGATAAAAAGCAACAATAATAAGATGGAATAAAACTAGTAATAAAATAATAGTAATAAAGAAGAGTGTATAGGGCCAGAGTGTTGGGATGAAAAGCAACAGTAATTAGATAGAATAAAACTAGTAATAAAATAATAGTAATAATGAAGATTGTATAGGGCCAGAGTGTTGGGATAAAAAGCAACAATAATAAGATGGAATAAAACTAGTAATAAAATAATAGTAATAATGAAGAGTGTATAGAGCCAGAGTGTTGGGATAAAAAGCAACAATAATAAGATGAAATAAAACTACTAATAAAATAATAGTAATAATGAAGAGTGTATAGGGCCAGAGTGTTGGGATAAAAAGCAACAATAATAAGATGGAATAAAACTAGTAATAAAATAATAGTAATAATGAAGATTGTATAGAGCCAGAGTGTTGGGATAAAAAGCAACAATAATAAGATGAAATAAAACTAGTAATAAAATAATAGTAATAATGAAGAGTGTATAGGGCCAGAGTGTTGGGATAAAAAGCAACAATAACAACATGGAATAAAACTAGTAATAAAATAATCGTAATAATGAATAGTGTATAGAGCCAGAGTGTTGGGATAAAAAGCAACAATAATAAGATGAAATAAAACTAGTAATAAAATAATAGTAATAATGAAGAGTGTATAGAGCCAGAGTGTTGGGATAAAAAGCAAAAATAATAAGATGAAATAAAACTAGTAATAAAATAATAGTAATAATGAAGAGTGTATAGAGCCAGAGTGTTGGGATAAAAAGCAACAATAATAAGATGAAATAAAACTAGTAATAAAATAATAGTAATAATGAAGAGTGTATAGGGCCAGAGTGTTGGGATAAAAAGCAACAATAATAAGATGGAATAAAACTAGTAATAAAATAATAGTAATAATGAAGATTGTATAGAGCCAGAGTGTTGGGATAAAAAGCAACAGTAATAAGATGAAATAAAACTAGTAATAAAATAATAGTAATAATGAAGAGTGTATAGGGCCAGAGTGTTGGGATAAAAAGCAACAATAATAACATGGACTAAAACTAGTAATAAAATAATAGTAATAATGAAGAGTGTATAGAGCCAGAGTGTTGGGATAAAAAGCAACAATAATAAGATGGAATAAAACTAGTAATAAAATAATAGTAATAATGAAGAGTGTATAGAGCCAGAGTGTTGGGATAAAAAGCAACAATAATAAGATGGAATAAAACTAGTAATAAAATAATAGTAATAATGAAGAGTGTATAGAGCCAGAGTGTTGGCATAAAAAGCAACAATAATAAGATGGGATAAAACTAGTAATAAAATAATAGTAATAATGAATAGTGTATAGAGCCAGAGTGTTGGGATAAAAAGCAACAATAATAAGATGAAATAAAACTAGTAATAAAATAATAGTAATAATGAAGAGTGTATAGGGTCAGAGTGTTGGGATAAAAAGCAACAATAATAACATGGAATAAAACTAGTAATAAAATAATGGTAAAAATGAAGAGTGTATAGAGCCAGAGAGTTGGGATAAAAAGCAACATTAATAAGATGGGATAAAACTAGTAATAAAATAATAGTAATAATGAAGAGTGTATAGAGCCAGAGTGTCGGGATAAAAAGCAACAATAATAAGATGGAATAAAACTAGTAATAAAATAATAGTAATAATGAAGAGTGTATAGAGCCAGAGTGTCGGGATAAAAAGCAACAATAATAAGATGAAATAAAACTAGTAATAAAATAATAGTAATAATGAAGAGTGTATAGAGCCAGAGTGTTGGGATAAAAAGCAACAATAATAAGATGGAATAAAACTAGTAATAAAATAATAGTAATAATGAAGAGTGTATAGAGCCAGAGAGTTGGGATAAAAAGCAACAATAATAAGATGAAATAAAACTAGTAATAAAATAATAGTAATAATGAAGAGTGTATAGAGCCAGAGTGTTGGGATAAAAAGCAAAAATAATAAGATGAAATAAAACTAGTAATAAAATAATAGTAATAATGAAGAGTGTATAGAGCCAGAGTGTTGGGATAAAAAGCAACAATAATAAGATGAAATAAAACTAGTAATAAAATAATAGTAATAATGAAGAGTGTATAGGGCCAGAGTGTTGGGATAAAAAGCAACAATAATAAGATGGAATAAAACTAGTAATAAAATAATAGTAATAATGAAGAGTGTATAGAGCCAGAGAGTTGGGATAAAAAGCAACAATAATAAGATGGAATAAAACTAGTAATAAAATAATAGTAATAATGAAGAGTGTATAGAGCCAGAGTGTTGGGATAAAAAGCAACAATAATAAGATGAAATAAAACTAGTAATAAAATAATAGTAATAATGAAGAGTGTATAGGGCCAGAGTGTTGGGATAAAAAGCAACAATAATAAGATGGAATAAAACTAGTAATAAAATAATAGTAATAATGAAGAGTGTATAGAGCCAGAGTGTTGGGATAAAAAGCAACAATAATAAGATGAAATAAAACTAGTAATAAAATAATAGTAATAATGAAGAGTGTATAGGGCCAGAGTGTTGGGATAAAAAGCAACAATAATAAGATGAAATAAAACTGGTAATAAAATAATAGTAATAATGAAGAGTGTATAGAGCCAGAGTGTTGGGATAAAAAGCAACAATAATAAGATGGAATAAAACTAGTAATAAAATAATAGTAATAATGAAGAGTGTATAGGGCCAGAGTGTTGGGATAAAAAGCAACAATAATAAGATGAAATAAAACTAGTAATAAAATAATAGTAATAATGAAGAGTGTATAGGGCCAGAGTGTTGGGATAAAAAGCAACAATAATAAGATGGAATAAAACTAGTAATAAAATAATAGTAATAATGAAGAGTGTATAGAGCCAGAGTGTTGGGATAAAAAGCAACAATAATAAGATGAAATAAAACTAGTAATAAAATAATAGTAATAATGAAGAGTGTATAGAGCCAGAGTGTTGGGATAAAAAGCAACAATAATAAGATGGAATAAAACTAGTAATAAAATAATAGTAATAATGAAGAGTGTATAGAGCCAGAGTGTTGGGATAAAAAGCAACAATAATAAGATGGAATAAAACTAGTAATAAAACAATACTAATAATGAAGAGTGTATAGAGCCAGAGTGTTGGGATAAAAAGCAACAATAATAAGATGGAATAAAACTAGTAATAAAATAATAGTAATAATGAAGAGTGTATAGAGCCAGAGTGTTGGGATAAAAAGCAAAAATAATAAGATGGAATAAAACTAGTAATAAAATAATAGTAATAATGAAGAGTGTATAGAGCCAGAGTAATAATAACAAAACATGTAAACTTCATGGTGTCCCTACAATAGTCCTTTAGAAAAGGTCTCATCTTCACACTAAACTTTACAATAAGTACATGGCTGCTTCTTATCTCAGCCGGCCAAGTTCCGCTGCTACACTTCACGAGAATCCCTTTTTCCGGCTCTACCAATAAGATAGCACCGATCACAGCAGACGCCTCCTTCTATCTGGACGGAATAAAGTCTGACGAGTTTCGTTCTCGTGACACTTAAAAAGGAAATAGAGCTTGCTGAATTATTAATGAAACAAAAATGGCGTCCGATTAATGGAGTGGTATTTGTAAACTTCCTAGATAGAACTGTGCCAAAGAGGCTAGGCCTTTCCTGACAGAATGACTCACCGTACAGCATTTGACATGTTTAGTTCTCAATTTACTTAAAAAGGAAAGAGGGATGGTGAATTATTAACGAAACAAATATGGCGTCCGAGTAATGGAATGATATTTATAAACTTCCTAGTGAGAATTGTGTCAAAGAGGCTAGGACTTTCCTGAGATGAATGGCGCACCGTAAGGCACTTTACATGTGTAGTTCTCAATGTACTTAAAAATAAAGATGTCTTGGTGAATTATTAATGAAATAAAAATGGCGTCCGAGTGATGGAATGATATTTTTAACCTTCCGAGTGAGAACTGTGTCAAAGAGGCTAGGCCTTTCCCGACAGAATGACTCACCGTACAGCATTTGACATGTTTAGTTCTCGTGACACTTAAAAAGGAACGTGCGCTTGGTGGATTATTAATGAAATAAATATGGCGTCCGAGTAATGGAGTGATATTTGTAAACTTCCTAGTGAGAAATGTGTCAAAGAGACTAGGCCATTCTTTACAGAATGACGCACCGTACAGCATTTGACATGTTTAGTTCTCAAGACACTTAAAAAGGTACGTAGGCTTGGTGAATTATTAATGAAACAAAATTTGGGTCCGAGTAATGGAATTATATTTATAAACTTCCTAGTGAGAAGTGTGTCAAAGAGGCTAGGACTTTCCTGACAGAATGGCGCACCGTACTGCATTTGACATGTTTAGTTCTCAATTTACTTAAATATAAAGATGAGTTGGTGAATTATTAATGAAACCAAAATGGCATCCGAGTAATGGAATGATATTTTTAACCTTACCAGTGAGAACTGTGTCAAAGAGGCCAGGCCTTTCCTGAGAGAATGATGCACCGTACAGAATTTGACATGTTTAGTTCTCCGGACACTTTAAAAAGAAAAATGGCTTGGTGAATTATTAATGAAACAAAAATGGCGTCCGAGTAATGGAGTGATATTTTTAACCTTCCTTTTGAGAACAGTGTCAAAGAGGCAGGGTCTTTGTGGACAGAATGAGGCACTATACAGCATTTGAAAAGTTTAGTTCTCGTGACACTTCAAAAGGTACGTGGGCTTGGTGAATTATTAATGAAACGAAAATGACGTCCGAATAATGGAGTGATATTTTTTTAATCTTCCGAGAGAGAACAGTGTTAAAGAGGCTAGGACTTTGCTGACAGAATGAGGCACCGTACTGCTTCTGATAACTTTGTTCTCCTGATACTTTAAAAGGAAAGAGGGCTTGGTGAATTATTCATGTAACAAAAATGGCGTCCGAGTAATGGAGTGGTATTTGTTAACTTCCTATTGAGAATTATTGTCCCGACCTCTCTTCTTGGTTAAAAGCTGGCATTGACAATTTTGTAGGTAAATCCACACACATTTCTGTTGTTCAACTTTCCAATAAACTGCTGCTTCTTGGTTCACGCTGGCCTGTTCAGTTGCTATAGCCCACAGGGACAATTTGCCCGACTGTACCAGCGTGACAGTTCTCATCACAACAGATGTCCTCTAGGACTTTAAGTCCTTTTTTTTTGCTGACAGAATAAAACAACGTATAATCTCTGACAAGGTGGTGACTACTGTTGTCTATGTAATATGGTATTAAATAAAAGTACATCTTCTATTCCTTCCTCTCTTCACTCAATTTGAACTGATAAAGTCGAATGCTTTGCTCGTAATTTCTTTTCTAATTCTACTCTTGTCTCATCTGCAGTATCTTTTGACTGACTTACCACTTAGAACATATTCTCTATTGTGTTATATCGTTCCGTACATAAATTCCACATGTAAAACTACTTTATTTGCACTATTTATATTTAGACTATTGTCCTCATCTTTGTTGTTATCACAACGCTTCGGCAGTTGTGCCCTCCGGCCTTCATCATGTTTATATCGATCTGGGTAACACACAGGGAATTCCGAACTGAATTATTTACACTATTTATATTCGGACTATTGTCCTCATCTTTGTTGTTGTTACAACGTTTCGGCCGTTGTGCCCTCCGGTCTTCCGCAGCTGTACATCGATCTGGATAACCTACAGGGAATTCCGAACTGAATTATTTACACTATTTATATTCAGACTGTTGTCCTCATCTTTGTTGTTATCACAACGCTTCGGCCGTTGTGCCCTCCGGCCTTCATCAGGTTTATATCGATCTGGGTAACATACAGAGAATTCTGAACAGAACCCTTTATTTAATCTATGGGAGTAGCCTGTTCTCGTTCCACTGCTCATGTCTCGGAATATCACGTGTAGTTCTTATTTCCATTTAGTATTCACTTATTGCTCGCCCTCCAGCCTTCCTCAGGTGTATACCGATGTAGGTAATCTAAAAGGAATTCTAAACTGAACCCTTTATTTAATCTCCGTTGGTAGACTGTTCTCGTTCCACTGCTCATATCTCGGAATATCTCGTCTTGTTCTTATTTTCATTTAGTATTCACTTATTGCTCGCCCCCTAGCCTTCCTCAGGTGTATACCGATCTAGGTAATCTAAAAGGAATTATGAACTGAACCATTTATTTAATCTACGGGGATAGACTGTTCTCGTTCCACTGCTCATATCTCGGGATATCTCGTCTAGTTCTTATTCTTATTTAGTACTGTTCGATTAGTCCTCATATTTGTTGTTGTTTTCCCAACGTTTCGGCCCTTGTGACCTCCGGCCTTTCTCTGGTTAACCTACAGGGAAAACTGACCCAGAGCTCACAACCACTATATCACCAAATTCACAAACCAAAGCCTTCCAGTTTTTTCGTCGGCGCCCTCTCCTACGTCCACCTTCAACGGTGTCTTGCACGATAGTATTACACAGGCTGCCTTGCCTTCTAATGTGTCCAAACCAGGCCTTTTTTTCTCCGTTTGACAGTGAAGATACGTTTCTGGTGTCCCACAAAATTTTCAACCCTTTTTCGCACAAACTCATTGGTTTGATGTTCCCAATAGAAGATGCCAAGGTGTTTTCTCCTGCATTAGCTCCCGAACATTTGGAGCCTTAAAGGATTATAAAACAAGAGAAATTTATATACAAACACTGAAAAAAATTTCTATATGGTCACCATTTGTCGTATGAAGGACATACAAGCGATGTTCAGTTTTATAAACCTGGTAATTATTTAATTACTGTCTGAAACCAAAAAAAAAACATAACATTAATAAAACTCTTAATATCATTAAAAGAACTTTAACAATGACATATCAATATGCAACCAAAATTTAGTCGCCATCACTTCTAAGTTTTTCGTAATGACTTTATGGAATTGAAATTGTCGAAAGAATTTGCTGATATTCTGCCTCTATTCTGGTAAATATTTTTAAAGGATGAATCCAAGAATTCGATATTTAATGAAAATTTGAATCAACGACAAAAATGGATAACATTGGCAATAATTAGAAAATAAAATTGTTAGAAAAAATATATATATATAAAAGAGAGAAAGAGAAAATAAAGCAAAACAATGGAGATGCCAATGGAAACATCTCTTAATTGCTGCCGTTCCCAGGTTCACCCAGAACCGGTTTCTTTTCTCGCACTTCTCGCTTGTGGAATCAAGTTCCAGTTCCATGCTTTACAGCCTACTTTAATCTGCAAAAATTTAAATGCAATGTCAGTAGTTATCTTCAGTCTTCCTGATTACTATTTCCTCTTCCCGCTAATTATTAATGTTTTTTATTCCTAATTATTCTACACCCTGTGACCTATTCTGTCTCAGTGGCTTTACTGCCTTGCATAGGGTAATACCAATTATAATACACACACACACGCACACACATATTATATATATATATATATTTAAATTAATAATATATATATATATATATATATATATATATATATATATATATATATATATATATATATATATATTCATACATGTTTCATTAAATAATATAGACAAGTGTTGTCTATTTATTTTATGTAAGTTCTTTTCATATCGTCTGATAAGCTTAATAACATTATTAAACGAAGAAAGAAAATCACAATATTGATACATATTTTTTTAATCCAATCTAAGCTTTCGGCTTACATAAGCCATTATCGAAGATGACAATTACACAATATATTAAGCAATACACGAACAAGAAATTGATGATAGTCTGTTTTTGTTTGCATGGATGATTTCCAAGCAACGTTAAAGACGTGCATATAAGACGCTGAAAGCGAAAATCGCACCACAGCTCATGACGTCACACATGACCACGAGAGAATGAATTCGATGAGTATTGAGTATGGAAAGCCGTTGGTATAAACCAATGACTTCTGTTAACAATTATAGGCATTTAAGTATATTTGTGGAGATTTCATAGTTTATTTTGTTCACGTTATATTTAATTTACATACATATATATATATATATATATATATATATATATATATATATATATATAGATATATATATATATATATTTAGAGACATTTATATTATGTTTAACGTTCTTTTTATAGATACAAGTATTTAAGCAAATGCTCTGTTTTTTTTTATAATAAACAGTATTAAATAACATTTACCGGCCTGAATGTCCGAGAAATTTTCATAGAAAATTTTCGCTCTCCGACAGGAATCGAACATGTATCCTATACGGAACCATCATTTCGCGTGATGTGCCTTAACCTTTCGGCCACAGATGAGCGTCTGGTTAGCAAGGCCGATTTTACTATCTTTAAACTTAAATCTTCCATGAATCTCTTCTATTCATATCTGCTCTAGCGTATCAAATGTAAACAAATGACGTCATATATTTTTAGAATTGGACATTGTCCGACAATTTATTTAGAGACATTTATATTATGTTTAACGTTCTTTTTATAGATACAAGTATTTAAGCAAATGCTCTGTTTTTTTTTTATAATAAAATAAATTCAGGCCGGTAAATGTTATTTAATACTGTTTATTATAAAACAGAGCATTTGCTTAAATACTTGTATCTATAAAAAGAACGTTAAACATAATATAAATGTCTCTAAATAAATTGTCGGACAATATCCAATTCTAAAAATATATATATATATGTGTGTGTGTGTGTGCGTGTGATGGACAAAGTCCGACAAGTATTTTAAGACATTTTTTTATGTTTATACGTTCTTTTTATAGATACAAATATTTACGCAAATGCTCTGTTGATAATAAACAGTATTAACGACATTTACCGGCCTGAATGCCCGAGAAATTTTCATAGGATTTTATAGGACACAGGTTCGATTCCTGACGCGTATTTTCTATAAAAATTTATCGAACATTAAGGCCGGTGAATGTCGTTAATACTGTGTTTTTTATGAACAGAGCATTTACTTAAATATTTGTATCGATAAAAAGAATGTATAATCATAAAAATGTCTTAAAATAATTGTCGGACTTTGTCCATTTCACAATATATATATATATATATATATATATATATATATATATGAGTGTGAGTGTGTGTGTGTGTGTGTGTGTGTGTGTGTGTGATTATATCTTTCTTTTTGTGTTTCATTTCAATCTTTCTTTTATCTTACAATTCTATATTTTAATTATTGCCGATGTTCTTCATTTGTGTTGTCTATTAAAAATTGCATTAATATCGAATACTCCGAATTAATCTGTGAAATATTCACCTGAATATATATATATATATATATATATATATATATATATATATATATATATATATATATATATATATATATATAAGAAAATTTACACCAGAGTTAAATGTGCATAAGAGGAAAAAATCGAAAGAAAAAATAAAAGCAGTAAATTGCTGATCTCCCCTGAAGAGTGAACGGAGAGGTCTACGAAACTCTGGAGTCGGGATGCTGAAGGTAGCAGCAATCAGCTAAGTCACAATCTCTTACTGTTATATATATATATATATATATATATATATATATATATATATATATATATATATATATATATATATATATATATATTCACGCACACATGCAAATCCATTTCTGACAGAGCGTTCAAGGGAAAATTTTATTAGAAATTATTAAAAACGGAAACGGCTCTTAGGAGAAAGGAAGAAATTAAATAAAATCCCTTTTTCTTGCACATGCGCACACCACCCACCCACTCCCGCCTCGATCAACTCGCCCTGCCAATGATAGATAAATGATGTCTTGACTTACATAGCTGGCAGTTCTATGACAATAGATTAAGCTAACATTTCGTTTCGTTTCATTGTTTGCTTTGTGTTTTTTCGTTTCACTAACGCTTCCAGGAAAGCGGCCGCTGCCGCTAAAAGTGGCATTCCGTTTACCTAAGACATTTCAGGTTTTAGATGCATCTGAAATCCCTATGTCCTTGTCCGTCCGATAGCAGGAACGAGAAATTCATTCTCGCTGGGTCCAACGGAAAAAAATAGGCGCAAAATGACAGGAGGAGAAAGATGGTGGAGAAAGCAGTGAGGTCTTCAGGATTTAGGGGATAAACCAAGGAATTTTATAGATGTAATGTAATTCATCGAATGATTTTTGAACAAAAGTTACAGTTTTTTGTTTATATTGAAAAAAAAAGTCTTTCTTTTGTTCTTACATTAAAAAAGTTGAAATCTCTCCATTTATTATATCCATATTCCTTCGTTCCTAAATTTGCAGAATTATTCATGTATCTGTCTTATGTATCCAAATCCTACTTGCATTTAAACTATAATTCACAATATATATATATATATATATACACATATATATATATATATATATAATATAAAAGGCATATATATATATATATATATAATATATATAATATAGTTATAATATAATAATAATAATTTTTAATAATTTGTATATAAAATATATATACATGTCAAATAATTTATTTTTGCTGTTTATTTGCATTTATAATTGTTTTACGAATATATTGTGAGCTTTAGACAATGCTTTTCTTTCAATATATGAGTCTAAATCCATTTTTTTAACTGTCCAAATACTTGTTTCACCTCACTGTATATATATATATATATATATATATATATATATATATATATATATATATATATAAAGACATTTTTTTTAATAATAATTTAAATAATTGTCGGATTTTGTCCATTTCATAATGTGTGACGTCATTTGTTTACATATGATACGCCATGAGCAGATATGAATGTGCGTGAGAGATTCATGGAAGATTGAAGTTTATAAGCAGTAAATTCGACCTTGCCAACCGAACGATCCTCAGTGGCCGAATCGGTTAAAAGGCACGTCAGGCTATATGACGGTTCCGTATAGGATACAGGTTCGAATCCTGTCGGAGGACGAAGATTTTCTATGAAAATTTCTCGGACATTCAGGCTGATAAATGTTATTTAACACTGTTTATTATAAACAGAGCATTTACTTAAATACTTGTATCTATAAAAAGAATGTTAAACATAAAAAAATGTCTTTAAATAATTGTCGGACTTTGTCCATTTCATAATATATATATATATATATATATATATATATAAAACTATGAACCACAAGAGCCAGGCAAACCTACCTGACAGCGTACCCTGACGATCCTCGTAGGTGAAACCTAGGTAGGTTTGCCTGTGTCTTCAGGTTTATAGTTAGATTTGTTCTACTTAGTGTGTTGAGCAATTTACTTAGTTACTTTTGCTTTACTAGTTTTGGAGGTTTTTTACTTCAACACAAAACAATTTTAGCCTGTTCTCTTTCCAGCTGAATAACTCAAAGTGTTTTCAGTTATTCTTACAAACAATAGTGTCAAGATGGCTAAACGTCTCATCTGAAAACTTGGATAAAAAACTCAATTAGTTTTGCGGATTTTAAAAATTAAAAACATTTTGTTGGATTGACATATATATATATATATATATATATATATCTGTAAAAGAGTAAAATGTCTTAATATATATATATATATATATATATATATATATATATATATAACTATGAACCTAAATAGACAGGCACACCTACCTAGGTTTCACCTACACGGATCGTCAGGGTACGCTGGCCCCTAACGTACCCTGACGATCCGCGTAGGTGAAACCTAGATAGGTTAGTGTATTGAGCAATTTACTTAGTTACTTTTGCTTTACTCGTTTTTTTTTTTGGGGGGGGGACTCTGAGCTTGGATTCTGGACGATTGGATTCACCTCAATTACATGTTCTTAGTTCTTTCTTTTTTTTATCCCTTATATTCCCTTTGGTATTGGTTTGTTCATTTACAAGCCAAAACACCTAAGGTTTTTCCGGACGAGTATAATCACTTATATTTATAACATTATATATATATATATATATATATATATATGTGTGTGTGTGTGTGTGTGTGTGTGTGTGTGTGTGTGTGTGTGAGCGCGCGCGCACACATGCATGCGCTTTGCCGAATGGCAAGAACTTTCGTTTTCCGATCATGAGGTCCGGTTCCAGATCAACCCATGCTCGATTTGTCTGGAAGATGACTTCTTGATATTATTACTCTAGGGTAGTATCATCGTTCAGCAAAATATTTTAGAAAGTACCTGCATACAACGAGGAGTGAAACTGGGTATCTGGAACTGTTGTAGTGGAAGCACGAAGTCATCTCGATCGAGGTCTTGAATGCATTGGCGTTTAATCTTGACAAATCTCCAACTAGACTAGGAGTTAACTAAATGTGGGTTTACTGGGGACATGGTTATGGCTCTTGTGCTCTAAGTGGAGGAGGCACGGTGGAGAAATAGATAGCCAAGTTCGAATTCCAGTCGGATCCTTTACTTTCACTTACGTGATAATACCCTTTGTCAACTTTGATCTTCAAAAATTTAAATGCAATGTCAATCGTTATCTTCTCCCTTTTTAATTCTTTTCTTATTTTCAATAATGTTTTTCTTTTCCTTGCATCCTAGTGGCTTTATTGCCTTTGATCTTCAAAAATTTAAATGCAATGTCAATCGGTATCTTCTGTCTTCTTAATTCCAGTTCTTTTATTGTCCTCCCTCATTAATAGTAGTTTTTTTCATATTCTCTAACACTCGGTAACCCCTTGCATCCTAGTGGCTTTATTGCCTTTGATCTTCAAAAATTTAAATGCAATGTCAATCGTTATCTTCTGTCTTCTTAATTCCAGTTCTTTTATTGTCCTCTCTCATTAATAGTAGTTTTTTTCATATTCTCTAAAACACAGTAACCCCTTGCATCCTAGTGGCTTTACTGCCTTTGATCTTCAAAAATTTAAATGCAATAACAATCGTTACCTACTGTCTTCTTCATTCCTGTTCTTTTTTTATTCTCTCTTCTTAATAATATTTTTCTTTTCCTTATATTCACTCACACTCAGCAACCCCATGCATCGTAGTGGCTTTATTGCCTTGTTTTGATTCAAAATGATAAAAAAGAAAGAAATGATAGAACTGTAGTTGATGTTCGCTTGTAAAGGAATCAATTTCACTGTCTTTCTCTTTGTTTCTTTTATGTTCACCCTGGCAACAATAAATCTTTTCTTCTTTCTTCTTCTTCTTGTTCTCTTCTCGATCTCTTGTGTTCTTACCATTCGTCCACCGCAGAAAACCCACACTCGATGATGCGATGATCGTAGAATTTAAAACATTTTAATATTTTTTTCTTTTTCCTTCAGTTCTCCAACCACAGGAACCTAGAAATTGTTTCAATATAACCGCTCCACTTTATGTCAGATGAAAGCATCTAGACCAAAAAGAAGTAATGGGTTACTTTCCTGGTGGTTGACACCAATGATGCTGATGGTTCTCTATCATGATTAAAGGATACGTTTCGTTTGGGAGGCATTAAAAGTTACAAGCCATTACTTGCACCAGTTAACAACTGATTGAAAGGTATTTTCAAGAGCAGCTGTAAAACAGAGATAGCAATCTAGTACACGCTTAAATCTATGTGATCAAGGTACAAAGGAAGATTAGAATGGTTGCTATGAAAATATTTGTAGAAAAGACAGAGGGAAGCCATGTCACAGCGGTTGCAAAATGACTGATGTCGAGACGCCAGGTCAGGATTAATAGCATTATAGACCCTTCTTTGTATTTTGTCTTATATATATATATATATATATATATATATATATATATATATATAAAAGTGGACATGGAAGTCAGCACTTAGAGGCGACAGTCTGTTTCTGCAATCGTCAGGCAACCTGTTGCCTGACGATTGCACTAGCATGAAACAGACTGTACTAGCATGAAACAGACTGTCGCCTCTAAGTGCTGACTTCCATGTCCACTTTTATATTTACACACGCTCTATCTCTGATATTGAGCACTTTATCCCATAAATATATCACACTTTAAGACTAAATTTCTTCATATAAGAGTTAAAAATATATATATATGTGTGTGTGTGAGTTATAGGCACCTCGAGGCGGTGTAATGGTTAGCAAGCTTGTCTCGCTTAAACAAATGCGACTGTATAGTGAGTTCGATCCTCACTGGGTGTCCCCTACTTTTGGCCTTGTGCCACATCTCAGCTACGCTTGGAAAATCACAATATATATAAGAGTTATATAATATAATATATATATATCATCAAATTAATTTCTTCGGTGATTTTAAAAAATTAAATTACTATCAAACATTAAAATCTTTCTTTACATAAATTGCTTAAAATTACCAATCCTTCTGTCTCTTAGTAAAGCCTAATGACAGCTTCTTTCTCTTTAGTTCCACCTTCATTCTTTTTATTTTTCTCTCTTCTCCCCCTTCCCTTTCAATATATCACTTCCATTAATTTAACCAATTAAATAGGTCAATGTCTGCTCCCTCCTCCCCCTGATACTAAGTATGATAGCTAGAAATATTAAAATAAACCCTCTCTAAACTCGATCATGTCTCTCATTACCCTCTCTGTTAAATTACGTAACTTAATACTACCCGTCGAAAGTGTAAATGTTCATTTCATTTTTCATTTTTTGTTTCATCCTTTGGAAGTGTAGTCTGATGATCCAACGTCCTTTAAAAGGGCTATGGCGAAATAAATTATTACATGGAACCTTAAAGTGGTCTGTTTTTCTTTAATATATATATATATATATATATATATATATATATATATATATATATATATATATATATTTGTGTGTCTGTGTGTGTGTGTGTGTGTGTGTGTGTGTGTGTATTATACACTGTTACATTAAAATATGTATTGTACATTTTTTTCAACGTTTATATAAAACGTCTCTTCAGGCAATTAACAATCATTGCTAATTGCCTGAAGAAACTTTTGATTTAAACGTCGAAAAAAATGTACAATTTTGTTGTAATGTTTTAATGTAACAGTGTATAATAAATATTTATTGTTCTACTCTTGTATTGAGCGCTGTTTTAAATTAATGTTTTGAACGTTGCAATTTTATTCTTCGTTCTTTTACATTTGTATATATATATATATATATATATATATATTGTGTGTGTGTGTGTGTATGTATGTGTGTGTGTGTGTGTGTGTGTGTGTGTGTGTGTGTGTGTGTGTGTGTGTGTGTGTGTGTGTGTGTCTGATGACTTTTTAAACCAGACTTGCTTTTACAAGCTGTTGCGTAAATATTGCAACTAACAGGAAGATCCCTAAGCCCAACAGGCACGGCATCAGCCTAAATTTTCATGTCTTATTAGTCCAAACGCTAACTTGCATACTTTATATATCACTCTGTACAAGGGCCGGGAGCTAAGGTGTCCTCATTTTACATTCGATTTCTCTTGATTTCCGGCCAATTTTGATCTTTAAAAATTTAAATGTAACGTCAATCGCCATCTTCTGTCTTCCTAAATTATATTCCTTTTCTACCACTTCGCATCAGTAAAGTCTTCCACACCCTGTGCCTCCACCCTGTGTCCTAGTGGCTTTATCGCCTTGCTTGGGTGAAATGATTAAAATATCTTTCACTAATTCAATGCGACTTCAGATTTCGTTTGGCACAGCTTCCATTCCTCTTTTAGTGTTAGATAGATAGATAGATAGATAGATAGATATATAGATAGATAGATAGATAGATAGATAGATAATGAACAGACTGAGATAGATAGATAGATAGATAGATAGATAGATAGATAGATAGATAGATAGATAGATAGATAGATAGATAGATAGAATATTTGTGTATCGGCTCATAATAATCTCTACCCGAAGATTTTTGGTGTGGAAGCGACAAGTCCAACATTTGTCCATTAATAAAATATTGCTGTCAAATCTTGACTGGTGCATCTGCTAAGCTTCTAGATATTCCTGAAAAAAAAAATCCAAAGAAGAAACTACAACATGATCTGTCCCAAGCTGTCATAACGACTTCAGTCAATTTCCAACCGCCAAAAAGCAGATTCTCTTTTCTACAAATATTTTCATGGCTATTCTGTTGATGAACTTTCTTCTTCGGTACCTCGATATTACGCTGCAGGCTAGGTAATCTCCTCAATGATGAAGAAAAGATTTGAAGCAGCAGAAATGTGGTTCTACAGAAGGATACTGAGAATTCCATGGACAGAACATTTTAGAGAAAATGGAAACAAAAAGGACACTTATACTTAACATCAGAAAGAGACAGTTGAAATTCCTAGGACACATAACGAGGAAAGAGGGCCTGGAAAATTTAATACTCACAGGAAAGTTTGGAAGCAAATGGGGTAGACGAAAACAAAGCATAACCTACGTAAAGAGCTTGTGTAAATGAATGGCGGAAGGAGGTTTAGAAGAGAGGGGAAAAAAACAAAAAAAGAAGGAAATTGTGGAGAGCCATGATTGTCAAGAGGGATTAGGGAATAATGAAAAATGAAGAAGCATGATAAGAAAGAGAAAGAAAATAAAGGAGAGACGGGGAAACAATGACGGGAAAAGAAAGAAAGAAAGAAAGAAAGAAAGAAAGAAAGAAAGAAAGAAAGAAAGAAAGAAAGAAAGAAAGAAAGAAAGAAAGAAAATAAAGGAGAGACGGGGAAACAATGACGGGAAAAGAAAGAAAGAAAGAAAGAAAGAAAGAAAATAAAGGAGAGACGGGGAAACAATGATGGGAAAAGAAAGAAAGAAAGAAAGAAAGAAAGAAAAATAAGAAAGAAAGAAAGAAAGAAATTTAAACAAAGTAAACATAAATAACCAAAGGAAGGAAAAAGATCAAATGCAATTAAATAAATGAACAGAATGAAAATAAGAGAAGGAAGGAAGGAAGGAAGGAAGGAAGGAAGGAAGGAAGGAAGGAAGGAAGGAATGTCGACAAAGAAAAAAACAAACAAACAGAATATACACAAACAAAAGGAAAGAAAAAAGAATGGGATAAAGGAAAAATATGAACAAAGTAAAAAGTTATAAGAAAAGAAAAGTAAAATTTAAATGCAGATCTATAAATGAAATGAATGAAAATCAGTGAATAAAGAAAGAAAGAAAGAAAGAAGAAAAGATGAAGAATGGTATATAAAGAAAGAAAACAAAACAAATGAAAGAAAAAAGAAAGATTTATGAACAAAGCAAACATTAATAACTCTCCCAAAAATTAAATGCAAATCAATAAGCGAACTGAATGAAAATAAGCAAATAAAAGTGAATGAAAAAAAAATATAAGAAAATGAGAAAAACGAATAAAAATAATATAATAAATAAATTTAATATTATGCCAACCCCAGAAAGAGTTATCTTGAGACCGTGAGTGAATATCAAATGTCATGCGAGCGGGAAGAGGCATAAATAGGCGAAAAATAATGGAATGATTTGAATAAAATTTGTATATAAGAAATTGAAATGGCGTTGCTTCTTACAATATTTCAAAGAAACGATTTAGAATAAGATTGTTTGGAATTATGTTTAAGGGACGCGCTTATATGGGTTGGGGGAAGCAGCGAATGGGAGGGGACGATTTATTGGGGCGCTTCAGGGCAGAATATTTAGCGGCCAAGACAGTCAAGAACGAAAAGATAAGACAGATGCAAATAAATAGAGAAAGATGGAAGAAAAAATGGCGCAAAAAAATAGAAGACGTTTTGCAGAAATCGATCGGATTTTGGTGAGAAGGGAGAAAGGGAAAAGAAAGGGAGAAGGGGAAAGAAAGGGAGAAGGGGAAAAGAAAGGGAGAAGGGGAAAGAAAGGGAGAAGAGGAAAGAAAGGGAGAAGGGGAAAGAAAGAGAGAAGGGGAAAGAAAGGGAGAAAGGGAAAAGAAAGGGAGAAGGGGAAAGAAAGGGAGAAGGGGAAAGAAAGGGAGAAGGGGAAAGAAAGAGAGAAGGGGAAAGAAAGGGAGAAAGGGAAAAGAAAGGGAGAAGGGGAAAGAAAGGGAGAAGGGGAAAGAAAGAGAGAAGGGGAAAGAAAGGGAGAAAGGGAAAAGAAAGGGAGAAGGGGAAAGAAAGGGAGAAGGGGAAAGAAAGGGAGAAGGGGAAAAGAAAGGGAGAAGGGGAAAGAAAGGGAGAAGGGGAAAGAAAGAGAGAAGGGAAAAGAAAGGGAGAAAGGGAAAAGAAAGGGAGAAGGGGAAAGAAAACGAGAAGGGGAAAGAAAGGGAGAAGGAGAAAGAAAGTGAGAAGGGGAAAGAAAGGGAGAAGGGGAAAGAAAGGGAGAAGGAGAAAGAAAGGGAGAAAGGGGAAAGAAAGGGAGAAGGGGAAAGAGAGGGAGAAGGAGAAAGAAAGGGAGAAAGGGGAAAGAAAGGGAGAAGGGGAAAGAAAGGGAGAAGGAGAAAGAAAGGGAGAAGGGGAAAGAAATGGAGAAGGGCATTTGAGAGAAAAGACAAAGAGAGGCAAGGAAAAGATGAAAAAACAAACAGAAGAAAGAAAAAAAGAAACGACGGTAAAAAAGAAAAGAAAAGAAAAGAAAGATAGAAAGAAAGAAGATACATAAATAGAAGAAAGAAAGAAAGAAAGAAAGAAAGAAAAGAGAAAGAAAAGAAAGAAATTAACTTAAAAAAGAATGGAAAAAAGAAAGACGAAAGATACTTAAATTTGTACAGACAGACAGAAAGAAAGAAAGAAAGAAAGAAAGAGGATACATAATTAGAAGAAGAAAGAAAGAGGATATATAAATAGAAGAAGAAAGAAAGAAAGAAGAAAGAAAGAGAAAGAGGATACATAAATAGAAGAAGAAAGAAAGAAAGAAAGAAAGAATGAAAGAAACGAGATATTGTAATTGTACGGAAAGAAAGAAAGAAAAGAAAAGAAAAGAAAGAAAACGAAAGAAAGAAAGAAAGAAAGAAAGAAAAGAAAAGAAAGAAATTAACTTAAAAAAGAATGGAAAAAAGAAAGACGAAACAACACTGAAAGATACTTAAATTTGTAAAGAAAGAAAGAAAGAAAGAAAGAAAGAAAGAAAGAAAAGAGAAAGAAAAGAAAAGAAAGAAAGAAATTAACTTAAAAAAGAATGGAAAAAAGAAAGACGAAACAACACTGAAAGATACTTAAATTTGTACAGAAAGAAAGAAAGAAAGCTATAAGCTGGTAAAATAGCCGAGGAAAATAAAAATATCCAGAAAAAAGTAAAACAAGCAAAAAATAATATATAACAAAAACCGAAAAGAACAATATTTGATAAAAAGAATCCTAAATTCGATGAAGTGATAAAAAAATCATTATTTTTTTTAGAAATTGTTTCGAATATTGCTACACGTAATTCATCGTTTGAACGATAGAAGAACGCTCGAAAAATTATTGCAGTTGAGTAATAATAATAATAATAATAATAATAATAATAATAATAATAATAATAATAATAATAATAATAATAATAATAATAATAATAATAGTATTGTGTATTTCTTCCGACGATTAAATATCCGGATGATTTAGAGAGTGGAATATGTAAGTTATATGAAAAGCTATTAGAAAGGGGAAAAAAAGATGGCGGAAAAGAGATAAATGTAGGAGCAAAATAATTGAATTTAATATCAATTCACAAATATCTGAATCTCCATACATATGCACATCACAAGTTATATAGAACGAATGTTATTACGCTTTGTTTCATTAAGCGGAAATTCCCAACTTGTGTAAACGATTGACAGGCTTTATTTATCCCAATAATTTAATCAGCTGCAGACTTTGAGTTACCGAAGCATAATAATGTAGGTCGGGACAATAGGCAGTTAATTTCTTCGGCCTTCTCTTTCAGTCAGCGGCAGGAAAATTGAAGTAATGAATTATATGGATACTTGTTGTATGTCTACAACCAGAAATCACAAAACTTTTCAAGACTCTCTCTTCTCTCTCTCTTCTCTCTTCTCTCTCTCTCTCTCTCTCTCTCTCTCTCTCAGATGGCTACCGTATAGCAATCACTAAATGCATTAACGGCCATAAGCCCGACAGTGGCTCTTAAAGCCGGCAAACGAGTTACGAGTGTTATGCGACAGACGGCTAACCATCTTTCACGTGCATTTGACTTGTTAAACCAACGTTAGTATAACTTGTGGAGTTCCAAATTCAAGGTGAGACGATATGTCCATTCGAAGATAGATAGATAGATAGATAGATATGAACAGACTTGCTCAGATAGATAGATAGATAGATAGATAGATAGATAGATAGATATGAACAGACTTGCTCAGATAGATAGATAGATAGATAGATAGATAGATAGATAGATAGATATGAACAGACTTGCTCAGATAGATAGATAGATAGATAGATAGATAGATAGATAGATATGAACAGACTTGCTCAGATAGATAGATAGATAGATAGATAGATAGATATGAACAGACTTGCTCAGATAGATAGATAGATAGATAGATAGATAGATAGATAGATATGAACAGACTTGCTCAGATAGATAGATAGATAGATAGATAGATAGATAGATAGATAGATAGATAGATAGATATGAACAGACTTGCTCAGATAGATAGATAGATAGATAGATAGATAGATAGATAGATAGATATGAACAGACTTGCTCAGATAGATAGATAGATAGATAGATAGATAGATAGATAGATAGATAGATAGATAGATAGATAGATATGAACAGACTTGCTCAGATAGATAGATAGATAGATAGATAGATAGATATGAACAGACTTGCTCAGATAGATAGATAGATAGATATGAACAAACTGGGACATATATTATTATTATTATTATTATTATTATTATTATTATTATTATTATTATTATTGAAAATAAAGCATAATATATTTTTTAAAAACACATTACAACCAAAATAGTTTGCAGATTCTCCTTTTTAATATACACACTTTTCTCTCGTTGGAACTACTGTAACCTCTTCCACCTATATATATATATATATATATATATATATATATATATATATATATATATTGTTTATATTTAGGCAACAATTTTTCATTGATGCATGTTTCATTAAATATTATAGACAAGCGTTGTCTATTTATTTTAAGTAAATTCTTTTCATATTGTCTGATAAGCTTAATAACATTATCATTGAAAGACGAAAGGAAATCACCATGTTGATACACCTTTTAATCCTATCTAAGCTTTCGGCTTACATAAGCGATTATCAAAGATGACAGTTACTATCAATATATCAAACAATACACGGACGAAACAATAATGTCTGTTTTTGTTGCATGAAAAATTTCAAAGCAACGACAAACTCGTGTATACGAGACGCGGAAGCGAAAATCACATCGCACACATGACCACGCGAGAGTGAAAACGAAAAGTATTAAGTATGATGGGAAGCCGTTGGTATAAACCAATGGCTTCGGTTATCAATTATAGGCATTTAAGAATATTTGTGGAGATTTTATAGTTTATTTTGTTCAGGTTAGGTTTCAACTGTTTCACAGCCCCTCAGTGCGACTAGACAACTGAATTCCTCAAGCCCTTGATCGAAACCCAACCGATTTGGTGCCAGTCAGAGCTTCTACCACTGAATATATATATATATATATATATATATATATATATATATATATATATATATATATATATATATATATATATGAAATTAATTCAAATCCTCCATGAACTTCTGATCCTTTTACCTATGATTAATTAATGATGAACCTGGCATTTTCGCTCGTTTATGATCGATTTCATCACGATTCTTCTTTTAAACTTGGAGAGTAATTAAACATCCTTATTGCTCAAAGTAAGGTCCAATAGGGTCAGAAAAACCTCGGAGAATTCCAGTAACATATCTTTAGGCATTTCTAAGATACAAAGGTTCAGATCTTAATCTAACAATTGGACAATTTTGCTGTTACATATAAAACGTAAATATAAAACTGAACATTGAGATCAACAACCGGCGACAGGCTGTTGCATGTTTAAACGCTATCTTGAAGCCTGTTAATTTACCTGGAAAAAAAGACTTAAACACTAATATTCCATGGTCATAATTTATTCCATTGGAATTGTAAAAACGATCCAATTCATCAGACCTACAGATTCAAAAAGAAAACAGAAAAAACAACTCCGGGAAAATATTAGTAAGGGTATATGTGTGAGAGTGTGGGAGGTTTATATACACATACATATTTAAGTCACATGCATGTTTAAGTCTTTTTATTATATCCTTACTCTGTCCTGGACATTGGGTTCTACCTGGATCATATCCTCTTGGAATTATTTTTATACATATATGTATGTGTATATATAATTGCATATGTATGTGTATATTTACCACTAATATTCTCTCTCTCTCTCTCTCTCTCTCTCTATATATATATATATATATATATATATATATATATATATATATATATATATATATATATATGAATTTCCAAGAGGACAGAATCCAGGTATTGCTCAATGTCCAGGACAAAGCAATGATATAATAAAAAAAAGGCTCAAACGCTAATATTCCATGGTTATAATTTATTACATCGGAATCGTAATCACGATCCAATTCATCAGACCTACAAATTCAAAAATAAATCGGAAAATATAACTCTGGGTATAAAAACAAAAATTCAGTGAGAGTGTATGTATGGGAGTGGGAAACAAGGGTGAGAGGGAAATGTATGAAAGCTTTAGAGAGAGGTGTAAAAGAAGCAAGAAGAACAGGAAAATGGGCGCATGTCCGAGTGGTTAGAACCTTCGCTTTCTAACCATGGGACCCGCCCGTTATCGTTCTGAACGGGGGACGATTCCAGCGTGCGGCACCTTTGGAAAGTGCCTAAAGACCATAGCACGGGTTGGCCCAAGCCTTGTGAATGAAATTGGGTAGACAGAATACTTGGGGGCCGTCGATAGCTGTGTTAGCACGAAGTCACAAGTCATCGTGGCCGAGGGCATGGGCGTGCTGATCTTCTTAAACATTGCTGGTCACGCTAGATAACACGCTCTTTCCCAAATACTGTAACTATGGTCTGTTCATTACAGGTTGACTCTGTGGGTGTTGAACAAACACAAAGGCGCCTGAGCGAGAATCTGCAATAGGAATTGGCTAGTAGACTGTTATCCTCGAATACAAGTACCCAGCTTATATATATATATATATATATATATATATATATATATATATTATAATGAATCATTCATACAAAATTTAAAATAGTAAAGTTAATGATATAAAATGGCGAAATCCTTTCGCTAATTAAATTTTTAAAGATCCATTAACCTACTAATCACTCGATGAATGTTATGATCCTTGTTTTTTAAAAAATTATAAGCTGTATAAGGTCTTTCTTAAATACGCAAGTACTTTCGACTGTACATTCAGTCATCTTCATGCATGGAAATGATTTTGTTTTTGGTAAAATTCGGGTAGCCTCCGAGACGAAAATATATAATGCGAATCGAAGTATGTTTTTTTAAATGTGTTATTGATAACGGATAAAAATTTGTGCAGCGTGCAGTCGCAACGCTAAGGTTGAATTTTTTGGAAAATTAAAGTGAGAATTTTTTTTGTTTTAGGAGTTTATCAGTCACTGTTGCATGAACAAAATAGTTCAATAAGTAGAGTAATGACTCAGTTGTTATCCCGAAAATTTGAACGTAAAATAAACCCACTCACTTAAATTAGTTATAAACAGAGGAATTAGTTAAATATTTGAATCTATAAAAATAACGTATAAACAATAAATACATTAAAATAATTGCCGGACCATATCATAATATATGATGTCATTTGTTTACGTCAAGATAGGCTTCGAGCAGATATGAGCGCTCGAGAGAAATGATGGGAAATTTGTTGTTTAAAAACAGTATTTTGACTTTGTTAACCAGTCGCTTCCTCTGTAGCTAATTGGTTTGGCACGAATAAAACACCAAAAGTAAAATGGAAAATAATAAATAGATCAAGAACTTGTAAAACCTGGGATGACCCATGCCCTTTATGCCTACATGAGATAGATAATTTATAGTGAATTCAGAAAACTAAATCTAAAAACTATAGTCAACACTAAATTAAAAAGGGTAAACTTCCTCGACGTAACTCTAGACTTAATAAACATGATTTACTCACCCTACAGAAAACCTAACACTAATCCCCTGTATGTACACCCTAAGTCAAACCACACCCTCCATCTATAATTAGGCATATACCCACATCAATAGAGAAAAGAATAAGCATGAACTCTGCAAATAAGGAAATATTCCAACAACACAGTAATTTTTATAACACAGCCCTGAAAAACAGCGGATACAAAAGCGCTGACATAAGCTATAGAAACAATAGTACCAATAGTAAGAAAAACAAGAAAAAAAGTTCATATGGTTTACCCCTCCGTTCAACCAAATGGTCAGTACTAGGGCATAAGTTCCTAGCTTTAATTGAAAAACACTTTCCCACTAATAGCAAACTTAGCGAGATCTTTAATAAAAACACCTTAAAATTAAGTTACAGCTGCACTGAAAATCTAGAAAGAATCATAAAAAGCATAATAATAAAATCCTGGAAAAACACGCAATGCCAAAACAGTATCAATAAAACTCCTAAACTGCAATTTTCTAAGCGAGTAACACGATTTATATATATATATATATATATATATATATATATATATATATATATATATATAGAGAGAGAGAGAGAGAGAGAGATAGATAGATATATAGATATATATATATATATATATGGTGTATGTTGGCGAAAGCAGGGGAACTACTCACACAAACCCCACACGACTTAGAAAGTACGTGTGTATGTATGTACGTATATATGTGTA
>OZ038509.1:51097837-51102837 GCA_964036315.1 Acanthosepion esculentum | reverse complement strand
TTATTATTATTATTATTATTATTATTTTTATTTCCTTTGATATCTGGCGTCTACACATTTCTTTCCGGGTCCCGCCCAGGGACCTAAGGTTAAAAATGGCGTCATGACGCTTTCCACTGCAAAAAAATAATTACATAGATAAAGCCCTTCGTAAAGTGTGGGCTGTACTTGTCAGAAGAATGTTTTGTATCTCTTTGAGGCATGGACTTCCAGGGATCCCTTCAATCAGCCTACTGGAATCTTTTCGAACCAGTCCAAGGGCTCCAACTACAACAGGAATTGTTGATGTTCCCATGTGCCACATTTTTGTGATTTCTATTTCAAGGTCCTTGTATTTTGACAGTTTTTCGAATATCTTCAAAGATACATTGCAGTCTGTAGGGACTGCCATATCAATAAGGAAGCACTTATTTTGTTTGTGGTCTTTAATAACAATTATTATTATTATTATTATTATTATTATTATTATTATTATTATTATTATTATTATTATTATTCCTTTGGTTTCTGGTGTATAATAATTTATTTCCGGGTCCCGACCACAGACATAAGGTCAGAAATGACATCCTGACAATTTCTGGAGAGAAGTTTTGTAAAAATAAAATTTCACATATTTTACATAGATAAAGCCCATCGTAAGGTGTGGGCTGTACTTGTGAGTACAATTTTTTTTTTTTGATTTCTTTAAGTCATGGGCTAGCGTGAGTCTATTGGAATCTCTTTCAATCAATCCGGGGGTTCCAACTGTGACTGGAATTGTTAGTGTCCTCATGTGTCACATTTTTTAGATTTATTATTATTATTATTATATTTTTCACGCAGTATAAGTTTTTGGACACACCAGGGGCATTAAGTTATCTGTCAAGTCACAACAAGGATTCAAACAGACAGCACTTCCATGATCATATACGCAGTGCCCAAAAGCGACGATTTTTGGATGATTCGAAATTGATATGGTACCCGCAGCTGGGCGACTTGTATGATGATGTTAGTAAAATTGTCCATTCCTTTTTTCAGAACTCCGATTAATATTGGTACGGTCTCAGTCTTCATTCCCCACATCCTGTTAATCTTGATCTCCAGGTCTTACGTTAAGAGCTATATTGCGTCATTATTGACATTTTAATATCATAGACACATATTGTATCATTGACTCTTTTAGTATCGTTGACATATTTTGTATCATAGATACTTTTAGTACCATTGACACATTTTGTATCATTGACACTTTTAGTACCATTGACACATTTTGTATCATTGGCACTTTTAGTACCATTGACACATTTTGTACCATTGACACTTTTAGTACCATTGACACATTTTGTATCATTTATACTTTTAGTTTCGTTGATATATTTTGTATCATAGATACTTTTAGTATCGTTGACACATTTTGTATCATTGACACATTTAGTACCATTGACACATTTTGTATCATTTACACTTTTAGTATCGTTGACATATTTTGTATCATAGATACTTTTAGTATCGTTGACACATTTTGTATCATTGACACTTTTAGTACCATTGACACATTTTGTATCATTTACACTTTTAGTATCGTTGACATATTTTGTATCATTGACACTTTTAGTACCATTGACACATTTTGTATCATTTACACTTTTAGTATCGTTGACATATTTTGTATCATAGATACTTTTAGTATCGTTGACACATTTTGTATCATTGACACTTTTAGTAACATTGACACATTTTGTATCATTGACACTTTTAGTATCTGTTATGGTAATTTACCCACGCACGCATGGACTCTCCCAGCTATAAATTGGAGCAGGTACTGCCTTTTGGAAGGTGAAGTTTCCAGCAGTCAGCTCTGACAGTCGGACCTAACATGCATGCAGTAACACTCTCGTTTGTATTACTGTTTTCTGTTAATATATTTGACTCAACTCCTTTAATTCTGGCCCTAACAAGGCCACAAGAGTATCATTGACTTTTTTAGTATCATTGACATATTTTGTATCATTGACACTTTTAGTTCCAGTGGCACTTTTTGTATAATTATTGACACTTCAAATGTGCTAAACATTTTTTCTGCCATTGTTGAATGTGTCCAGTTGATTTCTTCTGATATAGCTCATTCTGGCACTGATGGTAGTTTCCATCCCAACCTTTTGTGTTTGGCAGTGTGGAAAGTCAACATTTTGAATAAGTATACACAGGGAAATTTTCAAAGATAATATTTAGACATTGGTACAAAATTTTCTTCCTCTACTATTCGAAAACTTCGAAGCAGCTTCACGACTCCATGCTTCCAGAAATTGTCATATTTCTCGGAGACAAACCCGCGTTTTTTCATGCTTTTTTACCCATATCTAGATGTGCTCTTCTCTTTCAGCAATCCACCCGGATGTGTTTGTCAGCATATGTCTGATAATGGGAAGGGAAAATATTAGCTTTGCTGTATTTTTCATCCACCATGTTTGATTTTCGACTCAGTTCGCGCCATTTCGTAGAAGGCGACGTTCATCATTTCCGTTTCTTTTGTTCACAAATTCAGTGATGAGACAATTAAGTCTATTCACATCTATCTATCTATCTATCTATCTATCTATCTATCTATCTATCTATCTCAGTTCGTTCATAACTATTTATATCAATCTATCCCAGTCTGTTCATATCTATCTATCTATCTATCTATCTATCTATCTATCTGTCTGTTCAAATCTATCTATCTATCTATCTATCTATCTATCTATCTATCTTTTCATATATATCTACCTAACTATCTCAGTTCGTTCATAACTATCTATCTCAGTCCGTTTATATCAATCTATCCCAGTCTATTCATATCTATCTATCTATCTATCTATCTATCTATCTTAGTCCCTTCATATCATTCCTTCCTATCTATCTGTCTGTCTGTTCAAATCTATCTATCTATCTATCTATCTATCTATCTATCTATCTATCTATCTGTCTGTCTGTTCAAATCTATCTATCTCTCTCTCTATCTATCTATCTATCTATCTATCTATCTATCTATCTATTTATTCATATCTATCTACCTAACTATCTCAGTTCGTTCATAACTATCTATCTCAGTCCGTTTATATCAATCTATCCCAGTCTATTCAGATCTATCTATCTATCTTTGTCCATATATATCTAACGATCTATCTATCTATAAATCTATTTATCTATGATCATGAAACCGATGATCACGAGATTGATTATTATTAATATTACTATTATTATTATTATTATTATTATTGAATACCTCCGATTACATTTAACAGCGAGTGAATAGAACACTACCAGAAATGTAAAAATCTTTCTTTTTCTTCACGATCGATCTTAGCGGAGAGTCTATGACTATTACGTTTTTGAAAGCTGGCATCGAACGCCGAACACTGCAGCAGGTCTCGCCCTCCCGCCCCCGCACGGAACAGGTCAGCAATTCTGAACACATTTATGCGTCAAGTGACTCTATTTAGACGAATGGTTTTCTTTTTTATTGCCGCGCAGATGATTTAATCGTCGACAATCGTCACATTAAGCAGCATGTGCACCCCGTCAATGATAAGGAGGATTTCATAATGATTTGCTGAAAAGATTGCCACCCCGGGTGGGCAGTGTCATTCAGTGAACGACGACATTAAAGATTGTGGTCAAAGAAAGCATTGCGTGCTAGACGCAAGAAGAAGTAAAAAAAAAAACGCTGTCACGGGTTGACTCCATAACTAAGATGGTTGTGTATTGTTTTCGGGGTCTGTAGTTTTATGTACCAGTCAAACATTGAAATTTATATTTCCCGGGTCGACAATGACTCCTTATTTGGCGAATATTGTTTGAAAAATTAAAAAAAAACCCCAGAAGTATCCGTTACAAAATGGACAGGATGCGATGAATAAATTGTTGCCTAAAGGAAAATAACAATGACATCTCATTTTAACAGATATCTCTATCTATAAAAGGCAGGATATGTGTGTGTGTGTGTGTGTGTGTGTGTGTGTGTGTGTGTGTGTGTGTGTGTGTAACGAATGCACGGCCGCAATTTTTGACATGATTTGCACCAAAATTTACCTGCACATGCTCCAAGTTAGCGAAAAGGGCAAGACCGACTTTGCATTTCCCAATTCCCATCGATAGTGGAAATAATAATAATTTTTTCATGCTTCTACGGCAGTTTTCATGTAGTTTGCGGCCATTTTCTACTGGCCAGAGTGAGAGCCTATAGTTGGCTGTCACGAATAGGTAGGAAGATTCTATTGGCCAGCGTGAGAGCCAACAGCTGACTGACACGAATGTTAACTAGCATGCTAACATGCAAAAAAAAAATCGATAGCTGTATTCGTCACAAGTGGGAAAAATTTAAATCTGTATGGCACTTTACTCCAATTGGCTCATTCGCTTGCTTAAACTCAACGTTGATTCTGATTCCGCAGAAGTGGGTTGGGTGTGAAAAAGCATTCTTTTTTCATTCGGTTTTTCCAGTTACGAGTCCTTTTTTAAAACTGATCGTTTTGTGTTCATTTTGCTTAGTTCTTGTTTCGTAACAGATTTAATGTTTAGTATAGAGCTTAGAAACAAATTTGCAGTGTGAGATAGGCAAGAAGTAAGGCATGTAGCAACATCAGCACGGCAAAGGCCACTCCTTTAAAGGCAAGGGAGGGCAAAAATATTTTAAGTCAAGTGATAGCGATTGCTGCATGAGTCGTACGTTTTTTGAATCAAGCACGGGCAACGCCGGGTCATGCTGCTAGTACTTACTAAAATTGCACAAAACTATCTTGAAATACGAAAGAGTAAATTTATTCAATAAAATCGCCATTGGTTTCAACCACCGCCTCCAGAGGACTTCGGAATCTCCTGCAACTCTTCTGGACGATTTTCTTGTTTAAGTTGGTGAATGCTGCAATAATCCTTGCTTTCTGTTCATCTGTGGTGTTACAAGGAGTTTTGTTGGTCTCTCGCTCAACTGCGCCCCACACATAATAATCATGAGGGGTGAAGTCTGGGGAGTTGGGTGGTAA
>OZ038509.1:51070337-51095337 GCA_964036315.1 Acanthosepion esculentum | reverse complement strand
CAACAGCTGTATGATGTTACGTTGCAACTGGTCTATGTTAATTGGATGCGACTCGATAAGAATTTCTGTGTAACCCATACACAAGTCTTTATCACCTTATTCGGATTTTGGATACCAGCACACTTGAGGAATATCTTTAAGGAGGCTGCAGGAAATCCTCTACAGCCAACCTCAAACGGCACCAGGGTGCAGGCGTATCCTCTCTCACAGACTTCAACCACCAGTTCCTCATACAGAAGCAACTTTCTTTCATGAGCCTGTTCAATCCCTTCTTCCCATGCCACTGTCAGCTTGCCAAGCAACAGATGTTGCCTCTCGCTATCAATTAACACTAGATCTGGCCTCAGTCCAGACACAATAACCTCCACTGGCAGTCTAGCATCAACCAACACTCTCCACTTCCTTGAGTCCTCCGACCTGGTCTTCTGCCTTGTGTCAGTCACACTTTGCTTCAGGAAGACAATCATTTGCAGGTCCGTCGAGGGTATACTATCACTTCTCGCAGCTGCTGCGACAACCTCCAGAACCAAGTTATGTCTGAAGGTGTACCAGCCGTTCTGTAGCGCCTTCGGGCAGGATGACAGTATGTGGTGCAGGTTTCCATAAGCATCACACAACCGGCAGGAGGGTGACACCTGCACACCTCATCTCTTCAAATTTGCCGGTGATGCTGTCACATCATATGCTGCTGGATGAGGAACCTCAAATGTCCTGCGCCTAGACGCCACCAAACAGACCAACTGATCTGAACACCCTCAATACCCTCCCAGTTGAGTCATCGACCCTGCTGAGCCTGTTGGACTGTCCGTACCAAACATGTCCCCTCCTCGAGCTTCCAAACCACCTGTTTCTGTAACTTGCGTTGCTCCTGTCTACTGGCCTCTGACCAGAATCTCTCTCTCTCTCTCTCTCTCTCTCACACACACACACACCTGTTTCTGTAACTTGCGTTGCTCCTGTCTACTGGTGGACTTTGACCAGAATCTCTCTCTCTCTCTCTCTCTCTCTCTCTCTCTCTCACACACACACACACACACACACACACACACACACAACTGGTCCAACTCCAGCACGTCCCTCCCTTATAGCACCCTGAACTTCTGCATGCTTTACTATCACTTCTACTGCTGACATCATGTCTGACACTTTCCACTTTCTTCCTGGCTTCACCTCGGGCACATTTTCCCCGGATTACAGCATCTCCAGATTCACACAGCATGGACTGCAATCTCACTTTTGCCACCTTGGACTCCTTCACCAAAGAAGATATATTGAACATTGAAGTCAGCAATCAAAGGTGACAGTTATACATGCGTGTATCTATATAAATAGATATATATGTAATTATAATATTTAAAGCTTTCTATATTCTTAGAAATAGTATTCAGTACGCAGGGATATAGAATTTATAGATATCGACAGTGGAGTAGATGATAGGATATTTTTGATTTCTACACCAAGTCGAATTCTATCTCTCCATCAATTTCCGACGGTTCATATCTATCTAGGTTCGTTCTTCTCTCCCTCTCTCTCTCTCTGACTATCTCTCTCTCTAACTCTCTCACTCTTTATATATATATATATATATATATATATATATATATATATATATATATATATATATATATATATATATATATATACATTTCATTAAAAACGACTGACAAGGTGCTTTTATTTAGTTTTATTTGTCAGTCGTTTTTAATGAAATGTGCTTGAAAGAAGGATTGCTGCCTAAATACACAAATATATATACATATATATATATATATGGGTAAATAGCAGGGCAGACTGTGTTCTATAGCCTTGGATGGCAACTGGTCTAGGAGAAGGACAACTCTGAATTCAAAACCTGCGGAGGGTCATATGGGGACCTTGTGGCACTCAGTGCACCCGGTCTCTGTATTCGGCCTTTCAAAAAGTGTGGATGGTCCTGCACGAAACCTTCACCACTATAATCAAATCTCATGTGCAGGTGTCGGGCTGTCGGTTTTCTAGTGAACATTGAAGTCAAAAATCAGAGGTGACAAGGTGTTTCATACTAGACGCACACGTCAAGCCACGTCTGGCATGTAACAGATATAGATAAAACAAACAAGCAGGTAGAGAGACACTGTCTTGAGTCTAAACATTGTTACTGACGCATATATATATATATATATATATATATATATATATATATATATATATATATATATATTATGTTTAACGTTCTTTTTATAGATACAAGTATTTAAGCAAATGCTCTGTTTTATAATAAACAGTATTAAATAACATTTACCGTCCTGAATTTATTTAATACTGTTTATTATAAAAACAGAGCATTTGCTTAAATACTTGTATCTATAAAAAGAACGTTAAACATAATATATATAAATGTCTTTAAATAAATGTCCAATTCTAAAAATATATGACGTCATTTGTTTACATTTGATACGCTAGAGCAGATATGAATAGAAGAGATTCATGGAAGATTTAAGTTTAAAGATAGTAAAATCGACCTTGCTAACCAGACGCTGCGCTGTGGCCGAAAGGTTAAGGCACATCACGCGAAATGATGGTTCCGTATAGGATACAGGTTCGATTCCTGTCGGAGAGCGAAAATTTTCTATGAAAATTTCTCGGACATTCAGGCCGGTAAATGTTATTTAATACTGTTTATTATAAAAAGAACGTTAAACATAATATATATAAATGTCTTTAAATAAATGTCCAAATCTAAAAATATATGACGTCATTTGTTTACATTTGATACGCTAGAGCAGATATGAATAGAAGAGATTCATGGAAGATTTAAGTTTAAAGATAGTAAAATCGACCTTGCTAACCAGACGCTGCGCTGTGGCCGAAAGGTTAAGGCACATCACGCGAAATGATGGTTCCGTATAGGATACAGGTTCGATTCCTGTCGGAGAGCGAAAATTTTCTATGAAAATTTCTCGGACATTCAGGCCGGTAAATGTTATTTAATACTGTTTATTATAAAACATATATATATATATATATATATATATATATATATATATATATATATATATATATATATATATATATATATATATATATATATATATATATATATATATATATATACACACAAACGAGGGAAAGAGAGTTATTGATGTCTCCTGATGAGTGGACTGAACGATTACAAAAGTTTAATCTACGAAACTCTGAGGACGGGATGCTAAATACAATATCAATTAGCGAAGTTTGTGTGTGTGCGCGCGCGTGTGTATGTTTATGGGGGTGTCTGCGTGTTAGTGCGTGGGCGTGTGTGTAAGAAATATATTTAAAAGCGATACACAACTATTGCTGCTCAATCATCTTTATATATATATATATACATATATATATACACACACACACACATATATATATATATATTGTGTTCGAACTTAATTTGCCAGTGTTTAATGTTTTGATTTTGTTCAAGTTGGTTTGGAATATCTGTAAACCGTGGACGGCAAGATTACACCGTGTCTTTACAGTTTTAAAGGTATCAAAGGTAACTGGCATGGACGGAAGTAAGCCACCTGAATATTGGGAAAGGGTAACCTGCATCATGATGATCCGGGCTGGGCATCAAAATGCCGCAATCATGGCAACTGCTCAATGCACTTTCAGCACAGTGAAAACAATATGACGTCAAACGAAAACCCGCAACCATGTCTACGAGACCGTGGCTTGTAGGGAAGAACACGGCAGGCGTTCTGACTGCCTCCGTACACCAGAATCTATCCAACAACTGCAGCAGAAGGTCATAGAAGAACCAGGGAACGTGTTTTGACGCTGGAAATGGGTGTTGCAATTTCCACCCTGAAGATGGCCTTTAATGAGTCATACAATAGGTGTAAATGTCAACGTCTTACAGAAAAGGCTCGAGAAAATCGTCTGACAAAGGCAAAGAAACCCCTA
Source organism: Acanthosepion esculentum (assembly GCA_964036315.1). NCBI lineage: Eukaryota > Metazoa > Mollusca > Cephalopoda > Sepiida > Sepiidae > Acanthosepion > Acanthosepion esculentum. Next base: position 51,091,419 of record OZ038509.1, on the reverse strand, counting down.
AAGAAGGTGAAACACCCTCTTAAACCAGGGACAATCTAGTCTTGTATGACCTCCACTCTCAGTCATACAAGAGGTGTAAATATCAACTTCTTTCAGAAAAGGTTTGAGGGAACCGCTTGGAAAGACCAAAGAAACTCCAAAACAATATCCTGTTGAAATTCCTAAAGGTGAAACATCCTCTTAAACCAGGGACAATCTAGTCTTGTATGACTTCCACTCTCAGTCATACAAGAGGTGTAAATATCAACTTCTTTCAGAAAAGGTTTGAGGGAACCGCTTGGAAAGACCAAAGAAACTCCAAAACAATATCCTGTTGAAATTCCTAAAGGTGAAACATCCTCTTAAACCAGGGACAATCTAGTCTTGTATGACTTCCACTCTCAGTCATAAAAGAGGTGTAAATATCAACTTCTTTCAGAAAAGGTTTGAGGGAACCGCTTGGAAAGACCAAAGAAACTCCAAAACAATATCCTGTTGAAATTCCTAAAGGTGAAACATCCTCTTAAACCAGGGACAATCTAGTCTTGTATGACTTCCACTCTCAGTCATACAAGAGGTGTAAATATCAACTTCTTTCAGAAAAGGTTTGAGGGAACCGCTTGGAAAGACCAAAGAAACTCCAAAACAATATCCTGTTGAAATTCCTAAAGGTGAAACATCCTCTTAAACAGGGGACAATCTGGTTCTTCTCCGGAGAAAGAATTTTTTTTGTCAGGACCAGCAGTACAACACCGAGAAAAACAGATGTCTTGCCTACAATCCATATAACGTTCCTCGTGTCATGAAGACCAAGTTTCCCTAAACTATGATGGGTTTTGGGGTGTGTTATGCCACCTCGTATCTGTCCGTGTGTATGCGCGCAGGCCTGTGTCTGGGATTGGTGCTCAATCTTGACGCGTTTCAAGCACTAGTTTTATTATTATTATTAATATTATATATATATATATATATATATATATATATATATATATATATATGTATATATATATTTATATATATATATAAACATATATATATATATGTATATATATATTTATATATATATATATATATAAACACACACACATATGTATATATATATATATATATATATATATATATATATATATATATATATATATATATAACAATAAGACGTGAAAATGGAGAGCTGAAACCCAAACCATGACTAGGTGGCCGTAGCTTGTAGCAAAGAAAGCGGCAAACGTTCTGATTGCCTTCGTAGAACAGAATTAATCCAACGGTTGCAGGAGAATGGGATAGAATTCTCAGACAAGCAGACGTTCGCTTTGGCGCGGGAAAAGTTTTTTTTAATTCCCCCAACTCCCTGAAGCTGGCCTTAAATGAGGATATTCACTATCAGCCATACAAGAGGTGTAAACATCAATTTCTCTCAGAAAAGGTTTGAGAAAACCGCTTGAAAAGACTAAAGAAACCCTGAAAAAGATCCTGTTGCAACTCCTAAAGAAAGTGAAACTTCCTCTTAAACCAGGGACAATCTGGTTCTTCTCCGGTGAAAGAATTTCTTTGTCAGGACCAGCTGTAAAACACCGAGAGCAATAGATGTCTTGCCTACAATCCATATAACGTTCGTCGTGTCATGAAGACCGAGTTTCCCTAAACTATGATGGGTTTTGTGGTGTGTCATGCCACCTCGTATCTTACAAATGGGTCTCAGGATAGCTATGTGGAGTTGCTGAACACCGTGTTCAAGCCTTGGTTGGAGAGGGTGACTGCTGGAAAACCGTATGTGAGGCAGCAATATTCAGCTCACTTCCACACCTCCAGGAAGAGTAAATTTTTGTCAGAAACTCACCAGCTCCATCGTATGTCCCCTAACTCTCCTGATTTTAATCCTATGGATTAGTATGTGTGGGGCGTGGTCGAGAAAGACCGCACTGCCTGTAACACCAAGGCCCAGGTGCTCGACAGGATTAAGGAGGCGTCTGAGGCTCTCGCAGGGGACACTGAAATGCTAGTTTCCAGAATCAGATCGAGGTTGTGGTAGATGCTGAGGGTGGCTTCTTTGATTGAATTGTTTTTGATTATTGTTATGACATTTTTCTATTTTTCCAATAAATTAATTTTTGTTTTAGATATACACCTTGCATCGAATTTTACAAAAACTATCAAATTTAGCCAGAACACCTGTATTGGCATAACACATACACTACAGTTCAAAAGTTTGAAACAACCACAGAATTATTATTATTATATATATATACTAAAATATACATTATAATTAAGTAATTCATTGAGTCTGAAAGAAACCACAATAGAAAGCATGAAGCACTGGACGGCCGTTTCGTCATATATGTGGGACTCATCAGCAGTGCGCATCCACTACCGAGAATTGAAACCCGGACAGTTAAGTTATCAAGCAAACACTATACCAACTGCTCAACTGGCCTCAGTGACGAAGTGGTAGCAAATCAGTGTCGATATAGCGCCGCACGCTCACACACATATATATATATATATATATATATATATATATATATATATATATATATATATATATATATATATATATATATATATATATATATATATATATATATATATATATATATATATATATATATATATATATATATATACATATATATATATATATATATATACATATATATATATATATATATATATATATATATATATATATATATATGGAGAGAGAGAGAGAGATAGATCAACAAATGAATGAAAAATAAGTGAAGATAAAAGCAGAAAGAAAAAGAAGAACAAGAAGTGTGGTATAGGAATAAAGTGTCGTTTGAACACAGATCTCTAGTGAGCAAGTATGGGCAATTCTTACATTTATCCTATTTACATTATTCGGACTATTGCCCTCTTCATTGTTGCTATATTTATCAATATAAATATGGCAACAAAGATGAGGAGAATAGTCCGAATAATGTAAATAATGTACAAAATACCTCATCTTAGAAATATAGACAGATACTGAAGGGCCGAAACGTTGTAATAAATATGGCGACAAAGATGAGGACAATAGTCCAAATAATGTAAATAGTGTACATAATACCTCATCTCAGAAATATAGACAGATACTGAAAGGCCGAAACGTTGTAATAAATATGGCATCAAAAATGAGGACAATATTCCGAATAATGTAAATAGTGTACATAATACCTCATCTCAGAAATATAGACAGATACTGAAAGGCCGAAACTTTGTAATAAATATGGCATCAAAGATGAGGACAATATTCCGAATAATGTAAATAGTGTACATAAAACCTCATTTCAGAAATATAGACAGATACTGAAAGGCCGAAACGTTGTGATAAATATGGTGACAAAGATGAGGACAATAGTCCGAATAATGTAAATAGTGTACATAATACCTCATCTCAGAAATATAGACAGATACTGAAGGGCTGAAACGTTGTGATAAATATGGCAACAAAGATGAGGACAATATTCCGAATAATGTAAATAGTGTACATAATACCTCATCTCAGAAATATAGACATATAATGGACGATTCCATTATTAAATAAGTAAATCAAGTGATCGTAAAGGGAACGTATAAATTGGGAATTAGCGTTACGTTTAAGTAATCACTGTTCTCTATAATATCCACTATACTATTTCTCTATACTGATCATTATACTAATTACTATTCGACGATTACTATTTGAACAATTATTATTTGTTCGAGTATTATTTGAAGGCATTACTACTACCAGTACCTGCGTTTACAAAATCTCGTCTGCAACGAGAATTTCGGAAGTGATAACGAGCATTCGTTGACCAAACGAAAGTTAGAACGAGTGAGCGTCTAATAACACAATAGAATGAAAATTAAGAAGAAAGTGAACGAAAAGCAGAAAGCAAATTAAGACGAATAAAAAAGAAGGTAAATAAAAAATAAATAAGAAAAAGCCTATGAAAAAAGAATGGGAAACGAAGAAGAATGCACACATGAAGAAGAATGGAACATGAGAAGAAAAAGAAGAATGAACAAATTAGGAAGAAATGAATGAAAAGAATAAAGATAAAAAAAAAATAAGCCGAACGACATAGAAACAGAGTTGATTAAATTAGTGATGGTTTAACAACAATCTTGCAGACGAAAGCTTAATGGTTGTCGTCCTTTCCTCATATCTACGAGTACCTTTCTCTAGTAACACTTTCCCTCGACTGTGGTTCTCATTTATACGCATATAAACACGCGAAAAGAAAGAAGTGTTTATTTGCATATGTCTGATAAACGCAAGAAAAATGTCTCTTTGCTCCTTTTGTCCACCATGTTTGACTTCCGCTCCAGTTCGCGCCGATTTGGAAATGACGAAGTTCTTGCTTCATCAAATTTCACTATTTCCGTTTCTTTTGTTCAAGTATCAGGCTTTAAGTTTCGTTTCTTTCAGCTTGTTCATATCTATCTACCTACCTTTCTATCTATCTATCTATCTATCTATCTATCTATCTATCTATCTATCTTAATGTGTTCATACCTGTTTTATTTTCTTCATATGTATGCATCCTCATGTGTTTGTACATGTATATGTATGTATATATAAATAGATAGTTTCATTAATTCATCCATGCATTTAGTTATTCCTATCTATCTATCTATCTATCTATCTATCTATCTATCTATCTATCTATCTATCTATCTATCTACCATAGTCTGTTCATATCTATCTATCTATCTATCTATCTATCTATCTATCTATCTATCAGCATGTTCATTATCTATCTATCTCTGCCTGTTCAAGATCTATCTATCTATCTATCTATCTATCTATCAGCATGTTAATTATCTATCTATCTCTGCCTGTTCATGATCTATCTATCTATCTATCTATCTATCTATCTATCTATCTATCAGCATGTTAATTATCTATCTATCTCTGCCTGTTTATGATCTATCTATCTATCTATCTATCTATCTATCTATCTATCTATCAGCATGTTAATTATCTATCTATCTCTGCCTGTTCATGATCTATCTATCTATCTATCTATCTATCTATCTATCTATCTATCTATCTATCTATCAGCATGTTAATTATCTATCTATCTCTGCCTGTTCATGATCTATCTATCTATCTATCTATCTATCTATCTATCTAGCTATCTATCAGCATTTTAATTATCTATCTATCTCTCCCTGTTCATGATCTATCTATCTATCTATCTATCTATCTATCTATCTATCTATCTATCTATCAGCATGTTAATTATCTATCTATCTCTGCCTGTTCATGATCTATCTATCTATCTATCTATCTATCTATCTATCTATCTATCTATCTATCTATCACTCAAACCATTATCTCGCTGGGTGTTATGATGTATTTATTGGACTTTGTATTTGAACACCAGCGTCATTTTTTTGCTGTGCTATTCTTTGACTCAATAATAATAATAATAATAATAATAATAATAATAATAATAAGAAGAAGAAGAAGAAGAAGAAGAAGAAGAAGAAGAAGAAGAAGAAGAACAACAACAACAACAACAACAACATCAACAACACAGCTTCTTCTTTCATATATATGATATCTATTATACACTATTTACATTGCTCGGACTATTGTCCTCATCTTTGTTGCCATATTTATCACAACGTTTCGGCCGTTGTACGCTCCGGCCTTCTTCAGGTGGTTGGAATGTCGAACTGAGCCCTTTATTTCGCTCGTTGGGGTAGACTGTTCAAGTTCCACGTACTATGTCTAATGGATGTCAGTTATCAGTTGCCTCCTGTTAATTGCCCTCCCCATGTTTTCCACCGCATTAACCGTATTGAACTCACACTCTTTATCACTGGATCTAACTAACGCCTTTATCCACTGTGCCATGTGTCTTTAAGGATATCTGTCTATGAATTTCTAGGTATTAAAAACCTAATGTATTCAGCATTAATTTTTTACCTGTGTTCATATTGCAATCTTTACTGTTAACAAATATGTTTTTTTACCAGAGCTTATATTGCAATTTTTGTTGTTATTATCGCTTTTCTCTGGCACTCCTTATAAACTGGTTCCCATATTGTATTCATTTCTATGCTTGGTCGGCTCAGGAGATTTATGTGGTCTAGCATATGTGCTGATTCCTTAAGTTTACGAATTTTCCAATGATGTTCTATGTCTATGATTTCAACCTGATCCCATAGAGGGCGGTGATTTCCCTTTTCTCTCCATATTTGGTCAGCCACGCCTAATATTTCCACTTCCCCTCGTGTTACAAATTTCTGGTGTTCTTGAAGCCTCACCTTAAGGGAGCGTCTTGTCTCCCCTTTATATTTCTTTCCACAGCTGCACGGGATAGCGTACACACAGTCTTTAGTCATGTTCTCCTCTATGGGGGGTCTTACTCGGGAGAGATATCTGCGAAGTGTCGTCCAGCTTTTGAAGGTTGTCCTGATGTTATATGGACCGCACATCATTTGCATTTTTTCCAACAACGCCTTCACATAAGGCAGGCAGACTGTTTTCTGAGTGTTGTTGTCCTTCTCTTGTACCAGCATATCCCAGTTTATTGGGGCTGCTACCATGTACCCAGATAGTTGTTACGTTGTAGCGTATTGCTTATACTGACCAATTCTTTATCTAATGACTCTGGGTCGCCACTTATGACTTTTGCTCGGTGTTGTAAGCAGCGGACGATCCCCTTTCTTTACGATGTATGGATGATGGGAGTTGAAATTGAAGTACTGTCCGGTGAATGTCGGTTTGCGGTATACGGATGTCTTGAACCCATGCTCTGTTCGAGATATTAGAACATCCAGAAATGGGAATGTGTTGTTACTCTCTTTCTCCATCGTGAACTGTGTCGAAGGTCTTATTGAATTCACATTGTCCAGTAGAACCTGGACATCTGGTGTGGCCAGAGTATGAAAGTGTCATCTATGTATCTTAACCAAAAAGTTGATCTTAGAGATATTGATTCTAATACCATTTCCTCAAAGTATTCCATGTATTTATTCACTATTGCTGTTGATAATGCTGTGGGGTCAGGTTGAAATCATAGACATAGAACATCATTAAAAAATATCATGTGTAGAAAAACTCAAGATCCTATGTTTAATTTTTTATGGTTTTTTCTTTCTCTTCATGTATAGAAATAGCATTCACTGGAAAGGAATGGAAGTTCTGTGTGTTACAGTATACTTGGACGCAGTCGAACAAGTCCGGACAGCGTGCGTTTGTGCGAGAATACACTAAAAATACACCAACCGAAATGCAAATTTAGACATAGCGCTAAAAGTTAGAAGAGGAAGGCTCTCTTGTGCCGAGAAAAAGGATCGAGACGAGGTCCAGTATCAGAAGAGATGGTCAGAGATGGTCAGATTCGGGAAAAAAATTCTGTGAAGTCCATAAGTCCAGACTCTTCCTCCTTCGCGAGAAAACAAGCTGCAGGTTCAAGCCTTAAAGACAGATGAGCAGCAAACGCGCAAGCAATTCTCTGTCGATATGCAAGAGAAACTTGAAGACGGACCTAGATGAACTCAAACAGAGAACCACTTCTGCCGCACTAGAGACTGTTACCCATGATAAGTTGCAGAATGTTTGGCAAGAAATGAACTACCGTCTTGACGTGTGTCGTGTCACGATTGGTGCGCATATTAAAACATGTGAAATATTTTTTGCGAAGCCCCAGGAAGTCTACAAAAAGAACAAGTCTTGAAAACCCAAATTCTTCCAAAGATAGTTTAGCGTGTTACGAGGAAACGTTTGCGAATGACAAGCTAAAAGTTGCAAGTCGTTCAGGCCTTAAGGACAGATGACCAACAAAAGCGCAAACAATTCTATGTCGATATGCAAGAGAAACTTGAAGAGGGCGAACCTGAAGAAACTCAAGCAGAGAACCACCTCGACCGCAGTGGAGACTGTTAACCATGATATGTTGGAGGGTGTTTGGCAAGGAATGGACTACCGTCTTGATGCGTGTCGTGCCACAGACGGTGCGCATATTAAAACATGTGTACCATTACGAAAGCTTTCATCAAGTACAAATACCTTTGAGTTTCTCATTCAAATTTTGATGAATAAATATTATTTTCTCAACAATAAGCCTGTTAAGTTTTATTTGTCTAGACGATGTACTTACTCAGATATTTACATGTCAAACGATATCAAACGATCTATCTATCTATATATATATATTTGTTGAAGATTGCAAAAATACTTTTATGGGTTGTTTAGCGATTTTTAAATATGAGGTAACATACGGTCGATTTGTTTCCAGACATCAATATTTGTCGGCAATTTCAAAGAAAAAACTGAACTTGCTCCTCTTTATCATATCTTAAAAGAAAAATAACGTTTCATTGAACTTCAACAACGAGGTACCTTATTTGTAAATATGTAAATATATGCGTATGTCAACAAACCTTTAAGATCATTACTCGCACACACACACGCGCACACACATGTATATATACACATATATATACATATATATATATATATATATACATGTATATGTATGCATATATGTATATAAATGTATATGCATATATATATACATGTATATATACATATATACATATATATATATACATATATATATACAAATATATATACACACACGCGGGAGCACGCACACAAACAGACACACACACGCATATATATACATATATATATATATATTCGAATGTATTCAAAATTAAATTATATATATATATATATATATATATGTTTCTTTCATTAAAAACGACAGACAATGTACCTATGTAAATATATGCATATGTCAACAAAACTTTAAAAGCATTACTCGCACACACACGTATATATATATATATATATATATATATATATATATATATATATATATATATGTATATATATATATATATGTATATATATATATATATGTATATATATATATACATATATATACATATATATACATATACAGTGCTGTTCGATAAAAGTGACTCACTTTATCTTTGAATTTAGCTCAATTTACGTTTCATCGGAGAAGCGAACATTCTTCCAGTCGTCTACGCTGAAATGTTTGTAATAGTGAGCCCATTCAAGTCTCTTTGCTTTGTTGGCTTTGCTTATTAGCGGCTTAAACCTTCGTGTACAAGATTTGTAGCCTTGTTCTAACAGCCACCGACGGACTGTTGAAGAGGCAAGACTAACACCTTGCTCTTCGCTTAGACTGGCTGCAATTTCTTGGCTAGTTTATAGTCCTATTCTTCGCAACTTCTCTCTTGATTACACTACCAGTTCTATCATCAATCTTTTTCTTTCGTCCTCTTGTTTCCGTCCTTGGAACAGGAGTGGCATCATTATGTGCCCTAAGCACTCAAGAGACAGTTGATTGCTAGGTTATAGCAATTTCTCTCATAGACTTACCTGCTTTTGAGAGGGCAATAATAGATGCCTTAAGTGGTTCTGATGCGTGTTTGTACCCTTTCATCTGGTTAGTGACTTGAGTGGCTATTTCAAGCTGTTTTTATACTGTATGAGGCTTTCTGGAATATTCTGGAATACTCTAGATTTAATTTAAGCTGTTCTAGAATTCTCTAGAATATTATTCTGAGTCTATTGTAAAATAGTTTTCAATATTTTGTCAAAAGCTCTTTAAATTTACCAGTTTAATTATTAGAATGCGATATCTGAGTCTCTTTTTTTGCACAGAGTTTTTTTCCTGAATCTCATTTATATCCAAATTTATAATTATCAATAGAATACCTTAGGGTGAATAAAAGATTTTCCTCGGTGGTCGGGAAGGAGTCTTTAAATTAGTAAGATTTAAAATTATTTTAACCCCAAAAACAATAGACAAAAAATATTTTTGGTAAAAAAAAATCAGGTGAGTCACTTTATCGAACAGCACTGTATATATATATATATATATATATATATATATATATATATATATATATATATATATATATATATACACACATACACACACACACCCATATATATATTCAAACGTACTCAATAATATGTAAATTAGAAAAATTTGATAAATTAAATTATATATATATATATATATATATATATATATATATATATATATAAAAGTGGACATGGAAGTCAGCACTTAGAGGCGACAGTCTGTTTCATGTTAGTGCAATCGTCAGGCGACTAGTGCTGTTATTTTTCTCGGCTGTTTATATAAGGGTCAGTGGTGCATTATGGGTAGTATATTTTGGCGGTTACTTTTACCGGAAGTCGCTTATTTGTTTATTTATTTATGTCAAATTATTTTGCTTGTTTTTTTATTTGTTTTTTTATTTTTATTTTTATTTTTTATCTTATATATTTATTTATTTATTCTTTTATTTTGATCGGTGTTTTTGGTTAACGTAGTAAAAATTTGTTTATATAGCTTATTGTTGGTAGTCTATAATGGCCGCCATTTACCGGAAATCGCTTGTTCGCTTATTTATTTGGGTCAAATTGTTTTGCTTATTATTTTTATTTTTATTTGTATAACAGTTATAACTTTCGTCCGTTCTTTTGTTTTGATTTTATTTCGCATATTCTAACAGGTGTGGTTTTGTGATTTGTTTGGAGTAGTTTATTTTGCTTATTTTATTGTTGTTTGTTTATATATTTATTTATTTTTCTATTTTAAGTTACGTAGTAAAAATTTGTTTTCATGTCTACATTTTGAGATTAGCTCGGATCTTTTATTTAATAATTTATTTTGATCTGGGAAGGTAATGATAGCTATTTTTTCCTCCAAGCAAAGTTTGCAAGTTTTTGATAGGTTGTTGTAGGCTGATGATTTTTTCCTTATTTTCCAAGATATTTTTGGTGTGGTGTGTGTTTTGTTTTTTATTTCCCAGATATACTTAGAAAGCATTGTGCTGTTCGCATATTTACTATTTGTGAAATACATTTTGTGTACATAATTTCTTTGTTTCCATAGTCCTTCGGTTACTCCTATGTATACTTTTTCTTCATTATCTGCTGATTTTGTCGTGGCTTGGTAGATTACGTTGTTTTGTAAACAATTACCATTTAAGGGACATTCGTTTTTTATTCTGCAGTTGCACGTGGGTTTAATTTGTTCGTGTGGTTTGTTAATAAATTAAAAAATACACCATATCCATAAGGATCTCACCATTCAGTGGATTATTATTAGTATAATGCTTATAATTATGTCTACTAGCGAAGGGATTTCGCCTATAATTGCATTAATATTGCTAATTGATTCAAGGTATGATTAACTCTTTGCAATATAAAAGTATATGCTGCCTATTATATTATATTATATATATATATATATATATATATATATATATATATAATGAAATGGATTAAGTTCCATAATTATTTAACATATTTTCCGTTTATGCGTTATTTTTATAGTTACAATTTATTGAAGTATATTCTCTGTTTTTAATTAAACAGTATTAATTACATTTATGGGCCTGAATGTTCGAGAAATTTCGTAGAAAATATGCGTTCTCTGACAGGAATCGAACCTGTATCCCTGTACGGAAACCGTCATTTGGCCTGTCGTGCTATACCATTCAACTACAGAGTAGCCTCTAGCTAGTCCAAATTACTGTTTTTAAACACAAGCTTCGACGATTATTCTCGATCGATAATATCGGTTCACGAAACGTAACTTAACGTAGACAATGAGAACATATAATGAAATGTATAACGTCCGACATTAATATATATTTTCTATTTATACATTATTATTATAAATACAATTTACTTAAGTAAATTCTTCTTTTTAATTAAACATTATTAATTACATTTACCGGCCTGAATGTTCGAGAAATTTCATAGAAGATATATGTTCGCCGACAGGAATCGAACCTGTATCCCTATACAGTAATCGTCATTTGATTTTTAAAAACATTAATTTTAAATGTTATATTTCTGAGATGAGTTATTATGTACACTATTTACATTATTCGGACTATTGTCCTCATCTTTGTCGCCATATTTATTACAACGTTTCGGCCCCTCAATATCTGTCTATATTTCTGAGATGAGGTATTATGAACACTATTTACATTATTCGGACTATTGTCCTCATCTTTGATGCCATATTTATTACAACGTTTCGGCTTTTCAGTATCTGTCTATATTTCTGATATGAGGTATTATGTACACTATTTACATTATTCGGACTATTGTCCTCATCTTTGTTGCCATATTTATTACAACGTTTCGGCCTTTCAGTATCTGTCTATATTTCTGAGATGAGGTATTTTGTACACTATTTACATTATTCGGACTATTGTCCTCATCTTTGTCGCCATATTTATTACAACGTTTCGGCCTTTCAGTATCTGTCTATATTTCTGAGATGAGGTATTTTGTACACTATTTACATTATTCGGACTATTGTCCTCATCTTTGTCGCCATATTTATTACAACGTTTCGGCCCCTCAATATCTGCCTATATTTCTGAGATGAGGTATTATGAACACTATTTACATTATTCGGACTATTGTCCTCATCTTTGTTGCCATATTTATTACAACGTTTCGGCCTTTCAGTATCTGTCTATATTTCTGAGATGAGGTATTTTGTACACTATTTACATTATTCGGACTATTGTCCTCATCTTTGTCGCCATATTTATTACAACGTTTCGGCCTTTCAGTATCTGTCTATATTTCTGAGATGAGGTATTTTGTACACTATTTACATTATTCGGACTATTGTCCTCATCTTTGTCGCCATATTTATTACAACGTTTCGGCCCCTCAATATCTGTCTATATTTCTGAGATGAGGTATTTTGTACACTATTTACATTATTCGGACTATTGTCCTCATCTTTGATGCCATATTTATTACAACGTTTCGGCCTTTCCGTATCTGTCTATATTTCTGATATGAGGTATTATGTACACTATTTACATTATTCGGACTATTGTCCTCATCTTTGTTGCCATATTTATTACAACGTTTCGGCCTTTCAGTATCTGTCTATATTTCGGAGATGAGGTATTTTGTACACTATTTACATTATTCGGACTATTGTCCTCATCTTTGTCGCCATATTTATTACAACGTTTCGGCCTTTCAGTATCTGTCTATATTTCTGAGATGAGGTATTTTGTACACTATTTACATTATTCGGACTATTGTCCTCATCTTTGTCGCCATATTTATTACAACGTTTCGGCCCCTCAATATCTGTCTATATTTCTGAGATGAGGTATTATGAACACTATTTACATTATTCGGACTATTGTCCTCATCTTTGTTGCCATATTTATTACAACGTTTCGGCCTTTCAGTATGTGTCTATATTTCTGAGATGAGGTATTTTGTACACTATTTACATTATTCGGACTATTGTCCTCATCTTTGACGCCATATTTATTACAACGTTTCGGCCTTTCAGTATCTGTCTATATTTCTGAGATGAGGTATTTTGTACACTATTTACATTATTCGGACTATTGTCCTCATCTTTGTCGCCATATTTATTACAACGTTTCGGCCCCTCAATATCTGTCTATATTTCTGAGATGAGGTATTATGAACACTATTTACATTATTCGGACTATTGTCCTCATCTTTGTTGCCATATTTATTACAACGTTTCGGCCTTTCAGTATCTGTCTATATTTCTGAGATGAGGTATTTTGTACACTATTTACATTATTCGGACTATTGTCCTCATCTTTGTCGCCATATTTATTACAACGTTTCGGCCCCTCAATATCTGTCTATATTTCTGAGATGAGGTATTATGAACACTATTTACATTATTCGGACTATTGTCCTCATCTTTGATGCCATATTTATTGCAACGTTTCGGCCTTTCAGTATCTGTCTATATTTCTGATATGAGGTATTATGTACACTATTTACATTATTCGGACTATTGTCCTCATCTTTGTTGCCATATTTATTACAACGTTTCGGCCTTTTAGTACATGTCCATATTTCTGAGATGAGGTATTATGTACATTATTTACATTATTCTGACTATTGTCCTCATCTTTGTTGCCATTTTTATTACAACGTTTCGGCCTTTCAGTATCTGTCTTAATTAATTTGAACTGTCTATATTTCTGAGATGAGGTATTATGTACATTATTTACATTATTCGGACTATTGTCCTAATCTTTGTCGCCATATTTATTACATTTTTCAGCCGTTGTACGCTCCGGTCTTCTTCAGGTGGTCGGAATGTCGAATTGAACCCTTTATTTCGCTCACTGGTGTAGACTGTTCTAGTTCCACGTGCCATGGCACAGTGGATAAAGGCGTTAGTTAGATCCAGGGACAGGACCCAAAGAGTGTGAGTTCAATACCCAGTTAAGGCAGTGAAGAACTTGGAGAGGGGAATTAACATGAGATAACTGATAACTGACACCCATTAAACGTTGTAATAAATATGGCGACAAAGATGAGGACAATAGTCCGAATAATGTAAATAATTTGGACTTTGTTAACCAGATGCTTCTCTGTAGCTAAATGCTATAGTTCGTCAGATCAAACGACGGATACAGGTTCGATTCCTGTCGGAGAACGCATATTTTCTACAAACAAATCTTAATTGTTTTATTACCTTTCACTCAGAACTTTTTCACTGCCAGTTCAAGGAAGACATATGGGTCACTAACACGCAAAAAAGAGAATGTCTAATATCGAGAGTATTTTAATCGTGAAAACCATGAGAAAAATTAATTCCGTTTAATTATATTTGGAAATATCTATCTTTGCCTGATGAAGGTCGCGAGTTCGGGAACACGTGTAGCAAAATTATGGAAAATAAAGCATGATATATATTTTTTTTAAATCCACATCACAACCAAAAAAGTTTGCGGTTTCTCTTTTCTTCTTATATATATATATATATATATATATATATATATATATATATATATATATATATATATATATATATATATATATCCTTTCGGTAGCGGTCTCGCTCCCAGTAACTGTTACAAATGACGTCACTGAAGACTATTAAAAGTTCTCAACTTTCCAAAGAATACCAGTAACAAAGGATTTTTCTTACCCAGATCGGTTCTTGAAAATTACAGAAAAGGTCGAAAGTAATTGAACCAAGCAACCACACAGAACTACGGAGAGTTTCTCCACAATTTCGATCCCGATACGCAATACCTTATTCAAAAATTTCAAGAATAAAAATATGTTATTCTGCTTTCGCAATTGAATACATGGTAGATGATACTCAGCTTTTATGTATATACATGTTTGTGTGGATATAATTACTAAAGCCGGTGATATGTGTTTTATGTTGTAGTTTTGTTGAATTTATTTTTTGAATACAGTTTGATTTCTTTAAGAAACTGTAAGAAATTATATGAATTAATATCAAGAGTTTTTATGGTGTTTACTTGGTTGGTTGGTTTTGTTTAGTTGCTTATAAAGCTCTAGGGGTTATTTAATGCCGAAATCTAAATATTTTTACGTAAATTTATGGCTTCAACTGAATAATTTTGAAAGTAATTTTATGCTTTCAACTACAGATAAAATGTACTGTTGGCCATTTTTGCTATAAAATGTATTGTTGGCAATTCGACTATAAAATTGTATTGCTGGCCATTTTGCTTTAAATTTCGTAATGTTTTAATATAAAAATGTATTACTGGTTATTTTGCACTAAAAATGTATTTTTATACTTTCATTGCGTTTTGTTTTTGTTTTGAGGTCCAGTATATCCCCATAGCAGGATTCATAACAGGTGTTGCCACCTTGGGCTAGGGTGGATCCGAGAGTAGCAGTAATTAAATGGTGATTCTACATTCCTCAAAACCTCCAGTCTCCTGATCAGAGGCTTTGCAGCTAGATGTAGTTTATTCTCATACCCAGGACTTGAAACAATGTATCTTTCTCCTAGTAAAAAAGCGGCTAATTTGAATTCCAGTAAGAAACGGAGACAGTGGGATTTTGGACTGTAGAGAGCCGTGGAGACTAACACGACGACACAACCGAGACGGCCCACTACAGAAGAACGACCGACGTCGATAAACACCAGTTCGAGCCAAATATAATGTCATGGCTCTATCTTGGATATCCCATATTATAATAACGACAGGAAGTGAGATATTCTGTCTGATCATGGGTGAAAAATTACCTTGGAAGTTTCAGAAATTAGTACACTTTCTATACACATTCGCCTTGTATATTGTTATTTTCACTTGTATCTCTATTGTCTTAAAATAGCCCACATTGTGTGAAGAAAGTCTCCTTTTATGTATATAACATAACGCCTTTCCTACTATCATTTTCCTGCAGCAAGTCTTGGATCGGATTGTCGAGAGATAAAATTGCAACATCAAAAAGCATACGGATTATTTGCATTATTTGCCATCGGAGTTATCATCACAACGTTTCGACCGTTGTGTCCCTCAGCATTTATCACGTGCAAATCGGTCCAAGTCACTTTTAAGGTATTTCGAAATAAAACCCTTTATGTAATCTATTTAAACCCTTTACTTAGTAGTAGCAAGGAGATTAGACCAAAATGCAGATTAAAATCCGGAGATACAAAAATCAAACAAGTACAAAAATTGAACTGTCTCGAAGGCAATATTATTGGACCTGATCTGGCGTCTTATCTTCATAAATTGCAGGAGATTTCGTTTAAATGGGACAATTCACTGATTTTTGGTTTGGTTTGGTTTGTTTTACGGCATGTCAAACTCAATGGTTTATTTAATGTCGACCAGATTGAATTTGCTAGAAATATTTTTTTCCAAAAAGTATTTCTGGTAATATTTTTCCAAAAATGTATTACTGGTAAATTTATATATATATATATATATATATATATATATATATATATATATATATATATATTGCTGATAATAAAACCTATTTTTACACGTCTTGACCCTAGTTTGGAGGGCAACTATTTGCCCATAGCTGGGACCCTAACAGGTGCTAACACCCCAGGTCTGGGTAGACCTGGGAACACCAGCAATTATGAGGTGATTCCACGCTCATCAAAATCTCCTGATCAGAGGCTGGCGGATGTAGTTTATCGCCATTCCCAGGACCTGGATGTAGTTTATCATCATACCGAGGACCTAGATGTAGTTTATCGTCATACCATTTGACCTGGATGTAGTTTATCGTCATATCCAGGACCCGGATGTAGTTTTTCGTCATATCCCAGGACCTAGATGTGGTTTATCGTCATACCCAGTACCTGGATGTAGTTTATCGTGATACCGAGGATCTGGATGTAGGTTATCGTCATATCCCAGGACCTAGATGTGGTTTATCGTCATACCCAGTACCTGGATGTAGTTTATCGTGATACCGAGGATCTGGATGTAGGTTATCGTCATACCCAAGACCTGGATGTAGTTTATCGTTATACCCAGGACCTAGATGTAGTTTATCGTCATACCCTGGACCTGGATGTATTTTATCGTCATATCCCAGGACCTAGAAGTAGTTTATCGTCATACCGAGGACCTCGATGTAGTTTATCGTCATACCCAGGACAATCGACCGTTGTGTCCTTCAGCATTTATCCCGTGCTTATCAATCTAAGTAACTTTCAATGTATTTCGAAATGAAACCCTTTATTTAAACTATTTATTTCTATTACTTAGAAGTAACTTTAATCCAAAATGCAGGTTAAAAATCAAAAATACAAAAATCAAAGAAGTACAAAATTTAAATAGCTAGGAGGCAATATTATTGGTCCTGATCTGGCGTCTCATCTTCAGCCCCCCCTATGTCTTTTCTATAAATACTTTCATGGCACTGTTCGCCATGTTTGAGCTCTTCGCCATGCTACCAAGAATTTTTAAAAATTTAAGCGCAGTACTAAATTGGCAACGAGGTCTCACCACTTTACAGGTGATTACGCTAGATGTAACCGTAAGTTCTATGCTGACAGTTTCTTCTCTCGCACTTCTCGCTTGTGGAACTCTCTTCCGGCTTATGCTTTCCAGTCAACTTAAATCATCAAAAATTTCAATGCAGTCGCATTCTATTGTCCCGCTATTCTTACTAATCTTCTTTTGTACTTGATCAGTTTCTGTTCCTAATTCTTCCACACCCAGTAACCCCTTTTGTCTTAGTGGCTTTACTGCCTTGCTTGTGGAACTCCCTTCAGGCTCCATGCTTTCCAGCCAATTATAAATTTCAAAAATTGAAATGCAATGTCAATCACTATCTACTGTCCTCCTGATTACTCTTTCCTCTTCACGCTCATTATTGATGTTTCTGTTCCTAATTCTTCCATATCCAGTAACCCCTTTTGTCTTAGTGGCTTTACTGCCTTGCTTGTGGAACTCCTTTCTGCCTTCATGCTTTCCAGCCAACTTTAATCTGCAAAAATTTAAATGCAATGTCAATCGCTATCTACTGTCCTCCTGATTACTCTTTCCTCTTCCCGCTCATTATTAATGTTTCTGTTCCTAATTCTTCCACACCAAGTAACCCCTTGTGTCTTAGTGGCTTTAATGCCTTGCTTAGGTGAACCCGATTAAAAAAGAAAGGAAGAAAAGAAGTGTTTTAACAGAGCACGGAAAGTTCAACACTTAAATCCAAAAGCTATGCAGAGTATTAAAAAACAGAAAAACTTTGTTAGAAACAAAGAAAAGAGTCACGTGATATCTGTCCTATATATATATATATATATATATATATATATATATATATATATATATATATATATATATTTTTAATATATTTATATTAAATTTTTAAATATATATATTTTTAAGCGTTTCACACCAAGCAAGGCAGGAAGCCACTAGCACGCAAGGGGTTACAGAGAGTTGGAGCGAGAGCAAATAGGAGTGATAGAGGAAAGGATGAAGAGAAGGGTAGGGGATAGATCCATGCATCTGGAGACGTCGATTGACTTTACATTTGAATAGTTGGAGATTATAGCTATCAGGGAAACAGGAAAGGGGGAGGGAGTTCCACAGTTGAGAAGTCCGAGACATGAAGCTATTGGAGTAGAAGAGACGTCTACATTTAACAGTTTCGATAGTGAAAGGGTGAGAGCGAGATGCCAGCCTAGTAGAACGCTTAAATTCATGAAGTCTGGAAACCAGCGAAAGCAGCTCATAGGAGCAGTTACCATGAAAGTGTTTGTAAAAAAGACAGAGGGAAGCAACGGCACGTCTGTGAGAGAGCGATTGCAGACGAGATGACAGATCAGGGCCAATTACATTGCATATCCGTCTCTGGATCTTATCAAGAACCTTGAGACAAACAGAAGGGGCTCCAGACTATATTATGGCAGCAATACTCTATGCAAGGGACAAATGTTTGATTTGTAGATTTGAATGTTCGACTCCGACGAGAAAAATTTCCTGGCGTGGCACAGGGAGACAACTTTCCTTGCGGTGGATGAAGCAATTGACTCGATGTATTTGTTCCATCTCAGGTCAGCGGACAGCGTGAGACCGAGTAGCCGCAGAGAGGAGCTCTCGAGAAGTTGGGCTTCAGACATTCTAATGGGATGCAAGGATGGATCCCTGTGGTGGTTAATAGAGAGCAGTTTTGTTTTAGAGGCGTTAAGGTTAACCAACCAATTCTTGCCCTAGTTCACAACCGATTGTAGGTTTTTTTCGAGACGAACTGCCAGGTTAACTTTGTCAACATCACTAGATTTGTTTTTGAGACAGGAGTAAATTGTGGTGTCATCCGCGTAGATGACGACTTGGGAATCTATGGCCTCAGGAAGATCATTTATGAATATGAGGACCAGAGTAGGGCCTAGGATGGAGCCTTGAGGAACACCTGCGTTAGTGGGGATAGGTTTGCCGTCCATTGTTGTGTTGTTTGTTGTAGTCACCATAACTTTAGATTTCTCTGTGTTGAGTTCCATTCCATATGTGCCGGCTCTTTCAACGAGTTCGTTGTTCGGGTCTTGCAGTTCAATGTTACTGCCCGCCATGAGGTCAATATCGCTTACGAAACGCACGCTGAAGATAGGTCTATCACCGATAGAGATAGAAGCTGACGCAGTCAAACAATGACATTTTTCGACGCGTAATAGTGGCGAAGAGAGATTCCTGTTTTCCCACGAGAGCTTTGACCTTGCTCCATACAAAGTCATTGGTTTTGGGCTCTCAGTATGAGATGCGGTAGAACTTTCTCAGATATTTGTTCTTGAATGTCTGGATCCTTTTTCCAGTCTCAACAAGGAGTGTCCAAATCTCACACCCTTAGAGGAGGATGGATACGACCAGCTATTTGAACTTCGTATGGAAGCTGATGTTGCTTTTTCCTTTCCAGTCTGACCATCGATGCTTTGGCCGTGCTGGTCCGTGTGTGGAATTTAGCATTGCAGATGCCATCTTTTGACAGGGTCGCTACCAAGTATTAGAAGCTGGGTGCTGGTTTGCCGTCCATTGTTGTGTTGTTTCTTCTATTCACCATAACTTTCGATTTCTCTGTGTTGAGTTCCATTCCGTATGCGCCGGCTCTTTCAACGAGTTTGTTGTTCGGGTCTTGTAGTTCAATGTTACTGCCTGCCATGCCAAATCCGTCTTATCAAGAACCTTGAGACAAACATAAGGGGCTCCAGACTATATTATGGCAGCAATACTCCATGCAAGGGCAAATGGTTGATTTGTAGATTTGAATGTTCGACTCCGGCGAGAAAAATTTCCTGGCGTGGCACAGGGAGCTATCTTTCCTTGCGGTGGACGAAGCGATTGACTCAATGTATTTGTTCCATCTCAGATCAGCAGTCAATGCCAATGAATGCTGGACAATCTCGTCAATGATTAAAAGAAATTCGAAGCAACAAAAATGTGGTTCTACTGAAGAATTCTGAGTATACCATGGACCGAGAAGGTGAGCAACGATAAAGTTTTTGAGAAAATGGATACAAAACGGAAACCTATACTTAACACGAGGACGAGACATTTGAAATTATTACGGCACATAATGAGGAAAGAGGGCTTGGAAAATTTCATACTCACAGGATAGATTAAAAGAAAGTGAAACAGAGGAAAACAATGTCTAACGAGTAAATACTTACAGAAGTTAATCATTAGCCAATAAGGGTTTACGGAGGCATGGTTAACGTCCCTGTGCTGTAAGTGGAGCTCTAATTCTCCTTATTTTAGATGGGGGTCGTTGCTCAGCCCCGGGGATTCCAACCCTGTAACAGCACCTTCCTCATCACACTGAATAGATAGG